>OX155641.1:0-1200000 GCA_944567765.1 Carterocephalus palaemon
CCTAACCTAACCTAACCTAACCTAACCTAACCTAACCTAACCTAACCTAACCTAACCTAACCTAACCTAACCTAACCTAACCTAACCTAACCTAACCTAACCTAACCTAACCTAACCTAACCTAACCTAACCTAACCTAACCTAACCTAACCTAACCTAACCTAACCTAACCTAACCTAACCTAACCTAACCTAACCTAACCTAACCTAACCTAACCTAACCTAACCTAACCTAACCTAACCTAACCTAACCTAACCTAACCTAACCTAACCTAACCTAACCTAACCTAACCTAACCTAACCTAACCTAACCTAACCTAACCTAACCTAACCTAACCTAACCTAACCTAACCTAACCTAACCTAACCTAACCTAACCTAACCTAACCTAACCTAACCTAACCTAACCTAACCTAACCTAACCTAACCTAACCTAACCTAACCTAACCTAACCTAACCTAACCTAACCTAACCTAACCTAACCTAACCTAACCTAACCTAACCTAACCTAACCTAACCTAACCTAACCTAACCTAACCTAACCTAACCTAACCTAACCTAACCTAACCTAACCTAACCTAACCTAACCTAACCTAACCTAACCTAACCTAACCTAACCTAACCTAACCTAACCTAACCTAACCTAACCTAACCTAACCTAACCTAACCTAACCTAACCTAACCTAACCTAACCTAACCTAACCTAACCTAACCTAACCTAACCTAACCTAACCTAACCTAACCTAACCTAACCTAACCTAACCTAACCTAACCTAACCTAACCTAACCTAACCTAACCTAACCTAACCTAACCTAACCTAACCTAACCTAACCTAACCTAACCTAACCTAACCTAACCTAACCTAACCTAACCTAACCTAACCTAACCTAACCTAACCTAACCTAACCTAACCTAACCTAACCTAACCTAACCTAACCTAACCTAACCTAACCTAACCTAACCTAACCTAACCTAACCTAACCTAACCTAACCTAACCTAACCTAACCTAACCTAACCTAACCTAACCTAACCTAACCTAACCTAACCTAACCTAACCTAACCTAACCTAACCTAACCTAACCTAACCTAACCTAACCTAACCTAACCTAACCTAACCTAACCTAACCTAACCTAACCTAACCTAACCTAACCTAACCTAACCTAACCTAACCTAACCTAACCTAACCTAACCTAACCTAACCTAACCTAACCTAACCTAACCTAACCTAACCTAACCTAACCTAACCTAACCTAACCTAACCTAACCTAACCTAACCTAACCTAACCTAACCTAACCTAACCTAACCTAACCTAACCTAACCTAACCTAACCTAACCTAACCTAACCTAACCTAACCTAACCTAACCTAACCTAACCTAACCTAACCTAACCTAACCTAACCTAACCTAACCTAACCTAACCTAACCTAACCTAACCTAACCTAACCTAACCTAACCTAACCTAACCTAACCTAACCTAACCTAACCTAACCTAACCTAACCTAACCTAACCTAACCTAACCTAACCTAACCTAACCTAACCTAACCTAACCTAACCTAACCTAACCTAACCTAACCTAACCTAACCTAACCTAACCTAACCTAACCTAACCTAACCTAACCTAACCTAACCTAACCTAACCTAACCTAACCTAACCTAACCTAACCTAACCTAACCTAACCTAACCTAACCTAACCTAACCTAACCTAACCTAACCTAACCTAACCTAACCTAACCTAACCTAACCTAACCTAACCTAACCTAACCTAACCTAACCTAACCTAACCTAACCTAACCTAACCTAACCTAACCTAACCTAACCTAACCTAACCTAACCTAACCTAACCTAACCTAACCTAACCTAACCTAACCTAACCTAACCTAACCTAACCTAACCTAACCTAACCTAACCTAACCTAACCTAACCTAACCTAACCTAACCTAACCTAACCTAACCTAACCTAACCTAACCTAACCTAACCTAACCTAACCTAACCTAACCTAACCTAACCTAACCTAACCTAACCTAACCTAACCTAACCTAACCTAACCTAACCTAACCTAACCTAACCTAACCTAACCTAACCTAACCTAACCTAACCTAACCTAACCTAACCTAACCTAACCTAACCTAACCTAACCTAACCTAACCTAACCTAACCTAACCTAACCTAACCTAACCTAACCTAACCTAACCTAACCTAACCTAACCTAACCTAACCTAACCTAACCTAACCTAACCTAACCTAACCTAACCTAACCTAACCTAACCTAACCTAACCTAACCTAACCTAACCTAACCTAACCTAACCTAACCTAACCTAACCTAACCTAACCTAACCTAACCTAACCTAACCTAACCTAACCTAACCTAACCTAACCTAACCTAACCTAACCTAACCTAACCTAACCTAACCTAACCTAACCTAACCTAACCTAACCTAACCTAACCTAACCTAACCTAACCTAACCTAACCTAACCTAACCTAACCTAACCTAACCTAACCTAACCTAACCTAACCTAACCTAACCTAACCTAACCTAACCTAACCTAACCTAACCTAACCTAACCTAACCTAACCTAACCTAACCTAACCTAACCTAACCTAACCTAACCTAACCTAACCTAACCTAACCTAACCTAACCTAACCTAACCTAACCTAACCTAACCTAACCTAACCTAACCTAACCTAACCTAACCTAACCTAACCTAACCTAACCTAACCTAACCTAACCTAACCTAACCTAACCTAACCTAACCTAACCTAACCTAACCTAACCTAACCTAACCTAACCTAACCTAACCTAACCTAACCTAACCTAACCTAACCTAACCTAACCTAACCTAACCTAACCTAACCTAACCTAACCTAACCTAACCTAACCTAACCTAACCTAACCTAACCTAACCTAACCTAACCTAACCTAACCTAACCTAACCTAACCTAACCTAACCTAACCTAACCTAACCTAACCTAACCTAACCTAACCTAACCTAACCTAACCTAACCTAACCTAACCTAACCTAACCTAACCTAACCTAACCTAACCTAACCTAACCTAACCTAACCTAACCTAACCTAACCTAACCTAACCTAACCTAACCTAACCTAACCTAACCTAACCTAACCTAACCTAACCTAACCTAACCTAACCTAACCTAACCTAACCTAACCTAACCTAACCTAACCTAACCTAACCTAACCTAACCTAACCTAACCTAACCTAACCTAACCTAACCTAACCTAACCTAACCTAACCTAACCTAACCTAACCTAACCTAACCTAACCTAACCTAACCTAACCTAACCTAACCTAACCTAACCTAACCTAACCTAACCTAACCTAACCTAACCTAACCTAACCTAACCTAACCTAACCTAACCTAACCTAACCTAACCTAACCTAACCTAACCTAACCTAACCTAACCTAACCTAACCTAACCTAACCTAACCTAACCTAACCTAACCTAACCTAACCTAACCTAACCTAACCTAACCTAACCTAACCTAACCTAACCTAACCTAACCTAACCTAACCTAACCTAACCTAACCTAACCTAACCTAACCTAACCTAACCTAACCTAACCTAACCTAACCTAACCTAACCTAACCTAACCTAACCTAACCTAACCTAACCTAACCTAACCTAACCTAACCTAACCTAACCTAACCTAACCTAACCTAACCTAACCTAACCTAACCTAACCTAACCTAACCTAACCTAACCTAACCTAACCTAACCTAACCTAACCTAACCTAACCTAACCTAACCTAACCTAACCTAACCTAACCTAACCTAACCTAACCTAACCTAACCTAACCTAACCTAACCTAACCTAACCTAACCTAACCTAACCTAACCTAACCTAACCTAACCTAACCTAACCTAACCTAACCTAACCTAACCTAACCTAACCTAACCTAACCTAACCTAACCTAACCTAACCTAACCTAACCTAACCTAACCTAACCTAACCTAACCTAACCTAACCTAACCTAACCTAACCTAACCTAACCTAACCTAACCTAACCTAACCTAACCTAACCTAACCTAACCTAACCTAACCTAACCTAACCTAACCTAACCTAACCTAACCTAACCTAACCTAACCTAACCTAACCTAACCTAACCTAACCTAACCTAACCTAACCTAACCTAACCTAACCTAACCTAACCTAACCTAACCTAACCTAACCTAACCTAACCTAACCTAACCTAACCTAACCTAACCTAACCTAACCTAACCTAACCTAACCTAACCTAACCTAACCTAACCTAACCTAACCTAACCTAACCTAACCTAACCTAACCTAACCTAACCTAACCTAACCTAACCTAACCTAACCTAACCTAACCTAACCTAACCTAACCTAACCTAACCTAACCTAACCTAACCTAACCTAACCTAACCTAACCTAACCTAACCTAACCTAACCTAACCTAACCTAACCTAACCTAACCTAACCTAACCTAACCTAACCTAACCTAACCTAACCTAACCTAACCTAACCTAACCTAACCTAACCTAACCTAACCTAACCTAACCTAACCTAACCTAACCTAACCTAACCTAACCTAACCTAACCTAACCTAACCTAACCTAACCTAACCTAACCTAACCTAACCTAACCTAACCTAACCTAACCTAACCTAACCTAACCTAACCTAACCTAACCTAACCTAACCTAACCTAACCTAACCTAACCTAACCTAACCTAACCTAACCTAACCTAACCTAACCTAACCTAACCTAACCTAACCTAACCTAACCTAACCTAACCTAACCTAACCTAACCTAACCTAACCTAACCTAACCTAACCTAACCTAACCTAACCTAACCTAACCTAACCTAACCTAACCTAACCTAACCTAACCTAACCTAACCTAACCTAACCTAACCTAACCTAACCTAACCTAACCTAACCTAACCTAACCTAACCTAACCTAACCTAACCTAACCTAACCTAACCTAACCTAACGAGTTGCACTCGAAAACGCGTGAGAAGTGGCACGTTTGTACTCTGTTCCGCGTTAAAAAATTCGTAACTTCGGAAAAAATCGCGCTAGAAACGTGGTTTTAGTGTGTAATTGTGCGTTAGGAACCAGTGCTAAAGGTGACATAGGTTGTTGGATCATTTTGTGTAACCACGAAGTACAATTAAGTGAAAACCGGCGAGATCTCCGGGGAAAAAACAGTTTTTGGGCCGGTGCTCGAAAACTAAAGCGACAACCCCAACTTTTTATTCCACTATAAGAGGAGTCTCAAGGGCCGCCAACAGCCTACCAAGTCTGCCTTTCTACCGGTGGAAAACAGCGAAGATATTGAAGAAAAAAGAAAGTTGTTGCGAAGCTAACTCTGAAACTAAAAGCTCCCGACTAAAGTTTTACACAAATTAGAGTAGCATTTTAACGCGATAGCACCCCCCAAATCGAACTTTCCAGGAAAAACCATAAATTCGGGGAAAACCAAGACATTTGCGGTCCCACATCTTCAAAACAAAAAGTTAACCAGTGTTTTTGACCCACTTCCGATCGAGGAAGGTGGGACGTGAGCAGTCTGTCAAGATTCTCCGTCTCAAGAAGAAGAATACGCAGTTTTGACCTCCAATTTTAGTTAAGTAAATCCGTAGTTATTCAAATTCTTGCCAAATTACTTTCCACTTTCTAACTTTTTTGTAAACTTGTAAACCTATTTGTACTTCAGAGAAAAGTAAATTCAGAATATTACCAATACGAAATTAAACATAGTTAAAACAAGTAGTTAAAAACATCTGTAATAATCCAAAATAACCACTTAAAACATTTTAATTTAAGAATAGAGTGCAACTAGTATAAGTTTTAGTCCAATCTTTGAGTAGATGGCGCTGAACCTAAGTTCCTAAACTTGCATTTACAGTATAAGCATATATAATACTAACTGACAACTCTGTGGCTATTGCCCAGAATTGATAAACTTAGGTTTTAGCTTCCTTCTATTATTATTATCTGTTATAGTGTTATTGCGTAACAGACCCACCCTTATTGGGGAACCAAACACATACCTCTTTTGAGGCATAAGTACATTATTACAACAAACTCTGCGGGTGTGTCCTGCGGGTGTGTCTCTGTGAGTGTGTCCTGAGAGCGTGTAATTGCGGGTGTGTCCTGTAGGTGTGTCTTTGTGGGTGTGTCCTGCGAGTGTGTCCTTGCGGGTGTGTCCTGCGAGTGTGTCCTTGCGGGTGTGTCCTGCAGGTGTGTCCTTGCGGGTGTGTCCTGCGAGTGTGTCCTTGCGGGTGTGTCCTGCGGGTGTGTCCTTCGGGTGTGTCCTGCGAGTGTGTCCTTGCGGGTGTGTCCTTCAGGTGTGTCCTTGCGGGTGTGTCCTGCGGGTGTGTCCTTCGGGTGTGTCCTGCGAGTGTGTCCTTGCGGGTGTGTCCTTCAGGTGTGTCCTTGCGGGTGTGTCCTGCGGGTGTGTCCTTCGGGTGTGTCCTGCGAGTGTGTCCTTGCGGGTGTGTCCTTCAGGTGTGTCTTTGCGGGTGTGTCCTTCAGGTGTGTCCTTGCGGGTGTGTCCTGCGGGTGTGTCCTTACATTAGACTGACCTAATCTTTGTATTAAATTAAACTTTTGTTAACGGCATACACGGACGCATACCTCCAATATGTTCGGGTTCAGGACTCCTCCATCGAAAAACGACAACCCATCCCCTAATTCAGAGAAGGGGGCTCTCAATGTTGGACGCAGCATAGGCGAGTGTGAAGCAGCAAACGCTGATCCTGCCCCATCAATGACAGGCATGACAAAGCAGGCCGACCCTGCTATAAATCCGAAAGATCGGCTAACTCCAACGCAGAGCGCTGCAGCCGCAACCGGACTTGGAACATCAACCGGAACCAACAGCCCACAAAAACTAAAGAACGCAGACCGTATTGTGGAGGCAAGAGCATGCCTACAAAAGGCCAAGCTACACCTTAACGCCTCGCGCAATACCAAAACTGAAATAAAGAATGGTGTCATCGAGGCTCTAGAGCGCCTGTATCAGCTTGTGAAGGAGGCTGAAGCAGCTCTAAAATCAAAAAAGCCCAAAGAAGGAAATAACAAAAGCGTGGGGCTAGAATTAGAGCCTACAATCACTGACTCTACCTTCACAATCAGTGACGATCTTAAGCTATTAAGCAAAATAGAGGAACACGGGAAATTGTTAATGGAAAATAACAAAAAGATGGAGGAGCTAAGACTAGCGATACAAACACAAACCACCGAAACCAAGCCAAATACTGGGAAGTGCAACCAACTTGGTTCTAAAACATTACACTCGGTGGTTGTAACGTCCAAAATAGAGACGGAAACTGGGGAAGAGGTACTGGAGAAAATTAGGAAAGTTGCTGATGCCAAGGAAGGATGGGTGAAAGTCGAAAGAGTTAGAAAGGCAAAAGATAGGAAAATAATAATTGGATTTAAGTCTAAGGAAGAAAGATCCAAAATGATTGGCAGAATGCAGAACAATTCCGCGGATCTCAGCGTGGAGGAGGTCAGAAACAAAGACCCACTGCTGATCCTGAAGGACGTCCTCAACTATAACACGGATGAGGACGTACTCAAGGCCCTGAGAAAACAAAATCCAGGAGTTTTCTGCAGCCTCGAAGCCGGGCAAAGTGAAATGTCAATAAAATATAGAAGGAGGACAAGAAATCCACACGCGAGTCACGTTGTGGTCAGCGTATCCCCGAGTATATGGCGCAAGGCCGTCGACAGAGGGTACGCGCACATTGATCTACAGCGAGTCAGAATAGAAGATCAAACGCCCCTAGTCCAATGCACCAGATGCCTGGGGTACGGCCATGGCAAAAGGTTCTGTACGGACCCCGAGGACTTGTGCAGCCACTGCGGGGGGCCTCACCTGAGAGCCGACTGCGCTGAGGTACAAACAGGCGTGCCCCCCAAATGTCACAATTGCCACAAAGCTAAGATGGAAAATTCTGAACACAATGCCTTTAGCAACGCCTGCCCAATAAGGAAAAAATGGGATGAGCTAGCTAGATCCTTAGTTGCATATTGCTAAGGGCAGCCAAGACACACAAAAGATCTATAAATTTATCCAAGCCAATTTACAAAGGAATAAGTTAGCCACAAACGAATTATGGCTGGAAGCCACCTCAAGAGGCGTGGCTGCGGCACTAATTCAGGAGCCATACGTGGGTAGACTCTCAACAGTGAAGGGATGCAGGGGCATGAGAATTTTCCAAAACGCCAATAATGGGAACGGGAAGCTGCAATAGCCATATTTGATAATGACCTGAACGTAAGGCAATACCCAGAACTCACCACAAATAACATAGTTGTGGTGGGGCTCCAGACACAGAAGTGGGAGATCGCCCTTGTGTCCCTTTATTTTGAGCCAGACACGCCCATTGACCCATACCTAGAACACCTGAAAAAGATCAATGCCGCAATTGGATCAATAAAATGTCTGATAGGTGGGGATACCAATGCTAAAAGCTTATGGTGGGGCAGCCCAATCACTGACGACAGAGGAGACGAGATGTTCGGAACTCTGGAAGAAATGGACATGACTATACTAAATTCCGGTACAACCCCGACCTTTGACACGATAAGAGGAGGCAAAAAGTATAGTAGCTGGGTGGACCTGACGGCCTGCTCGATCACCATGTTGGACCTGGTAGAGGGCTGGAGGGTGGAAGAGGGTATGACGAGCTCGGACCACAACGGCATAACCTTCGAAATTAGGTTACAGAAATCGAAGGGAATAAAAATACACAGAACAACTAGATTATATAACACCAAAAAGGCTAATTGGTCTAAATTTCACGAGAAATTTAGCCAATTAAGGATCCTAAATCAAATATCAATAGCTGAAATAGACAAAATTGAAACAATAGACACATTGGATATAACAATAAATAACTACACGAAAGCAATGAAAGAAGTATGCATTGAAGCAATTCCTAAGAAAAATAATACAGAAAAACTTACCCTACCGTGGTGGTCTGTGGAACTCGCCGATATGAAGAAGGATGTCGCCAGGAAGAAGCGAAGAATCCGATGCGCAGCTCCAGTCCGCAGGCCAATGGTGGTCGAAGAATACCTGAAAAGCAAACAAGAGTATGAATTAAAAGCAATAGACAATCAAGTGAAGAGTTGGAAGAAGTTCTGTGAGAAGCAGGACAAGGAGGGAGTCTGGGAGGGGATATATCGAGTGATAGGTAGAACAACTAAGAGGGAGGAGGATACTCTGCTGAGAAAGAACGACGAAACGCTAGACGCTAATGGCTCGGCCAGATTTCTTGCGGAGACATTTTATCCAGACGACTCTACAGAGAAAGATAATAATAACCATATCGCCATAAGACAAAAAGCCGAAAGAATAAACATTGAAAATGGACACGATGACGTACCATTCACAATGTCAGAATTAATGGCATCTTGTGGGTCCTTCAACCCCAAGAAGGCGCCGGGAGCGGATGGGTTTACGGCGGAGATATGCAATCATGCAATAAACAACGACCCGGATACGTTTCTGGCTTTACTGAACAAGTGCCTGAAGCTCCACCACTTCCCGAGGGCCTGGAAGGAAGCGGCAGTCATAGTGCTCAAGAAGCCCGGAAAAGACGATTACACCAGCCCCAAATCATATAGGCCTATAGGACTACTGCCTATTCTCGGCAAAATCTTCGAGAAGATGCTGGTGTGGCGTCTTAAGTTCCATCTTCTGCCGAAGTTTAGCGAACGGCAGTTCGGGTTCATGCCACAAAA
The DNA here is from genome assembly GCA_944567765.1 of Carterocephalus palaemon. NCBI lineage: Eukaryota > Metazoa > Arthropoda > Insecta > Lepidoptera > Hesperiidae > Carterocephalus > Carterocephalus palaemon. The sequence goes on from OX155641.1 coordinate 9,755, forward strand.
GAGCACCGAAGACTCCCTCTATGCCCTTATGAACCACATCCGTGATAAACTGGATCAAAAAAGGATCATAACTTTGGTGTCATTGGATATAGAGGGAGCATTCGATAGTGCATGGTGGCCTAAGATTAGAGTCCGTCTCGCGGAGGAAGGTTGCCCGGTGAATCTGAGACGCATCATTGACAGTTACCTTAGAGATAGGAGGGTGGAAATCAGATATGCAGGAGAAGTGTGCCACAAAAATACCCAGAAAGGATGCGTACAAGGCTCCATCGCCGGTCCACTGCTCTGGAATCTCCTACTAGATCCCCTCCTCCACAGCTTGGAAATCAAAGGTTACTACGTACAAGCATACGCAGATGACGTGGTTCTCGCTTTTGAAGGTAATACAGCCACAGAAATAGAAGGACAGGCTAACGCCGCCCTCGAACATGTTCGGGCGTGGGGTGTCGAAAATAAGCTGAAATTTGCTCCACACAAGACCAGCGCAATGGTGATTACCCGCAAGCTTAAGTTCGATACCCCTCACCTGAGCATGGATGGGGTCCCCATCGCAATGTCCAATGAAATTAAGATACTCGGAGTTACAATTGACAGTAAGTTAACTTTCAAGACACATGTAGCAAATGTATGCAGGAAGGCGATCAACGTCTATAAACAGCTCAGCAGGGCAGCCAAGGTCAGCTGGGGTCTCCATCCAGATATTGTGAGAGTAATCTACACTGCAACAGTAGAGCCTATTGTCCTGTATGCTGCCAGCGCCTGGGCGCCGGCCGCCGAAAAGTTGGGAACGCGGAGGCAATTAGGGGTCGTTCAGCGCGGCATCGCACAAAGAATGTGCAAGGCCTACCGTACGGTCTCGTTGAACTCAGCGCTGGTGCTGACCGGACTGCTTCCACTGGATTTAAGAGTCAAAGAGGCGGCTCTGCTTTACGAGGCGAGAAGGGGACGGAATCGACTAACACTGGGAGACAGAGAAGTGGAGCGGATGGTTACAGCATCAGTGAACCCGCACCCTGCGAAACGCGTCGACCTGGAGCTGGGCTGTCTACCAGACGAAGAACTAGCGAACGTTCATAACAACTTTGAGGTTCGTATGTATACGGATGGAAGTAAGATCGGGGGACGGGTGGGTGCCGCTTTATCTATCTGGAAAGGTGAAACCGAAACCGGATACCGTATGCTTGCTCTCCCGACATATTGTTCAGTATACCAGGCTGAACTTCTAGCAATACGAAACGCGACTAGAGAGATCGTGAAAATGACGGCATCTACGTTTGGAGTCTTCAGCGACTCAATGGCAGCACTACTCACTGTGAAAAATCATAACTGCCTCCATCCCTTGGCAGTCGAATGTAGAGAAAATATAAAAACTTTGTCTCTCCAAAATAAGAGTGTTTCCTTGTTCTGGATTAAAGCTCACGCTGGGATGGAAGGCAACGAGAGAGCGGATATGTTAGCCAAGAAGGCGGCTGGAGACTCGAAGCGAAAACCGGACTATGACAAATGCCCCTTATCTGATGTGAAAAGGAGACTCCGACTCGATTCGGTAGCCGAATGGAACCGTAGGTACCTCGAAAGTGACACGGCATCCATTACCAAACTGTTTTTTCCAAACGCAACCGAGGCATATAGGATAGTTAGGAAAATATGTATGACACAACACATAACGCAGGCTTTGACCGGGCACGGTGGCATAGCAGAATATTTATATAGATTTAAATGTAAGGAAACAGCGATCTGTATTTGTGACCCCGCAGAGATGGAGACCGTACCACACATACTATGTTTTTGTCCACAGTTCGGAAAGAAAAGAAATGAATTAGAACAATTATTGCAAGCTAAAATAATACCCAGCAACTTTGGGGCGATAATCGCCGGTAAATTCAGAGAGGAGTTCCTACACTATTGCACAGAGGTAATAAAGGTAGTAAACAAGAGAAACAAGTCATAAAAGTAGTGAAAGTAAGTTTGTAATAATATTATCATGCTTATTATTAAGAAGCATATTAGCAGTAGAAATAATAATAGCAGGAAGTGGAAATTATTGTATCCTATGTCAGTAACTAAGACTGCCGGAAAGCTGTTACAAACCTGTAAATAAAAGAAACATAATAAGTTTAATAAGAATTAATTTAAATTGAAACAACTTAAGAACAAATAGGAAATAAGCAGAGGTAACAGAATACAAGAGATAAAAGAAATGATGATAAATAATTGAATATAAGAAAACAATGTAAACATAAATAGGATGTAAATAAAACATAAATGTATGTAAAAATAAAGTTAATGAGAAAGGAAGTAGAGTAACATAAGGTTGATTAAATAAATAGACAACATAAAATAGATAAATAACAAGTAGATATGTAATAGTGTAAGAAGGGAAGTGAGTAATATTAAGGTTGATTAAATAAATAGACAACATAAAATAGATAAATAATAAGAAGATATGTAATAGTGTAAGAAGGGAAGTGGAGTAACATTAAGGTTGATTAAATAAATAGACAACATAAAATAGATAAATAACAAGTAGATATGTAATAGTGTAAGAAGGGAAGTGAGTAATATTAAGGTTGATTAAATAAATAAACAACATAAAATAGACAAATAATAAGAAGATATCTAATAGTGTAAGAAGGGAAGTAGAGTAGCATTAAGGTTGATTAAATAAATAGACAATATATAATAGATAAATAACAAGTAGATATATAATAGAATAAGAATATAAAAAATAGGATGTAATAGAATATAACAAAAAACAAATGTTAGTAGAACAAGTTAAAGAGAGGAAGTAGATTTAAATAGTGATGATTGTATCTGTATTTGTGTTTGATTAGATAATAAGTAGAATGTAACAATCTTTGTAAAATGTCTTAACAAATAAAATAAAGTAAACAAGGTCTCTGGCGAGCAATGCCAGGGGATGCTTTTATTGTAGCTCGCGGGCCGGGCCTGAGAGCGCCCGGACAGGATAAAAAAAAAAAAAAAAAACCTAACCTAACCTAACCTAACCTAACCTAACCTAACCTAACCTAACCTAACCTAACCTAACCTAACCCAGTTGCACTCGAAATCGCGTGAGAAGTGGCACGTTTGTACTCTGCTCCGCGTTAAAAAATTCGTAACTTCGGAAAAAATCGCGCTAGAAACTTGGTTTTAGTGTGAAATTGTGCGTTAGGAACCAGTGCTAAAGGTGACATAGGTTTTTGGATCATTTTGTGTAACCACGAAGTACAATTAAGTGAAAACCGGCGAGATCTCCGGGGAAAAAACAGTTTTTGGGCCGGTGCTCGAAATTTAAAGCGACAACCCCAACTTTTTATTCTACTGTAAGAGGAGTCTCAAGGGCCGCCAACAGCCTACCAAGTCTGCCTTTCTACCGGTGAAAAACAGCGAAGATATTGAAGAAAAAAGAAAGTTGTTGCGAAGCTAACTCTGGAACTAAAAGCTCCCGACTAAAGTTTTACACAAATTAGAGTAGCATTTTAACGCGATAGCACCCCCCAAATCGAACTTTCCAAGAAAAACCATCAATTCGGGGAAAACCAAGACATTTGCGGTTCCACATCTTCAAAACAAAAAGTTAACCAGTGTTTTTGACCCACTTCCGATCGAGGAAGGTTGGACGTGAGCAGCCTGTCAAGATTCTCCGTCTCAAGAAGAAGAATACGCAGTTTTGACCTCCAATTTTAGTTAAGTAAATCCGTAGTTATTCAAATTCTTGCCAAATTACTTTCCACTTTCTAACTTTTTTGTAAACTTGTAAACCTATTTGTACTTCATAGAAAAGTAAATTCAGAATATTACCAATACGAAATTAAACATAGTTAAAACAAGTAGTTTAAATCATCTGTAATAATCCAAAATAACCACTTAAAACATTTTAATTTAAGAATAGAGTGCAACTAGTATAAGTTTTAGTCCAATCTTTGAGTAGATGGCGCTGAACCAAAGTTCCTAAACTTGCATTTACGGTATAAGCATATATAATACTAACTGACAACTCTGTGGCTATTGCCCAGAATTGATAAACTTAGGTTTTAGCTTCCTTCTATTATTATTATCTGTTATAGTGTTATTGCGTAACAGACCCACCCTTATTGGGGAACCAAACACATACCTCTTTTGAGGCATAAGTACATTATTACAACAAACTCTGCGGGTGTGTCCTGCGGGTGTGTCTCTGCGAGTGTGTCCTGCGAGCGTGTCCTTGCGGGTGTGTCCTGTAGGTGTGTCTTTGTGGGTGTGTCCTGCGAGTGTGTCTCTGCGAGTGTGTCCTGCGAGTGTGTCCTTGTGGGTGTGTCCTGCGGGTGTGTCCTTGCGGGTGTGTCCTGCAGGTGTGTCCTTGCGGGTGTGTCCTGCGAGTGTGTCCTTGCGGGTGTGTCCTGCGGGTGTGTCCTTCGGGTGTGTCCTGCGAGTGTGTCCTTGCGGGTGTGTCCTGCGGGTGTGTCCTTGCGGGTGTGTCCTGCAAGTGTGTCCTTGCGGGTGTGTCCTGCGAGTGTGTCCTTGCGGGTGTGTCCTTCAGGTGTGTCCTTGCGGGTGTGTCCTGCGGGTGTGTCCTTGCGGGTGTGTCCTTCAGGTGTGTCCTTGCGGGTGTGTCCTGCGGGTGTGTCCTTGCATTAGACTGACATAATCTTTATATTAAATTAAACTCTTGTTAACGGCATACACGGACGCATACCTCCAATATGTTCGGCTTCAGGACTCCTCCATCGAAAAACGACAACCCATCCCAAAATTCAGAGGAGGGGGCTCTCAATGTTAGACGCAGCACAGGCGAGTGTGAAGCAGCAAACGCTGATCCTGCCCCATCAATGACAGGCATGACGAAGCAGGCCGACCCTGCTATAAATCCGAAAGATCGGCTAACTCCAACGCAGAACGCTGCAGCCGCAACCGGACTCGGAACATCAACCGGAACCAACAGCCCACAAAAACAAAAGAACGCAGACCGTATTGTGGAGGCAAGAGCATGCCTACAAAAGGCCAAGCTACACCTTAACGCCTCGCGCAATACCAAAACTGAAATAAAGAATGGTGTCATCGAGGCTCTGGAGCGCCTGTATCAGCTTGTGAAGGAGGCTGAAGCAGCTCTAAAATCAAAAAAGCCCAAAGAAGGAAATAACAAAAGCGTGGGGCTAGAATTAGTGCCTACAGTCACTGACTCTACCTTCACAGTCAGTGACGATCTTAAGCTATTAAGCAAAATAGAGGAACACGGGAAATTGTTAATGGAAAATAACAAAAAGATGGAGGAGCTAAGACTAGCGATACAAACACAAACCACCGGAACCAAGCCAAATACTGGGAAGTGCAACCAACTTGGTTCTAAAACATTACACTCGGTGGTTGTAACGTCCAAAATAGAGACGGAAACTGGGGAAGAGGTACTGGAGAAAATTAGGAAAGTTGCTGATGCCAAGGAAGGATGGGTGAAAGTCGAAAGAGTTAGAAAGGCAAAAGATAGGAAAATAATAATTGGATTTAAGTCTAAGGAAGAAAGATCCAAAATGATTGGCAGAATGCAGAACAATTCCGCGGATCTCAGCGTGGAGGAGGTCAGAAACAAAGACCCACTGCTGATCCTGAAGGACGTCCTCAACTATAACACGGATGAGGACGTACTCAAGGCCCTGAAAAAACAGAATCCCGGAGTTTTCTGCAGCCTCGACGCCGGGGAAAGTGAAATGTCAATAAAATATAGAAGGAGGACAAGAAACCCACACGCGAGCCACGTTGTGGTCAGTGTATCCCCAAGTATATGGCGCAAGGCCGTCGACAGAGGGTACGCGCACATTGATCTGCAGCGAGTCAGAATAGAAGATCAAACGCCCCTAGTCCAATGCACCAGATGCTTGGGCTACGGCCATGGCAAGAGGTTCTGTACGGACCCCGAGGACTTGTGCAGCCACTGCGGGGGGCCTCACCTGAGAGCCGACTGCGCTGAGGTACAAACAGGCGTGCCCCCCAAATGTCACAATTGCCACAAAGCTAAGATGGAAAACACTGAACACAATGCCTTTAGCAACGCCTGCCCAATAAGGAAAAAATGGGATGAGCTAGCTAGATCCTTAGTTGCATATTGCTAAGGGCAGCCAAGACACACAAAAGATCTATAAATTTATCCAAGCCAATTTACAAAGGAATAAGTTAGCCACAAACGAATTATGGCTGGAAGCCACCTCAAGAGGCGTGGCTGCGGCACTAATTCAGGAGCCATACGTGGGTAGACTCTCAACAGTGAAGGGATGCAGGGGCATGAGAATTTTCCAAAACGCCAATAATGGGAACGGGACGGTCAAAGCTGCAATAGCCATATTTGATAATGACCTGAACGTAAGGCAATACCCAGAACTCACCACAAATAACATAGTTGTGGTAGGGCTCCAGACACAGAAGTGGGAGATCGCCCTTGTGTCCCTTTATTTTGAGCCAGACACGCCCATTGACCCATACCTAGAACACCTGAAAAAGATCAATGCCGCAATTGGATCAATAAAATGTCTGATAGGTGGGGATACCAATGCTAAAAGCTTATGGTGGGGCAGCCCAATCACTGACGACAGAGGAGACGAGATGTTCGGAACTCTGGAAGAAATGGACATGACTATACTAAATTCCGGTACAACCCCGACCTTTGACACGATAAGAGGAGGCAAAAAGTATAGTAGCTGGGTGGACCTGACGGCCTGCTCGACCACCATGTTGGACCTGGTTGAGGGCTGGAGGGTGGAAGAGGGTATGACGAGCTCGGACCACAACGGCATAACCTTCGAAATTAGGTTACAGAAATCGAAGGGAATAAAAATACACAGAACAACTAGATTATATAACACCAAAAAGGCTAATTGGTCTAAATTTCACGAGAAATTTAGCCAATTAAGGATCCTAAATCAAATATCAATAGCTGAAATAGATAAAATTGAAACAATAGACACATTGGATATAACAATAAATAACTACACGAAAGCAATTAAAGAAGTATGCATTGAAGCAATTCCTAAGAAAAATAATACAGAAAAACTTACCCTACCGTGGTGGTCTGTGGAACTCGCCGATATGAAGAAGGATGTCGCCAGGAAGAAGCGAAGAATCCGATGCGCAGCTCCAGTCCGCAGGCCAATGGTGGTCGAAGAATACCTGAAAAGCAAACAAGAGTATGAATTAAAAGCAATAGACAATCAAGTGAAGAGTTGGAAGAAGTTCTGTGAGAAGCAGGACAAGGAGGGAGTCTGGGAGGGGATATATCGAGTGATAGGTAGAACAACTAAGAGGGAGGAGGATACTCTGCTGAGAAAGAACGACAAAACGCTAGACGCTAATGGCTCGGCCAGATTTCTTGCGGAGACATTTTATCCAGACGACTCTACAGAGAAAGATAATAATAACCATATCGCCATAAGACAAAAAGCCGAAAGAATAAACATTGAAAATGGACACGATGACGTACCATTCACAATGTCAGAATTAATGGCATCTTGTGGGTCCTTCAACCCCAAGAAGGCGCCGGGAGCGGATGGTTTTACGGCGGAGATATGCAATCATGCAATAAACAACGACCCGGATACGTTTCTGGCCTTACTGAACAAGTGCCTGAAGCTCCACCACTTCCCGAGGGCCTGGAAGGAGGCGGCAGTCATAGTGCTCAAGAAGCCCGGAAAAGACGATTACACCAGCCCCAAATCATATAGGCCTATAGGACTGCTGCCTATTCTCGGCAAAATCTTCGAGAAGATGCTGGTGTGGCGTCTTAAGTTCCATCTTCTGCCGAAGTTTAGCGAACGGCAGTTCGGGTTCATGCCACAAAAGAGCACCGAAGACTCCCTCTATGCCCTTATGAACCACATCCGTGATAAACTGGATCAAAAAAGGATCATAACTTTGGTGTCATTGGATATAGAGGGAGCATTCGATAGTGCATGGTGGCCTAAGATTAGAGTCCGTCTCGCGGAGGAAGGTTGCCCGGTGAATCTGAGACGCATCATTGACAGTTACCTTAGAGATAGGAGGGTCGAAATCAGATATGCAGGAGAAGTGTGCCACAAAAATACCCAGAAAGGATGCGTACAAGGCTCCATCGCCGGTCCACTGCTCTGGAATCTCCTACTAGATCCCCTCCTCCACAGCTTGGAAATCAAAGGTTACTACGTACAAGCATACGCAGATGACGTGGTTCTCGCTTTTGAGGGTAATACAGCCACAGAAATAGAAGGACAGGCTAACGCCGCCCTCGAACATGTTCGGGCGTGGGGTGTCGAAAATAAGCTGAAATTTGCTCCACACAAGACCAGCGCAATGGTGATTACCCGCAAGCTTAAGTTCGATACCCCTCGCCTGAGCATGGATGGGGTCCCCATCGCAATGTCCAATGAAATTAAGATACTCGGAGTTACAATTGACAGTAAGTTAACTTTCAAGACACATGTAGCAAATGTATGCAGGAAGGCGATCAACGTCTATAAACAGCTCAGCAGGGCAGCCAAGGTCAGCTGGGGTCTCCATCCAGATATTGTGAGAGTAATCTACACTGCAACAGTAGAGCCTATTGTCCTGTATGCTGCCAGCGCCTGGGCGCCGGCCGCCGAAAAGTTGGGAACGCGGAGGCAATTAGGGGTCGTTCAGCGCGGCATCGCACAAAGAATGTGCAAGGCCTACCGCACGGTCTCGTTGAACTCAGCGCTGATGCTGACCGGACTGCTTCCACTGGATTTAAGAGTCAAAGAGGCGGCTCTGCTTTACGAGGCGAGAAGGGGACGGAATCGACTAACACTGGGAGACAGAGAAGTGGAGCGGATGGTTACAGCATCAGTGAACCCTCACCCTGCGAAACGCGTCGACCTGGAGCTGGGCTGTCTACCAGACGAAGAACTAGCGAACGTTCATAACAACTTTGAGGTTCGTATGTATACGGATGGAAGTAAGATCGGGGGACGGGTGGGTGCCGCTTTATCTATCTGGAAAGGTGAAACCGAAACCGGATACCGTATGCTTGCTCTCCCGACATATTGTTCAGTATACCAGGCTGAACTTCTAGCAATACGAAACGCGACTAGAGAGATCGTGAAAATGACGGCATCTACGTTTGGAGTCTTCAGCGACTCAATGGCAGCACTACTCACTGTGAAAAATCATAACTGCCTCCATCCCTTGGCAGTCGAATGTAGAGAAAATATAAAAACTTTGTCTCTCCAAAATAAGAGTGTTTCCTTGTTCTGGATAAAAGCTCACGCTGGGATGGAAGGCAACGAGAGAGCGGATATGTTAGCCAAGAAGGCGGCTGGAGACTCGAAGCGAAAACCGGACTATGACAAATGCCCCTTGTCTGATGTGAAAAGGAGACTCCGACTCGATTCGGTAGCCGAATGGAACCGTAGGTACCTAGAAAGTGACACGGCATCCATTACAAAACTGTTTTTTCCAAACGCAACCGAGGCATATAGGATAGTTAGGAAAATATGTATGACACAACACATAACGCAGGCTTTGACCGGGCACGGTGGCATAGCAGAATATTTATATAGATTTAAATGTAAGGAAACAGCGATCTGTATTTGTGACCCCGCAGAGATGGAGACCGTACCACACATACTATGTTTTTGTCCACAGTTCGGAAAGAAAAGAAATGAATTAGAACAATTATTGCAAGCTAAAATAATACCCAGCAACTTTGGGGCGATAATCGTCGGTAAATTCAGAGAGGAGTTCCTACACTATTGCACAGAGGTAATAAAGGTAGTAAACAAGAGAAACAAGTCATAAAAGTAGTGAAAGTAAGTTTGTAATAATATTATCATGCTTATTATTAAGAAGCATATAAGCAGTAGAAATAATAATAGCAGGAAGTGGAAATTATTGTATCCTATGTCAGTAACTAAGACCGCCGGAAAGCTGTTACAAACCTGTAAATAAAAGAAACATAATAAGTTTAATAAGATTTAATTTAAATTGAAACAACTTAAGAACAAATAGGAAATAAGCAGAGGTAACAGAATACAAGAGATAAAAGAAATGATGATAAATAATTGAATATAAGAAAACAATGTAAACATAAATAGGATGTAAATAAAACATAAATGTATGTAAAAATAAAGTTAATGAGAAAGGAAGTAGAGTAACATAAGGTTGATTAAATAAATAGACAACATAAAATAGATAAATAACAAGTAGATATGTAATAGTGTAAGAAGGGAAGTGAGTAATATTAAGGTTGATTAAATAAATAGACAACATAAAATAGATAAATAATAAGAAGATATGTAATAGTGTAGGAAGGGAAGTGGAGTAGCATTAAGGTTGATTAAATAAATAGACAACATAAAATAGATAAATAACAAGTAGATATGTAATAGTGTAAGAAGGGAAGTGAGTAATATTAAGGTTGATTAAATAAATAAACAACATAAAATAGATAAATAATAAGAAGATATCTAATAGTGTAAGAAGGGAAGTAGAGTAGCATTAAGGTTGATTAAATAAATAGACAATATATAATAGATATTATATAAATAACAAGTAGATATATAATAGAATAAGAATATAAAAAATAGTGATGATTGTATCTGTATTTGTGTTTGATTAGATAATAAGTAGAATGTAACAATCTTTGTAAAATGTCTTAACAAATAAAATAAAGTAAACAAGGTCTCTGGCGAGCAATGCCAGGGGATGCTTTTATTGTAGCTCGCGGGCCGGGCCTGAGTGCGCCCGGACAGGAAAAAAAAAAAAAAAAAAACCTAACCTAACCTAACCTAACCTAACCTAACCTAACCTAACCAGTTGCACTCGAAAACGCGTGAAAAGAGGCACGTTTCAACTCTGCTCCGCTTTGAAAAATCGTAACTATGGCAAAAAGCGCGCTAGAAACCCGGTTTTTGTGTTAAATTGTGCGTCAGGATACTGTGCTCAAAGTGACATAATTTGTGAGAAAATTCAGTGACTTCTCGAAGTAGAATAGACGGGAAACCGAAGAGAGTGCAGTGAAAAAACAGTTTATCGACTGGCGTTTCAAAATTAAATCGTAGACCCTATATTTTTATACACCCATTAGAAGGGTATTCAGGGTCTCCAACTTCCCACCGAGTTTGCCTTCCTGCCGATGAAAAACCAGGAAGAAAACAAGGAAAATACAAAGTTGTTTACATCGCTAACTTTGTAAATAAAAGTTGTTGAGAAAAGTTTCAGACATATTTGTGTGGGCGACATAAGCGACAGAAACCCAAAAGTGGAAAATTTTTGGAAAACCTCAAAAAACAAGAAAACCACGACATTTGCGGTTCTGTGACATCGGGCGCAAAATTCCATCGGACTTTTCCACCCACTTCCTATCGAGGAAGGTGGGCCGTGAGCAGCCTGAAAAGGATCGCCAGTTAAAGAGCAAGAAAATGCAGTTTGAATTTCACGTTTAAGTTAAGTAATTGGATAGATATCAAAACTTTTGTGTAACAATCCCTAACATATCAGATTCATTATAACTTTGTAAAGTAAATTGTACTTCGTTAAATACTTTCTTTCGAACATTATATAAACGATATTATAGACTGGGATTAGTAGTATCTAAATTAAATAAAAATAACTTAATATAATCAATAGTATTACATATTTTAACGAAATTGAGTGCAACTAGGTATAAGTATACAAATCTTTTAGTAGATGGCGCTGGACGATTAGAGTTGAACATAGGACAATAAACATATTTTTGTTTATTAATTTATTATTATAATAGACAAATCTGAGGCTATTGCCCAGACTTTAATTAACCTAAGCCATAGATTTTAGCGCCTATTATGTTTTGACCTTCCCTTTTGGAAACTAACATTATACCTCTATTAAGGACTATACATTATTTAATTGTAAGGACATAACCAGGGGTTATTGCCCCGGTTTGTTAGTACGTAAGTTAACCGTCTCTTTATTAATGTGTGTGTAATTGTGTGTTTGTCATTGTGACTATACGCAAATTTTAAGTAACATAGTGGTATAAAGTAGATTTAATACTTCACGCTACTAGACGCTAGAGGGCGCTGTCCTGAACTACGGCACAGAGGCCCGCGCTTGGGACCAGGCAGTGGACCGCAAACGGCCCTATCCGACACTAGGTGGCACTGGACGGAGTTTAATAGAGTAGTCTTGACCTGCTTTAATATTTTAATTAAGTCTATTGACTACTTTCTTTAAGTAATTTTACAAACAGTATAGAGGATAAGACTAGGATAGGATTTTAAATTTAAATTTATTTAAAATTTATTATTATACAACATATTTTAAAACTATATACACTATATACACCATTACCTATTGCTTACTTTAATTATAAATAAATTATATTACATTACCATTTACCAACAGTTATAAATCGACTAGAAAATGTTTCATACTCCCAAAAAGGTTACCAAAGAAACCGAAACCCAAAAAGGTCTGGCAAATAAATTTAAACCGCTCAAATTAGATTTTACAGGATCACCTTGTAGCGACATTGTTGTCGCTGCCGCGAGTGATACGTATAAAAAACCGCAGGTCGGCAGACAGAACGAAAGGCATCAGTCACAGTCACAGCCACATTCACCCTCCACATCGCAGCACCTCACAGAAGGGAGCTTGGTGGACACGGTGGGAAAACTGGAAAACAGGGCTACAATTAGCTATCAGGGCACCTGTGAAGAATTAAAGAAGTCGGGAAACTTAAAAAAAGAAATAAGAACCGAGGTAGAAAATAATTTAAAAATTATGCTGCAAGTGGTAAAAGACCTAGCCACTCTCTGCCTGAGAAGCACAAACAAAGAAGGTACGTTCAAAACCGAAATGGATCTGCTGGTGGAGGGAATGGGTGAGACTAGGGAGAAGTTAGAAGAGTGTGCGCTCTATACACGCACACTCACAGAACAACTCCAAAAATTGGAGAGCAAAAGAGACGCTGTCATCACTCCCACTCCCTCAACTCACCCGACGCGAAACGGAATTTTAGTAGAAAACTCAAAATTCCCGCAACCATTGTACTCGATAATAGTTGCCTCCACTGATACCATTGACACGAGTAAAACGGTAGTGGAGAAGATCAGAACCGCAGTAGATGCCAAAGAGACCCGCATACGGGTCGATAAAATTAGAAAAGCCAGGGACCAGAAGGTCGTCGTGAGTTGTGTCGACAAGGGAGAACTGGAAGCGGTTAAAAACAGACTGAAGGGCTCCACGGCAGGTCTGAAGATCGAGGAGGCGGTTAATAAGGACCCCCTGGTGGTGTTGTTGGACGTGATGTCATACAACACGGACGACGACATCACCAAGGCGGTCCTCAACCAGAACACACACCTCCTGGGCGGCATCAAGGCGGAGGATATAAGGGTCGCCGTAAAATACCGGAAAAGGGCCAGGAACCCACATGTGACCCACGTGGTGCTCCAGGTGTCTCCTCCGGTATGGCAGCAACTAACCGGGGCCGGCCGTGCGCACGTGGACCTGCAGAGGGTCAGGGTACTCGACCAGAGCCCCCTGATCCAATGCACCAGGTGCCTCGGCTTCGGCCACGGCAAAAAGCTGTGCTCCGAGAAGGATGACACCTGCTCTTATTGCGGCGATCCGAACCACCTACGAACTGACTGCCCCACCCGCCAAGATGGAGGACCACCCAGATGCAGCAACTGCACCGCCGCCAAGCAAACGACGAACGACCACGACGCCTTCAGCACAGAGTGTCCAGTACGGAGGCGGTGGGACGCCATGGCGCGATCCACCGTAGCCTATAGTTAAGGCACTACTGCGGAATATTTGTCAATAACTGGAAACTATATGTATATTATGTATGTATGTGTATGTATACAAAAATATGATATAAAATATATATTTAAGTTTAAAAATATATCTAGATATTAACACACCACTACAGACATATATAATAAACTATAGTTACTATAAGAGGTTATATAAACTCTGTAGAGTGTGTAAATAACCAAACCAATATATATTATAAAATTGAGAGAAGGAAAGTAAAGAGAAATGGCTACAAAATATATAATAATAGTTATAAATACATAACATAGATTATATATTATAATTGTAGAGGATTGAGTTTTAGTTGGATAAATTGTAATAGAATGTATTATTAAATAGAAAGTAGTATAGTTTAAATAAAGTTTAAGTTATTATATCAATCAATATAAATAAATATATGTAATATATTATGTACACAATAATGTATATACTATAAGAAGCAAATCATATACCTTTTATGTATAATAACAAATAACATTAGTTTATTATATCCATATCTTATATATCTATTAGTAGCAGAATCACTATATATTATAATATTAAATAGTATACTGAAAGATGGAAAGTGACGAAAAAGAGGGAACTATAGCCAACATAGTAGGGTTATAATGCAATATAACAAAGATTATGTTAAAACTATAGTGGAACGTTGAGCTTAGATGGAATAAGTTTTTATTTTGTATATATATAAATAGTATTGTGTAGTATTGTGTAGCATTGTTTAGTATTGTGTAGTATCGTATAATTGAAATCTGTAATGAAAATAGTATATAATTTAAGATAAAATACTGTAATTTATATGTCTTAATATTTAAGTAAAATTGTAAATGTTTCCAGAATAAATAAAGACAGTAAAAAACGCCTCTGCTCACGGTAGAGAGTGATGAACGTAGCTCGCGGGCCGGGCCTGAGAGCGCCCGGACAGGGAAAAAAAAAAAAAAAAAAAAACCTAACCTAACCTAACCTAACCTAACCTGACCTGACCTGACCTGACCTGACCTGACCTGACCTGACCTGACCTGACCTGACCTGACCTGACCTGACCTGACCTGACCTGACCTGACCTGACCTGACCTGACCTGACCTGACCTGACCTGACCTGACCTGACCTGACCTGACCTGACCTGACCTGACCTGACCTGACCTGACCTGACCTGACCTGACCTGACCTGACCTGACCTGACCTGACCTGACCTGACCTGACCTGACCTGACCTGACCTGACCTGACCTGACCTGACCTGACCTGACCTGACCTGACCTGACCTGACCCGACCCGACCCGACCTGACCTGACCCGACCCGACCCGACCCGACCCGACATGACCCGACCCGACCCGACCCGACCCGACCCGACCCGACCCGACCCGACCCGACCCGACCCGACCCGACCCGACCCGACCCGACCCGACCCGACCCGACCCGACCCGACCCGACCCGACCCGACCCGACCCGACCCGACCCGACCCGACCCGACCCGACCCGACCCGACCCGACCCGACCCGACCCAACCCAACCTAACCTAACCTAACGTCGTCCTACCTAAATATACTTAGACCCCCTTGTAGATCTTGGCGGCACGCATCCGGCGAGCCTAATTTTGACCCACCCACCCTCCCTTTCTTGATTTATGAACAATTCAAACATCGGCAATACCAAAACGAAAGCCCCAAAAGCGGTCGGCGCAGCCAAAAGCGTCACGGCGGCGAGCAAGAGGTTGAATTGCGCGGCTGCTTAGGAAATCAGGCGATCAAACACTTAAAAACCTCACCCAACCACAAGTATCGATGTATGTATTAGTAGTATTCTTTATCAGATTATAAAAACGTGCGTTGGACTGTGTGGTGGTGGTATATTAAGTTCATTCCAAAACTTATAATAAATTACAAAGCGCCTGTTCAAACATAATAGCACTGTTTCATTTGGCATCAATTGCGCGGGACCGCGAGCCTATCAATGTATGTGCTAGTAGTATTCTTTATCAGATTATAAAACCGTGCGTTAGACTGTGTGGTGGTGGTATATTAAGTTCATTCCAAAACTTATAATAAATTACAAAGCGCCTGTTCAAACATAATAGCACTGTTTCATTTGGCATTAATTGAAATGAAATGAAATGAAATGATTGCGCGTGGCCGCGAGCCTATCGATGTATGTACTAGTAGTATTCTTTATCAGATTACAAAACCGTGCGTTGGACTGTGTGGTGGTTCAACTCTGATCCCCTGCAGTTGAGATTATTTTTACAACTGTACCGCTAGCGACACCAGCGTGTACACCCTTGGAGGAGGTGAGGCACCTCTATCAAACCTTTTAGTTTGTGCCCCCGCAGCCGGGACCGCTCGCGGCGCCGCGTGCCCCAGCGGGTTTTCCTGCTGCGGGTGAGCTGAGAAGCATGCACACACACGCAACCACATATTAAGGAAATTCAAGTTAAACGATATAATGATTTTTACAATAAAGATTTTTATTCATAGTGAAAAGATTCAAAAATACACAAATCACCCGAGGTAAAATATTTAAATCGACGGTGCTTTCTTAAGAAAAATAATTTGACGCGGGCTACACCTAAGAACTAAGTCTACTCGAATCACAACAACATTTGTACCTAATCTACGATACGATCCGGCGTAGCGGCGGTCGCGCAGTCCTGCGCCGCGCGGGACCGGACCCGGGGACCGGACCAGGCTAGACCGGGCAGTCCTGCCAGTCCTGGCAGTCCTGTCACCGCAGTGCGAGCCGCGAGCCGGTGCAAAAGACGACTACGAAAATTATTGTCGGAATGGAGAGGGTCGGGAGAGTAGCTTGGGGGCGCCGAGCGGCGGGGGCGGCGGCGCGGGGGGCGGCGGGGCTAGGGCGGGCGCGCGTCCTCGGGCGCGTCGCGGCGCGTGCGGTAGCGCGGCGGAGGCGCGCGCGCGGGCGGCACGCGCAGCGCCAGCGGCTCCCACGCCCCCACCGCCCATCCGTCCGCCCCCGCCGCCCCTCCAGCCGCGGCGGCCGCCAGCGCGTCGCCCCGCTCCAGCGACCACTGCCGCCGCAGCAGGCGCCGCCGGCTCGAATGACACCTGCGGAATGAGATTTACTCGACGAAATGTTTTAATGAAACACTGTATAAATGACTGGTTTGATGCCAACAATCTTGTACTCAATCCTAAAAATACAAAATGTGTTAGATTTGTTTTGCCTAATGTGACAATTCCGACAATAGTTTAAAAAAAAAATTGTGAGCCGTCACGGGACGCCTGGCAGCTGATGTGAAACATCGAAATTATTTTGTACAAGTAATATGCACAAAAGTGCAGATTATGAGAGGAACTAAAACATATAAGAAAAAAAAATTAATTATTATATTTTATTAATAAAATAATTTCCGACCGTCATTTGTCGGAACTGTATAGTATATAATATTCCATATTCGGTCGCCACGCTCGCCACGCTCGCCAGCCACTGCCAGCCTCGTAGGCCAGCAGTGTATACTATGCTATAGAAGACGCGACGTACCCGTCGGGCGGCGGCGCGTCGGCGGCGGCGGCGGCGGCGGCGGCGGCGGTGGCGGGCAGCGCGCTGCTGGAGGCGCGCAGGTAGCGGTAGCGCGGCGGGCTGCCGTCGGCCGACGCCGCGCCCGCCCGCTGCCACGCTGCACAGCGACAACACACACAGCACAGTCACACTTGTGGCAGCTTTATGTACCAGATAAATACATGTTCAGGGACTTTTAAATTCTAACCGAACTTGTCGGAGGTGGGCGAGGGCAGGGACGCCTGGCGCTCCGCGGGCGCCGTGGGACGCGCCGTGGAGGGCGCGGGCGTGGCGGTGGGTGCGGCGGCGGGCGCCGGCACACCGGGTGAAGACGATGCTTCACTTTCAATCTCACCGTCCGTCTCGAACAGAATCTCTTCAGACCTGGTCAGGAGCAGGATGCTAAGTATGTCAGTGTTTTCTTGAAATAGATTGTCAATTAAAGAATTTGAGTAATTGAAGTAAAATAAAATAAAAATAGGCATAACGTAACAGTTCAAATGTTCATTGAGGGGCAGCAATCGAGCGCGCATCCTAATAGGCAAAGCTTAAGGTATAAAGTATTAGTCCTCACTCGAGCGGCGGCGGCGTGGGCAGCGGCTTGTCGAACCCGTCCTTGCCGAGCAGCCAGTAGGTGTGCATGGCGCCCTTGCCCTTGACCGCCACGGGCCCGCGCGCGCGCAGCCGGTACCCGCCCGCCGCCGCCAGCCGCGCCGCCGTCGCCTCCGACACCTGGATGCGCCACGCCGCGCCTGCGCACACCCGCACACCCGCACACCCGGAAATAATATAAAGCTGAGGGGTCTAATGGGAAGGCCGAATCTCACTCGGAACGTTCGGGTTCAAATACTGGCTAACTTAAAGTTAAATGTTTCCTACTGTAGAGAGGAGACCCGCGACCGGCGGCGGAAGGAACTAAGGGTTGCTTCCTTCGCCGCGCCCTTTGTAAGCTCTCTCCGGTTCTTGAAGGTCTTCGGGTCTCTAGGCTGTCCTTTTATACCCGGGCAGCTCTCACGCGTTGGGCGCGCCGTTCAGCGATCAGCGTTTATGTACTATCGGTCTGCTAGTCACTGCCGGCCCTAAGACGGTCGGGGGCCACCGGCCTAGTGAGCTCGCGGGAGGACAGGGAGGACAGGGAGGGGTCTTGCCGGTGGACTCCATGCGGCTGGCGGTGTTGACGGTGTCGCCGAAGAGGCAGTAGCGCGGCATGGTGAGGCCCACGACGGCGGCGCAGCAGGGCCCCGAGTGCAGGCCGATGCGCAGGCGCAGCGGCGCGGCGGGCAGGTGGCGCACGCGGAAGCGGCCCGCCAGGTGCAGCAGGTGCAGCGCCATGGTGGCCACGCTCTCCGCGTGGTCGCGCGCGCGCACCGGCAGCCCGCCCACCACCATGTACGCGTCGCCTATCGTCTCCACCTGTAAAACATTCGTTATCACCCATTCGTCAACCTCGATATTCTCGACGAATAGGTACTAGGCGTGACGAGATATTTAAAATGTCAATACATTTATGAACCATACTAAGTTATCAAAACCGCACCTTGTAGACCTTGTACTGCTCGATGGCGGCGTCGAAGGTGGTGTAGAGGTCGTTGAGCAGGTCCACCACCTGCACGGGCGTGGAGCGCGCGGCGATGGCCGTGAAGCCCACGATGTCGCTGAAGTAGATGGACACCTCCTCGAACTCCTCCGGCTCCACCCGCATGCCCAGCAGCAGCCGCTCCGCCACCGACCTGCGCACGCACGCCGTGTTAGTGCCGTGCGCCGTCGGTGCCGGGTGCCCTCCCGGGTAACCGACGCCACCCACCGATGCTTCGTTACCTGGGCAACATGCGGTTCAACAGCTGCTCGGTTTTCTTCTTTTCCATGTCCAGTTGCTCCGTTCGCTCCTTAATTAACTCTTCCAAGTTATTACTATACTTTTCTAGCATCTCGAACATGGAATCCACGATGTTGATTTTACTGAAAAATTTAACAATAATAAGAACAAATCGAATCTTTAGCGCAAGATTTCATAGGCTACACGGAGACGTAGAGTGGGAGCGGAGAGGGATAGGGGGAGGGGGAGGGCTCGTTACCGGCCGCGGTGCAGCGAGCGGAAGGTGTCGTTCAGGCGTGCGAAGTCGGGGCGCAGGTCGGGTGCCTCGGCCCAGCACTGGCGCATGACGCTCACCGCGTCCGGCGGCGCCGCGCCCATCGACACCGAAGGCCGGATGAGCGGCGGCGGCCGGCACAGCTTCTCCACGATCTCTGCAACAGCACGCGCGCGTCAGTGCCGCCGATGTAGCCGCCGATGTGCCGCTCGGGACCTCGTCGCGGGGAGTACCTTCGGGCGAGTAGGGCAGCATGCAGTAGGGCTCGCCGCGCACGATCACCTCCTGCATGATGATGGCGAAGGAGAACACGTCCCCGGGCTGCGTGCCGCGCGCCGCCTCGCCCCCCGCGCCCCCCGCGCCGCACTCCTCGCGCAGCAGCTCCGGGGCCGTCCACAGTAAGTCTGCAGGTCATATAAACAGTTTAGTAGGAACTACCAACGACTTTATCTGATTTTTCGAGGCTCAAATTGCTCAGTGTTTTCATGGATACTAAATAGGTACAACGAAAGTGTCTTTGCACGTTAGGGGATCGGTAACCGGTTACGGATCGAGTACTGAAGAATAACCTGCGGAAGTACCTCGGGCGTCCCTGGGCGGCAGCTGCAGGCCCTGCGCGCGCGCGAACGCGGTCTCTCCGAAGTCGGCGACGCGCAGCGCCCAGCGCGAGTCGACGAGGCAGGCGCGCGACGTCAGCCGGCCGTGCACGCGCAGCGGCGACGCGTGCAGGAAGCGCATGCCGCGCACCAGGTCCGTCAGCAGCGACAGCCGGAACGTCCAGTCCAGCCGCAGGTCGTCCGCCACCAGCACGTCCTCCAGCGAGCCGCGCCCGCCCGCCGCCCACACCAGCGCCGGCCGCGCCTCCGCCAGCCACCCTGCGGCACCCACCGCTTCCTTTAACTACGACACCGCCTAGCGCTTTCACACCTTACTTTACCGCTTCAGATAAGGGAGTGCTAGATACCGATGAAGGGACTGAGGTTCTCGTGACGAAGACCCTGCATGAGAAGCAGCAGGTCGGCGGCGGCGCGGCGCGGCTGCGGCGCGGTGGCGGGCAGCGGCCGCACGTGTACCGGCTCGCCCTGCAACGCCAGCGCACGTCTCTCAGATACGAAAAACAGGATCATAAGGAATACTTAAAACCGATTACAGTCAAAATTCATCTACCTTGTATGTGATACGTGTGTCGGGTGCCAAGCGCGAAATACTACAGGCGGAGGAGGGCACGGAGGAGGCGCGGACGGGAGGCGCGGGGCGCGGCAGCAGGTCCGGCTCGGGCCCGGCGAACTCGTGCAGCTGCTGCAGCCAGCCCAGCATGCTCTCCATGCCGGGGCCCACGCGCCGGCCCTCCTCCGCCGGGAACGAGAAGTCCGCGGCCTCCAGCAGCACGCAGGCGCGCGGCCGCCGCCGCCGCCGCCGCAGCGCCGCGCCGCCGCCCGCCAGCGCCAGCAGCACGCAGGCCGCCAGCGCGCCCGCCGCGCTCAGCGCCGCCGCCCCCTCCGCCGCCGCGCCCGCCTCGCCCGCCGCCCCGCCGCCCCGCCGCCACCGCTCGAGGCCGTCGCCCGCGTCTATCAACTCGGCGACCGTCTCCCAGTCCTCGGACCGCTCGATGTTTCTCGTCGAGAACGTCGAGATGGTGGCGATCCGCTCCCACGACGAGGCGTTCCCCGCGGTCGAGCTCTGGTACAGGAAGAAGGCCGTCCTCGCGGTCTCGACGCCGGTGCGCTCGGCGTACGCGGTCCTCTGAATGGCGTCCAGCGCGGCGCGGTACACGTCGGAGGCGCGCCGCGGCCCGCCGCCGGCCGCGCGCACCTCGCTGCTCAGCAGCAGGGCGCGGGTTCGAACGGATTCCTCGAGATTCATTAGAATGGGCCTCACGTTCTCGAAGTTCCGCTTCCTACGGCTTTTCGTTTTTGAGTGGCTCGATTCAATTTTAAATGTGGAATCGAGATTGCTCTCGCTTCGTTTTGTTCCATTTACTTCATTCACGTTAGCTTTAATAGGTCCGGGTGCAACTTCTAGGGATTCCATTGAAGATTTTCCGACCCACCGAAATTTATTTTCACGATGAGGCACCTGCTCGGCCCGCGACGGCGCCGTAAAAGTTTTTCGATACAACTGGGGATGAGAGTGCGACAAATTAACGATCCCTGGAGCGACCGATATCGGCGCGGACGAAGCGGTCCCCTTTTTATCGGACGTCAATCTCATAGCGAGAGGTCGACCGGCAATCGGAGAATCGTCTTCCTCGACGTGCAAGATGAGTAGAGCTCCGGGACTGGCGCGCTCCGTCGTAGGAGCGGAACTATCGGAGGAGCAGACGACCCACGCTGAAAACAAAGATAGATACCGATATCGATCCCCGCGTCAACTCGAGGGGAAAATTCCGGGAAGTACGGACGTACGGACGGGAAGTAGGGACGTACCGTGCGGGGAAAATATCTGATCGTCCGAGTCGTTATTGCGCCGGATGATAACTCCCAGTGCCGCCATGGAGGTCTCGACGTGGTGCAGCGCCAGCGCGCAGTCGGGCGCCAGAGCGCGCGGCGGCGGCATGCGCACGCGCAGCCAGCGCAGGCGCGCGGCCAGCAGGCGCACGGCGGCGGCGCGGGCGCGCGGCGCGGCGCACGCGGCCGGCTGCCCGCGCCGCAGCGCGCGCGCCGCTCCCCCCAGCGCGCCGCACACCGCCTCGCCCGCGCCGCCCGCGCACGCCACGCCGCCGCCCGCGCCCAGCGTCGCCAACGCGCTCCGAGTCACCGACGTTCGCCAGGTCTCCCCGCACGTGTCTACAATACGAGTCGCATTACATCAGATCGAAAACTATTTAGAAACCGACTAGTCCGGGAAATTAAACAGTTCATTTAATTATATCCAGGTTTAAACAGTTCATTTAATTATATCCAGGTAATCCGAGTCAAGGTCGGCTTGGGAAAAAAACAGTGACAACCGGACCCCTCGCACCCACCATTGTATCCGAGAAGCCGCAGCGGGCCAGGCAGGGCGGCGGCGCGGCCCGCGGCGCGCGCGTACTCCAGGAACCGCTGCTCGGCGAAGACGGCGGGGTCGCGCAGCGCGCACCCGGCGCGCAGCACCAGCAGGGTGTGCGCGGCGGCTGGGGCGGGGGCGGCGGGCGGCGGGGGCGCGCGGGCGGCCGCGGCGAGCAGCAGCAGCAGCAGCAGCAGCAGCAGGCGGGCGCGCATGTCGCGTCAGGCCGCCATGGCCGCGCCCGCCGCGCCGCGTGGCGCCGCGCAGCCCGCTACTCACCAACTTCTAGCGATCTCGATATGCTCATCGGTCGCTAGAGGCGGTAACATTTTGAACCTTACGAATATGTCAATTACGCATGTATTTCACTCAATAGCACTGTTGGAAATTAATACGTCAGCTAAAACTTTGAATAACGAGCGTAATATCAGCTCGGTGTCCACCTATAAAGCCAGGTGAACACGATGGCCAATTTCATTTGCTAGCCAAATTCAGATCGGCACACTTTATATGTCTCTGAGAACATTATAAAGAAACTATAAGGGTTGCAAATTTCCTCAACTCTTATACAGTTAGATTCTTGACCATTCCAGCTGATTAAATTTAATTCCTTAAAATACACAAAACTAACAAAGGTATTGATGTGTGCTTCTGGACGAACCCAGACTCTCTAGCTCGAATGAGAAACCGGATTTCGGAATGTACTGGGTATGTCTAGTGCTTAGAACATGTATCGCTCGAGAATTGAATAGAAAATTAAGCAGAAGCTTAAAACTTTTTATCACTACAGTAATTAGGTTGGATAGATCATGACTAACTTGATTGTCGTGTCGCCATGAAACTTGCTAATGGGAGTAAATTTATGACAGTTATGGCAGAGTGCGAGCGGCTCGTAATGTCCGATAGAGCTGAAAAGTTAAAATATACGACGCTATTGCATCATCGGAAGCTCAAATTGTTCCATCCCAGTAGCTCGGGACCCGAACAGTGCTTCGGTAGCCCCTGCCTGTCGTAAGAGGCGACTAAAGGGGACTACTGGGGTCGCGGGCGGCGAGAGGGGAGCTCGATCCGTTCACAAGTGACCCGGGAAAGACAGTGCTATGGGCCCTACTGCGTTGTGGAGGGTTTGTTGTGTTGTGCGCAGCGCAGCCTGAATTTGGTCCTGCGGTAACAAATTATGTGTATGTGGCTACTACCTATAACAATTTTTAGTATTCATCTCTATCCATCCATCAGTCACACAGACAGCCACACGGACAGATCATGTATTGTTTCACCAAATAGGAAGGAACTATGACAATGCTTAACATAGGCTCCTCCTATTTGGTGAAACAATACACGTCTGTCCTTCGAATCTAACTATTTCCTATCATCATCTTCATTATATTGGCCCCTTTTGAAGTAGGCATATCAAATGTGTGAAAAAGGCTCGCATTGTAGGCCGGCGACACACTGATGATCCTTCTCAAGCCCCTGTGTAGAGGAAGGTAACTTAACATCTCAGCTCTTACCATCCAACTCTTACTCTTCATTAGGTCTACATTTATAAAAAATCTCCATAAATAATAGTCTCCAGTAATAGTTGTGGCAACACTGACGCAAAGACGTCACAAAATCAGCCATGCTGAATTTAATTAAATAATTTTAATATTTACGGCATTTTAGGGTTAAATTACTATAATTTCGCTTTAAATGTGTTACCTACTTCCTTGAGACATCAAATAAAGTGCCAAGAAACAAGGATAAATGTGGTGAAATACTTGAATTGTATACCGACTACGACGACTATTCGTAGTAACTGTCAAGTTTAAATTCTTTGCATCAAAGAATTGGATTTTCACTGGCGTAAACCTAGGGAGTATTGCTTACTTGATTCATACACTAATTATTACAGTCCATTGTTATTTTACATTGTCTCACAAGTGTGAGAAACGTTCATAATCACACATTGGTGCCATTTGACTCTTTTTACTTGACTAACAGTGGAAGTAAAATTGAAGACAAATAAATAGCCACAGACACATTTAAAACTCTAAACACTGCACAATATAACGTGGTTAACCTGCTTTTGTTACCACTAAACTGTTTGTTACAGTAATATCTTGGTAGGTACTAGTTAGTATAAATTGCCCTTTGCTCAAGCTGACCCGCTAAGCAGGGAATGACCGCCCTCTAATTGTTCACAGCACTCGGAATACCGATGTTCGCCGTCGTAATCATGTCTAATTCCCCATTATGTTTAAAATTACTAATCTCCCATACACACTTCATTTACCTATTCTACTACTTTCGTGATTTTTTGAAAACATGGAATTAGGTTCCTTTTCCCTTTTTCAGCTATTGTGTAGCAAAATACCAAACATTAATATTGATGGCATAAGCTTTCCAAATGAAGGAGTTTCATACAAACTTTAAAACGCTTTTACACCCTTTCAAGGGTTAGATTAAAAAAAATCTCACTCACCTCCGATTTGCCGACGATATAGTGATCTTGGCGCAATCGCTGGATGACTTCAGCACTATGCTTGGGGACCTGAACAGTGCCTCACAACGGGTGGGTTTGAAAATGAACATGGACAATGTGCATGTCATACCTAAACCGGTGGTTGTTGATGGCACTGCTCTCGAAGTTGTCGATGACTACATTTACCTGGGACAAGTGGTCCAGATGGGAAAATCCATCTTCGAGAAAGAGGTCACTCGCAAAATCCAACTCGGCTGGGCAGCGTTCGGGAAATTAAGACATATCTTTACATCCAAGATACCTCAGTGCCTGAAGACGAAAGTTTTCGAGCAATGTGTGTTGTCAGTGATTACATACGTATCCGAGACGTGGTCCTTTACCGTCGGCCTCTTGCACAAGCTCAAAGTCAATCGACGCGCTATGGAGAGAACTATGCTTGGTATTTCGCTATGAGACCGAATCAGGAATGATGAAATCCGTAGGCGACAAAGCTCACCGACATAGTTCGCAGAGTTAGTAAGTTGAAGTGGCAATGGGCAGGCCACGTCGTTCGAAGGACTGACAACCGGTGGGGGAGAAAAGTCCTCGAATGGAGACCACGACTCGGAAAGAGGAGCACAGGTCGCCCTTCGAATAGGTGGACAGACGACCTGAAGAAGACGGCAGGAAACCGCTGGTTTCAGAAGGCACAGGACCGGTCGGAGTGGTGTCGTTTAGGAGAGGCCTATGTCCAGCAATGGACCTCAAAAAGCTGATGGATGGACGCGCCTCTGTCCTCTAAACTATCGCTCTAGTAAATATCAGCTTCCAAAGGTTTTCGAGATTTTTGTTCGCTTTTATATAGATTCACATTCACTATCAATAACTTTAAAACACCCCATCCGTGCTGCCATTGCTAAAATCGTAGACGGGATTTAGGCTCTTCATGAATTTTTACGAGTCATTGGAACAAGATTGAATAACTCTATACTTAGTCTATATTATAAATAATATCGACGCAAGATGAATCCTAGTCCCAACCTCATGTTTTAAGATTGTTAGTCAAAGTACTGATTTTACGAAATATTTTAAATTGTATTGAAGTACTGGCTATATTTTTCTATTTCCAGAGACAATTCGTAAAAATATAAAAAGCTCAAGATTGGTGCAAACTTTTGTAGATAATTTGTAAAATTAAGCAAAATACATGCTTGTTTACGTTGCCATTAAACTTGTAATAGACAACGCGCTTCCTCGAGGCTCGAGGCGTCCGGGCCGGCGGCGAGCGGCGCGCCGGCTGCGGAGGGGCAGAGCGGGGTCGCGCGACACGCTGTGAGCGGGGCCGGGGCGGGCGCGCGGCGCGGGCTCCGGGCGCGACTGGCGGCGGCGGCGGCGGCGGCGCGGCGCCCGGCCCGCGCATGCGCGCCCGCGCCCGCTCGCCCGCCCGCGCGCTGCCTAGTGACCTGCTTTTACTATCTTGTTTAGTTACTTAAATAATTAGTGTACATTTCGGTAGCTACTTGAAGAGATGCGGTAGCGGTAGATGCGGTGTGCGGCTATTTGCTTGAATGGGGTAGTTCTCGAAGTGGCGCCCGACGCGGGGCTCGGGCGCAGGGTAGCCGGTGTCGCTACCGATTCGAGTGCACTCAGTTGAAAACTTGTTGCCGCCTCGGTTCACAATTATCTATATTAGCACCTCAAAGCTTCAAATAACCTAGTAACTCTTTAACTTTATAACGACGGACTTGTAAGTCGCTATAAAAGGGTATTTGTTCATCGTTCAACATTTGTTAACGTTTATACCGGAAGTAGCTTGTAAACTTACACAAGTAATATTTCATTCAAGGCACTTTATTTCAATGTTTCTAATGAAATATAAATTCGATCAATTTCGAATAATTCATTAGGAATCAGGACGAATCAGGGGGTATCGTGTGCGGCGGCGGCGGCTTGCTCGATGTAGGCGCGGTCGAGGCGCATGGCGCTGCGGTTCTCGGTGCGGCGCAGGTCGCGCGCGCCGAGCCGCGAGTAGAACGCCAGCGCCGGCGCGTTGTCCGCCAGCACGTGCCAGTCGATGCGGTGCACGCCCTCCGCCACCGCCATCTGCACAGGGACAGAGCCACCGGATTAAGACAACGGTGACCGTTGAACAGTCCATATCGGGCAGGCTTGTTCAATGATGAATGACAATAACAAACGAGTTCAAGCATCCTGCAGTAGAGGGCGGGACCGACCTGGCAGAGCGTGCGCATGAGCGCGAGGCCCACGCCGGCGCGGCGCGCAGCGGGCCGCACGAACAGGTCCTCCACGTAGAAGGCGCGGCGCGACCAGCTGGAGTAGGCGCGCGAGCACAGCGCGTGCCCCACGGCCGCGCCGCCGCGCTCCGCCACCAGCCCGAAGAACCACGGCGGATTGCTCTCGAACCCGTCCTCCAACAGATCTGCGCACGAACCACCATAACGTGGGAGCATTCAAATATTTATTAACTTAGGCACGGAAATTAGCAAATTTGTGTACCTATCTCTTTCTGCATTCCTAATTACTACTACTAAAGTCTCGATTAGCGGTTACACTTCTTTAGAGGCCATCTTAGCCCTCAAGGCTTAGGCTTAGGCTCGAGGCAGGGGGCTATTTTGTCCCCGTAATTGTTCACGAGTGCACTGGCATATGTCTTCAAGACATAGGATTGGAAGGGTGGCGCATGGGATGGGTGGCGAATACATTTCACACTTCCGATATTTTCACTATCACCGCAGGAGCTGCAGAGATTTCTGGCCAGCCTAAACACGGCCTCCCGTCGGGTAGGCCGTGGGAGGAACTTTAAGGAATAAAACTAAGTTTATGTTCCCAGGTCAAGTCCCAGGACCAAAAATAACTTAGAGAGAAGCCGATAGAAGGGTTCAGCTGGGTTCCATCCACATTGCAGGTTTCTTACGTGCCAAATATTTTTGAAGTAGGTAGCTGGTTAAGCTTTCAAAATACTACCCGAGTCCTATAGAGGCGAGGCACCTGGCGGCAGCTGGCGGCGGCGCGCGGCGGGCCGTCGCTGCCAGCGCGAGCTAATTCCTATATCCATCTCCATAAAAGCCTCTTTCGCGCACTTTTAACAGATATTTGGTGGCCCTTTGGAAAGCCATCAAACCTTACTTCTATTGAAGTGTGTGAATATGTATTGGCTGTGTAAGGAGACTAGCGGGGTGCGGGCTGCGGGGTGCGGGGTGCGGGGTGCGGGGTGCGGGGGCAAGGGCTGGTTGTGCTGACGCTACTGACCTCGCTCCGTGAGGCGCGGCCCGTCCGGGTACCCCTCATACTCCGCCAGCTCCTGCAAAATTCAACATTCGAAAACATAGTCAACAAACAAAATACTATTTACACAGTAAAGGGAAATATCATGGGTAAGGTAATAGAAAAGGTTAAAAAATTATACTAACTAATGTAAAGTATTAAAATTACAGTACCGCCATGATACTCCACGATACTCCACGATACTCCACACGTGGGCTCCATCTCTGTATTCTACGAATGGGCAAGTGGGCCTGAATTATTGTATTCCTCATGAATATGGTTCTCTAGTACACAAGTAATTATAAGAGATATGAGGTTAGCGCGTTCAAACCAACTAAAAAACTAATCCACTTCATAATGTTAGCAAGGAAGGATTTAATATCAATAGCAATGTACGAGTAGCTTAGCCAGCCTGCACATGTCTCTCAGCTGAGGTCTATAACTGATCATCCTATACGAGAGCGTGGCCCTGAGCGCGGCGCGCGGCGCGCGTGACGCGGCCGGCGCGGCGGTCGGCGGCTGACACGTGCTATATCGAGGAATGTTTTCTAGTATATTCCGAGTAGCGGCGCGCGAAAAGCAGGCGAAATTGTTATGAATGAATATTCGTTCTGGTTCAGTTTCTTCGCCACGAGATATGGCCTAATTTCAAAGCTATAATTACGGGGACTCTTCCATTCTAAACGAATGTCACCGTTTGCGTCCTTCAGAACGAAACAATTCCGGGCAGTCTCGGTAGCTAGATGCCACAGGTGCCACAGGTGCCACAGGTGCCACAGGTGCCACAGGTGCCACAGGTGCCACAGGTGCGACGACATGCGTGACACAACACTTCTTGCTTATTGTGTTTTGTACTTTCATTTCGTACTGTTTAAGTTCAAAGTGGAAAAGATTCCTGAAATGTAACGAAAAAATCTTATGATTGCAAAGTTTGAGAGAAAGATTCCCAGCGCATGCTTGCTGCGAGACTTTGGGAAGAGACTGCACCTCGAATGAGATTTACCAACAATACAAAAAACAACAATACAAATACAAACCTACTTATAAGTACATACAAAATAAATTTAAAACCATTAAATATTAAACTTTCTGCAGGGTCGTTATAAGAATAGATAATCTTTTGAAGAAGCGGCTCGGCGGCTGCGGTGTGGTGCTGTCGGTGCTGTCGGTGCTGTTGTGTGAAGCACTCACGCGTATGAAGCGCCACACGACGGGCACGTCGTCGCGCCGCATGGGCCGCACGACCACGCCGCCCGCGCCGCCCGCGCCCCCCGCCTCCTGCGTCATGCTCCCCTCCCGGCCTCCCGGCCTCCCGCCGCAGATCTATCCCAACTTCCCAACGGCAATCGCAACTAATTCACGCCCGGATCTCGTAAAAATTCAGTCCTTACGTTCTGTCTTTGCCTATTCTCACTACGCGATAAGTATTAACGGTTAATGTGATCGAGATATTATTATTATTTTGTGATATAAAAAGATAACGTTCCCAAGTGTCTGATGAATAATGAATGGAAAGTTATCGCTATCGCCAACGGCTCGACGGGACGGGCGGCCCCTCTTCACCCGCGCGGACTAATTCAGATAGATTCCGATAGATGACACTGATAACAATAATTTCTTTATTCTGTTAATTTGATATTCATGAAGCTGTATTTGCTATAAAGTCGCATGAAGCAATGAAGATACAAATTTTCTTTTAGATCATATTTAACAAAATTATTACAAAGAATAAAAATCGTCTTTTTTATTAAGCCTCGTAGTGCCATCTATGAACACCTGTGGTAACTAGCACATCCGCTGGCTTTCTATGTTTCGAACTGAGTACAATAGTTACAATGGCGAATCGCGTAGTGTAATTGGTTAGGCAGATTGTACAAGATGGCGTTGTACCTACTTTAAAAACTTAATATTTTAGTATTGCAGTTTTATTTTCCTTCCTTTGAGTATGATGAAACGTGATTGGAACTTTATTGCTTTATTTGTCGCTGAAAACAAATAATGACTGCTGGGGCCTTAACTATATTTATTTACTTAGTTGCTAACTCTGAAACTCCCCTCGTACCGTGTTGTTTTGTGAGTAATAAGTAATTAACAAGATCCCTTTAACGGAGGTTTCTTGGCGTTATATATAATATCCCTGACACACACTAGCTTCCCGTATTGATATTCAGGCTTTTTATTCCATGTTACTCTTTGAACAACACAGGTCAAATTAAGTTCTCTTCTTGTACATAGGTACCTACTCATGTTTTAACATATTCAAATATGGAGTACTTAATATATTCTCTACTTTATTGATAAAGCAGAAACTAATGCAAGCGTTTTGTACTCATTGTATTGCTCTCTCTGTACTGGCAATTAGTCTTGGGTCATAGACACACCACAGACACCCACAGGGGTGTGATTCTGTAACGAACTAATCTCGCATCTGAAATTCTGATCTCGCAGTGAATGAGTTCTGACGCGAGATTAGTTCACCACTAGCGCCACATGCGCGAGCGTGGCAGCGAGTCCTGCGAGACGAACTGAGTATGAGTAAACATTTTTTGTATGCAATAACTTATTATAGACTAGTGGACGCCCGCAGCTTCGCTCGCGTAGAATTAGACACACTAACGACGTATGCCCGCGTTCGGGTTGCCCACTTGACTTCAAAAACGACAAAGTTTCATACTAACTTGGCACCCCCGTTTTACCCCCATAGGGGGTGAATTTTCAAAAATCCTTTCTTAGTGCTCCCCTACAATAAAAAAGGAACCGCTGTGCAAAATTTCAAGTTTCTAACCCTTATAGTTTAGGCCCTGCGTTGATATGTCAGTCAGTCAGTCAGTCAGTCAGTCAGTCAGTCAGTCAGTCAGTCACCTTCTCCTTTTATATATACAGATTAACAAAAATCCGCCGTCACTTCGAAGCTCTGTCAAATCAAAAGTTAGTATTTCTATGCGAACTTAGACCGAAATATAATGGGTAGTGATCGATTGAAAATGGTTCAAATCTTTTTATTAAAATGTTTGTCAGAAGAGGCTCAGGGTTCGGACACTTGCGAAATGCGTCGACAAGTCCTTTCTGTCCAGAGAAGATGACTTTGTGAAGTGTACAGATTCAGATTCAGATTCATTTATTTTTCATTATATGGTATTTTGTATATGCTTAATGAACGTCATAACATTTTTTAACTACCGCCGGTTCACAAAGTTGATGCTACCGAGAAGAACACGGCAAGAAACTCGGTAGTTACTCTTTTCAAAATTTACAATTTTTATAATTTGATCACATTACATTGTACATTAATTTTACATAAATGTTTTCCAAACAGCTTATTGACCAATCTTGAGTCACAACCTTCACTAAAATCAAGTAAACGTCGAAAACAATAAAAAGTCCAGAAGTGGCTCCGACAAGTCTGCCAAAGCCTCAACTTGGGCAGACGGACGATGAAAAGCACACTCGTTTAAACTGCATCATTTTTAAGTTCAAATTTCGTAATTAAATTAGTATTTAATTTCGTAATTAAATTAGTATTTAATTAATTTCGTAATTAAATTAGTATTTAATTACGAATTGGCACTGGTGTGCCAATCGATACATTTTACTATCACTGAAATATTAGGTAAGTACTCACTTCATGATATTTTTTTGATTAACTTACATTCTATCTAAATTATTTTCTAAGTTAATTTATAGCGCCAAATAACTTCAAATTGTTATGTGTAGGTACATACCTACCTATGTATACTAATATAATAAAATTAAGCGCTGAATGTTTTGAAAATACCTCTCAACATTCTTTTCTTAAATTCTATAATCGGCGACGCATACAGCCAGACATTATGTAGGTACGATTAAAATTTTGTTATTTTCTTATTTTGCATGTTTTAGTCACTGATTTTACAAAAAAATAAGCCATCGTTAAAGCTTGATAAACTTTTTTGTCTTGACGCCATCTCACGGGCACTGCCGGCGACCGGTGAAAAACAGTCGCTTGAGATCGGGTGATGTTTGCAGAATGCGAAATCAAGGTCGTTCGAACTCTGAATCGAAGTGAGTGCGGCCGTGAAGTTTGGTGCGAGCGAGTATATTAAAATACATACACATGTTCGAATTTTTCAGAATCGAACACCAGTAGTTAAACTCAGAGAGTACTACTAGTGAATCACACAGAAGCACACGTAATTGCTGACTGATATAGTTCCCAATATTATAGAGTAGGTACTATTTTAAGTTTGGAAAACGCATTTATTATTTAATTTTTGAAGTGTTCTTCATACCCCGTATTGATATTGACCCGCTCGAGTCAGGGGTCTGTAATGTCTGTATGACCACACAGCAGAATTAGAAAAAGAAAGACTCGCTCCAGTACCTACGCCATCTTCAATTTTTATTTCAATTCCGCCATGCGGCATAACTTCATTGGTTTACGTTTTTGCTAATACGAATACCACGTGGATTATTGATCGAAGAATACCACAGAGTAAGGAGTAATGCAGTCCGTGCTAATACTAAAACTCTCTGCATCCTTCTGATCAAGAAACAGCGAGTTATTTTTTGAGCACGTGCTAAGATCTTCGTTTATTATTTGTAAAGTTTCTCGTGTATCCTTACTATCAAATGAGTACTGTAGTAGTGTGCCATCAGCGTGTAATTGGTATTTACAGTGTTTAATGTGTGTATGTAGATCAGCAGTAAAAGCACGCCTTTTTCTAGTTTTTTTCTGAGTTGAAACTTTTAGCTAAAGTACCTAGGTGGTAGAAAAAAACGCGAAGAAAACCCGCTGTTGCCTCGTAAGAAAGGATTTGAATGTTTCACAGGTGCTCCCTGAGAACCCGTAGTGCGTCAAGCTAGCTAAAAGGAGCCCTGCTTCCAAACAGTCAAAGGCACGGTAGCCAGACTGGAACTTTTTGATTTTGGTTGAGAATAATAATGACCACACAATACACACATTTATCGCAGCCATTGCCCGTAGTGCTCGTGGCTCACCGCTGCAGTCCCGCAGCCGCCCGCGCGCCTCGGCCACGGGGCCACGGAGCCACGGGGCCACGGGGCCACGGGGTGGACCACGGCCTTGGCCTGTTATATCGATTGTAGGTGTTTATACCAGACATAAAGAAAAACATATTTTTACCAGTGGACGCCCGCAGCTTCGCCCGCATGGAAGGACATCACGAAAGATTCTTTTACGTGTAAGCCATCAGCGACAGGTGAACACTTTATAAATATAGAATTTACTTTCACTTTACTTTACCGGTTAAACTCTCTCCTTCGAACTTCATCCCAAGAACTCCCTGAGTTTAATTGTACTTTTTGTTTGTGTGTGTTGTACCACCTACTTATCCTATATTTTTATTCATTCAACTGGTACACAAACGGCGCGTCTGCGTGGTACCTGTGGTGGTACTGAGGGGAACTCATCTGCTTCAGCCATCTCGACTTGGCACACGGTGTGGTGCAGGCTGCAGCCAGCGCAGCCACACACTGCAGGGGATCTATGGATGACCGATTCAAAATACCACACATGCCACCCACAAAACCACCCAAGCTTTTGTCAGCCGTGTCTAACGACAGGCGGGGGCGACAGGAGGCTCAGATTCCGTTCTTAAATTTCTGAACGGAATAATTCTACATAAGTATTAACTTAGAAGATAAGAGAAAAATCTCCGCTCCACGAAGGAGTCGCCACGACGTCGCTCGAGACGCGAGTTCATCTCGCAGATAATCAGATCGAACACGAAATCGCGCGATCGAGTCGTGGCCGCGGCGAGGCTGGCGAGGGAGCGCGGCGCGGCGCGGACTCGCGCGCAGCCCTCCGCCGCGCGCGCGCGTACTCTCTCGCTCGCGCTCCGACTCCGGCCCGGCCGGCCGCGACAGACTCGCCGGCGATGCCCCGGGCGGGCTCACCCTGATGCCCGCCAGCCGCCCGCCATGGCGGCCACCAAGAACGAGTACCATTTTGGTGAGCACCTTGAATAGAAACGTCAGCGTAGGCCCGGAGCCGTCGCTGCAGAGACTTCGACGTCGACCGCGCTTTGGATGCGATCTTGTAAGTACTTAAGGCTGTTAAGCAGATTTTTCGCGAGCGCTTTGAAATAACGAAGCCAAAGTTAAACGTTCCTGAATGAAATATTAAATTCACGGCGTAATTCAAGTGGAAAAATTCCATAACAACAACAATCACCCGTGCGAGCCGATCGCCGGGCGCCGAGCGGGCCGCCGCGCCCATCGCCGCCACTCGCGGCGCCCGGCGGGACTGCGCTGCGCTGCGGCAACAGGTTCAGCTCGTAAATATAGAGAGGCGCCGCCGGATCATCTTCGACGGATCATCTCGATCTCCATTGCATACGGTGTGACGTGCAGCTATCACGTGCGGCTGCGGCTAGCGGCTGCGGCGTGCGGCGGCGGCGCGAGACACGCGGGAGCCGCGGCGCTTTATCATCCTGCGATTAGATAAAGCGAAATTGTCGAGAGTCCGCTCGCCGCAGTAGCCATGCGCGCAGCCCGCCACGCCGCCGCGTGCGCAGCGGCCGCGGCCCGGGCTGCGGCGGCGGCGCCGGGACTCCGCGGGTCCACGGTGCTTCGTAATTGTGAAAGACGTAAATAATGCAATGCAGCAGTGGAGGGGCGCGGGGGACGGGGCGCGGGGCGCGGGGCGCGGGCGGCGCGCGGCAGCTTCCGCCGCTGATAAGGCGCGCGACGCCGGCACGTCGGGCCGCGCGCGCCGCGCCTGCACCAGGCCTGCACCGGGCCTGCACCGGGCCTGCATGCACACTATAAGAACCTCCGCCAGTTCCGCTCGACACGCCCGACCACACGACCACGGTTCCCAGCTGACCGCCTGACTGAAGATCTAATAGATGTATGTACAGGGTTGTCGCTCAAGGCACGTTGATTTTGGTCCTTTTTGTGCAGTCTTAGAGCTCCGATCAGTTTCAGCTCCACAGTTGGGGAGTTATGGCATCGATCGACGAGCTGGTGAAGCGATTGTTCAAACTTTTGAAAATTAATTAGGATTGTCTTAATATTGTAGTTACAAGCTCGTCTTGGTCTATTAGGGTATTAAAAGCTTTAGCCTCCAAAATTACTCCTAAACTGTTCAGTTCTTGGGACAGCGATGTTTCTATTTATTTTGTGACAACGTAGCTTTCCTACCTAAACCGTGAAATAACCCAATAGCTGACTCCGTGCATAATATGTCCATTTGAAAACTTTCCTCCGTCTTACAGCTGAGGCCACCTCACCCCGGCCGTAAGGTGTTTGCGTCCATGCACGATCTGTCTGTTGTGACTTGGACCGCGCCTCCCGGGGGAATCTAAGGAAGTAGCGACACACCTGCCTGCTCGCGCGCGCCGGTGCGATGCAAACATTGCTCTCGTAATTGCAGGTTCAATCCCACAATACCAGTCCACAATATACAATCCAGGTGTAGGTACGTAGGCGCAGTCTCGGTACTCATGTGCATGGCCGCACCGAGGGCCGCGTCCTGTTCCATATTTCACTGAAGTGAAATAAGACAACGTGGAGTATCCGAATTAACATTGCTTTAACGGTGAACTAAAGCATGAAAATTTTATAGAGCTTACGGGCTTAAGCCTTTAGTAAGATACGTCGGTTACGAAAATAGATGTAAACAAATTAAAGTGATGAGATCTTGGCTCTCGGTGGACCCGTGATCATCCGGTAGGTAATTAAAACTAGATAATACTAAGAAGAAGATTATTGACTACTTTTAGATAGGATTGCTATACTAATGTGAAGTCTAATCCGCATTTGGTCAGCTGGCCAGTGGTGGACTAAGGTGTAATCGCTCCCATCCTGAGGAGACCCGTGCCCAACTGTAGGACAGTGAAGGGGTGTGATGATGATGACGATGCTATAATAACAAATAAAAATATTGATCTACCAATAAGACTGGATAAGTATTTGACCTTGATGTCTGTCACTCAGTGTAGCGGTGGGCAGGCATTGCAGGTGCCTTCGAAGTAGTGTATAGATTAGATGCGATTTCTAATCAGATAGCATAAAAATATTTTCTGGATCAGAACTAAGAGAACCAAGGCCGATTCATGTATTGTGGTACAATAATTTTTTACATTTTCTCGAAATCTCGTGAGTCGTGAGTCGTGGCGACAGTCCACCGCCTCACGTGGCCTCTACGATCTCCTCGTCTAGTGATATCAGCCGTTCGCATTTTGTTCGATTTCGTGGGCGAGATGTTATTATATCTTCCTATCGCTTATCGAGCTGGCAGCGCCGTTCTCGCGACACTGCCTCCCGCTCCCAGTGCCTCCCGGTTCCCGGCACTCCCGAGCCGAGCGCCCCCGTTACATAGCAGCCGTCATTATAACTTGTGTTGTGGAATACTCGACTCGACCTGATTCAGTTCGATGTGGTTCGACTGGCAGTCGGCTGTGGCGCGCGGCGCGCGGGGGGAAGGCAGCGCGATAACGGGGCGCCCGCGCTGACCCGGCGCCCTCGCCCCTCGCCCCGCGTCCCCCCAGCCCCGCGGCCCCCTCCCCCGCCCCGCGCTTGCACAAGGCGCGCCTCACCGCGGAGTGCCGCGGTGTCGGAAGCGTGCAGGCAATTAAAAATAATGGACAAATCACGAACACATATATTTTCTTCAACCTCTCCTTATGCCGAAGCAGAGAGAGAGGGGCGAGAAATTAAGCTATAGAGTTTGTTGAAATCTTGTAACATTCATTCAATACTACTGGCTACTACTGGACTTGGGTAGCCAACTCTGCTGAGCTGCGATTCTTATAGTAGCCTACGGTCGACCGGGGTCCTCCTCAGCTGCCGCGGCAGGCGCCTGCTGTTCGGCCCCGCGAGGGTGCCCCAGACCCGTCCTGACTGACCTGAGCCGACCCGCCTGGCTCGCCTTCTTTTCTTATTAGAGCATATTGACTAGCGTCCCGCGCCAAGTATATTTTACCTCTTGCTAACGGCAGTCATCTGTCATAAATCTATTGAGTCAATATGGTGTCTAATGCTTTATGCATAATGTTGTGTGAATATCAGAAACCCGTATCTAATGTTGGCGGCGCTCAGCGTGCGCGCGCGCAGATAGCCGTATCTGCGCGATACCGGCCACGTGGCGATTAGATCCGATACCGTCGTAAACAAACCGTAACAAACCCAGCTGAGCGCGGCGGGCTGCGCAGGGGAAGGGCGAAGCCCTGCGGCCGCGCGGGTGCCGAGAGTGAGGCCACCGGGTACTCGATCAGAATGCACTTCGATCATCAATTCCAAGGGACGCCTACTCCTAGCCTATATTTGGATTTTGAAAAATGGAATGTCAGTAGCAAACAATGTGCAGAGGGCAGATTCGGCTCGAGCAGAATTCGACTCGCAGTTGGCAAGTGGCATCGTCGCGGCCGTCGCTCCTCGGGCAGCGGCAGGCGACGTGATGATGTGGATGCGTGCGCTTAGCGAGGGGAGTGGGGGGGTGGGGTGCGGGCGACGCGACGCGCGGGCCGCGGGGGAGGGGAGGGGAGGGGGAGGGGGAGCGGTGTCGCGGCGGCTGATAACGCGCGACCTCCGGCCCGAGCGCTTCAAAATATTAATATCTTATTTATTTAACCGACCGTCCCCCGTCCCCCGTCCCGCACCCGACACCCCCACGCTCCACTAGGTACTTATTGTCCAATTGCAGTAGGTACGCAGTTTCAGTACTCCGTCTCATCTCCCGATTGTGAAGGTGACGTGTGGACAATTCCTATGTCAGCAGAGGTGAGGCAATCCCGCCGCACCGGAGATACGGCAGATACGGGAGCGTGTCGGTCTCGGAGCAGGCGGCGCTATCTGGCCGCTACGCAGGCAAGCCGCAAGCGACGAGCGATACATTCCTCCATGGATGACTCCGCTGATATCACTAATGTGTGTGAATGACTCGCGCGACATGCACGGCGGGCGCGCTCGGTGTTAACGAGCGTGGAGCGGCGGCGAGTGGAGATTCGTCTCATATTCAGCCAAAGACCAAAGCCCCGGCGCTGCGTGCCGCTCGGCAGGCCCAGGGAGGGGTGGCGCAGCGTGCCCCATTCCCCGGCGCTGACTCACCTCGCGACACTGCCTGCGCATCGTTCCCTCCGTACGGCTGTCCGATGTCGCCGTGTATCGCTCCACACTAAGATACCACGGACGCGTGACGGACGCGGGGTGACGACAGCAGGCCAATGCGCTTCATGTGCAGACTCTATATCTGCTGATAGTAGATATTGAAAGCCTCTCGAGACCTATCCACTGTATTATTCGATTCCTACAATATCCCCAACTCCGCTCGGTCCACCGGGCTCGGGACCTCAGCTCAGTTGACCGTCGCCCTGCCAATATTATCTACTTTTGGATACCATTTTCATTTTTTTATTTTTTTTATTTTATTAAAATAAAATAAAAATAATAACTATACTGTAAAAAAAATTTTTTTTTAAAAAGCTTTTATAACTTGACCTTGAAACCTAATCGTGGTCAAAGTTCATTACAAGACTTTACCACAAGTGCAAACACGACTATGATACGATATTCCATCATGAAGTTCCAGTTAATATCTTCCGGCTCCATCATCAGATCAGTTTGACAGTACCATATTATTGCATTGTCATCGGAACCTAATATGTGTGCCAAATGTCAGCTCGATAGCTTCAGTGGAAGTGGGTGAAATATTGATTGCAAGATTCCAGGACATACATACATACGAGTGAAGTTAAGTAAAAGCTTTTAAAATAAAAATAAATTTTTATCAAAATAAATTAACCGTAATGAATGACGATAAATAATACGAGAGTGTGCCTACATACTGGTGCAGTACACACTATTAATCTTTTTAAATAACAAACCAACTTGAAAAATAACAATATACATACATAATTCAACATAAACAATGCTACTTAAGTATTCTTTACTCAATCTGTTTTAATTATTCATGCTAGACAAGAAAGGAAAAAAGGAAAGGAAAAAAGGAAAAGAAAACCTTTAGTTTATTCCGGAGTAAGATGAGAACCACCGTCGTCATCCGCTATTGTTCTGAATCAATTAGTCTAAATTTGTGCTAACTTATTTTCAATTTCAATTGTGTCCAGTAATACTAACTATTGTGATATCTATGTCAAAAAATACTAACGCTCGTGGCTCGCAGCAACCACACTCCTCCGCCCACAGGCCGGGCGGGCACGCGGGCGGCTGCGGCGGGCCGCGCTGCGGGTGCGGGACGGCGTTGTTTCCAACGAACAACTGATGCGTTTTATATCAGCCGATCTAAGGAGCAGCGCCGCGGGGCGGGGCTAGCCACACTCATATTATGGAGGGTCCGACAAGCAAAGGGTTAGAATTCACCATTTAATTTCATGTTCTTAGATAGGACACGCGTACCACGATGACTAACTTAGAGTAGGATATGTGACGGCCGTGCATATAGTTGACACGGATTAATTATTGGGCCGACGACAGACCTAAGGAAAAAATAATGTTTAAGAAAATTTCAGAATTCACTAATTAGAATGACTAGTAACAACTAACTACCTTAACTACATACTAACAAAACTATAAAGAAAACAAAAATGCGCAATATTAAATTGTGAATGTACTTATAACAATGGAACTGCGCAGACAATACCTGATGAGTAACGAAAAGAAAAGGAAAACAGTTCAAGTTAAAATTAGGATTATTTTTTGGAATCATATTAAGAAATACTTAACTCACAGCAGGCAGCGAGAGCTTCTGTCACCATTTGTGAGAGCCCCGGGAAAACATGTAAGAAAAAGTTAT
Source organism: Carterocephalus palaemon (assembly GCA_944567765.1). Classification (NCBI taxonomy): domain Eukaryota; kingdom Metazoa; phylum Arthropoda; class Insecta; order Lepidoptera; family Hesperiidae; genus Carterocephalus; species Carterocephalus palaemon. Next base: position 49,590 of record OX155641.1, read on the forward strand.
CGCACAAAATTTTATAGCCTGAAGATGTATAATTTATTTAGTCAGAAGTTTTCGGTGAAATTAATTAATTACCAAGATACCAAACATTACACTGCAAACCTGCAAACGGAAAAATTTATGACTGGTGCGTTGGCTTTATAATATAAGTATTTCTTGTTAGTTGAGGTAACTTGGAAATGCTGGAATTGGATCTATCTAGACTGTAGGTGCTACGGCAGGCCGTCTTCAATCGATCGCTTGATCGGTTCCTCTTGGGAAGAACATTCCCACCGTCGCTGTAGTAGGTAGTAGGTGAGTCTCTGGCAGGACTAGAGGATTAGACGATTCCGCGTATCTATTATTGACATTCCCTCATGTATTTGTTGCAAATCCTCAAAGGTCAAACCCCGGGGTTCCCGTCCCAGGTAGAGGCCGCCGACCGTCATTAGCGGCCTGCGCTAGCCCACCACTAGGCTAACAAAACCATTGTGTACGTGTGTTTTAGAACATGTGTGTAGAGTGGGCCGAGTGAGTACCTAGATTTAAGACAATTATTTGTTTTCCAAGGACAAGCCGCCAACGTCGGTCCTCGGCGTCTGGGATTATCCATGCGCAACTCATAATATTATTTAGGCACTAAAATAGTTTCCGAAAGCTTTAAAAAATCAATTTTACTGTTAGGTACCTACTGCAAAACGGCAATTCGTACCTACTATTGATTTAAAATGAAAAAAATGCCAATGTCAGCACTAATCTAATATCTTTATGAGACGTGAAATCGACACCGAAGCCCATAAATTAGCGGTTAACGACGGGCCCGCGTCGACGCGGCCGCGGCGCGCTCTTCCAGGATCTCCCCATGAGTTTGGTTATAAAATGTGTGCATCGCGTCACGAGAGCGACATGCAACAGATAGACAGGCCGGGGTCGGCGCGCCCGCGGTTAGCGCGGCTCGGGCGGAGGACGAGCTCTTATCGGGAGCCGCTGATTCACGCCGGGGCAGCCCCGCTCCCGCGGAGGGCGAGGGCAGGCCTCCTCGCGGGACGGGACCGGTCGAGAGGCACCGGGACTGCGCGGCGGTCGCAGCACGTGCGGCGCCCCGCGGCGCGCTGTTTGTTTGGGTGATTAGCGTCAATAATTTGCAAAGATCTGCCAACTGTGCGGCCGACGAGCTCATAATGGCGAGAGCCGTAACAAGTGTGTTTGTGTTTACGCAGCCGCGAAAACAATCGCTTCGCTGAGATAGCGGGCCCCGGGCCGGCGGGCGTCCCGAGCGTCCCGAGCGTCACAAGTGTCACAACACGCCACAACACCGCAGTTTTTCTGCGCTACTCGGAAGCACAAAAAGCGCGGGCTGAGGACGCGATAAAATTTATTGATTCTCGTCCGCCGCGCGCTTGTGTCGCGCTTCAGGGAACGGCCGCCTCCTCGAGTTATTGTCGCTTTTTCTTCTTAACGCTGGCAGTTAATCTGTTGTTCGTATTAGTTTTTTGAATTTCTAAGTTTTACTACCCCTGCGAACATCTACTGATGTTACATACTTGTTACATTTACCTACGCATAGTAATGCGCCAGTATGTTATCGAAGGGGTGGGTGGGTCGAGCGTTTTGAGCGGTCACTTCTTATTCTCCGAAGTAGCTAGCACGGTGCGTGACTAAGCCTTGGTAGAGTAGAGTCATTAAGATTTCATTGATAAGATAGATTTGTTTCATTCAATAAAGGAATAGTTTTCAAAAAAAAAAAAAACAACTTTTAAAAAAAAATACAACAAAAAACATTTTTTTTTATTAAATCAATCAAAAAACATCGCTACTAACCAAATTTGTTACATTACATTAGCTATATTTCTTCTAAGACTATTCTTACAACCTCAACATGTCAAAATAAAATCAATACATACAATAAATGAAATGTCAAAGATTACCTATTAAATAAAAATCAAATCAAATCATTTATCAAATTACAATGTCCAACTTACTATAAAAAAAGATATGTCAATATGTCAAAGCACTGAAACTAAATATAATTAATAAAAAATTAACATGCAAAATGTAGGACATGTAGGCATCTGCACTGTTCCTGGCTACAGGTAGTACACCCCATTAGCTTGGTTGGCAGACGGCGCGCGGCGGTAAGTGACGGCTCACGAGCTACACAGTAGGAGCTCGTAGTGAAGCTCGAGGCTTGCGTGGAATCTACGATGGTGACAAGTGAATAATGATATAGATACTCGTAGCATAAATAACATGAGATAATTATGATGACCTCGCCCCTCGCCCCTCATCCCCACCCCGCATTGCAGTTTCCTTGAATCGATTATGCACTTCTTTGTTCCTTTTTTTTCTTCTACGAACATCTACATAATTGTATAAGTCGTAGACAGGCAGGCAGACAGTTCCTCAACTACAATAATGACGTCACACACTATCGAACTATCGAACTATATTCCGGCCCGACCAGCGGCAGGCTCGGGCCGTTATCGCGGGCTTCGAACACTTGTCGAGAATATTTTCGAGATACACTCGTGAGATAAATTCTGCGAAACAATTACCGATGATAATAGACCGACGCGTGCCCGCGGTATAGCAGGCACCCCAGGAGCTGAGTACCTACACTGGGATTTTATTATGGATGGGAGATAGCAAACGAGCTTGCAGCACCACGAATCCGCTACCGCCCATAACAAGTGTGACTTACTTTGAACAATACTCGGAGACTAGGATATTGGTTAGTTCGATTAGCAGAGGCAGTTAAATAAAGATAACTCAAATCATTTATTTCGCTATTAGGTAGGTATTAAAAAAAAGTATGTACTAGATAGTGTAAATTGCCCATAAAAATATTAATTATTTAAATTATAAACGCTCTAACGTTAATTGTTAGCAAGGATAAGCTGGATATTGAACATTGGATAAATAACTAATCCTACATTAATAATAATAATCACGAATACCTACTCTGCAGCGTGTACTCACATTAGACAGTCCTACCCCTTGTTGCTACCCTTGAAGGCCCTCTAATGAAGTGTAATCGGACCTCAATTGCTTTAAAAACAATTATCACACGGTAGAAATGTAGTACCATTTCTACCTAGTAAGGTACCGTGGCGGCCCGTGGTACTCCCCCGGCCGACCGGCGTGAAACCACATGGGTTTCATATAGAACCGTACAGACGAACTAACAAGCTGGGCGTCGATAATAATGTAATCGGTAGATGACTTTAGGCACAGTACCTTAGAATATTGACGATGATGATGATGTGAAGATGATACTGAACATAATTTGTTCTGCGATGGTCTCGGTAAAGCTTCACACGCAGCAGCCGGACCGAGAGTGTCGTTTCGCTAGAGTCAGAAGGCGATAGTGTCGGTGTCGGGTGTCGTTGTCGGTGACTGGTGTCGGGTGTCGTGGAGTGTCTCGGCGTGTCCTCCGAGCGGGTGCTCGCGGCGCGGGAGTGCCGTAGGTCGCGGCGATAAGGCGCACGTGGTGATAGGGCTTATCTGCGATCAGCTGAGCGGCGCACCTGCGCCGGCGCCGCGCCCCCTCGCGCCGCGCCGGAGCCCCGGAACCACTGAACCATTTTCAGGCAGCTTTCGCCGACCCGACCTGCGCCCTGGGCGATTGCCGTGAGTACCTATTCAGATTTCTTAAATGATGGCCTAACCTGTTCCAAAGATCCCCGAAGAAGAGAAAAACCGAGTTTAGAGTACTAATCTGATTCGATCCAGCGACATGTTATCGGAGGCTACCGGCTACGGCGCACGCTCCATCCCCCGGTCGCTCTGCATGTACAGCGGTAAGCTCTATTTACGAGCGGGCGGGATGTTCCGGCGCTCCCATTGGGCGGCGCGGCGAGGGTGCGGCGAGGGTGCGCGCGCGCAGCGGCCGGGAGCGCGCTCAGCTCAGTCCGCTCTCGGCCGCCGCAGAGAGCGCACGCGTCCGACCTACCCACGGAGACATGTTACACGACGCGTGGCCGGCCGCCTGGCACCGGCCCGAGACCTTCGAGCTGGAAGCCATCATCGCGGAAGTCAACAACAACTGCCGGAAAGGTGAGTGCTACGTGCTCGCGATGCTTATTTGAATCCGATCGAAATCCGCTATGTGCCGATAAAAGATTTCGCTGATCGTCGCTCGCTCGGCGTTCGCGGTCGGTTTCAACTTTTATTAAAAATCGAGATGCCCTCTCATCCGCCGGGCGGATAGGAGTGCCGAAGCGAACGCGAGGCGGGCGAGAGGGGGCCTCGCGATGTCGCGATGGGAGATGTCGCGACGAGATATCGGCGGCTAACGGCGGTGTGTGTGTGCGCAGAGGGCGAGGCGGGCATGGAGTGCGGCGCGGAGGGCGCGGGGGCCGCGGGGGGTGCGGGGCGTGCGGGCGGCGCGGGCGCGGGCAGCCCGGCCCCGGGCGGCTACGCCCCCGGCGCGCTGTCGCCGTCCCACTCGCGCAGCTACCAGGAGCTGCGCGTGGCCGCGGCGGCGCCCCACGCGGCACACGCGCGCGACATGCAGGCGTACGCGCACTTCGAGGAGACGATCTTCAAGGCGGGCGCGGGAGCGGGCGCGGGCGCGGGCGCGGGCTCCACGGACGGCGCGTACCTGCGCGGGCGCAGCCCCGGCGCCAGCCCCTCGCCCGAGCGCCGCGACGACTGCCGCCTGCACTACGAGGCCTACGCCGCGCCGCCGCCCTACGCCCAGGACCACCACCACCTCGACTCGTGAGTACCGCATGCCAGTACACGTCACACGCCTCACGCTCGCCTTTTACTAACGATGATGCTCGACTTGTGCTCAACACGATGGGTAGATTAGGAGATCGAGTATTTTAAAACGTTTGACAAACGTAATGTTTCCCAAAAAAGTGAGTTAATTGAAGTTCAACTTTGAAAGTAGAGTAATAGAGGAAAACGGCCGCGACGGCAGTGTCGCGACGCTAAGTGGTGATCAGCGGCGGCGCTAACGAGCGGCCGCATTAGCTGACGTCCTTTATCTTAATTGCTCCCCTTGTCCACCGAGCGGGGACTCCGCCCGCGAGGGGCGCAGCCCGAGGACGAAAACACCGTGTCTCTTTGGTGAAGCAATCTATTCCGCGGCATTCGTGAACTTTGCTAAAAGAATGTAATTAATAAATTCGTCAAATTTCAACCGCTTGACTGACTAAATATTAACAAATTAAGATCGTCCAACATCTAACTGAGCCTTAACTAGTTATTTCATGTGAGTACGTTAAATTTTTTAAGTTTTTACCGACGCAAACGAGCACATTCAAAATCAGCGGTTGTGGTTCAAAATCACTACTACACAATGACATGTTTCGATTGTTTACTTTTTATTAATTATTTTTAATTTTCATTTTGTAGCATTAAGGAAGGAAATAAATAAATATCAAATTCTATTTTTATATTAAGTAATCAATAGATTCTCTCCATATTCTTTCTTCAACAATTTCAACCGTAATTTCTCTCGTAGCCTTCAGTTTTCAGACCTTTCCGTTAGTTTATTGTTCGAAGCATTTAAATAAATGATTCAATGGGTGTTACAAAAAGTTGCGAAGAATATCTAAAAATAGTTTATCGTAATCGTAAACAAACGTCGGTTGCAAATGAGCTGTAATGATGTTGTTTGAGAGATGTAAACTTGTTTGCCAATTTCCAATTTGAGTAGCTAATCGATCAAAACCAGTTAACGAGTTCTCGTTAGGTACGCTTTGTTTTGAGATCTAGTTCTGTAAGCGGTCGGTCTGGTCGGTCTGGTCGGTCTGGTCGGGCGGGGGCTAATGGGTGTTCCGTTACTTGCGGCTCCCCGAAGAGATGCTCCGAGCGTTTCGTCTGCTGCTCTCCGGCTCTCCGGCTGTTGTTATATTAATAACCAAACCATATCCTCGCCCTACGCCCTACGTCCGCTGCACCTAGCCGACCTTTGCTCTCGTCTCCGAGCGTTTGTCTTTAATCACTTCACTCAAGTGTTGTTTACTTTGAGCTTATTGTCATTACCATATTTATTTTGGCCTCCTTAGGCTCCTCCAGCTTGGCTGGTTGCTAAATTAAAAATAATTTAAAAGCCTATTACTGTACCACCATAGCCGGTAGATACTGGCTACCGGTTATGGTGGTACGTAGAAGTTGATGAGGTGGTCGGCCGAGATGCGAGCGGTGTGGTGTGGTGCGGTGTGGTGCAGACCGTTACTATCGATTGCCTGCGCAGGCGCAGTCAGGCGCGCCCGGCGGGGCGGGGAGCATGCGGGCGCGTCCTCCCGCATGCTCCCGCGACAAACATAATAATATCTGTACGTCACCGGCACTGTGTGATCCGGTATTCTATACAATAGTACAATACGGAGTGCGCAGCCGGTAATGCGTGTAAAATACAAGAACGAGGCAAGCCAATTAGCTACACGTTATTTTCTTTAAATACGACAACAATTTAATACTAATATCTCATCATTCTCTATCAATTTCAATCATTTTTACGTGCACACTCCTGCTTTTGGATGCTAAAGTTAATTAGTGGCCGACACGAAAAGTCTTCAAAAATTAAAACAAAAATGTCTCCCATACTTTATCATGAATATTCTTTGATTTGTTGTGTTCTGGTATTATTTTATTTACTGGCGGCCCGGCAACGCGGTAACGCACAACAACGTAGGTATTAATAGTTTCTTTTGATGAAGTTAAAAAGCCTAGAGATTTTTTTTTTAAACATTTATTTTTATTTAATTCCTATTCATTTCATTTAACAATTCTTACGATGCCAAAACACGCTCTGACTGAGGAATTGAGCATCCCGCAGACTTGATCAGCTCCAGGTTAGCAAGACCTGGAAATACTACCAAAGTAACAGTACTTACACAACAATTTTTTGTACCAGATAGCTACATTCAGGAGGAATGATTAGGCTATCTAGAGTTAGGCCTAACTTCTCGGCCCCAAATATTGATATATCTTCAGCAATCTGGAAGGGCAAGCGCTCCTTATAGTCCTTAATCCGCGAGCGCCGTGCTGTTATGTCATAGGATATTACAAAATTAATTTTATGAACTTTAACTTTAATATGCTCAACGCGCGTAAACGGCGGCACGGAATTTGAATGTAACTGCTGCGCGCATGAAGGTATTCATACATCACCATACATTTTTGTTTGTGGATGTTGCAAAGTACATAGATAAATTTTTGGTTTAAATCTAACTCTAAGAAAGTAAACGTTTCTAAATTAACATAGTACCTACCTACTTATTTATTTACTACTAGTGGATGCCCGCAGCTTCGCTCGTGTGGAATTAGAGATAATAATAGATTAAAAAGTAGTCTATGTCCTTCCTCAGGCTCTAGGTTATCTGTGTACTAAATTTCATTTAAATCGGTTCAGTAGTTTTGGCGTGAAAACGACACAGACAGACAGACAGAGTTACTTTCGCATTTATAATAGGTATTAGTATGGAAGTATGGATTTTTACCTACGAGGCAGAATTTATTTTTATCATATAATTTTGTTGGTCTCTTTAAGGTGTACAAAATAGGTTTAAGGTGGGGAGGTTTAGTTTTAGAGTATTTGTGTAATTTACTCGTAGATAATGCGTACTAAACTTGGATTAGATGTATGTATGGATGAATGGATGGACTTTTATCCCTTTAACACCTCTGCTATTTGGACTTCAATATTATTGCCTCAGGTTATTAGATACCTTGAAATGGACAGGAACTATAAACAAACTGTTGTTATATTATATCTAATCGAGCGAAGCTGCGGGCGTTTACTAGTATAGCTAAAACATCTTGGTTAGGTTAAAAACAAAAAAAAACTAATCAAAATAAGTTTGAAGTTAAGATATCACAGACAGACACGTCAACCTTTTTTGCATCGGGGTTCAATAACATTGATAGATACCGGCAAAAATATATTTATTGTACACATTGCCGGTGAACCACAGGTATAGGAGTCTAGACAACCCCTAGGGATTGTATCCTATCTAATGGACAATAATGTTCATGATATTTCATACATTGCCTGCACGCGACGGCCGGATATTCTATACATGGCCTAGGCTTTATTATACGGTTTGTTGGTAACATTATACATAAAATAAAACTCTATCGAGCCCGCTTCAATGCCTACATTGAATAAAACTTGAAAATACGACCACTAACTCGACCCTAAAAATAGCACGTAGGCACCTAGTACATTTTCTCAGTTGTAGTTTAAAGTTATTATCGACTTGCATTGAAATGAAATACGGATAAATACATGTCCTAATTATTTTCCCATAACAAGTCTTCTATGAATATGAATCATACGCATTGGTTGAGTTAATATTTAAACTCACACCACGTGGCCCAGGTAACCGGAATTCATTATCAGATTAAAAATATTTCAAAAGATTATCTGCTACAGAGGTCACCTTAAACGGTTAGTAATTAGTTGACCAAGGAATCTAAATCCGTCTGTAGGTTAGTTTAACGCATGTCATTGCCATGTCCGGAGAATTGAAAAATATTATCGGCTTCCATGGGAATACTCCGCGAATTTTATCAAAATAATTTTGTTTGTGCGGTCAAAGTAGCTAGTGTTCTGAAGGACGTCCTTCAGCCTCGACTCCTTGCAGGATAACAAACAAACATAACTAAACATAATAACATAACCACTAAAATATAACACTTTACCAACTAAGTTTATTTATTTATGACTTAAACAAACAATACCAAGAACAATAATTTCATGTTCATAAATTCTCAAAGTGTAATTATTACTAATATAATTTTCTTAATTAGGAAAGAGATTTGAGACCTTGGATGTTTTGTAGATTATGTTGAAATATCAGTGTTTGGCTGCCTGAGCCGAGCCCGTCACGTATCTCAGTCGAGCTCGCCGCGGTGCTGCAACTTGAAACCGCGGTGACGGTGTTAGCCGTGTCAAGTTCTAAGGAATGGCTCATGGTATTATTGTAATAGTTTGAATTGAATATCATAAACATCAACAAGCTAATACTATTTAGTTGTTAGTGGAATTCCGTCGGGAGTTTTATTGTAATCTATGCGTTGGCTGGAAGATCAGTGGTTTCCCGCGGATGAGAACCACCGGCAGCATCCCGGCGCCACGTGCTGCCCCACGTGAGGCCTGCCTGTCCATAATCTGCACCATTCGGTCTGGTCTCGAGTCCTCTCTCTCGAGCCCTCTAGTCCAGAGACTCCTCCAGTCTTTTGCAGCTCCTTGGTATTATTTTTCGGAGTCGGGCCGGAGTGGTCTCATTTAAAGATATTTGAAGAAGTTTCACTCCTCGGTTCCGCTAGTAGTATACTATGAGTATTCTCATGAACTTAACGTGACGACTCCGTACGTGCGCCGCCGCGCGTGTTGCAACGCTTGCCAGTAATTTTCCATTCTAATCCCTTGTTCTGTTACGTAATGTCGGTTTTCTTTTAAGTTAATTTGTTGCTTTAAACATTTGTCACCAACATTTCCCCTGCCTCCTTAACATTTTTCGCTTTTCTCCATCTAACCCATAAACCCATCATACTGTCTTTGGCCGCAGTCGATGTTTTGCAAATACGTGTAGTTACTTAATACGATCACTGTTCAATCAACCAAAGTCGCATGGATCATGGAACCAAGATAGCAATGGTACCCCGACACTGGTGATGCGAGCGTTGCGGCCCGAACTTCCGCAGGAACCTTGTGGTGGTGTAGTCATAAATCAAAATGTTTAGCGCTCATCAGTAGTGTGTCCAAAGGGGAGCCCCACACTTGTTTAGATTACAACGATCCATCTAGCTATAATTTGGGCCTCCAACAAAAGAAACAATACAATTTCAGTACCGACTATTCTCACTCGCAAGCATGTTCTGTTGTAGTTATCACGTTCAATAAATTCCATTGACATTAAGAATAATGAAGTAACACGAATTTTACATGTATCTAGCTGTTATACATACTGCTGTGTCGAGCAGGTAACTTAATGTTGTTATTGTAGAATTGTTTACTTCGTTGATAACTATGAGCTAGTTGTGAAGGATACCATTTTAATTCTGTCTTTAATCCATTAAATACTAAGTATTTATTTGAAACTATTTCTCATTTATTTCATTATTTTCTCCTCTATATATTTTTTTAGTATCTTCAATCTTTGCTATCTTCATGATTCTGTCTCATTTCGTATCTGAGATGTAGTTGATTGTTTTTTACTCTCCGTGGAGGTATCCATTTTCCGTATTTTCGAAGGTATTTTTTAAATTGTAATTGTAATTTAATGATCGCTGTAGGTAGGTAGGTAGGTAGGTAGGTACTCGGCTCGGTTGGTGCGGTCTCCGCGCCGCAAACCGGTGTGAGATGTTTAACATTCCCGTTCGATAAGTACTCCAATTTTGATGAATATTTATAAACATGCAAAGACAATAAGAACGCCTCAATGTTAAAGAATATTAACTATTATTTTAATGTCGTTATCGCGGTCGGCGGTCGGCGGCGTGCAATTAATGTGTCTTGTTTAATTTTTAAGTGAAACTAAATACCAACATTCTTTTAGGTTGCTAGGTCTCATGAGATGTATGAGTTAACGCACAACTGTACATGTCTTTATATGTTTCTCTTTTGAGTAGGTACCTATGTACTAGGAATGTTGTCCCGAGTTAACTGCGGGTAGATCTAGGAGCGTGTAGGCTGTAGTGTGATCCCTGGTTCCTTTGGCAACTGACTGTACTGTACCATAGTGCAAGGTTGATTGGCCGTGTCACGTGACCACCAGCTGGCTCGCTTTCTGTTCGCATTCCACATCGGGAACCTTCCAGGAGTAAGTCTGCTGGCGCGCCGGCATGCCGCGGCTCGGGCCACTTTTAGGACAACTTTTCTGTACAGTTTACACTTGCTGCGTGTATTTTATACAGGTGTAGGTATAGGTACCTAATAATAGATAGGTACCTAAAGCAAGAATGCCGCCACTGAGCATCTTCTGCAACGTCTGCTCCACTGCGATGAGCTCGTTCCCTCAGAACGTTGGTTAGTAAGCTGTTAGCCTGGGAAGTTATAATTGGTTCTCGTGGACGTGTACGGGCACGAGTGCAGGGATTCGTGTCACGGCCGACGATGACGAATCGACACCGACCGGGTGATTGTGCAATCAGATGTTCGCTAGAATACCTATTGTTATTTCCTAAGCTTCGTCTCGGATTCAAAAGCTTAATCATCAACGGCGCGTCGTGCCCTCTGCCGGCGCCGGCGGGTTCGCAAACAGTCTCGTTTTTAGTGTCTTCCGGCGCGGTTTCCGACCGAGCCTGCCCTGCCCTGCGGAGCCGCGGAGTATTTGCCGAGGCGAACATTCGAGGGTCTGTTTGCAGTTCCGTTTAGAGAGCCGCTATAAATTATAGCTCGCATCGTCAAACAAGGCATTGTTTAGTTGGCGCTGCGAGAGTTATAGTTCAGTAGGTACGCCGTGCGCGGCCGTTACTGGGTTAAGTGTCGCGGCGCTCGCTGCGCGGGCGCAGGAAGTGCGCGCCGCCATTACTCGTTCGCAGAAACACGCACGCACACACGCTCACACGCTCACGAACCACACGTACCTACTCGGCTACTCGCGGATCCACTGCGGTCGCTCAAGCAAGGCTCTGCATTTGCATGATAGTTTCAAATGTACCCTTTTCCCACGTCTTCATTTCTCTGATTGTTTTTACAAAATACAAAAATTCTAACAGAACTCCTAAAAACCTATCAAGTGTAGCCGCCTCGGGAGAAGCCGGTGCCGGCGCTGGCGCCCCGACGGTCTACTTTCTTATCTGTGGCCGGTACCGCGGTTACCTGCCGGTGTGTCGAGTATCTCGCACTCCTTGAGCTCACTACCAGCTAAGTATTTCAAGTTTACTCGTGGAGTGTATGGAGTGGAGATTCAGAGCTGATGGATTTCTGAATTTGCAAACGTTAATTTATGCAAAAATTGATGAAATATAGATTTGTATGAATAATACGGGAGAGTGGTCACGTTTTGTTAGGTATGTATGATCCACACGATAGCCGGACAAACTGAACTTGCTTTTTCATCTACTAAAAGTCTTCACTTGGGTCAATCGTTATCGACGGTTGCCAGCGCAGTGTGGACTGCTACGGCTGTGAATGTGATTTCCACTTTCATTTGCAAGGTCTCACTGTCACAGGCGCGGTCGCAGCCTGAAATTTTGGAGGGGGTCACTCACTACACTATTAAAAAAGGGTACAATTTAAATGCTGACCAAAAATTCTTTTAGCTTACCAAAATTGATCTTTTGCTCACCAAATACTGTTTTACTAAAACAGTCCCATTCAAGAAACACAAGTTGGCGATCAAAGTATCCATTTTGTAGATATTTTGAATTTATTGGAAGTAATTTATGTGCATTTCTGGTAAGCATTTGAACCTAAGATGGGGCTCGACTTTCCATTAGTTAACAGTTAGTTTTGAGTTTGTTTTTAATCTAAAATAAATTTTAATCCTGTTAGCCAGTAAGTCAGGTAAGGTAGGGCGGGCCGCAGTTCCCCTTGAAAGAAAAAGGGGGGCTCGGGGGGCGATGCACCCCGCCAAGAAAAAACAACGCAATCGACTCCACATTTTGTTAGGTTAGGTACATTATTGCACAAGACACAATTTTATTTTATGCATTACCTTTAAAACAAATGGAAGTCGTCTTTTTGTATTTGCGAATTTGTAAAGGGTATCCCCTAGAAAAGGGCTAGAAATTTCCTTTTAATATTTGGCAAATTTTTGAGATTTTTCAATTTGACCTTAGATTTTGGGGGGGGGTCATGTCCCCTGTGACCCCTCCCCCTTCGGACCGCGCCTGCACTGTCATTCATAATTTTGTTTGTAGACAAATCTTAGTTGAACCTTGCAGCAGCAATCGAGGAAAAGAGGAATCGGGAATGAAAAGGGAAATCATTTTTGTTTACCTGAATGTTAAAGTAATCCAATCTTTGTACAGAGCGGGCGCCGCAAATAGCTATTGCTCTCTCACTCTCACTCATGATCTTACACCCTGTAATCATTGCTCGTTCCGTAAAATAGTCAGATATCGGAGACTGTACATCTCATATATCAAATTGTATCTAGTTTATTTTGCCGCTTACATTGACCTTCATTACCTAGTCCGTATCGTAAAGGAAGGAGCTTTACTTACTTACGTTACGGAAATTTCCCTTGAGATGAAGATCGATCGGTAGTGTCTTCGTCTTTGCGGAGAATGGCAATAGCATCAACTCGTAACTAGGTGCCAACGAAACTCTCGCCGAATGTCTAATTTTACGTGAGCAAAGCCGCGTGCATCCGCTAGCGGTCTAGTGACAAAAAAAAACCCTCTTCTTTTCTGTTATATATGCCTCAGAACTGTGAATCAATACTGTAATCAGGATCAGTACCTACCTATCACCATATTGTTACGACCAATGATAATAATATTTAAAGCCAATATTACTTTACGCCGTTAGTTAGTACCTTTAGGTACGTGTTTGTACGTGTGCATGCGCGCGCGGCAGTAGGTAGCTGGTGACAATTAAACAAGTAATGGAGTGAGTCCGCGGCGCGTGGCGGTGTGCGTGCGCGCGCGCGTGTGTGTGCGTGTGTGTGAGTGCGGCGACGCCGATAACAGCCGCGCGCGGAGTACCGCCGAAATATACACGGAGTTGCGTACGTTGCGCAACCGCTTCTGACGGCCCCGACACTCCCGACGAGCATACCGCCGGGATGCTGAAGGATCACACCGAATTCGAAGGTCGTCCACATTGTGTGACGTGAGAGTTTCAACGTAATGCAACCGATTATGAATGTTTACGTAACTAAAGTTGAAGATAGAATCGTAGGTTTGAGAAATTACAGGGAATGATATAATGATAGAGTATCGAGGGGGCGGAGATTATCAGGGAGGGAGGGGGGAGGGAGGAGGACCCATCGCCAGTCGCCGCCGCAGCGAGGCAGACAATAGGCAGCCGCGGCGCGCGCGCAGCCGCTCCCGGTGTCCGGTGTTCTATCTATAGACCTGTGCGAGGCGAGACAACAGAGTATATTCACGCATACAACATACAAAATAGTACTAGTTAAAATGTTTACCTACCTACCTGACATAAGTTATTTTTCAAGGAAAATTTATATCTAAAAATTCGACTTAGACATCCTACTATTACATAACTAATTGTAAAGCTTAAAGAACTGCAAATTGATTTAATCAAGTATATATTTAAAAATATCTATGTCTATCAGTGTGTGACACCCGTAGCTAAGGTTTTGGATGGCCGTGTGTGAGGATGTCCATGATATTTATTATTTATTTATTATATCGTCGGTACAAAAGTCAATTAGCCAAAGTGTCATTTTGGCAGTAAACTAAGTAAACTAATTTCACATAGATTATTTTACCTTTGTAGAATTTTTACTTTTTTCCGTTAACGATTTGTAATAACATTTATACTTAAAATGCCACAGATACACTATATTTTGCCACAGTATGCGTTGTGTCAAGATATTGATGTCCATATATATATATGTAAAAACTGCCAAAACGACACTGGCTAGTTGAGTTTTGTACCGACGATCTTGTCTCAGTAAATGGCGCAGGTTAAGTTGAAACGGTTTGCTTCGGCTCACGCTAATAATCACAAGGACACAAAGTCTCATCGACTGTATATAATTCCTCCAGAAATAATTGCCATAGTTACTTATATAATGTGTATGTGTTACTTAGTATCCGCCGCCGCGCGGCGCGCGCGGTAGTTTTCCTCAAGCCGGCGCAAACAATAACACGAGGCAGGAAAACTGCGCTCCAGCCAGCCAGCGGTCAACACCCCCCCCCCCCACTCCCCCCACAACAACAATGTGCATGCCTCTGTTTCGATGGTCGAACCGGCAGCGGGACCGAAATATATTGCGGAATATTTGTATCGTTACCGCAAACATCCGTGTCCGGAGGTGACCAGATAGGTACTCGAGTGTAAGATGCCCAGCGACGCCGCGACACAATAGATCTACATGCTGGCAGCGCACGCAGCGCATGCCTGCGACACCCGGTGTTGTGCTGCGCAATCTGCTAATGCTTTAAGCACCGCGCATGAATATCAAAAATCTATCTATGATAGGTATGTGTATTAGAGGAAAAGTATTTGCTAAATATTTCGCCGAATAATCCATAGCATGCAAAAAAATAGAGCAACTCCAGATTACCACATAAAAAAAAGGAAAAAAGTAATAATCAGTAAAATCAGTTAGATAAAATTACCTTGAGCGAGTTGAATTACAACGTTCAGGCCTGTTCTGATATTTAAATCTTCGATTTCTACGCTGCGTTGAACTTAGCGATAACACGTTTTGATTTAATTAGATAGGTACTAACAAATTGTTAACAAATTTATCAACTCGAATAACGGGGTTCGGTCCC
This sequence comes from Carterocephalus palaemon, assembly GCA_944567765.1. NCBI lineage: Eukaryota > Metazoa > Arthropoda > Insecta > Lepidoptera > Hesperiidae > Carterocephalus > Carterocephalus palaemon. Next base: position 64,947 of record OX155641.1, read on the forward strand.
AACCGAGCCCGGCTCGCACTTTTTGTGGCCCTCGTAGTAGTAGAATGAAATTAATAATCTCGCGAAGATCATAATTGCCAAGCAATGGAAAAAAATTTGGATTCGGTCGTAACAGCAAAAAAACGGTATCTAATCGGAAGATAAAAGCGGGCAGTAATTTAGCATGCTCATTAACCCTTTCCGCGGGGTCCGCTTCCTGTTCCGGCCACCCGCGGCGGGGTCCCCGGGGCCCCGGCCACGCCGCGACATCTGGCGATTAGCAAACAATCTGGTCGCTGTTGTTTCGTCTAATTACCGCGGGGACGCGGACAGATTACCACCCAGCAGTGAGCTTTTTTGGTCGATTGTTGATCGTTTGTTTGTGCTCGCAGCCTCCTACTGGCCACGTGCGCCAAGTGCGCCACGTGCGCCAGCGCTGAGTGTCCCACTGTCGGGCTCGTGCGGGTCATTCCCGGTGAGCTGCCGGGAATGACCCGCATTACTTCAATTAAATTTCGTAAAAATGGTCAACACAAGTATGGCACACCATAAACTAGCGCGTGCCCACATTGTCTCCTTACACTCGTAATGTATACGACGGTAGGAAACTAATCCATGCTTGACCCCTCGTCTCTTCAGTGTTGGATAATTCTAACAAGGAGTTTAGAATAATATGAAATAAGTGGCATTCATAGTCTTGAGGCATTATTTTTTCATTAATAATTTATTACTCAATCAGGCAGCTAGGTGAATGTCTTCAACCTCCCCAACGCATCAGTCTAACTCATCCTGCATGAGCCCACTCTATCTCTTTCTCGTTATCTCTTCCGTATTAGTGGACATTAGTCATTCAACCACTAATAAATCACACTTTACAATTGAAGTAAATTATTGCAACTGTTTCACTTTGTTCATAGGGACGAACTCTTACATGGCCCCGCCTTGTCTCGCTCAGTATCGTACTCATCTCCCTTGCTATAGCAACTACAATCTGATCTACAGGATCGACTAGAAGAATTTATTCGTCTATAACTTTGTATGCATTTATTTACTAGACCGTGTAAATCTGTACCGGCGGCCGCTCGCCCGCGCCTCCCGCGACGGCTCTCCAAATCCAAAGGAAAACAAAACAAAAGATCGAAAACCAAAACAATGAAGCAACAGCCTCCGCGACTGATTAAATGAAAACAATTGAAACCTTCGTTGAATAAAATAATGAATGGCACGGACACAGATAGCCGCGGACGTGTCCGGCGGCGCGGCGCGCGCACGTGCGGCCAGCGCCCGGCGCGGCGGCTGGCGGCGCGGGCGGCGCGGGCGGCGCGGGCGGCGCGTGACAACAGCTAATGCATGTCTTATACTTAATGTTATGCTCCTGTACCGTCGTCGCCGCGGCGGCACCCTCCGAGGATCTTTCTAGACTTGCTTCTTCCAAACATAGAATGGACGGATGATGCGAAATCAATTTAATCGCGTGAGAAATACTGCTCCAGTAGGCCAACCGTCCTGGTGGCGCCATCGAGGAGATGATGTCGTTCGACACCAATCACTGACTTGGACATTCCACCATATTCTCTAAGGCTTTCTTGGCAAGTTGTAGGCATAGATTCGATGTGTGACTCAGTCAGACGGTTATAATTCAACTAATGTTTGTTGATGCATTGCCTAAACGATACATCACTTTATCGTTTAGTCAATTGGTATCACTATCTTAAGTTTACGGTTACGATTGCGTCTTACAATACGGAGTACAGAAATTCCATAATATGGACTTGGGCAAAGTAGTGCAGTTCGCGCAACCACACTGGGGAGTGTTCCCATCAGACGTGCGTCGCGCCATTGAGCTAGCGCCGTGTCGGCGGCCGGCTGACCCGGCATTACGGCGCGCGCGCACTTCCCGGTCGCACGTCCGGGTTCAGCGCCTCGCTCGCCAGCCTCGCGCCGCTCTCCCGCTCTCCGCACGCGGCGGGCCCCGCGCCGCTCGCGCCGCTGTCTCCGCCAGGTGACTCGCGGCCGTCTTCCGCACGCGCGGCCCTTCCTGCTTGCCTCCAGCTCGCAAAGCTTGAAATAAACGCATTACATGCTAGGTTTTATCGCAGATTTAAAAAAAAATATCTGAATCTTTATCTTGGCGTCATCTGAAAGTCATTTTGGTAAATACCTACTTAGTATTAAGGTTATGTTATCAAGTCAGGAATGTCAATTTGGAGCTTGCTTGTGACGTAGGTACTCCAAACAATATAGGCGATTTTGTTCAAGATAGTTCAAGATACCCGTTAGGTACTATCTCCACAGCAATCGACCAGTGCTTGGTACAAAATCAAACCATAGTCACGAGTACAGCTGGATCATAGTTGATCAGATGGCCGTGTGTGAGAATATCCAAGATATTTATTTATTATTTATTATAGTTTTCTCATAGCTGAGAGGTTGACCAATGACCAACTTAGAAACTGCTCGCTTTCGTTTCCTCTCAACTCTCCTCCTTCTCAACAGGAAACCTTCTAGTACCTACGTATTAAGTACGTCAATTTGTTTTAGTTCCATCAGATTGTCAGATTTTTAAGTAACATTGATATCTTGTCTATCTTATCTCAGCACAACGATCTTACCAGCCGGTACAATCGGACTCGGCTCGCACGGCGGCTCCTGCGCGGCTCAATACAATGTAGTGCCGAAAGGTGCTCTAGTTCCATTCTAGTTCGACATCCGAGGCGCTCGCTGGTGAATATGGGTAATGCATGCAAGCGGGTCGAGGGCGCCGGCGGGGGCCGGGGGGGAGGGGGGGGGGGGGTAGCGATAAGCGGGCCTACTTCCGAGGCGTTCCGAGCCATTAGCCGCCGGCGTGCTAACGACCGCCCGACCGCCGCGGCCGCAGCAGGCCCGCAGCCCCGCTAGACGAGCGGCTCGACACCTCCACACCTCATCTACATCATTGAAGCATGTCTGATCAACTGAACGCAAACATACTTCATTTCTACTTAAACTGTCAACGGTCTTGAATCGTATGATATTCATCCAGTACTCACTAATTTCCTATAAACATGACACGTCCCCGCGAGCCAGCGGTCCCGGCCGCGGTGCCTCAACAGCCCCCGTCTCCGGGATACGCTAGCTGCTCCCGCGTTGAAGTCTTTTAATCCGAAAATTCGCAATTTGTAATTTTCCGAAATAACAATGCCAGCTTTTTGTTTACGTCAGCAATTGACTTAGAGTAGCCATTACACAATTGTTAATGGAAACCACACCTTCTCAACCGGAATACAATTACTTGCACTAAGTAGTTGTGTTCCTAAACAGTAACCTATAAGGTTTATGTAGGCTTTATATGATTCAATCAAAGAAATGCCATCGTCTGTTTTCAAGTGGTAGTGGTTATAATATAGTGAAGATTACGTGGTGCGGCGGTGAATGACCTCGCTGCCGAGCCGCGGCTCCCGGGTTCGAATCCCTACTGGAACATATATTAATTTCTCAGATTTGACATAACATAACATCACGCCTGTATTTCTTCGAAGGGGTCGGCAGAGGTGTGTACTTTTCACCAGCTATGTGTAGGTCCCATGTTATAATAGTGTGGTAATAATAATAGGTGGTGAGTCATACACCGGTACCGGGCATTTCAAGTTAGAAAAACCTAACAGTTGTTGCCCGACCGGGGATCCAAACCGGGACCTCTGGCTTAGCAGTCTCGCTTGCGGCCAGTAGATTGACTTGCAGCCATATTTACACCACCACAGAACAGTACATTTATTGAATAATTATTTGTTCTCTGGTCATGTTAGTAGCGTGTATTCATATCGTGTGTACTGTCGCAGCGGCGCGGGCTACGGGCGCTGCGCGTACGCCCCCGCCTCGCCCTACTTCGGCAACGGCGCCGAGCTGCAGGCGCAGATCTGGACCTCCAGCGCCGGTGAGTGCCCGCCTTACCCGACGACTCCAACACAATCAAATCATGCTACATGTTGCCTCGGACATCCAGAGGAGCCGTCGATCCCGGTTATCGGTAGTCGATGGTCAGCAGTATATAGCAGCAGTCAGCGGCGGCAGCGGCAGTCAACACTGTCAGTTGGACACGGGGATCTTCTCGTAATGGGGAGGTTAGTGGTCGAGTGCGCATTGGCTGACTTTAGATGCCTTCGAGATTATTATGTAACTCTCAGGCATGCCGGTTTCCTCACGACGTTTTCATCACCGTTACAGCAGACTATTAGGTCCCATTGGAGTCATGTCAGTAATCATAGCTGCGGGATTCTGGGGGTAACCCTTACGTCACCGAGCTCTTGGCAGTGTGCCGCTTCGACCCATGCTTGACACCCCGGTGCGTCCGCAGGCGGCTCCCCGAGCTACGGCGGCGCGGCGCTGGCGGACGAGTACGAGGAGGGGGAGGCGGGCGCGGGGGGGCAGGGCGGCGCGGGGGAGGCGGGGGGAGCCCTGCCGGCCTTCAGCGCGCGCTTCGGCGGCGCCTTCGCCCCGCGCGCCGCGGCGCCCGCCTACGCCGCCGCCGCCTCGCCCGCCAACGCATACGCACATCAGGTGAGCTCATACTCTTACCGTCTCAATAAGGAATGCATGCTATACTCTGACTAGGCGTTGGGCGACGGTGCCGACGGTGCCGCCCGTGTGGAGCCGGTCGACAACACCAGCAGTTGTTGGGTTGTGTTGGTTTAACTTTAGGTTGGCTTGCACAGGGGTTACCTCTTGCAGCTCCAGGCTTGTATTCCACCAGCTGGCGATCGTTATAAGCCAGGTGCGAGCGCAACTTGCGACCGGCGCTCCTAGTAGATCACAGACTGCAATGTGTTTCTTTGTTCTATAATTCCGTTTCTATATTTATCATCCAGCTTCATTCGGATGCACTAGCACAACATCTGTTCTTCACTTAGTTTTTTTTTGGTAAAATATAATATTTGCTAGAGAGAAGATAGAAACGCAAATATGTAGTTGCAGTACCTCTTCGTAATAGTGATGCGCCATGCCTCTTAGTAGTGTTATAGTGATGCGCCGCAGGAACATCATTATTCCCGGCTCTCCTCTCCTGACGGACCAATATTTGTATCCGCGACGCCTGTTTGTTCAGGCCCGCCGTCGGACGAGTGTGTTTGTGTTGTTGCGACTTATATTAGGTGCAAACTATCCCAGTTTGGGCCGATGTTTCTCGTGTACAAACAACCCATTTTAACTATTTAGATGTTTGAGCTTTAAGGTCGATTGACACAACGTATTATGAACGCTCGATCCTTAGCGAGCGTGTCATTGTTAGTTTAGTCATCCGCTAAATATGAATCGTGAGTTTCAAAGATTTACGATATATTCTTTCGCAACCCACCATACTTATGGATTGTCCATTGAGGACATTAAAAAAGAAGATAACGTAAAAATTCCGATAACGATTGACGCAACTCTAACCTTTTCGGAAATAATTTCCTTTCGCGGAAACAAAAGAATAGGATAAGATAAGTCAGGCGTGCGGCACCGGCCGCCGGCCGGGCGCGTCGCTCGACTTGCGCCGGCAAGCAAGGTGACATTAGTGACATTGGTGACTACGGCTAAAACCCCTAACTAACCTATATCGTAAGCCGAGGTGGGTTACATCCAGCAGGGGAGCGCTTGTGGCTGGACGTAGTTTTTATTGATATTCGATTGCTGCACCACGCATACGTCCATGAAAACTGTGACTGGGATGGTTAGTCCGGTAAGCAGAGGGACGTAATTAAACATTAGATGGTGAGTTTGTTAGTAAATATTAGGACCGAGGCGGGGGCCAGTGTGATGTGAATGCCGTGGTGCAGTGGTGGTGGCACGATGTGTAACATTGGTGGCACGGTGTGTAACAGTGGTGGCACGGTGTGTAACGGCGCGCGCCGCGTGTTGCAGGAGCTGTGGCCGGCGCTGGACGGCCGCCGCCCGCAGCTGTCCGCCGCCGCCAGCCTCTCCGCAAGTGAGTCTCCAACCTTTACCTAATTACATTCATTTCCTTTTGTAACCAATAATGTTTAGTACTTATTTAATGTCAATCCCAAGTTAGTTAATGTGTGTACAGATGATTATCTGTTTGGTTAGTTGTTGTTTAAATTACTGACCGGTCCAAAGGGTGTCCCTTGAAGGATGCCTCTTGTCCAGCAAGATTTATTCTTTACTGTCTTCAGTGGCTAAGCGTAAGGTATTTAAAGTGTGTAAAGATGACTCTTGATTACCTACTTGTAGTTTAATTAGTTCCGGTCTCAGGGGTGCCCCTTGAGAGATGCCACTTGCCTTCTTTCATATTGTAGATATGAGTTCACGAGTATAAACATTACGTTATCAACTGGCATAAAATATATACATAGAACCCAACTTAACAAACTACTTTTATGTTTCTGAACGAAGATTTTTTTTTAATTTAAGTGACACGAAAACATTAGGTATATGTATTCATTTTAATAAGAAAAATGTTTTGGTCCGGAGTAAAGCTACGCTACGCAGTACCCGATCCTAAGCGTGGGGTCCTTGATCTTGCTTTATCAAACAATCTTGCGCAACGACGACGGTCCAAAGTAGAGTTATTAAAGAATAAGTGCAGCGACGACGGTAGCAAATGTTAAGACCTCAGCGAGTACGGAAACATTGCTCCAGGAAAACGAAACAATGCCAAGCGCGGCGCTGAGTCACGTCTACAAATAGCGGTAGGGCAGGATGACGAGTTGAACTGTGAGAGCATTGTTTCCGATTTTGGTATCTTCCTATAAGATAGTAAGGCAGCCGTCAGGCCCCAAGAAGGAAGCGAAAACATTCCCTTTAAACAACTTGCAATCCAACATACGTACAATACATTGTTGACAGTAGTTTATACATAATAATAATGATATATACAATAGGCAGGTACGCGTGCAAAACACAGGCCTGAATAACACTTGAATCAGTTTGAAATGAAATGGACACAAAAGATGGCGTATAATGTGGAAAATCAAACTGCCATTTTGACTAGAAAAATGATGTTGTGATCGCGGCAGCTTGTTCTCCTTGTAAATTGACGAAGTAGGTTTCATTGCCTAGCTAAGATCGGCCAGATTATACGCAGGAAAAACAACATCTTAACCAGACGACGTACCGCCCAGTCTACTCGTAAATGGCTGCTCGGATGTTGATTTGATATACGAGTAGGTACATTATGTAAAACCAGTGACCAGTTTATTTATAACATCAACGTTGAATCTACAAGTAGGTACTCGTAAGTGCGTCGTGTTTTGTTCGCGTGATCGTGATGCATCGTCTGCCGCCGCGCCCGCTCTGCTCGCCGCCCGGCTCGCCGCTCGGCCCGCAGCCATGTTCTCGATTGGTATTTGTTCACAATAATTGTGAGTACTTGTGTCCCTGCGGCCAGGCGGGCAGGCGGCGGCTCCGGCCTTATCGGCGGCGCGGGATGCGCGAGCGATAACGACCCGAGGGTTAAAATAAAAATTAATTGCATTTTTAACATTTTATTTTTATTTTACGATATCATAATTCATAGCATAAGCATTTCGAGTGACGTTGCAGTAGGTTACATGGAAAAGTTTCTTTTAGCTTGCGTGTCATTCTCAATGATAGATAGGATCTATCATTGAGAATGACAGTAGTAGGATCTAGTCGTCGCGCTCTTCTCCGACCGCCGCGACAAGATTCGCTTGTCCAAAACGTCCGGATGCAGCTCGCGCCTGCCCCGCTGCAGCTGACAGCGTGTGAGCTGTGACTGCCTGTCTCGCAGCTCGCTAGCGACCGCCGGCTACGCATGGACGAACTGCTAATATCTACGATCATATTAATAGCACGTCATTTGAACTCAAACTGCAATCGTTACCTCGATTAGTTGCCGTCGACGAGTCGTCTCTCGCCACTCGTCCGCCGTTGCTTGTTAGTCGGACGCGGGTATCATTACCGGCACGGGAGATCGTCATCAGTTCAGCGCATAGATACAGAGCGGATACATCGGTAGGTATATATGTAGTGAGAATGCGGCGTCCCGAGTTTTTCTGCGGGGTCAGGCGACTCGCGATAACGCCCTCCCCCCTCCCCCCGGTCCCCCTACCCTCGCCCCGCGCTCCCTCGCGCCGCTCATCGCGGGACCATCGTATCCCGCTTTATTTTTATTTTCGTTGCGATAACTCATCTGCCGGCGATAACAGTGAACGCCGGTTGTCCAAAATAATCTGAAACCTCGTCCAGCGAGCGTTAAACAAATGTCGTACTCCGATTGTCGATTAGATGCCTTTCGAAGTGATGCCCGCGAGTCTCGTGCTGGCTGGCGATTGCGGTAACTGTTATCTCACTCCTAATGTTTTATTCAATTTAAACAGCGGTTGCACCCTAACTCGGATCTCTTATTCGCGTAACGATCAGCCCGGTATGCCGCGCCGGGGTGCCGGGGACCGTGAGCTAGCGAAGCTCTGCCAGGTTTGAGAGGCACACGGCCGTGACGGGATGGGATGGTCTGCAACGATAGTGGTGACTTAGATATTTGAATTTCAGCGATACGACTTTAGATATTCGTATGCGAATTTCATAAAGAAATAATTGTGCCTTACGAAAAGTGAAAATGGAACTTAAAGTCTGCAAATGAAATCTATTGCAAACTTTGTATCGGGTGAAGTAAGGGTTCGAGCGGTGCGGACCACGCGTTAGATAAGTCGCGCGGTCAATTACAATAACAACATCGATTAAGAAAACCAAAAACCACGTTTTTATAGATAACCGAACTAAATGTAGGTTTTTTTTTAATTATTGCATTGTCATCGGTCCTTTGTAAGTGTGCAAAGTTTCAAATTGTTGCGTACATACATACCAAGCTAACAAAAGCGTGTTAAAAAAAGGAATGAAATTCCTAGACGCTTCAATGATGAGTGAGATTCAAAAGGCCCGGTTGTAGTTAGCATTTGTAATTTGTAATTTAATTTAATCATTCAATCCAAAACATCACTAACCTTACAGGCTAACCTAATTTGTTAGTTTTGCTTAAATTACATTATATTTCTTCAACAAACATGTCAAAATAAAATCAATACATAACAATCTAAGCAATGTCAAATATCATTCAATTAAAATCTATTCAAATCATCTATCAAATTACAATGTCCAACTTACAAAACTAAAAAATAAATAAAAATGAAATATGCCAATATGTCAAAAGTGTTAAAACTAAAATACAATTTTTGTCAAAATGGGTCAGTAACTTAATATTATAAATTAAATCTGTATGATATCATATTAAAAAGAAGCATGGAACCAACTTGTTATTTTGTTCCTAAGTATATTTTGTTATTCATAAATAACTAGCCCACGATTTGTACCCGATCCCGGCCGCCGCTGGGCCGCCGCTGGGCCGCCGCTGGGCCGCTACTCGAGCTACTCGAGAGCGGCAACATTTGCAATCACAAAAAGCGGTCGCGACATGCTCGTCTCTCCACGTGTGGAGTGAAGTGGTCGCGCGGCGCGAGGCGGCGCGAGGTGGCGCTAGCGAGAGCCGTTCCATGATTAATAGCATTTCCTTGAAACGCGACCAGCGAGAGGTTAAGAAATGTCTCGCCGACTCGAGTACAAATGTTTTTTATTGAACCTACCGACGTAGCATAAACACGACACTTGCGTATTCCTTTTATTTAAACTAGATCTCGGTCCGTAATTATGTACGCTCGTTAATATTTTGTTGTTTGTGAGACTAGGGTCACATTTATAATTTATATGTTTTTTAATCGACAGGTCACATGGATACAAATAATATTCCCTACTTATGTAGGAACATACCTACTTATTCGTCGAGGCCTGTGCCTACTTTAAAAGAATCTTCACGCCAACTTATCGCGGCTATAACTATGGGTAGTCTAGTAACTAGCTGCGTTCTAGTCTGATACGGTATTTTCATGTAACACAATTAGCAAGTTTTATCATTCGCCTACCTGATAAAAGTGCCTCATTTAGCATCCGACCGCCTGGTCTGACCTGCTAATCAATACTACTTAATGAACTTTCACTACGTGTGCGACACATTGTTTACAATACGATGCGTGCGCGCAGAAAATTGAAATATAACACCTTGAATGGGCGAACAAAGGACTGAGTCGCGGCGGCGGCCGGCGGCCGGCGCGGGGGGCAGAGCAATGTACGGGATTACTAGTTCCTGCATCGATCTTATGTATACCTAGACCTAGAAGAATGCCGATGATCTTAAAACGAAATTATGTAAGTGACTATCTAACTATGTAATATCGCCAAGTCACCAGGTCGTTTCCTATAAATTAAGTATAGTTCCTTGCAAAATGTCTTTCGACTCTCGTATACACCCTCGCCTCGAGTCCTCCCGCGCCACAAAAACTCGAAGAACTCTAAGGGTCGAAGGTCACTCACTCGTATCTTTCTCATAATTTTTTAACGGCTGCCAAGTGGGAAGCGACGAGGCGTTTATTATATTCATCGATGTTTTGTTCCACTTGAGAGTTTGTTTCGGGAAGCGAAGTAACCGTAAAACTAAGCGGTCGTAAACCGGTGTTTGTGTGTGTGAAGCGCGCGCCCGCGGCCACCGCGACCCGCCGGCACTCGCGCGCTGTACTGTAGGAGTACTGCATCATTGTAGTACAGGTAGAAGTAGAAGTAGAAGTAGCAGTAGAGGTCTGCCACGAGTCTCTCCTCTCTCCCCCACGGCCCCCACACCTCGCAAGCAAATCGAGACTGATTAATAAATATTGTGTGTTCCGATTGACGTCCAAAGTTCATTATGAGAGAGAGAGTACTTACATCGTCTTATTAATAATAATATTTCTATGCGCCTTCATTCATAAGGTGTTCTAATAAAATAAATAACAATAACATAAAAAATAAAATGAGGATATTGATCGGCCCGCTCCTATTGCATCATCTGCTCTACATCCAGCATCCAAGCATTACTCTTAAGTCGTGTGGCTGGAAGAACCCCACCGCTTGTTTATCGCAGGCTCCACTCCTCTCGTGAGAGCTGGCTGGTAGCTCATAACAGCTCGGCCGCCGCTTGGTGCCACTCTCAACCCGACGGAACGATCTGCGCACGCGCATCTCGTTGGTTCTGATTCAGCATCACCGGCTTATCAACTTAGACAAAACATTCGGAGCACGCAGACACGAGCGGGCCGGCGTTGTTTGCCCGAGCGCCCGAGCGCCCGAGCGCCGGCGTGTCCCGGTGTCCCGGTGTCCCGGTGTCCCGGTGTCCCGGCGGGCTGGCGGGCTGGCGGGCTGGCGGCACGCGCCGCAGCCCTATAAGGCGCGCCGGACGACCGCGCAAACACGCGCGTCCGCCGCGCCCCCCTTCCCCCCCTTACCCCTATACCGCACGCTATACTGACCCCTAAACATTCTAAAGATATTTCAACATACAAATTCATTTATGGACATAATGCCATTCATAATCATAACTTGTACGAAGATGATTCCCCGCCGTGAAGTAAGTAGGTAGTCATGCTCGTCTCAAAGTCCACGTTTAAAAACAATTCATATGAGTCAAGTAAGTAACTAATGAACGGTACAATTGCACCATATTTTTATTGAACAAAAAGTATCCGACAAGTCAGCAGCGCTCGACAAGAGCGGGGTCAAGGCGGGGTCGGCTGCGGGATGCTTAGCGTTCAAACTTAAAACATTATATCATAACAACTTAATATTGCGAATCGAGATAAATATCTTCCACCAGAGAGAAATAATTACAAGAATATGTAGGTACATAATTAGAAATTATGTGTTAGGTATCTTAAATAGCAAAACTGGCCACAGATATATCTAACACATGTAATGTCTAAGTACCTGGCCACAGATCATGGCGGTCCCACATCCTGCAGCGGCGCGGGCGTGACGTCACGGCACGTGCCGCGGCCCTTTGTTCCGGACGCCTTTCTTTGTTTTTTGCTTCAATGTTTGACGAGGAATTTGGAAGATGCATAGCTCGAGCATTAGCGGACCGGCCGTATGTACAATCTAAGTAGTACTTTTGAAACCGCGCCCTCTCCCGTGATGACAGGGGTCTGAACCTATGGGCTATGGTCTGAAACATAGCCCAGTGATGGTCATTACGAGAACTTTCTGGCATTTCTTTAAATGTCAGTCACCGGTTGGCGAGCGGCGGGCGACATGTGATTGCTCAACACGCTGGTTATCGCGGCCGGCGAGTGTAAACATGGCTGTTTGGAGAAGCAGAGCAACGCGCGCCGCGCCGGCCCAGATGACGGCCGTTACCAGCGCCGGCGCGGGGCTTATCTGCTTAATAGTGTTGGTGTGATGGTGGCCGCGTCGGGTGTCACACCGTCACACCGTCGGCCGCCACGACCGGCGAGAGCCCGCGGCCACATGGCCCGGCTCGCGTTACGTGACGCGGGCCGCAGTCGCAGGCCGCAGGCCGCTGACGCACGCGGTACGCGGAACGCCTCTGCCATAAATCTAATTGGATTAATCAAGATTTAAATGATTTCTCCGTCTCCTAGTTACAGATTGTAGTGCAGCAGTGTAGGGTGTGTATACACACACCCTACATCGTTATTTTAACTTAAACCTTACATACGTAAGGTTTAAGTTAAAATAACGACATCATTATTGTAAAGAGTACAGGCTGCAGGCCCAAGCCTCGACAACCCGTCTTCGACTTTAACTATGAAGGTGTGTCTTAAACAATTAATATTATTGCGGTGTAGAAAATCTGTGGATACTAGCAAGCCTCGGAATTACGCGTAATGTTTTCTATAGCGTGTGTGGCCTGCCAGTCGTGGCACGGCGCGGCGTGCGGCCCGGCCCTTCCCGCGCGGGAAGAACAGCTCAGCTTAGGCTACCCGGGCTAGTGATATGACGCTCCGCCGGATACCCGGGCCGGGAGAGCCTCAGTGGGGAGTTCAAAGAACTGCAGTATTGCGCGCGCCGTTTCTCCGCGCCGCTCGTCACAACAATGGACGGCGTCGACGGCGACGTCAGCGCCGCGCGCGCCGTCAGCACCCGCCGCCGCCGGCCAGCACACCGCGCTCTGCTGACGCGGCCGAAAACATGTTCCGCTTACTCAGTAAGGTCTCGGTCAGTAGGTATTTAGCAACAAACTTAGCTGAGCGGTTCGGACTGGATCCATGCATCATTTTGATTTTTGTGGTTTGAGAAATGACGGCGAGAGACTTCTGGACGAGAACTGATGATTTGTCCCCGAAGTTCATTCAAGTCTCAAAAGCACGTGACGTACGCTGACCCGTACCCAGTTGGCTATTGTATTATGAATGCACAGAGCCAAATATAGTTAATGATGACGAAATCTAATTTTAAAGTACCGGCTGAGTCTGGCCGCCGTCGCGCCGCCGCGCCGTAGGCCGCCGCTGTCCTTGCATATCGCTGAATAAGCAGCGATGCCAACTTGACCGTCAGACAGTTTCATAATTCTGGCACGTTTCCACGTGACCTGCCGGCACGCGACGTGCCACACGGAGGCGGCAGGGGGCGGCAGGGGGCGGTGCACGCGACGAGATCGTGCGGGAGATACATGACTTTTATGAAATAACTTAAGGTGCTAAATTGAAGATACGATTTCTCCGTATATACTTACGCGTAAGATGTAGTTAAGTAATTTCTTCGATATGTAGTGGTGTTGCGTTTATTTGGTCTGTGGTCAGTGACCAGTGACACGCGGCGTCGTTATTACCATCGGCACATTCGAGATTCTCGCGCCACTCGACAACAACGGTAACGACAAAATAACCTGCCGGAAGTGTCGCGGCGGCTAGATGGCGCGGCGGCAGCAGACCTAACATTATATTTACCTATCTGAGAGCGATCGTCATCATAACCCTTACACAATCCCACCGCCGAGTACGGGAATGGAGGCATTAGTCCACCACGCTGGCCAAGTGCGGATAGGTAGACTTCGCATGCCTTCGAAAACAATATTATGTAGAATTTTCAATTATGGGGGATTTCTCACGTTATTTTCCTTTACATTTAATATTCAAAACTGCACATTGCTTAGCAAAGTCAAAGCTGGGTTATTAAGCTAATGGGATTTCAACCCAGACCCGGTCGAAGTTAGATACATACTTAAATTTAATAGAGGTTGTGTTGTCGAATTCCCTTAATGTTTATGCTCGTGAACCATGATATAAATCAGCTTCGTAAAACCTGTCGATCAAGATATTGAAGCTCACATCTACAAAAGAAGATAAATCTTAAGTACATAATTATATATAGTACCTAATGTAAAGTAAGTCCAATTATCTACTCGGGTTGCTCGGTGGGCGCTCGGCTCGCTCGGATTGCTCGGGCCGCTCGCTCGAGTCTCGGGTCTCGGGTCGCTCGCTCGAGTCTCGGGCCCCGGGTCCGGCCGGCGGGCCGCGACTCGAGCTCGAGGTCGGTGCGAGCTAACGTTGTGTTGCGCAGTCGAGATGGCGGAGTTTTTCACGGAGGGGCGCGAGTGCGTCAACTGCGGCGCCATCCACACCCCGCTGTGGCGGCGCGACGGCACCGGCCACTACCTGTGCAACGCGTGCGGGCTCTACAACAAGATGAACGGCATGAACCGCCCGCTGAAGCAGCCGCGGCGGCTGGTACGTCAGCGGCTCGCGGCGCACGCGCTGGCGCCGGCCCCCGACGTACGCACCGCCCCTCGCCCCCCTGCGCCCCCCCTCGCGCCCCCTCGCCCCCGCCCGCGAGCAATCCGCGCCCGCCGAGCGCGCCCGAGCCTGTATCTCGCCCTTGTTGGTTGCAGTGGCCGCGGAGGGGGCCCCGCCGGGCGCGGATTACTTCAAGGGCTTCCTGTTTAATGGCGCGCCGCCGCCCCCGCACCCGCACCCCGCGCACCCGCACCCCGCGCTCTCCGCGCCCGCGCCGCTATGCGCGCCGCTGGCCGCCTCCACCCCATCCGACTACAAACAGAAGAAGGGGGTACGTCAGCCCCGACCCGCCGCTGCTGTCCCGCGCCACCTTCCCCACTTCCCCACTTCCCCACACGCCTCATCCGAACCACTCCATACTCCTGTTCACGCCCTTCTCTCAAATCTCCTACTTCGATGACTTATTTGCGTAGTTTATCCAAGCAAAGTCCGAAGCCAGCCTACCAAAGTCCAATTTGGGCCTCCCCCTCCCCTCCGCGCCGCTAACTAACACTCATCGCTTCTCCTGTTAATTAAAAACCTTTGTAATGCTGTACGTCACACGCCAGTGTGGCAGAGTATCTGGTGTTTTGAGAAAAAATTAAGCGCAATTTTTATTTTACAATTTATAACATTACATCCTTGATGCCAATTATTTCTGGTTCACTACTGGTCCCATGGTCTGGTTTGTGTACGCTAAAGTTATGTAATGATTAAATGTTCTCACACCGCGTGAGATAGTGTCTTAATTCGGGCTTGTTTTTATTGAATTTCATAAACCATTCCAAGCCAGTCATTGAGACTTCAAAACACCCGATTTACTTAAAAGTAAACTACTAAGCTTCGGCCTTATAACAATCGCATGACTGCTAAATTGCTTGAACATGAAAATAACCGGATATGTAAGTGCGATCCTCCACAAACTGCCTCACTAGCATTCCTAAAATGATATAACATTTGAGTCCCATTAAAGTTTTTCAGAGTTCTATATGCATAGAAAATCTAATGAAGTTTTGAAGAGTTTTCTTCCAGCTGAGCTTCTTATAACAAACAGTTTCTCCCAAATTTTCATTTCGATTGCATCCAAGAACACATGTACCCGGGAGGCGTCGCACTTTCCCAATCCGGGTCTGGGTCCGGGGTGTTTGCTAAGCGTGTGCTGCGTGTTGCGCCGCAGATGGGGACCAAGCGGCCCGGCATGATGTGCAGCAACTGCCAGACCACCAACACGTCGCTGTGGCGCCGCAACGCGCAGGGCGAGACCGTGTGCAACGCGTGCGGCCTCTACTACAAGCTGCACAACATCAACCGGCCCATCGCCATGAAGAAGGATCACATACAGGTGACGCCTCGCTCTCGTCGCTCTCGTCTCGTTGTTGCCGGACCTCGTCGCCGGCATCTTCAAGTCGCGATGAACATTCGCTGCGACCCATAGACGTCCCACTGCTGGGCACGGGTCTCCCCGACAGACACTGCTGCGGGAGGTCTAGAGCTTACTCCACCACGCTGCTCCAATGCGGATTGGTGGAGCGGTTAGTGGCCAACCCAGTGTCGAATGATCTCAAGCCACCCGAATGTCTTCGACAAGGCTTAAGGACTGTTTCCAGCATTGAAAACAACCGGGACGGACGGCTTTACATGCCCTCCGAAAGCACGGTTGCGTCCATGAAATTTTGCCACTAGCGGTCACCCATCCACATTTCAAAAACCGACCGCGCCCGTCGTTGCTTAACTCTTTCGATCAAATTAAATCGACGCGAGCCATTGGGCTATGGACGCGATGAACATTGGGGATGCGATATTAGAATCCTTCTAAAGTAAATCTAGTAAATCCCCCTCAGTAAAGACCGTTCGCCGGCATGACTGGATATACCGTAGACCGTGATTTAGATTTGACTTGTTAGCATTACCTCATCGACCTAGGAATTAATGAATACTTAGTTGTAAACAAAATCGCACGTATCAATTTCCAGACGAGAAAGAGGAAGCCAAAGAATAGTATGAAGGGGGAGAGAAGCCTCAGCAAGAGTTCCCATTCCGGCCACTCCGCTCACTCGGCGCTCTCGTCGCACGCCGCTCACACCGCTCACAGCGCTCACACCGCCCATTCCGCCCACACCGCCCACACCGCGCACTCCGCTCACCCCGCTCACTCCGTCAGCAACGCGGTCAAGATGGAGAACTTACGTGAGTTGCTCACTTGTATGTATTGTTCTTTTTTTTGTTTTTTGTTTTTGTATGCCTATTTGAATTATTTTTGTGAACTTTTTTTTTATGTAAGTATTCAATTTTATTAATAAGTGTAATTGGGTGACCGTTTTTATTAATTAAGTATATTGAATAAATAAATAAATGTAACATTTGTATTTTGTTATATTTTTAGTTTTAATTAGAAGTAACAATACCAACCCTTTAGCCATCTTTAGCTTAGATATAATAATTAATTAATAGTTTAAAAAACTAAAAAAACACACTTTTATAAAAAATCCAACTAAAAAAGAAATCATGAGACCTTGAAACCTAATCGTGGTCAAAGTTCATTACAAGACTTTACCACAAGTGCAAACACGACTATGATACGATATTCCATCATGGAATTCCAGTGCCCATCTTCCGGCTTCATCATCAGACCTTGAAACCTAATCGTGGTCAAATTTCATAACAAGACTTTACCACAAGTGCAAACATGACTATGATACGATATTCCATCATGAAGTTCCAGTTAATATCTTCCGGCTTCATCATCAGACCTTGAAACCTAATCGTGGTCAAAGTTCATTACAAGACCTTACCACAAGTGCAAACACGACTATGATACCTTATTCCATCATGAAGTTCCAGTTAATATCTTCCGGCTCCATCATCAGATCAGCTCGACAGTACCATATTATTGAATACGTTTTAGAAGTACATACAGCTGCCAATTTTCATTACGCTACGATCCTTGGAAGATGGTTAAATTAGCTCTCAAAGATTCCACTTTAAAGTAGCTAATATCTTCCGGCTCCATCATCAGATCAGCTCGACAGTACCATATTATTGAATACGTTTTAGAAGTACATACAGCTGCCAATTTTCATTACGCTACGATCCTTGGAAGATGGTTAAATTAGCTCTCAAAGATTCCCTTACATTGTGAGTTACATACAAGTGGACCTAATAAAAGTATGTTAAAAAGTCATACATTTTTCAAAGCCACAAGGTCACAGATTAAATCTGAAGTAGATTGGAGACTTTTGAAAAGTTGACTTACGATTTAGATCGTAAAAGCGGATAAAAAGCCTCGTAGATTTGACACCACGAGAAAACCAGCCGGGCAGGAGGTAAGCGGTTGCTACAGAAACAGGTTTAACTTTACGTTCAAGAGTTTCTCTGCAAACTAAACATAAAAATACTAGGATAATAACCCTGACTGCCGAGCCGCAGGTTCCGGGTTCAAATCTCGGCCTGAGCAGGTAAACATTTAGCTGATAAATATTAGTGCCCGAGTCATAGACGTAGTATTGTGACATTTTCTATGCAACAGGCAGGCAGTAATACCTGCTTAGCATCACACCTGTATTTCTCCGAATGGGCATGCAGAGGTACATGTAGGTACAGCTATGTAGGGGTCATGTAATATGGCCATGTACCTACTGTACTTTTACAGTTATGTTATAGTTTAGTAATGTTATGGTTCAGTGTTCTAACGGACAACATGTGTCTTGCAGTGGACAGCGGGGCTGGCGGCGGGGCGCGCTCGCCGCTGGGCATGGGCTACTTCGTGCAGCCGCACGTCAAGCTGGAGGAGCCGCCGCCCGCGCACTCGCACCAGCCGCAGCCGCACCAGCCGCAGCCGCACCAGCCGCACCAGCCGCACCAGCCGCACCAGCCGCACCAGCCGCAGCCGCACCACCAGCTGTACGAGCAGGAGCGCCTCGAGCGGCCCACCGTCGTGTCGCTCGGCAGCTGAGCCGCGCCCGCACGTCACTCGAGCTCCGAATAATATTTAGAATCTCAGTCGGTATGTAGGTAGGTTAACGTGGCGGACGCACGCCCGCGACCGCGCGTGCACGCGAGCTCGGCGTCCCGAGGGCCGAGGGCCGAGAGCCGAGAGCCGAGAGCCGAGAGCCGAGAGCCGAGAGCCGAGAGCCGAGAGCCGAGAGCCGAGAGCCGAGAGCCGAGAGCCGAGAGCCGAGAGCCGCGAGCCGCGAGCTGGAGACCGGTCCAGCCGCCGGCGTGCGTGCCTCCTTTTTTTACTGATATCTAGTACAATTATTATAAGTACAATTTTTAAATACAAATCATTCCTCTTGTAGTTGTAAGTACATAATTATATTAAGAGCGTTTATTCGCCAGCAGGTGGCGCCCTCGCGCGGCGCTACTGGTAGTTCCGTACACAAAGTGTTGTTACCAAAAATCGTTTGTTGTTAGTTGACTGCGCGGCGCATTTTTGTAGCCTTACCGTACTGTACCGTACTGTACTGTACTGTAGTTGTACTATAAGATGTTAATACAATTATGTATATCTATATTTAACGCCGAAGAGGCTTCGACGCAAAGCTTGCTAGCCGGCGAGCCACGCCGTGGCGACTCCATGACTTCTGAACCATTCCACGAATTTATGAGCTGTTTTATTAGATATTAATTCGTCAAATATGTAATAATAATTATTATAATCTGTGTGTGCCGAGGCAGCTGAACAGGGTGGCGGCGAGAGTCGTACGCGGAGCGTTAATTAATCAAATGCTAGTTAAATTAAATATGTAACACCTCCGTAATTATAGCCGTAGCCAGTGTGGACTGCATTCACTCCAGTCTGATGCGTTTTCTAATCGACGACATCTCTCTCGTCACACGTCCGGGGCGCCGCCTTGCGACAGACGCGCGAAGGTGCTGAATCCAGTCTGCGCCGGCGAGACACGAGACACCGTGTAAAGGAACGAACGACCGGAATTCGTTGTGATCGTTTTGATTGGATTAACCGCTCCGCATGTCTAGCATCCCGTACGTTTGTGAACTCTCTAAACACACAAAATAATTGTAATACCATAAAGCGCAGCCATTCTGTTCAGTTGACGCATTTGACGATTAGGATGCATTTTTATACCAAAGCTAAGGTAAGCCGCGTCTCGCCAAACGAATCTCAGCAGGTTCTTTTTTAATAGTTAGTGTTATATTATTAAAGCAAACCCTAAATTCGCTATTGCTAAGTGTAATAATAATTTATTAGGCAATAAGGAGTGCTTTAAGTGTCTGACTTCAATTCGGCAAATTATATTTTGTTACCATTTAATTCGAGCCGACGCACCTGTCGCGGCGCCGGTACTCGATGTATCGGCGGCGCGGGTGCCTCGCCGCGTGGATAGATCTGAAACCTCTCTATACATAGAATCCTAATTATGTAGTAAGCAAATATCGATATATTAAAATTATCATTGTTGTACGCCTTGCGGCGCCAGATTTATAGTTATGTTATGATAAATAGAGATATATTAAAGTAAATGATAATAATGAGGCCGGCGGGCGCGGTCGCCGCCGCGCGCCGCTGCGCACGCGCCGGTCCGCGCGGCGCCGACCGCGCCGACCGCGCCCGCCTTTGTAAATACTGTGTAAGCGATGGAATTTTAATAAATAAATCTATTTTAAGTACACCTCTTTTTCTATTTTACAAAACAATTCAAACATTTTGAAAAAATATTCATGGGATTTGTAGTGAACCAACCTGTTATCTACACTTAAAATCCATAACAGCAATAAAAATTACACGGTTAGAAATATACGAAATTTGCCCTTAACTGAAGTTTTACTACTTTAAGGATTTAAAATTTGTAATGGAATTTCAATAAATAATAATAATAATAATTTTTCCACCCTATGATAGGACTTTTCAAATAAAAGAAGAATTATTAAAATTCTGACACACTACAGCGCAAATAACACGAAGATCCCGGCAGCTTGGTATCGATAGCACAAAGTAGACATATGGTATCGATAGTTGGTACTGCTCTTACTCTTAGGGGTAGATTTTTTCTTGAAATTTAAAGGAACACTAGCTTTAACCCGCGGCTCCGCCCGCGTGGTCGCGTTCATTCAGTTTGGTTTGTTGAGGATTCCAATGACCAGTTTGGGTTTCGGGCCGGCGCCCGACGGCACTACAGCTGACAAGGGTGCTCCACCACTTCGACACTAACTGCGGGCGGCACGCGGTTGGCGTCATTCTCGATATAGAGAAAGCATTCGAAGTTCGACGTTTCCGCAAGCGTAAAATGCCAACGCCGTTGCGACTGCACGCGGAAGACCTAGCGTGGCATTTGTCACATGTCGTAACTCACAAGGAGCAATTGCCCGGATAGAGGGGATGTCCCCTAACTCCGAATTCCCTCGGCGCAAGAGCGCCCACAACGCCGCGGAAGACGAGAACAGGTCTCTCAGGTCTGTCCGACCACGCTGCTCCAATGCGGATTGGCGGAAGGGTTAGTGGCCAACCTAGCGTCGAATGTCCTCAAGCCACCCGAAGGTCTTCGACAAGGCTCGATGTGCTGATGAGTTACCAACTCCATCGACTATCTATCATTAGCCCCAAATATTTCATCTATATTTTCACGGCCAGATGGCCATGATTCAGATTCATTTATTTTTCACTTTAAGATGTTTGTATATGCTTAATGAATGTCATTTTAAAAGCTTTTATTTAACTTCACTCGTATGTATGTATGTATGTATGTATGTATGTATGTATGTATGTATGTATGTATGTATGTATGTATGTATGTATGTATGTCCTGGAATCTTGCAATCAATATTTCACCCACTTAATTCCACTGAAGCTATCGAGCTGAAATTTGGCATACATATTAGGTTCCGATGACAATGCAATAATATGGTACTGTCAAACTGATCTGATGATGGAGCCGGAAGATATTAACTGGAACTTCATGATGGAATATCGTATCATAGTCGTGTTTGCACTTGTGGTAAAGTCTTGTAATGAACTTTGACCACGATTAAGTTTCAAGGTCTGATGATGAAGCCGGAAGATATTAACTGGAACTTCATGATAGAATATCGTATCATAGTCGTGTTTGCACTTGTGGTAAAGTCTTGTAATGGACTTTGACCACGATTAGGTTTCAAGGTCTGATGATGGAGCCGGAAGATATTAACTGGAACTTCATGATGGAATATCGTATCATAGTCGTGTTTGCACTTGCGGTAAAGTCTTGTAATGAACTTTGACCACGATTAGGTTTCAAGGTCTGATTATGAAGCCGGAAGATATTAACTGGAACTTCATGATGGAATATCGTATCATAGTCGTGTTTGCACTTGTGGTAAAGTCTTGTAATGAACTTTGACCACGATTAGGTTTCAAGGTCTGATGATGGAGCCGGAAGATATTAACTGGAACTTCATGATGGAATATCGTATCATAGTCGTGTTTGCACTTGCGGTAAAGTCTTGTAATGAACTTTGACCACGATTAGGTTTCAAGGTCTGATTATGAAGCCGGAAGATATTAACTGGAACTTCATGATGGAATATCGTATCATAGTCGTGTTTGCACTTGTGGTAAAGTCTTGTAATGAACTTTGACCACGATTAGGTTTCAAGGTCTGATGATGGAGCCGGAAGATATTAACTGGAACTTCATGATGGAATATCGTATCATAGTCGTGTTTGCACTTGCGGTAATGTCTTGTAATGAACTTTGACCACGATCAGGTTTCAAGGTTATATGAAAGACTAAAAAGTATAAAATAAATTAATAGTTTTAAAAAAACTAGAAAAACACGCTTTTATAAATGCACGTAAAAACTAAAAAATAAATTATGGATCGTTCAAGTTGTCTCTATTTCTGGGACTATAGTGTTAACTATGTGCTTTTAATTATAATATTTGATTGTAAAAGCGTGGGGCGCTGGAACAGGAAATATTAGGTAGTAATGCAATATTCGACATCATTGTAATGAATAGAATATCTAAGCGAATACTAGTCGTGCTGCAACTCCAGTTACTGGAACGCCAATCTGTGTAATCTGCTTCCCGTAACATCGCTTAACTTGATTTCTCAGCAAGTTATACAAAAATTCTTGCCTTAACACTTCAGTCCCAGAAATAGAGACAACTTGAACGATCCATAATTTATTTTTTAGTTTTTACGTGCATTTATAAAAGCGTGTTTTTCTAGTTTTTTTTAAATTATATTTGTTATCTACCGTCGGTTCACAAAGCTGACGCTACCGAGATGAACACGGCAAGAAACTCTTAGTTACTGAAAAGAGTGTTGGATGCTTCTGGTTGACCAACAGCTCTTTGAGATAGTTATGGTTAGATGGAGGAAAGAAAAGATGTGAATGTGTGAATAACTGGTTTCTATTGATTTCAATCGCTGAGCCTGGCCGCTCGAGGGCATGTTCCCGAACAGTTACTCTCTTTAAAATTCATCGCAATGAAATATGAAAAACGAAGCGGATATATGCGGTCAGTTGGCACCTGGCTGGTTTCACAAATACATAAATATTATTATTATAAGTTTGACTTATAACTACTTATCAGAATTATAGTAGGAACTTACTAGCTCTGCTTTTGAAATTGTCACATTCCTCTCTTGTTATGGCTTACATAATTCGTATTTGTACAAGAGTAAGGACCCCATGGAAACCCCGTCGGTGGCCTTCCAGAAAGAATGCCCTCATCAACATCTTCAACATCAACATCGACATTGGTGTCTGTTCCACATGAGGTCGCACTTTTCTGGTTAGTGTATGCTAATGGGACAGGTCACGCACTTGCCAGCACAGACATTCAAGGGACCCTTTTCTTTACGTACGCAACGCTAAAGACGCCGTTCTCAGAGTACCTAACTATGTTAAAGGCTTCTACAAATACAAATATCTAATTATTTATTGGGTGGTAATTATAAGATAATGTCGTCGATGTTCTACCGAATTGGCGTACAATATTGTTTAAGGTAAATTCTGGTTGTCTTTTTACCATGTCTAGTTTTCCGTCCGTGTTCTAGCTAGACCCTAGTTATAGAGACCGATTTCCGATGAAAGGAAACGTTTTTCTGTAAGGGAACGCAGTGTTTAATGCGACATAGGTGCGAATAGAAAGTTTGGTGTTTGTACTTACATGAATCGCTCATCGTCGATACGTACTACATAATACTTATAGGTACCTATCTTTACCTATCTGTTTACTACTGTTCAGCAGTACATCGATGTAGCACGCATTCCACTCGTGATCCGCGACGGTCGGGCGCGGGGGGCTGAAACAATATGGCGGCTTATCGGCGGCCATCGCGCTCATCCCCCCGCGCCCTCCCCTCACCCTCCCCCTCCCGGCCCCGACGAGCACTTTATTAGCTTTTCACGGAAAATATCCGACGAAAAAACAACTGATAAGATCGCGACCGACGCCCGCCGATAATCCGACGACGGATCGACGCAGATAGAGAGCGCGGCGCGCGTCGGCGCTGCGCCCGCGGAGGCGCGGACAATGGCGGGGAAGGCTCTCGTCATCAATCTGCTCGCCTGCCATCTGATGGATGCCGCGTTACCGTATGTCGTGATGGCGTGGCGTGTCTCCGCTCCCGGAGGCCCGCGAGGGCGAGCGCGGGGCGCGGGGCGCGGGGCGAGGGCGCTCCCCACAAATATTTGTCGGCGCCGCTGTTTGCCAAGCTTATCGCGGCGCGCCCTCGCTTGCGCAAGCTGGCCGAGCTGGCCCCGACGGCTGGAGCCCGCGGTCGCGAGCGAGCAGCTCGAGGAAGCCTTCGAGCTTTAGATGTTGATAGCGACGGCTGCTCGCTCGAACGAAGCCCGCTCGTCTGCCTCGGCTCGTGCGGCGCGGCTGACGTCCTTCAACTGCCACCATCATATCGGAGACGCGTCACGAAGCACCGGAGGCTGCGCGACGGCCGTCCGTCTGTCTGTCCGTCTGTCCGGCGGGTCCCGGGCGCGGCGCGTCAGGCGCGCGCGACGCTCACCACACGACAGCTGGCCGGCGATACAGTATCTGCTAGATATGATTATCAAAACTCTAAGATAACCGGTCTCACATTAACGCCTAGTTAAGATAAACGAGATAACGTTATGCATATCTTAAAAACTGCTGTGGAAGGTGCAGCGGCTCGTCGGCCGCCGCCCGCTGCGGGCCGCGCGCACCCCTAGGCTGGCCAGGGCTGGGCCTCCGAGTCGAGAGACCGATCAATGGTTTAGTTAAGCCGTAGGATAGTACGATAAACTGTATCGGCTATTACCTTGCTAGCCCCATCCTGCAGCCAGCGCAATTCAAAAGGGACCGACCTTACTTTATTTGTTTAAGGTATATCTGCAGGTCGATTTTGTTCTGATTAAGGCTTCATGTATGTATGCTCTAGACCTCCCGCAGCAGTGTCTGTGGCCAGCACAAGGACGTCTATGGGTCGCAACCAAGGCTTCATAACACTCGAGAAGCCAAGGCGTAGTAGGTAAACTCTATGCTGTTCCCACGATTGGGTAAGCTAAGCTAATTTAGTAAACTACCCCGTAAATGCTACCCCGCATCGTATAGAGAGAGTCACGTAAAACAGAAATCGACTTCGATTTTCTGAGATACACTTTTGACAGAGACTCTTTTGGCTATGCCAAATAAATCCTTACACAATGTACCTGTCCAGTAAATAAGATAATTTTCCTTTCTACGCGTTACACAGACGACCCACTAGTGCTGCTGGGCACGGGCCTCCCGCACAGACGAATCTGCGGGAGGTTAGAGCATACTCCACCACGCTGCTCCAATGCGCATTAGTGGTGGGGTTAGTGGCCATCCCAGTGTCGAATGTTCTCAAAACACCCGGAGGTCTTCGACATGGCTTGAGATTGGTGTAGTTGTCGCTGCTTGCTAAGCTAGAGGTCGTGGGTTCGACCCCCGAGTCGGACAACAATCATTGGTTTTTCTAATTTGAAATGCCCGCTAGCAGCTCGGAGTCCGGACGTGTGCCCGGCGTGTGGCAACAGGCTCACCACCTATTACATGAACCTGAACATAACTGGTGAAAAGTGAGTGTACCTACAAAACTTACCTGTGCCTACCCCCACGGGGAAATACACGCGTGATGTTGTGTTATGTTGTTGTCTATACTACAGGTAAGTTAATTCTTCTAATTCTAAATAGTAAACTAAATTGTTCCAACTATAACGAGAACGAAGTGATTTTTGTTGCTCTGTCCAAACTCTTCTAAATCTGGTCCGCTCTTCCCATTGGGTATCCTATTATTTCATTTTTCCCAACCAAGCCAGGCCAATTTATTCCAAGGATCATGTTTCCGAATCATACCATGCTCAGTCGGGTGCGTGAGACTCGTGTGTACCTACGTACCTTCGTACCTCTGACTACGTTTCTATTCTAAGTTTGGAGTCGGAGGCAAATATTGCAATACCAAATGAGTCAAACACTTATCGGCTTACCTCACTAGAGGCACCTCTCGACTGCAGCGCGTAAAAGCAATGAAACGCTAAATCCGTCCTTTCTTTGTATTTGCGGGCGATGTAACCGATAAGGCGGCTGACGTCACGTGTTTGCGAAAGGAACAACACTCCACGAGCGGAGCTGCTTCAATGCTATGTCCATTTCACAGAAATCGTGAAATTTTGCGGGGTAAAAAATAGCCTATGTTACTCGCCAAGCCCTGTACCACATCTGTGCAAAACAATCATCGATCTAGCCTTTCGTTGAGAGGAGAAGAAAGACAAACCGACACACTTTCTCTCCCTTTACCAGACTTTTCTCCCTTTACCAGAGGTTTCCTCAAGTTGTTTCCTTCACCGTTCCAGCAGTAATTGGTGCGTGCCACTTGGACTTGAATCCGGACCGCTCGAGTGAGGGGCGAGTACAACAGCCACTGGACTATTACCTTAGTAATGTAATGACAACACCTAACCCAGTTTTATTTCCAAATACAATAGTTTCGTCGTGACGTCGTCGCCATGGTAACGGGCCGTGCCGTGGCCACACATTACGAATGCATGTTGCGAATCACGTATTGTTATCTACTTAATCCACACTATTTTGCCATCTATAGCCATAGATGAAGCAATAGTTAACCATCACAGAAAGTTCAGTCAAAAGATTTTGTTTCGATTGAGGTATGTAAGTGTGGTGATGGTGAGAAAGTTTTTAGTGCAATCCGCTGCGTGTCAGGAGTGGACATTATTTTATGCATAAACTAGTGGATGCCCGCAGCTTCGCTCGCGTAGAATTAGACCCATTAACGACGTCTGCCCGCGTTCGGTTTGCCCACTTGACTTCAAAAACGGCAAAGTTTCATACTAAATTTGCACCCCCGTTTTACCCCCTTAGGGGATGAATTTTCAAAAATCCTTTCTTAGTGCTCCCCTATAATATAAAAGGAACCCCTGTGCAAAATTTCAAGTTTCTAACCCTTATAATTTAGGCTCTGCGTTGATATGTCAGTGAGTCAGTCAGTCAGTCACCTTTTCCTTTTATATATATAGACTAGTGGACGCCCCGCAGCTTCGCTCGCGTGGAATTAGACATTCACTAACTTCAAAAACGGCATAGTTTCATACTAACTTTGCACCCCCGTTTTACCCCCTTAGGGGGTGAATTTTCAAAAATCCTTTCTTAGTGCTCCCCTACGTTATAAAAGGAACCCCTGTGCAAAATTTCAGGTTTCTAGCCCTTATAGTTTAGGCCCTGCGTTGATATGTCAGTCAGTCAGTCAGTCAGTCAGTCACCTTCTCCTTTTATATATATAGACTAGTGGACGCCCGCAGCTTCGCTCGCGTGGAATTAGACATTCACTAACTTCAAAAACGGCAAAGTTTCATACTAACTTTGCACCCCCGTCTTACCCCCTTAGGGAGTAAATTTTCAAAAATCCTTTCTTAGTGCTCCCCTACGTTATAAAAGGAACCCCTGTGCAAAATTTCAAATTTCTAGCCCTTATAGTTTAGGCCCTGCGTTGATATGTCAGTCAGTCAGTCAGTCAGTCAGTCAGTCACCTTCTCCTTTTATATTATAGAAGAGATAAAAGAGCTCAGCTCGGAGGCGCGCTCGTGCATGCAGGCCGGGCGATGAGTCACGGCCGACAATAGACGCTAATAAAATCACCGATGAAATAATTCAAAATGGCGGCATCGCGCCGCGATTGGTGGCCGCGGCTGCTGGCGAGGGACCGTCCGCGCGGTGTGCGGGCCGTGGCGGGCCGTGGCGGGCCTGGCAGACCTGGCCAGTAGCCGCTCGCTCGTCGTTGATGGCTAGGTGGCCGGGGGACGCGCTGTCTTATAGGAGTTGCCGCACACGTCCGCACGAACATACTATTCGGCGCTCAGACAGTGGTTAGTTGGTATCTCTGGGTCTTTTAATCAATAAACAAAAAGAACACGCCGTTTGCCGGTATAATTTTTTCTTGACCTTTTTAGAGGACCTACTTTGTAATCAAACCTTGCAAATAAAAGTAGAATCATCAAAATCCATACACAAACACCGGCTACCAGACAATCAACTGTACTATTACTCACATTGCTGCCCTTAGTATGCTTGTTTACTACTCTTAGGGGTAGAATATTTTCATGAAATTTATCTTGGACCACCTATTACTACCAAACTAAATTTAAAAAAAAAATCATCAAAACCGGTTCATAGACGACGAAGTCGACGCTGAACATACTTCAACAATCAAACAATGTTCAACCCTCAAGAATATCATATAGGTACATATCGTAGGCAAGAATAACTTAAATAACAATGGAAAATTTTATCAAATCTGTGTCAAATTAGTGTTGTGGTTCTGAGCGCGACTGCTGAGTGCTGAGCTGGAGGTCCCGGGTTCGATGCCCGGGTCGGGCAACAACTAATGCGTTTTCCTAACTTGAAATGATCGCTAGCAGCACGGAGTCTGGATTTGTGCCCGGTGTATGGCAATAGGCTCACCACCGTAGGATCTGAACATAACTGGTGAAAAGTGGGTGTGTACATACACACCTCTGCCTACCCCATCAGGGAAATACAAGCGTGATGTTATCTGTCTGAAGTAACCTCAAATCCCCCAATTCTCGAGCCACAGTTCGTGTCCATAGGTATCCCGAGTGTGCGCGGGCAGGATGTGCCGGCGCAGAGTTCGGTCACCTCGCTGGAGATAGCAAGTGACACACTTTCGGCGGTCCTGCTCCACGTGGCGTGTTTGCTGACGCTCCGCTGCTGGAAAAACCATATTTGCCGTGCGCCGCATGCTCGATAAGCCACAACTTGATCCAGTCGCCTGTTCGATATTAAACCGAAACACTATGACAACACTTTATATCGCAGGCGAATCTGGGACTATTTTGTCAGTATCGAGCATACATACATATGTGACACGTGTCCTATATACTCACTATATACCCAACTGATTGAGAGTGGAGAATCGTAGCTTTACGGTAATACCACAGAATACATAAGAGTACCGTCAGACACCATTTCCAGAGGTAATTCGTCCGCAGCATAAATCCGGACACAGATATCTATCTACAAAGAATGTGCAGTTTAAAATGCGGGAAACCGTTGGATTCAGAGGGCGCAGGATCGGGAGGAGTAGCGACGATTGAGGGAGGCCTGGCCTGCCTGGACATACCCAGCAGGGAACCCAAGGCCGATGGATGGATGGATGATTTGTATTTCATAAAGGATCAAGGAGAGGCTGGCGGGGCAGTGGCGAGTGGCGCCGTACCAAAACGGGCTGAAGAATTATGTTGTTTGTATAGAAACGCGAAGGTAGAGTTGCAGGTAGAGTTGTAGGTAGTGTTATTCTCTCTGTGGTGGAGTAGTTATTTCCTATGTCTCTCTTTGGGTCATTCGACCAAACATCGACAGTTCAATTCAATATCGAAGAACTTAGTTTTAATTTTTTAAATTTTCATTAGGTTCCACTGAGGAATAGTACCAGCTCCCATAGGATCATTGCATTGCTTTCACTCGTTAGCAACACTTTATTTTATTAATGTAATACAGAGCGATGTCGTTGTGCGATGCAGGCAAAATATACGTGCGGTGATAAGCCGTGTCGCAAGAGCCGCATGCCGCCGCCGCTTGCGACACGCGGCCCGGAGACAACGCCACGGCAACAGACACGACATAGTATAAGCATCGGCACGAAAATGTAGCTCTGAACGAAATTCGGAGGTGATGTAAGTTGAAAGTCTTTGCATTAAATAAGTTTAATAGCATATAATAAGTTAATTCTTTGATATCGATGATTTGGATACTTGTAAGTATGCTTGTATGAAGTGATTATGAATCTGTGAGTGCTTCCATTGATGGTTTATTAATACGAAAAATATATATAGTAATAACTAAAATATTTAGCACAAAGCATTTATCTTATTAATATCTTCCTAATTAAATAACTCAGTCAGTAAACAATTGAATAGCTAACGTTATACGCCGGTCGGTCTGCAGGCAGTGGCCGATGAACATTCTTGTAGATCGCAACAGTACCGGCCCTAACTCGCTACTCCCTTCAACCTATCTCAATCCAGAATGTAATGGTACATTATTTTAGTAAAGGTCGATATAACCTCAAAAAATTAAATTTTACAGAAATAACTTCATATTGAAAAGTGTCTGTGATTTAATTACATTACTATTGTGAATCTCGATGTTACATAGATCCTAAAATCCACTTCCAGTATTTGCTAATTCTGGGGCCAAGTTAGGGTGGGCCGTGCCCGTTGTCTTTTCGACTTCCGCGCAAGGTTAGCTCTAGATTTTCGTGCCGCTAACTGTACAAAGCAATGGTTTGCAACGATACGCGACCGGTGTCAGATTCAGATCAGGTTTATTAGATTCAGAGAGCGCAGTGTCGAGATGATTGAGGGAGCCCCATTTCCAGCAGTGGACGCCGAAAGGCTGATGGATGGGAGGAAAGGTACATGCTCCGCGCCGCGTGACCGAGGAGCTTTATAACATATACTATGATGATGACGTCGATCACGGCGCAGCAAGTTGTCAGCTATTTTGCTTTATTTTAATATGCAGATTTGATGGCCACGCAGTGTTCCACCTGCCACCTGTCACTTTTTGCCACCTGTCACCTGACCAGAGATATGCTGCCATATCTGCGGCTGCGGCTTATCTCGTCATATTGAAATACAACAAGCTGACAACACGATATGTAGGAATCGACGTTCGATAAGAAACTCGAAGCCGACTAGCGAAAACGGATATGAAGATTTTCATTTTAAGACATCTTGACATCAGAACTTGACTTAAAGAATTGACAAAATTCATAAGTCTTCGAGAAGATTATGAATGTCTCAGGCAAGCATGTCCAACTAACTTGTCAATATTACCAATACGATTTAACACGACACTAACGTGTACCTGTGTGAATCTGTATTGCTCTGAGGTATCTGTGGCATCAAAGCTCCCAACTGGATGACCCGATTATGCGTATTTTGTTAGATAGCGACTTTATCGAGAAAGTTCTTAGCAATGGTTAAAAAAAAATTGTTTGCCAGTCAAAGTTGACTCGATAGAACCTCTGACCTGGATGTTCTGCATGCACCTTGCTATGCCGGTCCGTCCATATGTAGTAGCCCAGTCAGGGTAGGAGCCTAGAGTGGTGGTGTTCTCGGCACGAGTGAATCACGGCGCGCAGCATATCGACGCTCGCTTATCGGCCGTCGAGTGCGCGATTGTCTCAAGACGTCGATCGATTGCTGGCATTAATAAGACAAACAAATGACGGGTACATTTTGCAAAAATATTCCATCCATCAGGAGGTTACTGCTACTACTGCTACTAGTCGAGCAGTGTTCTATACGAACCCACTGAGACTTATTCAATATTTTCCCGCCGACTTCTTCAGGTCGTCCGAAGGGTGATCTGTACTTCATTTTCTAAGTCGAAATTTGAATGGATTGTTCTTCACCTCGTGACGAACCTACTTGTAGGTACAACATTCGACATATCAAGACGTAACGCTCCTGTGACGATCTATTTTTACATCCCAAAAGATGAACCCTGTTCCCAAATCTATATTTGGGGTCTATACCCCATCAAATGCAGTTGGTGCCCATGCACAATACCGCATGCAGAAAGGATTCACTCTACCTACTTCACTCAATTAATCACTCGGTTGTAGGGATTCATAGATCCCAGGTAGAGATACAGCCTAAGCCAAAACTAATTGCTGCACTAGACTACTTTGTCTTTTTCTGGTGAAAGGTAACGAAACTCTATAGGAGCTTCTGGTTTATAAAAATATTTAGAGCGACATAGGCAAGCTTTTATCAGAGTATAGTGTTTAGGTAGAACGTCAAAATGGTCCCGTCCCTGTACTGATAAACAATCGGTGCCTAAATCCTAGGCGGGTAATTAAGATCGATTCACTGATAGTGATTCATGACGTGAGCCTCTGACTCGAGTGCCGGCGGCGGGCGGGCATCGGAAGAACCAGCCAATAAACATGAAACTGAAGCACTCATATCCTATGGCTATTGGCCGAGTTAAACAACGTCGGGCGCGGTCGGTATGTGGATGGATGATCGCTAGTGGCAAATTTTCATGGGCGCTAGCGGGTTTTGAAGAGCAAAATAAGCCGTAGGTCTCGGTGGTTTTCAATTGTAAAAAATGGTTTTGTCGAAGACCTTCGGGTGGCTAGAGAACATTCTAATTGGCCTGGCCACTAGCCCTGGAGGAGCTAGTGTCCAAGCCGCACTGGGGCAGTGTGGTGTAGCATGCTCTGGCCCTGATATATACTGGATGATTGAACATGTTCTGGGCCTGTCGGCCCGTCGTGGGAGGCCTAAACCTCTTCAGTCTGCAGATACCTGATAAAGATACAGTTGAGGTGATGCGTTTGCAATTCTTGAATAATTATGTCGTCAAGTTTTGATAATCCTACTATACCTACTAGTCAATAGTACGTAATAATAGTCAGACGAAGCCTGTTTAAAATCTCAATAAAGGCCTGTTAAGCATCCCATCGCTATCGCTATTCTCTTCATCTGGCTGGCGCTGCAGTGGCACAGCACTACGAGCCGCTGCCATCGTTCGTCTTTAACTCCTGAACCACCAGGGGTGTGGCGGGTGTGCGCCTGCACTGCGGCGGAATACTCGTACCCTGTTGTTCCACGCGCACGCACTCGTATCTTGGTGGCCTTACTAATTGGCACATATGGTAATATGTACAAAAATAATAATATAATAAATATATAAAAATCAATATATTTTCGATGTGGGAGGGGCCACGGGCACGCTAACAGTAATTAGAGCGATGATGGATGTCTCAAGTAAGCCGCGATAAGATACCGCCGTCTTATCGGGGTATTGTTATTAATCTATCGCAAAGCTAATTATTGTTTTCCAACTGGCCGCGGGTTATTGTAGGCATAAATTCGGGGATTGCGAGGCTTACGGCAATAGCCTCCGCTCGCTCGCTCCTGAGCACGCCATATGTACCACACGGAGTTAAGCTTAAATAACGGCAATGATTATGCGTCGAGAGATATCGTTAGTCCTTACGTGCTCGACGAAGAGACGAGCTCTCGAGGACCGTTTCGTAGCTGGCGATGTGGACTGATCCGATTCTTTGTTCGATGATTGACTGCACGGCCTTATATAGCTGCGAGCATTCATTTTCTATTCTGCCAGCTTGCGGTGGTGACTGCGCGTGACGTGGTCCATACCACGCCCCAGCTGAGCCGCCTCCATGGGTGGCTCAGCCGGCCGCCTGGCTGCTCTGTCTTCCTCCTCAACCACCAGCTCTCCCCTTCCGCACCCCACAATCACGCTTCTCTTCGCTCCCCAGGTACAGCTCTTGTTCCCATCATATGGTTTCTCTCCCCACGGCAGCCTTTCTTCTTCCCACAACAAAACCTATCTTCTCTCCTCGACCGCTACTCCAGAAGCACACAGGCTATCTGCTGTTATCTCCTGTGCTTTATCCATTCACTACAATTATCTTATTTCCCACCGATTATTTTCTTCAATCAGTTATATCTCGAGTGCCCGCTAAAACTGCTGATTACTTAATCAATTATCTAAAATTGTCCGTGAACTTTCAACTTTAAAACTATCGTTATGCTGAACCCCAATTGTACATAAGTATGAATATAATTTTTTATGAATATATCAATTTTTCTCATGTCACCACCACCTTAACACCACGTTGCATAATTAATGTGGTATAACCCGCGCAGATAGAGAATAGATCTGAAAATGGCGTCGGGCACTTATAATACGGTTGGCAAATTAAGTTCTTTAACATCGTTTTTTTATGACAATCGTCAACCCGACTTTGGGGATGGATGGGGACATTGCCAGTGTCGAGTGGGAAGATTTTAATTAATTTTATAACTTCGTAAACAATTTCACGTGCATCACTGTGAAGAATCTTTCCACGTTTTCGTGAAGCCATTGTTCAATATTCAATCACAAAATGTCAACGTTCGTAACAAAAACTTAACGAAAATAAATAACAATCAAATGTAACGCAAACAAAAACAACAATATCAACGAAAACAACAATTACTCGGAGTGCGTCAAGTAGCTTAGAAAGCGAATCCCGACTGATTATTTGTTTGCAGCTCGTACTTCACTGTGTGAGTATAGACAGCGATAGAGAGTGAGCGAGAACGCATGCGAGAGGACGCCATTTTCAAATCTATTCTCTATCTGCGCGGCTTATACCTTTTTTTTTTTTTTTAACGAGGGGGAAATCTTCGCAAGATACCCGACCGCTGGGGGGAGGCCGGGGTATGTGAGATTTTTACTCACTAAAACCCCCTCGGCAGCCTTCCTGCGCATATAGTGAGGCTCCGGGATCTCCTAGGGAACGCACCGGTGCCTCACTTGCGCTTCGCCCAAAAGGCTCTTCTCAGGGGAGTATTCCCCGCCCTTCACATCAGGTAGGCCAGTTTGGCCCTCTTCTCTCAGTCGTACAAACGACCAGGGCCCCCACCCTGATCAATTTGCGACTGCTTAGTCCCATTGCCCGGGACTATGGACGAGACGTACGAGGCTGATGGTTACCACCGCCCCGTCGCCTACGTGTGGGGTCTGCCCTCTCTCGATCCCGTTCTGCAGCCTCTTTGTGCACCATCACGGTTTCACAAAAGGAAACCATTGCCTTCCAGGCGCGACGCCCGGTCAGCATAGCCGCCACTATCGCTGGCGGGGAGAGGTCCCTCCCAATCCTCTGGACGAGAGCGCGCCGCTCGGACTCCCATGCCGGGCACTCCACAAGCGTGTGTTGAGCGTCGTCCCGTTCTCCTCCGCAATGGTGACACTCTGCTGTTGCCTCGCGGCCAATCCGACACAGGTACTCTCCGAAACAGCCATGCCCGGTTAGCACCTGTGTCAGCCGGAAGGTGACGCTGCCCTCCTTCCTTCCCAGCCAGGAATCAAAGTTAGGCAGTATCGCTCCGACGACCCGCTGACGCGCGCATCCCTGCTCCTCCAGACGCACGCGCCACTCAACGAGGGCTTGCCTTTACGCCTGGCGTTTGAGCACTCCGAATTCTCCTTCCGACACGTCTCCCCCCCTCTGGCGAATTCCGCGAGTTCGGGCATAGACCTTGGCGTCCATGTTGGCCAGGATGTCTAAAGGTGGAAAACGTGCCAGTATAGTTGCCGCCTCGAACGAAATCGTGCGATAGCCCCGCGCAACCCGGATGGCCATTCGGCGCTGCACACCGTTTAGTTTGGCTCTAAGGCGCCGGACGCCCGACAATCTATGCGACCACACGGGTGCGCCGTAGAGCGCCATCGATCGCACGACTCCCGCATAGAGGCGGCGAACTCCTTCCTGTGGTCCCCCCAGATTTGGCAGCAGACGGTGCATTGCCCCTGCCACCCCGTCGAAAAAATAAATGTGGAACGCTTCACGATTTTGCGTGTCATCCTTGCGCAGGGGCCATGCTAATCTTCTCTGTATCGTTCCAATTTTAGTATAATATATGTACTGCCGAAGCGAGTACGCGCGGCTTATACCTAGGGGCACGCATGGCATGATTTTCAATTCTCAAATTCGTGCTCTAGATAGTCATAAGGATAGTAAAACTATAAATATGTTCGATGCCAATGAAATGAGGCTTGGCTTGAATTGAGGCATATAAAACACCTCAATAAAATAAAATAACGCAAATTTTACTTCGAATCGCCAACGGCACGATGTGTCACCGAAATAGTTTCGAAGTTGTTCAGATAAATGTAACAAGAGCGCAGATAAGGGGATTCGGCCACCGGCCCCGCCCACCGCCGCCGCGCCGCCGTCGTGGCGTGGATGGATGGATGGATGTGGCGAGCCTTTACGGCGATGGTCAGTCTTTGTTCTCTCCTTGAGTATCCCGGATAGAGCGAAATCCATTTATTTATTTATTTATTTATTTAAATGTTTAATTTATGTAGGCACCGCGGCGATCGTTCGTTCGGTCTATCTACCAGGAGACAAGTAAGCAAAGCCCACTCCAAAATCGTTATATTTTCATTAACTGGATACGATAGAGAGGTAGAGACAGCGTAGCGGCCGCGGCGCGGCGCCTGAAGCCCGGCCGTAGCCGCGTAGCGCGGGACCCTGAAAACTGCGGGAAAGAGACGGTCGTCGGCGGCCGCGCGGCGGCCAACCGGCGCGCGCACGCACACCCGCCCGCGCGTTCGCACGCACGCACACACGCGCGCCGCCCCCGCGCCCCGCGCCCGCGCCCGCCGCGCTGATAACACTCGATTTGACGATTCCGTGAGTGATAGTGATACGGGGCGATGCTCCGCCCGCGACGGTGCTGAGCCGAAGATTCTCCGAGTTCGCCAGCGAGAGGACTCCCGCAGCGGTGCCAGGTGAGTCCCGGGCCGAGCCTCCCGCCCGGCGCGGCGGGCCGGCCTGCGCGCGCGCAGCGCCCGGTAGCGTCCCCGGCCTGAGTGCTGCCTGTTTATTTGTAGGCTGAGATTAGGTATCTCAGATAGGCTAAGATAGAGATAACTATCGCTTTGCATAATATTATCCTAACAATGAACCGCAACAGAACCTGCGTTAGCCTACTAAAGTCGATCGCAGCTAGATCGATGGTTCTTCTCATGGATCATGCGTTTTCCCATGATGAAGATATGCCTGATTCATTGAATATAAAAATGGCGGCAGCGGCTAGCGGCGGCGGCTGGCGTCTTACGACTCTTTAGGGCACGATATCGTTTGAAAGATATACTATATGAGATGAGAAGGGCATTTTTCATCATATACTTGTAAATGTTTCACACAACTATTACTCGGTGGTATAGTCCCTGCCGCCAGGCAGGCGGGGCGCGCCGGCTCCGTATTGTGTAGTGCTGAGCGGAATGTATTGCGTGTCAAGACCACAGAAGTGTTTCAATATTTTTCGTCGTTGTATCGTTTAAAAGTTTAAAATAGAAGTTTGATTTCGCGTAAACTTGGCGTGTTCATTTAATTGTAGATTCTTCTTTTTTTATTTAAAACATATAACTTTTCCATCTTTTACCTACAATAATTGAAATTGTGCGTGTAGACGGAAAATTTCATGTCATAAGAATGTATCCTGGGATAAGGTACAGTCAAACTTGTGTCATATTTTATTGTCAAACTAAAACGCATTTTTAAGTGGCTAAGTGTTGTCCTGGATTTCAGAACATTCAAGAGGACTGAGAGAATGTGAAGTGTGAATGAAAGTAATACTTTGTAGTCATCATAGATTTAGTACTCTATACTAGAGATATATCTATTGTAGTCATCTTCCAACAATGGAAAGCTCTATGATGTATTTAATTGAAAGACGATTACATTATTACAAAAATATGGAGAACATTTAAAACCGTTTTTATAACTCGATAAAAAATATATAGCGCAGTGACAATTTGAAACGATGAGTTTTGTAGCTAACAGCAGATCGACAGCAGTTTGTTGGACTTGTAGGTTTTTTTATTTTCTACGTGCCAATAAATATTGTTACGAAGGCACAGGGAAGCTAGCGCCATCTAGCGCCGCTGGTGGAACCACTCAGTGAACGCATAGACAACGTGATATCCCGACTCGATACTAGATGGCGTTAGTGGGCCTGTATTCTCGCGTTTTCGGGAACACGCGGTATCTTTCCAGAATCGTCTAGTACTCGCGACGGCACGTATAAATAGTCGCGGGGAGAGCCGCGAGTTCAGTTCAGTTCGAGCTACTTTCGAGGCGATTTCGAAGTGAAAACTAGTGATACCGGAGTGATACAAGCGAAACCTACGACTTGGCTTACGACCTAGGACATCGTTAGTGCTTAGTGTTTGGACCTAGTGCTTTGTGTTGGACCTAGTGTTTAGTGTTTGGACCTAGTGCTTTGTGTTGGACCTAGTGTTTAGTGTTTGGACTTAGTGCTTTGTGTTAGTGCTAGTGAATAAAGTCTTCATTGAGTCAGCAGGTCTTTCTCTCCAAATCCTTCGAACCCTTAGCACGTAACAACTGGTGTCAGAAGTGGGATTTGGAGATGCCATTGACTCCGAGAGAGGACTTACAGGAGGGCGTCAGGACAAGGGTACAACGAGCTGCGGAGGCCACAACTGGGGACCAAGCTCCTCTTACTTTGACCCAAGCCACGCCCACTAGCCCCGCCCACCTTGCCACGCCTACCAAACAGGCCACGCCCACCAGTGGCACCGAAGCTTCTACAGCCCCACTTCAATTAGGAAGTTTGTTTGAATTAATTCAGGAAATGAAGGAATCACAAGAACGCAAGCTCGGTGCTTTGCAAGAATCACAAGAGCAACAAAAAGACCTACAAGAAAAAGTGCTCGGGGCTATAAATGATGTTACTGACACGGTGATTAAGCTTCGAAAGGATTTCGACGTAGTGGAGCAACGAGTTACCGGGTTGGGATTGGATGTGGAAATTTTCAAAACTGGCCTCACTGAACTACAGAAGAAAGTAGTGCGGCTTGAAACCATGGGAGTTGCGATGTCTAGTGGAACTACCGGAATGGTGCAAGGACCAAGAGTAAAAGTGCCACCATACGACGGCACTACTTCTTGGTACGCTTATCGTAGGCAGTTCCAGATTGTTGCCACTGCCAACGAATGGACAGAAGAACAATGCCTGACCGCTCTCACTGTTGCGCTCAGAGGGCAAGCTTTGTCGGTCCTAGAAGCACTGCCACATACAGGAAATGGGTTCCAAGACCTGATGGAGGCACTTGAATCCAGATACGGGGAGCGACACTTGGAGCACGTGTTCCGTGCCCAACTGCGTGACAGAGTCCAACGCTCAGGAGAAGGACTACAGAAATGGGCGTTGGAAATAGAAAAACTCGTCAGGAAGGCACACCCAGGAGCCGACACCAAGATGGTAAACACGAATATTGTTCAAGCATTTGTCGACGGAATCAAAGACCGGGAGGTCAGAGCTGCAGTGAGGCTTCGTCACCATACCTCGCTAAAGGAAGCATTGGCACATGCTTTGGAGGTCGAGGCTGTTCGCCATGACATACGGCAGACCCATAAGATCCGCGAGGTCTCTGAGGAAGTCAAAGAGGTTAAGGCTCCTACGAAGAAAAGATATGGAGTCATGTGCTACAAGTGTGGTGAGAGGGGCCATCTTCAGCTCAACTGCCCGCAGAAGGAGACCCAGATGGCAAGGATGAAAAGGATGGAGAAACAAATAGAGGAGCTGAAGAAGCAAGGGGCTTCATCCCCTGCGCGGGATCAGGGAAAGAAAAAGTCAAACAGATGCGTGTTGATCGAAGACACACCTACCAAGACATCGGCGCAAAAACGGATGACGGCGAGAACCGTTGTTAGTGGAAGCAGTAACGCTGTGGACAAGGTTTTGAATCTTGGTGATCGCGAGATCTGCTTGAACAAAGGTGACGTCATTGGAAAGTGCGAGGAAGGTGTCTGGATGAAAAAGTGTAGTTCGATGACAGGCGCAGACTCGGCAAACAGCAACAACTATGGATTAGTGACTGAGCTACTCGATGACTGCAAGAGTAATCTGACTTATTCGCAGAGCATGAAAGCTAAGAAGTTTTTACAGCGCTACGCGAATATCTTCTCCAGTCAAGAAGGGGACCTTGGAAGAACGTCGATGGTTCAGCACAGGATAGATACCGGAAGCGAGAGACCAATTCGTCAACGAGCAAGACGGATACCAATTGCAAAGGAAAAAGAAGTTGAAGGCCTTTTGGAGGACATGAGAAAGAATAAGATCATTGAACCGTCTGCAAGTCCGTGGTGCTCACCTGTTGTATTAGTGAAGAAGAAAGATGGTAGCACTAGATTTTGTGTGGACTATAGGCGTCTCAATGATGTCACTAAGAAGGACAGTTACCCGTTACCTCGAATCGACGACACTTTGGATACCTTGAGTGGCATGAAATGGTTCTCGACCCTAGACCTGAAATCTGGATACTGGCAGGTGGAAATTCATCCAAAAGACAAGGAGAAGACAGCTTTCTCGACCGGAAAAGGTTTATGGCAATTTAACGTCATGCCCTTCGGATTATGCAACGCACCTGCCACATTTGAGCGACTCATGGAGTGTGTACTGGCAGGCTTAGTGGGAGAGGCTTGCTTAGTCTACTTAGATGACGTCATCATTGTCGGCCGTGACTTCGAGGACCATTTGCGAAACTTGGAGCGAGTTTTCGCAAAAATAGAGGGAGCCAAATTAAAGTTGAACCCGAAAAAGTGTCGTTTATTCAGGAGTAAGGTCAATTATCTCGGCCATGTTATCTCCAGTGATGGAATCCAGACAGACCCGGAGAAACTGGAAGCAGTTCAAAAATGGCCTACCCCTAAGGACAAAACCGAAGTGCGGGCATTCCTCGGCCTATGCTCATACTACAGGCGTTTTGTTCAGGGATTTTCAGAGATAGCCAAGCCATTACATCGGCTGACAGAAGATAAACGACAATTTAGTTGGGATGAGACTTGTGAAGATTCTTTTCAGAGACTGAAGAAACATCTATGTGAAACACCAATCCTGGGGTATCCACAAACTGAAGGTCGGTTTATAGTCGACACGGATGCAAGCAACACGGCCATCGGAGGGGTGTTATCTCAAAAACAGGGTGAAAGAGAAGTTGTTATTGCATATTTCAGCAAATCTTTATCCAGGCCAGAGAGAAACTACTGTGTGACAAGAAGAGAACTCTTGGCGGTTGTAAAGACGCTACAACATTTCAACAAATATCTCATCGGCAGACCGTTTCTACTGCGAACTGATCATGCAGCCTTGAAGTGGCTACTGCAATTCAAGAACCCAGAAGGTCAAGTAGCTCGATGGATTGAACAGCTCCAGGAGTATGACTTCGAGACGGATCACCGCAGCGGAAAGACGCATGGGAATGCCGACGCACTCTCACGAAGGCCGTGTTCGGAAGACTGCAAACATTGTGTTAAGCAGGAATCTAACGAAATAACATTAAAGTTAACGAGAACAAGTCCTTTGGGTCTCTGGGAGAATGATGCTATGAGGGAGGCTCAAGAAAGAGATGACGACCTTCGGCACATCATCACATGGAAGAAACGGGGTGACGTAAAACCAATCTGGAGCGAGGTTGCACCCACTGGCGCTGTCACTAAGGCGTACTGGGCGCAATGGGACAGTCTGATACTGCAAAACGGAATACTCTACCGGAAATGGGAGAAGACTAACGGCAGAGAGTTTCATCTTCAGATCATTGTCCCAAGAACGAGAGTACCAGATGTGCTCCGTGAAATACATGATGGCGTATCAGGAGGTCATCTAGGTGTCAAGAGGACGTTAACAAAAGTGCGAGAACGATTCTACTGGTTGCATTGTCGAGATGATGTACAGGATTGGTGCCGCAAATGTACTACCTGCGCTGCTGTAAAAGGACCACAGACCAGGAGCCGTGGGAACCTGCGGTTGTATAACGTCGGTGCACCGTGGGAACGAATAGCAGTTGACGTAGCTGGGCCATTTCCTGTAACGGAATCGGGTAACAAGTATTTTATGGTCGTCATGGACTACTTCACCAAATGGCCCGAAGTGTTCGCCATACCAAACCAAGAAGCTACAACAGTCGCTTCTAAGTTAGTCGAAGAAGTGATATGTCGCTTTGGTGTGCCTCTAGAAATCCATTCTGATCAGGGCAGGAACTTCGAATCGCAAGTATTCCAGGAGGTGTGCAAAATTTTGGGCATGCATAAGACGAGGACCACCGCGTACCATCCACAGTCTGATGGAATGGTTGAGAGGTTTAACCAGACTCTGGAGAGGCATTTGGCGAAAGTGGTAGACGACAAACAAAAGGATTGGGACAAGTATATACCACTCTTCCTTCTGTCGTACCGAACCGCCGAGCATGAGAGCATAAAAGCTACCCCGGCGTATGTCAATTACGGTAGAGAACTACGAATACCAGTAGATCTATTGACAGGAGGGTCACCGGAGGGACCAGAGACCGTACAAGACTATGTTTGCAATTTAAGGGAAAAAATGCGCTATATACACGCCTTGGTACGGGAAAATGGGTTACAGTCAAGTGAGGGCATGAAAACCAGATACGACCGGAAATCGAACACGAGCGGCTTCGAGGAAGGGTCACTGGTGTGGCTGCATAACCCAACTCGCCGGAAAGGAAAATCTCCAAAGTTGCAGACCAAGTGGGTCGGTCCATACAAAGTGGTTACCCGACTGAATGATGTGACTTATAGGATTCAAAAGCAACCAAGAGGAGCATTCAAAGTGGTACACATAGACCGTCTGGCGCGTTACCATGGCAGTAACAACGATGCTCGGGACGAGCATCGCTAAGAGGGGAGTGGTGTTACGAAGGCACAGGGAAGCTAGCGCCATCTAGCGCCGCTGGTGGAACCACTCAGTGAACGCATAGACAACGTGATATCCCGACTCGATACTAGATGGCGTTAGTGGGCCTGTATTCTCGCGTTTTCGGGAACACGCGGTATCTTTCCAGAATCGTCTAGTACTCGCGACGGCACGTATAAATAGTCGCGGGGAGAGCCGCGAGTTCAGTTCAGTTCGAGCTACTTTCGAGGCGATTTCGAAGTGAAAACTAGTGATACCGGAGTGATACAAGCGAAACCTACGACTTGGCTTACGACCTAGGACATCGTTAGTGCTTAGTGTTTGGACCTAGTGCTTTGTGTTGGACCTAGTGTTTAGTGTTTGGACCTAGTGCTTTGTGTTGGACCTAGTGTTTAGTGTTTGGACTTAGTGCTTTGTGTTAGTGCTAGTGAATAAAGTCTTCATTGAGTCAGCAGGTCTTTCTCTCCAAATCCTTCGAACCCTTAGCACGTAACAATATGTTCAAAGTGTGTGAAGGGCCTCTGCCAAACCAGAAAATCAAACTCTTTTAATTTATGACAAACAAGACTTCTCCTCAGCCGTCGGGTCTCTTGCGTGATGCTCCACGCTCGGGAAGGAAGACCCGGGCATGTATTGAACAGAATAGATCATGAGAAAGCTGGAATGTAACGGAAGATACAGAAGTAGCATTGGTAGCGCTGGGGGCGGGGCGCGGGCAGGCGAGACCGAGCCTGTATTAATATTATACAGCGGACATTTCTCGAAATTAATAATTAAATTAATTAAACGCTGATTCCTGTAAGTACCAGTCCGATTAAAAATATATTTTGTACTATATAGCCACATTCTTGAGGCTATCTAGAATCGCGCTTAACTTCTCAGCTTGCCCTAAATATTGGTAATTGTTCAGCAAGCCGGTGGGGCAGGCGCTCCAAAAATCCTTAAACCGCGTGCGCCGTCTTACTGCCTGTCACTTAGTCACAGGTTATTACAATGTTCTACAAAAATATAGATCTATACACAATCTAAATAAAAGTCCGCGATAGCATATACCTAACTCTTATACACAAATCACATTAACGTATTTATTGAAGAAAAATTATAACAATTCAAACAGTGACATACGGGCGGTTTTATTATGCGTGTCATATTTAATCCTTACGAACAAAAATATTTAATCATCAACAAAACTTTATGAAGATTAACTTTGTTATAGCATGCCAATGGGATCTATACTCGTAGATTACGAGATAGTGGAAAGTTAAAAAATACATATGGCACAACGCGCGGTCTTTGAATTTTACTTTTTGGTAATTCACTAGGTAAATGAACAATATTATTAAAAGCTTTTATTTAGCTTTACTCGTATGTATGTCCTGGAATCTTGCAATCAATATTTCACCCACTTCCACTGAAGCTATCGAGCTGAAATTTGGCACACATATTTCGTTCCGATGACAATGCACGAAAATAAAAATAAATGTTGTAAAAGCTTTTTAAAAAAATTTTTTTTACAGTATATTAAAGAGTTGATTTGTTAATTATTTTTTGTTTACTATTTTTGGTTAGTCTAAGGTTATTATTATTAATAATTGCCACCGGTTGAGATTTTGTTAGAAGGTACCTACTGGTTGATGCCTTCATGGTCGTTGTGTTTTTAATTCAATTTCGAGCTCTGCGTCTCGTGCTCTCGGGCGTCCACTAGTTTACTAGTAAAAT
This sequence comes from Carterocephalus palaemon, assembly GCA_944567765.1. Taxonomy (NCBI): domain Eukaryota; kingdom Metazoa; phylum Arthropoda; class Insecta; order Lepidoptera; family Hesperiidae; genus Carterocephalus; species Carterocephalus palaemon. The sequence goes on from OX155641.1 coordinate 108,985, forward strand.
AAAAAAATACGCTAGCGTTAACGCGAGTTTATTTACAGAGGGTTGTGAAGGGTTTTGTGTGTTGTGTTGAAGGTAAAGCTTGTTAGTATTATAAAAAGTTTCTTTTTGTCAAATATTTCCCAGTCTATTTTTATTTGACTAAGCAACATGTACCTACGCTCAGATTTAGTACGTAGGGTAGGCACGTATATAATGTAGATGTGGCGATAGGAACGAATTACCACTATTTTCTACATAAGAAGATAGAAAAGAAGAAGCTCCGCAACAGGAGACCCATCTTCGTTGAAATGCTCTCAATAAATAAGTTAGGCTAATTATGATCAGGCTTCGATTTTGGAGTAAGAAAATAATATTACAATTATAAAAAGCATAAAATTAACATAAAACTTAAAAACCCACGACTCCAGCCACTTACTCTCACCTGACGAATTTGAAATGGTTGTTCAATTGAAATCATACCTAACGCTGTTGTGTTATGTATGATCCTACTCCGCAGCGGCCGCGCTGCAGGAACTGCCCATTTATTTGCACCATACCTGGTTTAACTGCATTTGAATGAAAGCTTGAGTTCACAAAGAATTTGTAAGAAACAGAAAATATTTCGGCGTCTGATTGAATTAGAGCCGAATAAGTGTGACCAGAAAGACGCATGACCTGTTTATTTCAACAAATTGCTTTTTTACTTGTGAACACCAAATTTCAGTGATTAGGGAGATCATTTCAAAAATTAATATTACTAGCAGTAGGTACCTACTCCGGATACAAGCTTGACTTGGCTTCGAACAGTTCGAAGACTTATGTATAGTACCTATCATTAAAAAAAAGTGTGCGTCCGGGGTATGAATGAGCATCTCGCGCCGCTGTTCCCGGGCAGGCGGGCAGGAGGCCCGGTGTAAAGTTTCTTCACCCCGGGCGGCAGAGCGATGGGCTCAGCTCGATAAATATTGTATTAATAAGGTGTTATCAAGGTGGGGCGCTTATCGCGGGCAAACAAGCATCAGCCGGGACAGCGGGCCGCGGGTCGAGCGGGCCCTACACCATGAATGAACATTTTCAATTCCTGATCCAAGAATGTGGCGAATAAATTACTTGAAAAGGGAGTGATAGACTCCGGCAGCAAGAGCTACATGTTCTTTGCATGTCCAACAAGCATAGCCGGGTGCTACTGCTAGGGTGCCGGGCTGTGGTGGCGAATGTACCCAAAATTATACAATTTGACACCGGAAGCCTGAATGCAAATGAAAATAAGTTATTCGAAGGCCTGATCGAGCGAAGGAAACGTTACTCAAAACAAAGTCGCAGTTTTAGCCCTAGATTAAACTTACATACATACGGTTACTAGAAATGAACAACTAGACGCGCTCCGACGTCCTAGTCAACACGGGCATAGACTACAAGCCGCCGGTGGCCAGCGGGTCAAAGTTCCTTGCAAGGCGAGCGGCGGCGCGTGCCTCAGTGTCGGCTCTGTTGACACTGATGTAAGAGGTCCGAACTGGTCCGGCCGGCGCCGGCGCTGGCGTTTCCGGCCGCCTTCCGGCTGCCCGCGTGTGTGTGTGTGTGTGTGGCTCGTGCTCCAAATGACTCGCCAAACCCAACATAACCTTATACAGCTCGGGACCCTCCACTTTCGACGCTAGCCTCAATGCGACGCATCATCTACTTGTATACTTTTGACATAGGTACTCGTATTAATCTTGACCGCTACCCAACCTGTATCTTTGATCATTAAGATTTGAAAATTAAATCGCAACCCATTGTATTAACCGGGCATGAATATTTTAACAGACAATCAATAAAACGTTGGTAAATTATTTACTTAATACATTTTAAAGTTTTGAGTTAATTAAACGTTTGGGGCATGCAAGTCTCTTACAATATATCAGTGCATAACATTTCTCTGACTATATTAAATCCATCCAGTTTAGATATGGAAAACGTTTCGGCGATGGTTCGCGCGGAGGAGCAGAGGCAGGACAGCGAGGCGCTGCAGCTGGTCAAGAGCGAGGAGCGCGCGCACGAGCTGGGGGACCCGGGGGGACCGGGGGGAGCCGGGGGCGCCGGGGGTGCGGGGGGAGAGGGCGCGGAGCAGGAGCAGCACTCGGTGATCCAACGGCGCGCGCTGCGCACCATCACCGCGGCCGGGCACATCACAGACGGCGCGCACCCCGAGCACGCGGCCGGCGGCGGCGGCGGCGGCGGCGGCCTGCACGACGACGGCGTCAAGGACGAGCCGCCCGAGCAGGCGCTGGACCACGAGCACCTGCAGTACGCCGCCAAGCTGGAGGTGAGCCTCGACACACGCCACCACGGGAACGACTGCTCGTGGGTGATCCTCCTGAGTCGCAGCTGGAATAACATCTCGATTGTTGAAGGAGGAGGCGCGCGGATACGACGAGGAGCGGCTGCGGCTGGCGGAGCAGGAGACGGCGCGCTACCTGGCCTTCAAGCAGGAGCCCTACCGCGCGCCCGCGCCCGCGCCCGCGTCCGCACCCGACAAGCGCGCGCCGCCGCAGTACGCGCGCGCGCCGCGCCCGCCGCCCTACCCGCGCGGCCTGGCGCTGCGCTACGGCCCGCCGCACCACGTCATAGGTAACCTACCTATTGCAAGCCCCTATAGGGCAGCTTACCAGTCCCGGTCACCACCTGCGTCCACATGCCGCCTGCGCCGGACGTAGCTTGACTCAGTTCAAGTACAACCGACGCGAGCCGCAGGGCTGTGAGCGAACTAAATAAGTGTTTGGTTTTAATTCCCATTCGATACGGTGTTGCAACTGATTTAGCCGTCTGTCAACAGTGACGGAGTGCGAAGCGGAGGAGCACGCCCACGAAGCGTACCTGCAGAAGGAGAAGGTGGAGCAGCTGCAGTACGCGGGGGAGGCGGGGGGAGGCGCGGGGGGAGGTGGCGGGGAGGCGCGCTACCTGGGGGAGCCCGGGCTCGAGATGGTGCAGGCCTCCGCGCTCGCCAACCAGCAGGCCGTCGGCGTCACCTACCAGCAGGTGAGGAGCTCAGCGAGCAAAGCAGGGCTGAAAGACAACTCGAGAGAACAACATGTCCTCGCTGCTCCCACGACAGACATACTCGGGTCCAGTTCATCGTATTTTGGGATGTATCGTTAGTTTATAAAATTTTCCAGTTGCCCATGGACGGTACACGTTGTCAGCGACATACTACCTACATTGATTGACGATCGTTTTGAATCCAAACGTTGCAAAAGGTCCCAAACCTAGAGACAACCTATTGTAGCGAGATGCGATGGAATAAAACTAGCAAAATTCTAGGCTTCCAAGTTGTATATGGATGTAAAAATACCATAGATGTGTTCGCTGCTACACTATAATACCTGAAAATATTACGTCTCTCAGAAAATAAACCTCCTTAAAATGTGTAAAGCATTCTATAAAATAACTGACTACTTAAACGATAGAAGCCCTTGCTGCAGAGTATCTCCAGCTCCACTTTAAGTTCAAAATGTACCTGTATTTGAAAAGAGTAACTATCGAGTTTCTTGCCGTGTTCTTCTCGGTAGCATCAACTCTGTGAACCGGCGGCTGTGCACGCGGATTAGACCGCTTTAGACAGTTGCATTGTCTCGTCAACTTACTCATTATTTAAAGTGTTTATGGATTTGACTACAGCTTTGTGTCTCCGAGTGTTTCAGCCAACCATTCTGTTATCTTTACAGCTCTTTACTACTTAGCGCGGCTTTATTTAGTTGCGCTAGATTGTCATGAAAACGTCGACTTTTTTGAAGTTCCAGTCCATTGTTCTCACCAAGTGTTTGGTCGTGTTCGTCATGAGGACTTACTTGCACGCGTTTCCCTTCAAGTTGAACAATGAAATGTATGAACAACACTATTAGTATGCTTATGTGTAGACCACTCGGTAACTCGCAAGCCGCAAGTCCCACAGAAATGGCGCTTGGCGCGTCTGCGTCCGAGAGCTGCTTAACTCTCTGGATGATTTACGGGGATTGAATTTGACACATTGTTTAATTACTATCGACGCAGACCCGCAAACTATTTAATCGGTTCGTGAATACCAAATTACGAAACAACCTTGAAACACAATCTTTGAGAATGCGACCGGCTTCCTTGTGGCTTGCAGCAGTGTCATAACAAAAAGCGTATGCAGGTGAAGTACGAGTCGCGCGAGAGCGAGGCGCGCAGCACGTACGCGGCGCTGCAGCCGGTGGCGTCGGCGCACGGCGGGTACTACGCGCCGCAGAGCCCGCAGTACGCGCCCTACGCCTACCCCAACAAGGAGCTGCTCACGCTGTATGGCGCGCCCAACCAGCCGGTAAGCCCGCACGCGGCCGTCGGCGCACGGCGGGTACTACGCGCCGCAGAGCCCGCAGTACGCGCCCTACGCCTACCCCGACAAGGAGCTGCTCACGCTATACGGCGCGCCCAACCAGCCGGTAAGCCCGCACGCGGCCGTCGGCGCACGGCGGGTACTACGCGCCGCAGAGCCCGCAGTACGCGCCCTACGCCTACCCCAACAAGGAGCTGCTCACGCTATACGGCGCGCCCAACCAGCCGGTAAGCCCGCACGCGGCCGTCGGCGCACGGCGGGTACTACGCGCCGCAGAGCCCGCAGTACGCGCCCTACGCCTACCCCAACAAGGAGCTGCTCACGCTGTACGGCGCGCCCAACCAGCCGGTAAGCCCGCACGCGGCCGTCGGCGCACGGCGGGTACTACGCGCCGCAGAGCCCGCAGTACGCGCCCTACGCCTACCCCGACAAGGAGCTGCTCACGCTGTACGGCGCGCCCAACCAGCCGGTAAGCCCGCACGCGGCCGTCGGCGCACGGCGGGTACTACGCGCCGCAGAGCCCGCAGTACGCGCCCTACGCCTACCCCAACAAGGAGCTGCTCATACTGTGAGGCGGTAGGGCCGGTAAGCTCACATCAAAATCAACATATTGAACAGCTTAATTTGAAGCAATTTCACGTTGGAGTGACTTTCCTGCTCTAATTTTACCCGTGCGTCGTGCTAACCTTGCAGCAGACGTCGAGTGCGGGCGGCGGTGCGGGTGGCGGCGCGGGCGGCGCGGGCGGGCGCGGGGACGAGTCGCCGCCGGGGCAGCTGCTGTACCGCAGCGACCCCACGCTGTCATCCTCGTCGCTGAACCGCCACGTGGTGTACGGCTCGGTGGTGCAGCCGCAGTACGACGCGCCGCCCAGCCCCAACTCGCAGCAGGTCAGCCTTACAGCCTAGCCCCCACAGTTGTCGCGCCAGTTGCAACAAGTCCCACTATTTCGAAATCACGAGCACGGATTCCACGAGCCCGTGACAGACTGAGCTAATTTCCATAATAAATAAATAATAGTTTCCTCAGTCCTCCCATGACTGCCAAATTCTTTTGTTCTAACACCAATTAAACAACATTTGTACGTCATATATTCCACCCTCAGAATAAAGAAAAATCACCATTTATTTATATGTATCTTGAAGAGTGTCAAAAATTGGTTGACTGTCCTTTGGATTCGTCATCAACCTTCATCATCAAGTATGTATTCAAGTATTCTACATATGGATATCGTTCAGGTGACGCTGTACACGCACGGCAACGCGGTGCAGTACAAGGTGGGCGGCGTGGGGTCGGTGGGGTCGGTGGGGTCGGTGGGCGGCGTGGGGTCGGTGGGCGGCGAGCACTACCTGACGCAGGGCGGCGTGGAGTACGTGCCGGTGTCGAGCTACGAGGGCGGGCTGCTGGTGGAGAGCTACCCGGCGCAGGCCTGGCCGCCGCACAACCTGCTGCCGCTCGACGACGGCTTCGACCCCGGTGAGCGCATGCGCATGCACATTTAAATAAATACAAATGTTATCCCTACTGCTGACTAAAGAAGCCGTACTACTTAATTTATCTTTATGCAAGTACGCCAAGCAGAAAACTGTGATCGACAGAAGTGACGAAGCCTTATGAGTCAGCAGTCTTTATGCTCCTGACGTTATGATCTGTGTTTTTCGTTGCTACAACAAAAAGTTATTCAAGTCCAATTGAGGCTTAAATTTCTATTGGAAATGGTCATTGCGACAGATAATTTGAGAAAAAATACTAAACGAGTATGCGGTTTTGATCTGTGGCACGTTTCTTTTTGCGTTGATAAAATCACGGACGGCACGGCACCACTTAACTCATAACTTTTTCGTGCTTGTTCGTCCAGCTAGTACCTACAAAAGCAGCAAATTAAAAATATCGCTCTCGCAGTAGTATTAAGACTACTGCGAGAGCGGTAGAAGTACTCGTAACGCCGGCGCCGACGGCTGTCCGCCGATGTAACGGTGTATGTGTATGTAATGTGGTCGCGTGCAGGCATGGCGGGCATGGGCGAGGTGAAGGAGTGCGTGAACTGCGCGGCGGCCACCACCCCGCTGTGGCGGCGCGACGGCACCGGCCACTACCTGTGCAACGCGTGCGGCCTGTACACCCGCATCAACGGCGTCAACCGCCCGCCGCTCAAGGGGCAGAAGGCCAAGCCGCAGCAGCCGCTGGTAAGCTCCCTCGACTCTCTCCCTCTGCTCCTGGTTACTCACCTTAGAGCACACCACACGCGACCGGGGCTCCGGCATCCTTGCCCGACTCCGATACACTTCTCTTAACCTGGTATTTAAGCCTTTATGATAATTAAGGAGTATCTTCAGAATAGCAATATCCACTGTATCAGCAGACAAGTAGTAAATTGTAACCTCTCAGAATTCTCCGAGACACTCCACAGTCAAGCAGCACGACAGTAACCCTTTCGTTCTGGAACGGGACCTGTGCTCGAGAGTGGCCGACCGAGTGGGAGTGTTATGCTGACGACGATGACTTTCTTTCAAGGAGGTTCAGTTCAAATCAGCCGCCTTGTATTCTGTGCAGCCGACGAACGGCAACCGGCGCGTGGGCGTGACGTGCGCCAACTGCCGCACCTCCAACACCACGCTGTGGCGCCGCAACAACAACGGCGAGCCCGTCTGCAACGCCTGCGGCCTCTACTACAAGCTGCACAACGTGAGTGACCGACATCTGCCATGGCTCTGTCGATTTCTCTTAGGCCGAAACTTACGCGATAGTTCCGCTAAGCACCTTGCGTTGATATTTTCTCCTTGTTCTCAGTAATTACCTGTACCATGTACTGCCAGTTTATTAGAGTTTTTGGCCATCCGCGGTGTAGATAGCAGACGTCAAAGATCTGCATAGGACAAGTCTTAATCTTACATAGAAATCGCGGACCGTAAGCTGTGATAGTACAAGAATCAAAATATTCGCCTGCCACCTATCGTGATGCGGCCCGCTCGAGCGCGGGCGAGCAGTCGCAGACGGGGCGCGCGGCGGCGGCGAGCCAGCAGGTATCTAATCGCCGCAGCCGCAGTTATCAGGGAACTCCTCGGCAAATATTGGGCCCGTATAAAAAATCAAAACACAGGGTCTCATCTAATCTCGCGAGATAAACGCAGCCGGGCTACCGACCGATAGAGAATTATCATCGCGACCACGAATATTCATAATGAGATAAATAATCTTTTATCAATTATCTCCTCGCGTAGATACGCTTGTTTAAAGGATGATAGGACCGCGCGGCGGGAGATTACGAGGTCTTCCCCGACGTTACTCATCGCCTCCGTCCGCAGGTGAACCGGCCGCTGAGCATGAAGAAGGACGGCATCCAGACGCGCAAGCGCAAGCCCAAGAGCATGGGCGGGCACGGCGTGGCGCGCGCGGGCGGGCTGGCGGGTGGGTACGCTGCCGACCGGGGCTGACCGGGGCCGACCGGCGGGCGACGCGCGCCGCGCGAGGCAGGCCGCGAGGCGCCTCGCGCGCGCGCTCGCGGGGCGCGCGCCGCCCGCCGCCCGCTAACGTTGTGGTGTCCGCAGTGGAGGCACACAAGGTGCTGCCTCCGCTGTACGCGGCCGTGGAGGGCGCGGCGCCGCTGCTGCTGCTGCCCGCCAGGCACCACCCCGACTCCCACATGTGAGTGAACACATGAACACCACCGACCCGTGGCTTTCCTTCAGGTTTTGCCAGATTTCTTCCTGACACTGAAATCCACTATCTCCCTCTACTAAACGCTTCCTGTTTGCAACTAATCCTAAGACTAAAACTACTTGTGTGTCTTCGGGGACTTGATTCAATACTCTTAAAGTACACATTCTAATTCAAACTTCCGCCCTTTGGCTTGTCATGTGCTCTAAATTATTTCATAACAGAATTTCAATTCTACGTTCATTACCTCGCCTCGCTCCTATCGCGTTCTATGCCAGTTCATCTTGTCAGTGAGTCGTCCTTTCGATACTTTACCTCCTAACTTTCACAACAGGTGTGATTCTACTTCCAACTTCAATATAACTGTTACCAATGTATCCAATGAATCAGGACAGATCTTTAGGACGGTCATCTCATCATCCCTTCACATGCTGAAGTGCACCGCTCGCACAGCCTGCTCACACACGCCAGCCCGGCCGGGTCTCGCACGCTTGCTCACCGGATCCTGCTATAGTGTTCATGATGGTAAAGAACCGGTCGTCCGTCGCCGACGGCGGTGTTTGCGCAGGCCCCTTATCGCAGCTCTCGCTCGCACCATCCTGCAGTGTCACTCTCTCGCTAATAACTGTTGTGATCTGTGCCACAACCCACAACTAACATCTTTGCGTTATCTCCTCTCCGGCGCGCGGTGTGAAGTAATACTTGCTCGCGATTCATAATGCCAGTTCAAATGCAGCTATCAGTTGATCTAATTCTGTTACGAGGCGTTCGCGTGACTATGTTTTGCAACACCGTTCGTCCGATGAATGAAACAAGTTATTTCACAACGTAAAAACAAAATTATCGCTGAAAATTGTGTAGTGCTTCTTAAGCACCACAAATGTTTGCTTACAAGTTTGATTTATGGAATTTTTGCTAAAGGTGTACAAAAAGGTTTGCTGAGCCGCTTCGAAGGCTAAGTGACACATCGATCTTAGTCATGCGACGTCGTCATACGTAATCGATTGTTAGCTCGAGCGCGTCTGATGGGATGGAACTGGGAAGTGGATGGTCGTGTTGTAGCCCCGAGCTCACGCGCCCCTGAGCTCGGGCCCGCTGTGGGGACTGCTCGAGCTGTTGCCGACGATTTCTTGCATCAGTTGCGCTTTTAAGGAGTCAGTTTTGCGTCGATGCAGTCGTTCTTACTATGTCATATCGTGCTCTCAATATCACTTTGATAACAGCTTGCGGTTAATACTTAAATATTCACGAAAACCATGTCGTAAAGACAGTCATCCCAGACTTGGTGTTGCCCTTGTCCATACACGACGGTGATCGCTTATCAACAGATTCCGTTAGACTAGTTCTATAAAAAGCATAGGTCATAGTGGGAACGCGCATGTTCTAGAACTTTCTAGACGCAACAGCTGGAGCAGTAGTCCCAGTGTGAGTGTGACTCGCTCCGCAGGTTACCAGCGGTAGAGCGGCCGGGAGCGACGCTCCACCGCCCGCCGTAACGCCCGCGCCGCCGCTGTGGCCGCTGTGGCCGTACCGCTTTAGTGTTTAACGAGCATCACCCGGCTTCGATCGCGGGACCCCACCAAACAACGCGCCCTCCTGCAGATAAGGAAACAGCCGATCGATACATTAATAATTCACAACAATCAAGTTCACATAGAAATTTACATGCTCGTCATATGTCCATTATATATTGTATTTTCCGGGAATGCTGAATAATATAGAGCAAAGTAGTCATGATTGTGAAACCTAGTGTATCGGGCGGGGCGAGGCGCGCTACCACGGTAAGGGTCTCCGCACACGACCGTCATTTTGACCGATTTTCTCACAGACTCGGCTGAAATTAAAGGAAAATTAAATAACTATAGTGATCATTTAATGTTTAAAATGCAAAGTAACCTCTCTCTGTATTCATCAAAGGTCGGTAACAAAGTCGGTGAACAAATTGGTCGTGTGCGGAGCCCCGAAGCAACGATGCGATTAAAAAGATCAAACCAGTGCATTTATTAAAAACCTTATTTTGTATTATATACAATTTGTGAAATGATATATATTAATTTATACAGTGTATAATAATGTCGGCTAGTTAATCCAAAGCCCTACAAATATAATTTATTAAACAATGTAAGTTAATGTTAGCTAATTAGGTATACAAATGTAAATAAGTTGAAAGCAAATAAAGTAGAGACAATTATAAACGACATAATTATTAATAAGTAAACAATTATAGGTCCTAGTGAGTAGTGACGAAATAGTTTGGAGAAATAATATAATAGGACGATAGTTTGATACAGAAGGGTTTTACGAATTTATTAATATATTCACACATTGTTTTTTATGTCGACCAGTTGAGGTTGTGCGGTGCCTGTTTGTGAGTGTGTGTGTGTGTGTGTGTGCGAGTGCCTGCGTGCGTGCGTGCTGGAGCTGCGCGCGCGCATGTGTGCGCGGCGCTCGGTTTGTACAGTGTTAGCGTATTTATATTTTGATAAGTCACGACCGATGTTTGTAATATAGCTCAGCTAGATGTAAGCCGCGGCGGATGCCGAAATACAACGGTTTCCATGACGTCTTGTTGTTTCATTTCAAGCCTGCGCTGCGGCGTCCTGGCGTCACCGTGTCGGCCCCTGGCGGCGCCCTCGCCGACTTCATGCTATACGAGTACAGCGAGCACTGAGCACCACCCATGCTCGCATTTGTATTATGTATTTCAATTTGAAATAAAATGCTGCAAATTTTGTTATAAAAACATAACTAGGTACCTACACAAAATAAATTTAAAAAATATGCATGAGGAATTGCCCAATTTGAATAACGAATTTAAATCCACACTTGACAATTCGTATTTCATTCTATCAAATTGTGGAATTGGCAGCCATAAGCTAGCTTTCTTATTTTGGAAGACATCCATATTTTAATATAGGCATCATTAGGTACGTGTGTATTTTACATTATACAGACATATAAAAAATAACAATACAATTAGTATCGAGTTCAGTGTACGTAATTCGTTTACATTTTTATCAAAGGTGTCAGTAAAATATCACGATTAATAAAACATTTTCGATTAGGTGTAATAAATTGATAATGATCCTAGAGTCTTACGAATTGACGCATTATAAAATATGCTATGTAGATAAGAAAGTAGGTACACTTTGGCAAGCGGGTCCAAGAATAATGTTTCTCGCTCGCATACATGTTACTCAGAAGGCTTCAATCTGTATCTACTGCGCTATCCTTGCTCCAGTGTGTGGGAACCTTTCAAAGATAAGCACTCGAGGGACGTGGGGGCGACGGCGGGTTATGCGTGGAGCATCCAGCTAAACCGCCCTGCGGAGTACACCGGAGCTCTGCTGGCCCGCACGGGAACCCCAGCGCTGCTGGCGACGGACTCGTCTCTATCGCGTGTGTGGCTGATTCGGGTAGGCGAATCAGCCACACAGCGCGTCTATCGCGGTCCCGCGCGATTGACGGTTCGAGTTCCCACTCTCGCCGCCCGCAATCCCTCGCCTCTTACGACAGGCAGAAGCTAATGCAGAACTGTTTTACCAAGCTATAGGGGCTACAAATCAGATTTACGAAGTCAGTTTTAAAATCATAAAAACCAGATCAACTATTTTGCATATTTGTCAACAAAAAACAATTTGCAGCTGCAAAACTGAATGATTCCATCAGCCTGGCTGATCGCTACCCGCGCGCCCGCGTACCTAGCCCGACCTCCTCGCGGCACGCTGTATTGGCTGTGCGGAGGTGGAACTTAAAATCAAAACACTACATTATATTTGCTGAACCTTTCATATTCATGCTGACAAAATGTTGGTTGGTATTTATGTTGTGCCAACATTGCCACATGAATCGGTTGGTGTGGTGGTAATACGTTCTGTAAGTTAACGATTCCTTCTGATATTTATATTTACCGTAGCACGTGGACTTTTATCTGATTTGATTTATGAGGACTACAAAGACTCCGCCAATCCGCATTGGAGCAGCGTGGTGGAGTATGCTCTAGACCTCCCGCAGAAGTGTCTGTGGGGGAGACCCGTGCCAGCAGTGGGACGTCTATGGGTCGCAGCGAGCGACAAAGATATGTTAGCTACAAAACATTAGATTATCTTCGTTCGTGGTTCAAATAGTGTAAAGTCATTCATTATCCAAACGTAACTAATCGTTTCTAAGAGTACACGTTACGCCATCTACTGGGGGACTTGAAAACTTAGTTTTGTTTTCGTTAGTGTAGATGGCGCATGAGGTATATGTTCACAAACAATATTAGTATGTATATTAAAACATCTTATAGTAGTTTATGCTTAAAATTAAATCATTCAAGAAACATTAAATAATCTAGCTAGCAAAAATAAACGTGCTCTTATTCTTTATAATATACAGAATTGTTGTATTACCTCAACGCTTGGAAGCCAGCTTACAAAAGTGTATAAACTTTAAAAAATGGTCTTGTTTTTTAAACATTCCAAGTAACGTTGTTACGTACGTCATTAAGTACGTTTAATCAAGTTTACAGTCGAGTCTGTAAAATATAGTAAACTTGTTTAGGTACTATGCCGACCAAAACACTAGTTGACTAAGCGTGTTAATAGTTTGTTAATCGACGGAGAGATGGCGCCGTGTGTCTCGGAGCAGAGAGAGAATATAGAGTAGAAGACCGAGTGCGGTCAACGAGCGATACATTGTTGCAATGTAAATTATTGCCGAAGTACAAGCGTCCATATTTTGTAGGTTTAATTATTATGTATTTTGGAAACAACTTCAACCGCACACGGTTTTTCAATTTCATATTTAAATTTGTCGTGTATTTCTGAAGGGGCCTGCCATGCCGACAGAAACTGATATCTCTTATACGTACCTAATTATGTTTTGTGCAAGAAAAATACATTATGCAAAGACAGACAAAAAATTATCAAAAACGCGTAGTCAACGCGAATGTGATTATTTATTGCTCATAACTATTGAAAAGAAAATGTAACGAACTACATTAGGCAATGGGGTTCCACCCGCGACCCAACACTTGCAACCGCTTGTCATGGTACTACGTCCACTGATGTGTATTTCATGGTACCATAAAAAGTAAGCATGGTACCTTATAAGATCAACCGATACCTTAATATATATAATGACAACCTATAGTGTTATAGCTCTTTAGGGAGGTTCTGTCGAGTTCTGCCAACTTTATGAACATAATGTAACAATATAGTGCTCTGAGTAAATACATCAACCTTTGTGTTTATTACACCAGAATATAAACACAGATAAGTTAGTAAAGCAGCAAATTTTACCCAAGGCATTATGTTCAACTTGTAGGTATTGTATCCACAATGAATTTTCATTGAAAAACTCGACAGCTAATCTGCCTGTTGCGTTCAACTAGCAGCCAGCGCAGCGACTGCCGCAGAACAATAAATTAATAGATAACGGGTACATATTTATACGTTTCCTTGTCAATTTGTCCGCTGACAAGCAATTAGTGCACTCCGACGGACTAATTGATTGCTCAAAAGCTCTACGTCTGCACAATCTGACCGCTGCAGCCGACTGCCGCTATAACTCCGTCAGATACATACCTAACCGCAGCGATGGCAGCCTCCGGTTAAAACATCGGCCTACTCTTATATATGCATTGTCTAAGTTGTGCGCGTTTTGTGAACTAAGACGTAAGATAGCAAACGAGCTTGCAGCACCACCCATCCGGTGCCGCCCAAACAAGACTAATAGGGACAGAGTGGTAGAGTGGTTAGGTTAGCAGAGTTAGCAATGCTCTGCCAGGTGATATAAAGAACTTACCGACACCACAATTTAAAAATAAACTAAGACCCTGGCTAATTAAAAAAGGCTATTATGCAGTGAATGATTTCATAGTAGATCAAGACAAATAAGTAGGTATCATATTCAATGTAAAATTAATGACTATAGCTAATTAAATTGTAAATTATTGTATTATTGTATTATTGTGTGCCTTAAAAATTATTTTATTGTATATCAAAATTAATTAATTAAAATATTATAGGTATACCTAGTATAAACTTATTAATCTAACCATGTATTGTACACCCGCACAGGGTTTCTGTACCATCTACCAACTACCAACAGATTGCAATAAAGAATTTGAATTTAAATTTGAGACAGTTCATAAGAACACTAGACCGTAGTGACAGAGATTAAAACTATTATCGAAAACGTTGTATATTGTTATTAAATAATAGCAAATTCTTGTGTTGTGACAGTAAAATGAAGATGATTGCATTATAATGACGTATTAGCACCGAGATAACGACGATAGGAGAAGGGTTGCTTGAGTGATAAGAATTATAAAACTGATATTTACCTCTAACGGGTTAAATATAATAATATAGTTCATACTTATTTATTGGTAAAATATGTTTACACGTCAATAAATGTCTTATATTTTACTTGATACAAGTAAACCAATAGGATATAAACAAGTAAAAATTAATAAAAATTTACAAAATAAAGTTTTAAAAATTTAAATAAAAATATGTCAACGTAAAAGTAAAAGTCAGAATAAAAATGTCAATATAAAAAATACAACTAAAATTTAAATAAATTAAGTACATATGTAAAACAATTACTCAGTTATTCAACATTTGCTTTGATTATCCACGTTTAGGTTATCTATTACTTGTAAATCATATGAGAGGAAAGATATTAATAGGTAAGAGACAATTATATGAATTGGCTTATGTTAATATGTTGTGAGGCTAGATAAATATGTTGTGTTTTACCTTATTCTAAGCTGCTCACAGCACAGTGAACCACCGCCCTTAGAGTCTCGCGAGAGCAGCCATTGCCGGGATGCCACATTTTTAAAATGTTTAAAAGTTCCCTGATTGTTAGTACAATGTGTCACTCAAATGTGACACTGGACCTGCTAGTACCAAACCGAGTGTTATGTCGTTCGGTACGAGCCGTACGAGTGACCTGTCTAGACGTGTCCGATAACAAACTGTAGGAAATACATGGTAGTGGCATCCAGGGACTGTTCATAACTAGACGGGCAGGCTAGGGGCAGGCTAGGGGCAGGCTAGGGGCAGGCTAGGGGCAGGCTAGGGAAACTTGTTTTCTATCGACTTGGGGTAGGTTTGGGTGCTTACTTAATAACTATCATATGAAATCAAACAAATTCTAAAATAATATTTATCACCGAAGTTATTCGATTACGTTACTTGTACATCAAATGGTAGTGTAGTGTCGTGGGGTAAGACAAGCTCATGGGGAAAGACTGACACTGGCGTGACACCGTTGTCGGTTGTTTTTATTGACCGACATAGTAACATCGAACAGAAATGGTTTCCTCTCAGAGGAATTTAAAAGTGTTGGTCTCGTCATGTATTTGTCTTACCCCACTAATTAACACTATATTATTATTTATTGTTCATAATAAATGCAATAAATTTATGGTCAATACATAATTAATGAGTAGGCTCCTACTGCGTCCCTACTTATACTTTGACGTGATGATGTTTGACGACGTTGTTCGTGTGTCGTGGCGAGGATCAGGCGACCGGTGTCATCACGCGCTGATTCCAACCGGGATGTCAGCGACGATCGACGGAGGCGGCGGCGGCGGCCGGGGGCCCGAGGACCCGCCGGGACCTCCAAACTTTTTTTCCACATAAAACGATAAAGAATCTTAATCTCCAAAAATAGTGTGAGTGTAGGTAGGTGTCATAGCGCCATAGGCAGGGCGCCGTAAAGTGGCCAGCTGCCGCGATAAGGCATCCGCGAGCGGCCGGCCTCATTAGCCGCCGCCGTATATTATACGCCGCGTATCGACTAAATTGTCCCGCCGATAAGTGGGCGGGCGCCGGCGCGCTTACGACCTTCCGGCCCGGAGCGCGCGCTCGCCGGCCCGGGGTAGAACGTCGTAAGCGATAATCGTGCACATTAGGATGTGGGCCTTGCGGGCAGGGGGCAAGGGCCGGTTCGGCGCGGCGCGGCGACGGCGGCGGCGGCGGCGGCGGGCGGCTAATGCGGCCGGCGCCGGCGCCCGCCTTAAACAAAGATCTACAACATTCCTGCGTTTAGGCGAGCCTTTATTCCTTTTTTATCGGATCATGGAATAGCAGAATAGGTACAAAGCGGCCGCCTTATCGATGTCCGTCCGATTTATTAAACTACACCATTACGTGTCGCGCCGCGCGACTTCGAACCCGGGCCCGCGACAGCGATCGATCCGGCAGTTGACCCGCTACGATTGTTTAACATGCTCACTTGAATTTTTAAGAGAAAACTAAACCCTTTTTTGAGAAATTAAATACTACCTACTGTAACGGCGAACGACACCTCAACAAACTGGATTCCTCGCCGAACGGTGAGATGCATGCATGTCAGAGATCTTCGTATTGTTCTCGGCGTATTAAGTCTGCCAACACGCGCTTGCCAGCGTGGTTGAATATGGGGTTACGATACTTATAGCAAATGAGGTATGATAAAGAAGTCTTTACGTGTGTATGTTTGTCTAACTGTATTTAATGTCCTCGTACGTAAAGCTGGTCCTCTGCAGTATCCTTCCACTGCTCCCCCTCTTTACAACAAGTGAGTGAAGTTGACGCGCAATGATTCCCAGCCCGCCGGCAGAGGGCGCCGCGAGCCCGCGAGCCCGCGCTGCAGCACTCTCCGGCTCGCCTCACATCGCGGAGGAATGCGGGAGATAGGGCGAGGACATCCATCAGTCCGCAGCGTTTACATGAAACCTAGCTAACTTTGTTTAGTGATAAACTTTGTCGAAGGACGTGATCGACCTTTTGAATTTCACCAATACGACGTTAAATATTAGTTGAAAAACATTTTCGTATTCGAATTTCGTATCCGGCCGTCCCCTCCTCGTGCTCCGTAGCTCGCGACGCGGCCGCAAAACAAAAAATTCATTTTTTATCATCATCATACATTATGCCTTACACATTAACTCGCCTTTATCAAACTAATTTTATTCTTTTGAGCCTCTCATCTGGACTAACTCACAAATAGATCCCAGTTTTTGGTTGGCAACTTATAGATAAAAATACATGCTAATTCACAGTTTAAAAAATTATAGAGCGGCGACATACCTTCGATGTATACTAAATTTCTACGCAGAATTTGGTCTACGTTGAGATTGACCAGTATAATGGAATAAGTTGAACCTATCACTATATTTATGTAAACCATTCATTGTACTTTTTTTTCGTTCCATTCATAGTACAGATAGGGGGGGGGGGGGGGGGGCTGAACATCAGCGCTGAGCCATCTCCTTCACTCACTGTTTTCTGTCCTATTTTATTTACTTGATCCTAGCGTCAGGTGAGCGGAGGGCTGGCAGCTTTTTGGCTCAAACAATTAGCTTAACTGTAGGTAGAGCCAGGCAACGCAACACGGTTTTAAATTGAGATGGTCAGTAGGTACGTATTTTTGAGAGTAGACGATCCCGTCCCAGATACGTAGACGCTAAAGTTCACGTCGTTAAGATAAGGCGACCTTGCGATCTGCGATAAGATCGCGCAGATAGGACGCTAATCATCGCTCGAGCCATCTGAGTGGAGCTGACGGTGACCCGCTGACGTCACGGCCGGCGACGCGATGAGCGAGCGAGCAAAAACACTTGAGGATTTACCTCCGTATTAATCAGCTCGTAAGTGGCACATGTAATTTGACATCCTAAATCCATCCATCAATCCATAAAGTGTGTTTGTTGGATTTTGTTAGTATATACTTCTTCTCCTCCTGAACAGAATAATCGATCTATGTAGTATGAAGTCTGATGAGTAACATGGGGTACTAAGTTACACGGTTCCCGTGAAATTTACAAAAAATTGGAAATAATAGCGCGAGAGATATTTCATGGGGAAGATGAAATACGATGATTTAAAAGAGAATTTGCGATTGAACCCTAGTGAAAATCGTATCGTTTATCAAATGGAATACCTACATAATTTCGTTAGTTCATGCTGATTGCTATAAGTTTCCTAATTTATCATAGCGTATTTTTGTAAGGCGATGAGATAGTGGTAAGTAATATCGCCGATCATCTAATTATCTTCTAATCAAAAATAATCACTAATCAAAATCTAGCTTCGCCTGCCTCTCAGAATCTGAGACGCGAAGATATTGATTTTATCGTTTAAAAATGAATCGAATTAAAAATCGAAGGATTATTAGGTACCTTTTGTCCTACGAATAGGTACGTCCTCCACTTTATCACTTTACGTACCTACGTTGACTTAATTCGTAAAATAATAGCTATACCATATCTGTGCGAACAATCCCACCGATGACCGATAGACCATTCCTTTGAGGAGGAGAACAAGGACAATCAAAGAAACAGTTTCCTATTCATATACATATGTATAATTATTACTAATACATATATTAGTGACACTGTAGAAAGATGGGTTATTGAAATTGAAGGGTTAATATGAATTTTAAAAAATTTGCAATTGCAAAACTAGTCGCTTGAGTCCGGCGCATTCCGCACACAATTATTTCCTCTTAGAAGTAGGTATTCAATGGAAAATTTGTCAGCCAAAAACTTCAACTGGATTTATTGGTCGGAATGTGCTCGTGAAGGCTCGTGGCCTTCCACGTCGCATCGTTTAAAATATTGCAAATGTATGCAGCCGCGGCCGGACCCGTCTCGCCAGTTTATCTAGGCTTAGCGCCGACCCGGAAAGCGCCCAAAGGTCAGTCAATTCGTCTAATTTTATGTTTTCATGAGCATTATCATCAATATCTATGAATGTTGACTTTATAGAATTTAAATCCTTTTCAACAAGACATTTACACCAGATTTTATATCGTCAAGGAGTAGCTTTCCCATTCCGCTGAAAGGAAGTTCAAAGAACCAACTGATACGTTTGTAGCCATTCCCTGTTATTCAAACGTTGTTATTTACATTGAAATTAAGTATAGCGTCAAAATTTCAATAAATAAACGACGTGACATTTCATTTTTATCGTTTTCGAAATGAAGTTAACTCGGCTGGTGATATTAAAATAGGTAGTATACATATCCATCCGTCCATCCGTCGGCCTTTAGAAGTCCACTGCTGGACATAGGCCTCCCGTAGGCGATGCCACTCCTCCCGATCCCGTCAGAAGTATAGTTATTGACTAATCGCAAATATGTAATTTAAATATCACCAGTAGTTATACAGACAGACGGCACCTATCCGATTCGCTATGATTAAGGTAGCTCCCGTACTTATTAAGAAAACTTAGATCATAAGCTTAATTCTCTCGTCCATGGGCCGCGGCCGCCGCTGCGCTGCGTGGAGGCTGCGTGGAGGCTGCGGCGCGCGCGCAAATACAAGTTTGATCTTATTTCCGCCGAAGGACGTTCCTCCCCTAATCGCTATTTACGCAAATGATTCACAATTACTCGTAGGTAGATGTTTTATTTTAAAATTGCAGAATAGCCTCGCAAGGTGTTATTTCAGTCAGTCAGTGTTTAATGAAATAAAAAAATTATCATTTTGTCAGAAAATAATAATTAAAAAATACAACTTAAAATGTTAAACAACACAAATAGTTTAGTTAATTTAGCTATTACCAGTTTGTTGCCAATATTATACATACATTCATCGGTACAAAAGTCAACTAGCCAAAGTGTAATTTTGGCAGTTTTTACATGACATCAATATCTTGACACAACGCATACTGTGGCAAAATATTTGGCATTTCAAATATAAATATAATTATTACAAATCGTATTTCTGCATAACTGAAAAAAGTAAAAATTCTACATAGGTGAACTAGTTAATCTATGTGAGATTAGTTTACTGCCAAAATGACACTTTGGCTAGTTGACTTTTGTACCGACGACGATATGTTCTCGCCCTGTTCCCAACGGGGTAGACCGTATCTTCCACTTGCTGCGGTCCAGGCATACCAACGTCTATCGCTTCATCCATTTCCATCAATCTTCTCATGCACGCTCGTCGGTTTAGTATTATGCCTGCACTAAAACTATACCACCGATTAAGTGTCTAACTGTCCCTGTCTCTATCATTTTGTCTTTATTTATTCAAATTGAAGCATGTAGAGCAGGGCGGCCATAACGAGAGCCGTGGCGCCCGGCGCGGTGTGTCGCGACACGGGCGACACGGGCGACACGAGCGACACGGGCGACACGGGCGACACGGGCGACACGGTGTAGCGCCACCACATGGAGCAGGCCGCCGGCGCCCGCTGCCGGGAATTAATTCCCATCAGAACGAGTCGAGCCCAGGACGGTCGATATTTATGTCGCTCCGCGTTATCGAGCTCTCCTGCCTCGGTAATGGGCCGAGCGCGTCCCGCGTTCGATTCCTGGGATTTATTTTGTAATCGTCTTTACCTAAAACATCGTAAGTTTACAGAGCACGTGTCTCATCGGTTCATTATAAGTTCATTATAAGTTACACTTTCTTTAGCCACCGACTTTGAAGTCGGTGGCTAAAGAAAGTGTAAGCTTAGTATGTGTCCAGGCAGCTTTGGGAAAGAAGAGTAAGAAGTGTGTGTGTCTGCACAACGTCGTGTGCAATAGTCGATTCCAGCTCTTCAGATAGGAATAGTAATTTGGAACCTACTGCAAGCGCGCTTTAAGATGCTAGTGGATTTTTTTAGCTACAACCCAAAGAAGTCCCACTGTTGGGCACTAGACCTCCACAGACACAACTGCGAGAAGTCTAGAACATACTCCACCACGCTGCTCTAGTGAGGATTGGTGATACTGGACAATGATGATTTATTATGGTGCTTCATATTTTTTTACTACGTTGAAGTATCATCAAATCAATACAAGTTAAGGCGCGCGGGAAGGGGACAGCAGTACATAGAGTCAGATCAGTAAGGCGATAGAGTTAGATCTGTAGAGCGATAGAGTCGTAATAGATGCAGCGATAAGATCCTGCGATAGCGCAGACGCGGCCACAACTGTTTGAACATCAACCCTTACAAGTATTATTGGTGTAGATTGCTCTGATATATCTGTAGGCAATCTTGTATCAAACAAAACACATAAAGCCATGTGCATGTCAGGCAAATTGCTTATGTAGGTCTAGCTAGGGGATACAATTAACATATACTTAACTAGTTTGTATTGTAAGTTATATTTACCTCTCTTATCTATCCGCGGGGCTGTTGCGTTAAAGTTTTCACAGAGTTGCGCTTCGATGCACTTACGATCGTTATGTCAAATTCGTGTTGTATAAGACTGTTCATTCAATGAAGACCTCATCAGTGATCGGTGACTTATTCCAACATTACTTGAAACCCAACCACATAACAAAGCACAAAACGAGTGAATAAATTCTTGATAGCCAATTTGACATCAATGAAAACTTGAAAATGTTCGAATTTGCTGTAAATCCAAACTCAATTAATGAATCATTCACTCAATCATAGAAAACTAAACTAAAATAGGTTCATCCGTTTGAGAACTACGATACCACAGACAGATACACAGACAGACCCGTTAAACTTATAACACCCCTCTCTTTTTGCGTCGAGGGTTAAAAATAACGATCCAGTCGTTAAGTTCATATGAATGACATATAAGTACAATTCGAGTTTTCTTTAGACCTTTTCTATCCTCTGTGTGGGCTTCGTCGTTTTCGACTGACAAAAAAACACTGAATATTGAGCTTCGCTGCGACCTATAGACGTCCCACTGCTGGGCACGGGTCTCCCCCACAGACACTGGTGCGGGAGGTCTAGTGCATACTCCACCACGCTGCTCCAATGCGGATTGGTGGAAGGGTTAGTGGCCAGCCCAGTGTCGAATGTTCTCAAGCCACCCGAAGGTCTTCGACAAGGCTTAACTACTGTTTCCACCATTGAAAACAACCGGGACCGACGGCTTTACGTGCCCTCCGAAGCACGGTAGCGTCCATGAAATTGTTTGCCACTAGCGGTCCACAAACCGACCGCGCCCGTCGTTGCTTAACTCTTTCGATCACATTGAATCGACGCGAGCCAATGGGCTATGGACGCTACGATATTGAGCTTAATCGTAATAATTCCTGGCCTAAGTCGTTTTCCGTGCATAACATGAACTACGTACTACAAGTAAGTTGCATGCACAGACGCTGCCTCGGGAAGGCTGTCCGCTAATGGCCGCGCGCCGCCGCCGTCACTCGCCGGACCCTTGTCAAGTCAATGAGCGGCCTGATAGCCGCTGTCGGCGCACCAGCGCACCAGCGCCCCCGCACGGCGAGGCTGGGACGTGGCAAATATTACAGACGTTCCTGTTTGATACTAGGTATAAATAGCTCGAGCTAAAAGGTCTAGTATTAACGATTGTTTTTGCAATTTAAAACAACCGGGACCGACGGCTTAGCGCCGCATGAAATGTTGCCACTAGCAGCCCACCCATAAACCGACAGCGCCGTTCGTTGTTTAACTCGGTCTCGTACGAATACTAATAAGCGAGCCCTTGGACTATGGACGCTTCAGATTGATTCTCTTCAATTAGGAATGCAGTGTGCATTTGAAGGAAAATTCAGCATATATTGTCTTATTAAATGAGTTTGAACTCTTTTGTCATTTATTTATTTTATTTTATGTACCTATTACAATACACATTTATTGCGCCTTTGTTGGGGTCACCCCAAAGTCCCCAAACCGTCGTTGACCCGCGACAAACCCCTAATGGAACTCCCCGGAACGCCGGGCCGACACATTAGAAAGTCGATCGGTAAAGCAAATAAAAAAGTGATCCCTTCACGCTGCGGCGCGGCCTGTGACGTCACCGGCTGCCAAAACAACCCAGAGCAACTGCCAATTACAATTAAAGCGAAATATACCACTTCCCACTTTAGATGGACGCTTTTAGTATATCGATATTTAACAGTAAATAGATTAACTGACAACTTATAAAACCCAATTGAAATTAAAAACCATTATTTATTTCGTTTAACTCTACGTTAAATTATCAGACGTAGGTACGAGTACATACTTACCGTGTTATTCAAAAAATCGGCTTCAGCCTTCTTAAGTTGAATCACAGCCAAGATTAGAAGAAGTTATAGAAGAAAAAAATAAAAATACTGTGCCAACGGAGATTTTACATTAGAACAATCAACTTATAACTACTTAAGTTAGGTACAGGGTACAGTGTCATGCGATAAATAAGGGTTGCGCTCAGCTTACTGCCTGTGACACAAGGCTGCTGATTTTCAGCGCAAATTACATGTCCCAACAAGATAATCGCTTACCATAGCTTAAAAAAATAATAGGGTAAATATGTTTTTACGCACCAAGCATAGAATAATAGGTAATACCTATTTCATAAAAAGTCGGCCGCTAATTATTCGTGTTAAAGGATAGAAAATTCGTAGATTCGTGGCGATTTAATATTCGATATCTCGACATCATTTTCGTAGTTCCGAGCAGCATATCAGCCCCACGCATACATATTCATAAATTTCGTCGTTGGAAAGGCATGCATGGAAATGCACGCGAGACCGTAGTTAAGGGTAGTAACGGTCGGAATAATACCTATCACCGCCGCGACCCCGCCGCGACCCCGCCGCGACCCCGCCCACTACATTGATTTTGTTGAGGGAAATTATTCTTAATTCCCAACATGGCTTACAATCGGTTGACAGCATTTTTATACACGGAACCCTAGACAGCTTAATAACATTACGAACACCGCGACTATGACGCAAACCTAATCAGGAGGGAACCCCTTCCTGCTGAGAGGCGCGATCGGCTCGTTCGTGCCTTGAGAAGGGCCTGTAACCAACAGTGGACTAATGTGGGCTTGAGAAAGAGAGAGAAAGAGAATCGTTAGTTAATGTTTCTTTCACTTTCATACGTCATTCGATGTAGAGACAAATTAGCTTGCAGAGTAAGCGAGCTGAAATAGCAATGGTTTAGACAGGTCACTTTTATGGCTATATGATAACCTGACATGATGATGATCCTTTTTGCCGCAGGTTTACTGTCAAAATCATCTTAGGTTGGTCACTGCCGAATACTACCCTATCTAACCCCAACATAAAATCGCATTACGTCTATATTTCGCAGAAAGGGTAGACTGAAATGTGTACTATGTAATAGATGGAGAGAGTAATAGATGGAGAGAGTCATCACCTAATGCCGCACACCAGGCTCATTTCCAAACTCCGAGCAACCTACGAGTACGTGGAATTTCAAGAAAAATAAATAAACCTTTTATCGACCTAGCTCGTGACCTTTAGCTTAGAAATTGCCCTTGCGACCACAAGCCCCACGAACCACCGTAACCCTAAAATTTTGAGTGAACTCCGAAAGTGCTAGAGAAACTGGAGTCTCAAATCCGGAAAACTGAATGACTGACACACACAGCGTTATCTAAACAGAAATGGCGTTACTCGTCTAATGTTTCCTGCAACACAACAATACTCTGTTAACCTAAGTAATTGTCAGTAAACACGACAAAAAGGTTTTCGCAAAACTGCTTACAAGATTAGGCCGCAAGTACAAAGCGCCGATCGAGGCGCGTGAGAACACGAGCTCGCGCACAATGGTGGCTCTTCAAGCAGTAACGACTCTCATTGTTTAACCCTTAACTGATAACTGGTTAATAGTGGCTAATCCCCCGTCTAGCATACTTCAGGCATTGTGGAGTGATGGCCGCAACCTTTGTCCCACTGTTGGGCGCAGGTCTCCTCTCGGAGCAGGAGGGGTTAGGCCTTGATCCAGCACGCTGGCCGATTATTGAAGTATGGATTGGCAGACTCGGATAGATTTAGCCTTCGACAATATTTTGGACATCTTTCAACCGTGCAGGTTTCCTCACGATGTTTCCTTCACGGTTACAGCAACTGACATTTAAATCTCTTAAATCGCACATAGCTTAGAAAAGTCATTGGTGTGTGACGCTTAGATTTGATTTTGAACCCGTACCGCAGAGAAGGGATCGGGTTCGATAGCCACTGGGCTGTCATTTAAAAAGTCAAAATATCTTTGCCCACTTCAACACTAAGGTATTTACTAGCTACCATTGATCGAACGCGGGCTCATAAGAACTAAGACGACTTCACATCCATTCGAGAACATTATGAAAACTCACAATGCATTCCTTCCGTTTTAGCTTTTTTGCACAGTTTACATTACTCCAGTCCAGCGGTCAATCCAGTCAATTCAGTATAGTGTTTGGATTGACGGTCTACTTTTGAATCCGGCGCAAGTGGAATCATGAAGACCGAATCCATTTCCATTCTATTGTTGACAGAACAATTATAAAGGAAACTCATTGTCACTGTAGTCTTGATGGTTTGACAGCTTTTAAATGACTGGAATCATGTGACGATATCACCAGGCCATTCCAGTCCAGCGCTACTACGCTACTGGGTTACTGAATTGGAATAATGTAACCCGTGCAGAGCAAGTCAATCCATTCCAGTGAATCAATCAACATTGATCTTTATACTCGTATATATCATAGTTTAATTGTATATCATAGTTTAATTGTCTAATGGTCTGATAGTTGATCAAACGATCAGTTTAATGGAAAGATGATTAGTAGGTACCTATACATCTATATATATAAAAGAAAGTCGTGTTAGTTACACCACTTATAACTCAAGAACGGCAGAACAGATTTGGCTGAAAATTGGTAGGGAGGTAGCTTAGAGCCAGGAGACGGACATAGGATACTTTTTATCCCGTTCGACAGCGTTCCCGTGTGACTTGACATGAAACGTCAGTCACTATAAAACGTGGTATAACAAAAAAGAATCAGACTCGGAATAACAAAACGCAAATGACAGCTATGTAATTGACGTATAATGACAGCTATGTAATCTACTATATAAAAATAAGTCGGGTTTTCCTTCCTGACGCTATAACTCCAGAACGCACGAACCGATTTCCACGGTTTTGCATTCGTTGGAAAGGTCTCGGGCTCGGTGAGGTTTATAGCAAAGAAAATTCAGGAAAAATTTCAACAGAAAAGCGGGAAAAATCTTTTTTCACATACAGCGCCATCTCTGATACATAGCATGTACTACAAACCAATATTTTAAGTAGATGGCGCCGGTGCGTGATAGGTAGTGGTAGGGGTAGATGTAGGGGTAGTAGTAGTGGTAGGGGTAGTGTTAGTGGTAGGTGTAGTGGTAGGGGTAGTGGTAGTGGTAGGGGTAGGGGTAGTGGTAGTGGTAATGGTAGTGGTAGGGGTAGGGGTAGTGGTAGAGGTAGGGGTAGTGGTAGGGGTAGTGGTAGAGGTAGTGGTAGGTGTAGTGTTAGTGGTAGGGGTAGGGGTAGGGGTAGTGGTATTGGTAATGGTAGGGGTAGGGGTAGTGGTAGGAGTAGTGGTAGGGGTAGTGGTAGGGGTAGTGGTAGGGGTAGGGTTAGTGGTAGGGGTAGTGGTAGTAGTAGGTGTAGTGGTATTGGTAGTGGTAGTTGTAGTCCACACACTTACATTAAGTTCTCCCAAAATATTCAGTAAAAATTATTTATATGGCAAAACAACGTTTGCCGGGTCAGCTAGTATATAATATACCTACGCCTTCTTGAGTAACTATATTAGACATTACACGACACTGGTTGATGGCATAAAATATTGATGTGATTTGGGAGTTTATTACCTAAAGCAAAATACATTGACAGTATATTATAATAATAATAATAGTTTTTTATTTCGGATATTGATCCATATTTTTGTTAGTAACAATTGAAAAAATTTATATACTTGAAAAATATTGCGAGTGTTGCAACAGCACATTACTTATCTGCAGACGTTTCAGTAGGAGGACTAATTACTGTAGCCAAAGTATTTGATTAATGGCAATCCTGAAGCGATTGTCACCGAGTATTTATTTCAGTCTTATGATGTTGTATTGAAAGTTCTGTGAAACGACGTAAGCTGACTCATTCGCGCGTATAGACGCATCGTTCTTTAAGTTTACAGAAATAATCTGACTAAGTATTTGTAATTCGATATTTTTTTGCCTGTGTTATCGGAGCGAGACAAAACAACGCAGTTACACGCTGAGGCGGTCCGAGCGGAGGCAGACTGCCGGTAGCCTGTGATGGACGACTCGGCGATAGCGCTAATGTACTGCTTGAGAACAATGGCCCACCGTGGCCGCCGCTGAATGCCTACGTAACGTCTCAATAGATCGCTTAACCGCAGCCCATTGTTGAGTCGACCAACAGCAGCCAGTGTTCTCTTCATCCACGGCTTGGGATGTACCTCATTCTTGTGCTCTTTAATTTATTAACGGCGTGTATATCTAACGTAGGTACGCTAGACGTTAACGACTCTTCCTCGCGATACTTACAGTGCTAACAGACAGACAGACCCTTCCTCCTCCTGCGCGGCGCTGTGGGCGCTCCTGCTCTGAGGGAATTCGGTGTTAGGGGAGATCCCCTCAAGAAGTGCTATTCGTTTTCCGCTAGCAGACCTCTCCTTTGTGGTTCGGTGGAGGGGTTAATGGTCAACCCGGCGTCGAATGTCCTCAAGCTACTCGAAGGTCCTCGACGGCTTAACGTGCCCTCTGAAGCACGAAAGCGCCCGTGAAATTTTGCCACCCATCCACGAGCTGTGCCTATCGTTGCTTAACTCGATCGATCAAGGCTGTGGAGGCTTCAAAGTTAATTGCGATGTAACAGTTACAAGACAGTCCTCACTGCTGGCAGGACGCCAGTACTAATCTTTACTGCTCCAAACGTAATAATGACTATCTCAGATCCTTTCAAACTTCAAATCAGTTTAATTAATCAGCACGCGACTGACGGCACAATAAACGTAATTAATTGCTGCATACAAACACTCGTCTCGATGTAAGCGCGTGTTTTATGATGGCCGGTATCATATTCCATTATGTAGTAAAGTTGAAATGAAGAATCTAATTATGTCTAATATTATAAAAATTGTAAACATATAGATAGGGACTATTTGAGTCTTGTTCAAAGTCAGTTGTCACGGGCGGCAGTGGATGGGTGGTGCTGCAAGCTCGTTTGCTATCTTATATCCCTAAAAAATATCTGCATTAGTCCAGTTTGATTGGCCCGTTGGCGTAATCGGTAGTGTCCCTGCCTTCTGTGCCGGGGGTCGTGGGTTCGAATCCCACTCAGGGCAAACATTCGTTAGACGAACACTTGTGTTTGTCCTGTGTCTGGCTGTTGTTATCTATTTAAGTAAGTAAGACCAACATAGGTACGCCCGCGTGGACCAGCCTTATTGGTAGCCTGACTAACTCACTAGCTTACGCAATCCAACAACAATGATTATGTTTCAGGTTTAGCAGCGGAATATGGCTGCGATCGAGAGTTTAAATCTCTAGTTAGATCAGTTGACCAGTTCAATGTGACGTACCTACTACTACGGTCGCTACGCGCCCATAGCACTTATGGGCTGAGTTAAGCAACGTCGGCCTCAGTCGATAAGTGATTTGGATGGGTGCCCGTTAGTGGACGAATTTCATGGGCGCTTCGTTCTTCGTAGTGCACGTTTATCGTATCCGTTTTATCGCAATTCTAAATCAATTTTAGAAGACCTTATAATGGCTTGAGATCGTTCGACACTTGGTTGGCCACTAACTCCTATACCAATCTGCATTGGCTGGTTTGATGGAGTATGCTCTAGACCTAGCAGCTGCGTCTGTGGGCGACCCGCACCCAACAGTGGGACGTCTATGGGTTGTAGTTATATAGGTAACTCTTATTAGACGGTAAATGGTTTTAAAATTGCGTATAAATCGCACTTGCTGGAGTTACAAAAAAAATCTCAGTAGTTACACGTTTCACACACACACCAACCCACAAAAACCATACCCACCCACACGCACCCACACACATACCACATACACCACACACACACACACACACACACACACACACACACACACACACACACACACACACACACACACACACACACACACACACACACACACACACACACACACACACACACACACACACACACACACACACACGGCACGAACTTCCCTACGAGGGTCGTCCTGAAAATCAGCGGCTGCTGGCTTGCCACAGCCATTTGCTGAGGGCGTCCTATTTCGGCATTGTTATTAAAATTTAAAATTGTATTGACTAATGTGTTGTATTTATGTCGAAATAAACTTATGTCTATGTCTATGTCTATGTCTATGTCTATGTCTATGTCTATGTCTATGTCTATGTCTTATTCGACTCTCTAAGTAGGTAGCCCAGCGCGACCCAGTGTTCAAAGTGCTATTATTATTTGCACAATATTTTTGACATGATATCGAGCACTCTTTGAATAGCTTGAACGCAAGTATAAAAAATCCCTTCCCATTCAGCCAATGTTATCGAGAGCCTGAACTAATATTGTTGGCTGTGCGTGATCTTTAGACATGGGGAGAGAGCCATCCAGCCTTTAAAGGTGCTGTTGCAACAATACAATACAAACTTTTAAGTGCACCATATTTGTGCGTGGTGGAGTAGTGGAGTGGTAGAGCTCCCGCAGCTGTGTCTGTGGGGGAGATCCGTGCCCAGCAGTGGGACGACTATGGGTCGAAGCGACAGCACCATAGCAAATATACATAATATACTGTAAATACAGATGAACATTTGGCGATCCAGACAGCCAACCGTAGGGGAAAGTAACCAAATATGGAATATTACTACTATTCCATATTTGGTTACTTTCCTGTACACTAGTAGCGTACATATAAATACTTATTTAATTAACAAAATGTCATCATATAGGAAGGGACACTGTACTAGCTCGTATTCTTCAGTCTCAGCGATACAGCAGGGACCTAACTACTGGCTTTGCTGTTTTCAGTTTAAACGATGAAGGGCGACCGGAGAACTATCTCTGAATTGTTTCAATTGCATTCGAGGACTTTCCTGCTTGATTACAGATTCGTAACGAATGGATTATCATCACTCCTTGTTCCTCCGCAGCAATTGCTTGTAAAAGTAAATACTTTTATGAAGTAATTGAACAAAGAATTGATCTCGAGCACTTCTACTTACCTAATAGTGATTCATGGGAAAGTATTTTGGCCGATTAAAGTTTAAGATTTAAGAATTCTAGAAAGAGGTTCTTTATGTAATCGGTGGTAACCAGCGGTCCGTGGGAACGTGTGAGGCTCGTTAGCTAACGAGCGCAGGTACGCTCGAGGGGACAATGGGGTGCGTGACGTCACTGCCGCGGAGGGCGGCGCCACTGCAGCTCTCGGCAGGCCCTTCGGAGCGAGCGTGTGAGCCCTATCCTGGATTAAGGACAAGCATAACAGTAAATTTTGAAAAGAGTAACTACCGAGTTTCCCTCTGTGTTCTTCTCGGTAGCATCAACTTTGTCAACCGGAAAATACCATATAATGAAAAATAAATGAATCTGAATCTGAATCTAAAACAGTGGATATGTCTCGCTTACGTAGGCATCATGTGCCGTACAGACCGACACGTAAACATGTAATCTTTTAGTCATGATGAGGAGATATTTTTATATTGTTTAACCTTTATTCATATAATTATTTATGATTGCTGTATTTTGTATTAAAAATCAACAGTTGCAGGTGTGAAGTGAGGACGGCTGTTAAGTTAATACCTTGTAAGGCATCGTTTTAGGAGAAGTGTAACGCGCAATTGCGAAGCTATAATAAGACTTATTATTTTTGTACTTATTGGGTTGCCGACCTGCTACTACTTCTATATACCAATCTAAAATAAGAGAGAAACACCGAGCAGTATTTTTCGATCCGACAAAAAAGTCATCTTGAAATACATATTGCAATCGTTCGGCCTTTGACCAATTTATTTTTGGCCAATCCTAGCTAACGTACTTTTCACCAGCCCTAGGAGAGAGCGACTAAATCGGACAGTCAAATGCCAGAAACTCAACACAATCACCGATATCGGGGATCGACCAGTCCAACCTACATGAGATAGGTACCTACATGAGTTCATTGTGTTAGTTTATTTAGGTATGTAAGGTAAATCTATTTTCATATGTACCTAGAGCATATTTAATAAGTTGTGACTTGTACTTAAGTGTAGGGTAAGTTGCGTATGTGGCGTAGGTAACCCTTTTTTTTTTCTTTTTTTAAAAAAAAAAAAAAAAAATGCGTTACCTAAATATGCTCTAGGTAGTAGCGTAGGTAACCCTAGCGGAGCTAAGCAACTACGGGCGCGGTCGCCAGTCCCGGTGTGACACACTATAGCGCTGAGCCACAGTAGAGCAGTGTTGAAATTATATTAAGGTGGCTTCACGCCTATCTTTATCTCCTCTATGCAGTAGATGTTAGAGCCTACACTACCTACAGTATACAATTATGTAAAACCTTGAGGACCGTATCACTCCTAGTCATATCAGGCACATGCTTGGTCTACCCAACAAATGCCTGAACCACAAGGAGGTAGCTATTTACCTACTCGGTCTCTGATAGGCTGCAGCGACTGCATAGCGATCTATTTATTTATTTATTATACATACATACATACACTCCATACAGGATTGCCCGCCTGCAAATTCTTGCATTAACGAACACCTCCAGGGAATAATAAATAGGTAAAGCTGGTTAGGGTTGCTCGTGTTTTCTGAAACGGTAGTACAGTAGGTACCTCCTCGGACATTCATACAAACAATATAATTGGTTGGTTGTCTTGAACAAGCATATCACGCGGCGCGGCCCGGCAGCTGCTTGCTGGAAATGTATCTTTACGTAATTAGGTAGGTAAGTATGTTTAAGTGAAACAAAAAGGCACAGGACTGGGAGGATTGGCGCCGACTGAAGGAGGCCCATGCCCGGCAATGGATGACATTTTCTGTTATAGCACAGAATAATTGGTTATAGGGGGTGATACCTAGGGGAGCGGGGGGCACTTTGTTACAGGGGTAAGAAGTTACACGCCTTTTTTACCGGGATGTTAAACTCTTTGGTGGACATAATTGGACTCATTTGTTTTCTTATAACATCGCGCATTACATAAAAATTATCAGCGACCCCTCAAGCGCCAAGCTGCTAGGTTGTGAGCATGTGTCTCGATTTCAACCAAGAAAGTAAAAAAATCCTTTACGAAATTTTTTGGTTTCACGCCTATCTTTATCTCCTCTATGCAGTAGATGTTAGAGCCTACACTACCTATAGTATACAATTATGTAAAACCTTGAGGACCGTATCACTCCTAGTCATATCAGGCACATGCTTGGTCTACCCAACAAATGCCTGAACCACAAGGAGGTAGCTATTTACCTACTCGGTCTCTGATAGGCTGCAGCGACTGCATAGCGATCTATTTATTTATTTATTACTAGTGGTCCGCCCCGGCTTCGCACGGGTATTTTATATAAAAATCAAAATTATAATACACACACATAAACCCTACTTGCGTCAGGTTACTAAAAAAAATTTTTCCTACTTACCTACCTACTTGACACTTATCGTCATATTTTGGACAATTCACACAATATCTTTATAAGCCTGTGTGTTTAATCTGATGTATAGGCTATATTATTGTAAAGTTTCATTAAAATCCATTCAGTACTTTTTACGTGAAAAAGTAACATACATCCATCCATACATACATATACATACTTACAAACTTTCCCCTTTATAATATTAGTAGGATAGGATTAGTAAGGATTATACCTTATCAACAGCCTAAAATTTAAGTTTTATGCTTCTAGTTCTGAAAATGACAATACTTTCATACAACCTTTCATCTCCCTTTTCAACCCATTACAACACTTTTTCCAATTAAAAAGTGTCTATGTCCTTTGTCAGGCTCTAGACTGTGTACCAAATTTCATTTAAATCGGTTCAGTAGTTTTGGCGTGAAAGCGAAACAGACAGACAGACAGACAGACACTTCAAAACCAAACGTCCAATTTTAATCATTCAAAGACCAAATATTATCTACATAAACTGTAAATGTAGTCCAAAAAAAATTCAAGATAAAAAAATGGTTGTTGTGCCTCACTCGACATAGATAGGTATAGCGTGTCGCGGACTTTTTTATAGATATTTATAAGATCTACAATTAATTAGAACATTTTATGGTTCTATCTTTTATAGTTTAGGCAGCGTACGCAAAATAAGTAACTTTTCTGGTTGATTTTTTACACCTTGTGTCCGAAAAACCCAAATATCTTACGGAACCCTATTTTTTTTCCAAAATAAAATTTAGCCTATGTCACCCGGGGATAGTGTAGCTTTCCAACAGTGAAAGAATTTTTCAAATCGGTTCAGTAGTTTTGAAGCCTATTCGATTCAAACAAACAAACAAACAAACAAACAAACAATCAAATCTTTCCTCTTTATAATATTAGTATAGATACATACATACATACACTCCATACAGGATTGCCCGCCTGCAAATTCTTGCATTAACGAACACCTCCAGGGAATAATAAATAGGTAAAGCTGGTTAGGGTTGATCGTGTTTTCTGAAACGGTAGTACAGTAGGTACCTCCTCGGACATTCATACAAACAATATAATTGGTTGGTTGTCTTGAACAAGCATATCACGCGGCGCGGCCCGGCAGCTGCTTGCTGGAAATGTATCTTTACGTAATTAGGTAGGTAAGTATGTTTAAGTGAAACAAAAAGGCACAGGACTGGGAGGATTGGCGCCGACTGAAGGAGGCCCATGCCCGGCAATGGATGACATTTTCTGTTATAGCACAGAATAATTGGTTATAGGGGGTGATACCTAGGTACTCTAAACAAAAATATTTTTAATACACTGAAGTGTTACGGAAGTGAAAGGTTGTCAAAAAAAGAAATGTTTCATTTTTAAAATTCGAATAGGTACATACCAAAAAATTTTTTACTTTCCATAAAACACGGTAGGTATATAGGTAGGAATAAGTAGGTGATGTAGTTGTATTCGGCTCTACCTACCGATATACAAAACTCTACCGGCCACGTCCCGCGGCTCCACAATTAGTTTGCAGTGCAGCCTGCAGCTACGGCGTAGCGACAATTAACGTCCGATTAACTTATAGCGAGCGCTACCAATTAATTAGACGGCGGCGCCATAAACAAGCGCGGCGCTAATTCCATTAGCGGGTCCGCCCCGGCACGCCCACCGCCCCGCCGGGCAGCCTCCGCCCGGGCAGCCCCCGCCCGGGCACCCCCGCCCGTCGCCCGCGCCGCCCGCCGCCGCAGTGCCTCCCTGCGGCCCGCGCTGCCGACACGTCGTCCGTGCGACCGCGAGTGTGTGTGTGTTGACTGAGTGAGTGTTTCCAGCTCGAGCCACCTCCTCAGCTCCTCGGCTCTGAAGGCCCCGCGGCAGAACCGCGATAGGATTTACGTGAGTTTTCATATTTTTGAGTTTCTTTCTTTGATCGTCGCGTTTTTACATTGTACCTACCTAGATACTTGTTTCTTTGTGGAAAATTTGTTGAACGAGGAGGACGATAAACTGCAATTGTTTTGTAGATAAAAAGTAAGTACAATTAAAAATCATTGTGAAAGGGTAAATTGATTCACTAATGATTGAAATTGCACAAGTAGTTGGTAAAGAGGTACACTTGACATCTTGCGTTGCTGAACATAATATGCTACTGTAAGCTGATGCCTTTCCGCTATTATTTTTCTTAGTCATGACGTTAGTTAGCACGTGATTGGCATACAAAGTTACCTGCTTTAGCTAGTCTGTCTAATCTTTATAGGTCAGTTTCCTTGATGTATAAGAACAGTTTAAACGTCTGACATCAAAACACTATAAATATCAGTAATACCGTCAAAATTTTAACCAACTATAATTATATTGTTTTATGCCTATAAATTAATATTTGAATACTGTTAGTAATCTGAATATACGGACTCTGAGGACTAGCATATTAATATAACAGGTACCTACAACCTGTAAGACAACGTCTCTTGTAGGTAGGTACTGTCACGCTTTTATTTCTTCAACATTTCCGTATGATATTTGTAGACGCTCATGTTTGTTGTGTCAGTCCACCCCGGCTTCGCACGGCTATTTAACAAAAATTTCAACATTAATTATGATTTTATATAGCCTATGTCACCCGGGGATAGTGTAACTTCTCAACAGTGAAAGAATTTTTTAAATCGGTTCAGTAATTTCGGAGCCTATTAGGTGCAAACAAACAATCAAATCTTTCCTCATTATAATAAAAATAATAAATAATAAATAATAATATTATATATATTATATTATCTATACTAATTAATTGTATCAGGCGTTACTTTGCGGAACTCCATTATTACAAAACAAGAATTAATCTACTTTGCAACAATCCGCGAACAAAAACGTATGGTGATATATGTATTGTGGGAGGGAGGGAGGTGCTACGTGCATGAAAGAATACATATATCACCATACGTTTTTGTTCGCGGATTGTTGCAAAGTAGATTAATTCTTGTTTTGTAATTATCTATACTAATATTATAAAGAGGAAAGATTTGATTGTTTGTTTGTTTGTTTGCATCGAAAGCTTCAAAACTACTGAACCGATTTGAAAAATTCTTTCACTGTTGGAAAGCTACACTATCCCCGGGTGACATAGGCATATAATCTATATATATATATATATATATATATATATATATATATATATATATATATATATAAAATAAAGTCGTGTTAGTTACACTACTAATAACTCAAGAACCGCTGAACGGATTTGGCTGAAAATTTGTCGGGAGGTAGCTTAGAACCAGGGGACTGCTATAGGATACTTTTTACATCGATCAGTTTTATTTTATTTTTTAGTGACAGATGAAAATTTGACGATTTGAAATATTTGAAGTCGACCTATTGATGTGTTAGTTTTATAGAGTACATTTTACATGTTTGTTTCGAGCATCTATTATCTTATTGTGCCGATATTATCATTAACAATACCTTGCCGCGACCAAGACTGTCAAATATTTACAGACAAAGCCGTAATGTAACAAGGATTCGAAACATTGCGAATGAAAGGGCTGAAGAAGAATAAGAAATTGCATGTGAAGAACTTCGCATTAGTATGGCTCGAATGCATGCTTATCAAGTAATTAAAATAAAAGTTCATTATAATCTCTCTTTCTTTATGATTTTATTTTTTTAGTAACCTGACGCAAATAGGGTTTATGTGTGTGTATTATAATTTAGATTTTTTTATAAAATACCCGTGCGAAGCCGGGGCGGACCACTAGTTTCATATATAAGTATTGTTTTATGGCTAAAATATAGCAGCACCACCCACCCGCTGCCGCCCATGACAACTGTGACTGACTTTGAACAAGACTCAAACAGGGACTGGGATGGTTAGTCTAATTAGCTGAGAGTTAATTAGAACATTAGTTTGTCAGTTCGTTAGTGGGTATGAGGACCTGGTACTGTTAGTGATAGTTAGTTCTGTTAGTTAGTGTTTGTAACAGTCCAGTTAGCAATTGTTAGTGAGAGTTTTGTTCCAAGTCAGTCACAGTTGCGCGGTGGTCCTGCCCCGGGCGAACTTCATATTATGGAACAAAATAGTTATAATAATAATTTGATTTGACTATTATGTGTTATTCCATCAATGTGCATTTCGTGCAACATACTCAGCGCGTTTCGTGTCGGCGCGAGAGAGTCCGTGTCGGGCCGGATAGATAGATAGATAGATAGGCAGATAGTCGGGCACCCGACAGTGGGGAAAGTGGGCAATGTGGGGAGCGTCGCGTGCTCCGCTCGACTGCGCGCACGCAGGCAGCTTGCTTACAGCTGAGAGACTGCAGCATATCGTGCTTGGTACCTGCAATTCCTGAAGTTAATTCATATTAGGTACATGCAGAATCACCACTCTACAATAGAGGCAAGGTAGAGAAAGAGACGGCGTCTTTTATATGTTCTATACAGATGAGCCCAATATGTAGCTACTTGCCCTAGTATGCCTCGGTACTATATCGCGGGTACTCCACAATCGCTAGTCTACGTTTCTCACCGTTGTCCATTAGATACCTTTACTTAGGGTAAATTGAGTTATTGCACCTGGTTAAGCAGCGGCCATCCCGAGGGTTGGACGCTGGGCCTTTAAAGGGGCACGGCGGGCGCTAACTGGCGCGTCAATTGGGAGCGCACACACGGCTCGGCCGATGGGAAAACGCATTTGTTAAGATATTTCTCACGAAAACGTCTCTTGTCGGGCGCGGAACTGTCACGCTCAGCTACGGGCGGAGCGGTGGCGACGTCGCATTCCGTGAGTGCCATCTCTAAACTCTAAGTGAGTTAGTAGTGATTGCTTGTCGTTGTTTATGCTCGTGAGCAAGGGTACGAGTATGTGGGCATGCGCACGGCGCGCGCCGCAGAACACTTATCTACTCGTTGAGAAAATTCTTCGCGGTCGATCTCTACATTTTCTATGAAGCGTTTCTCGGTTGAATTATAATTATTTTTGAACAGTTCAATAAAATGAGTCGACCTACACACAGGCGTCTTAACGAACTTATGTCATAAAACAGGAACTCCCCGATCCGAGGCTGCCCCGCACTCGCCGAGGGCGCAGCGCGAGACTCCTACGTTTCCTTCAATTTACCATTAACTGTTTCTTGACCTCCCTGACCTTTAATAAATAATAATAAATCGCCCCAATCTCCATGTAGATTATTTTGAGACACTCGAAAACTTAATTTTTGACTATGCACCAATATATGAGCATATGATACTAATGGGAGATTTTAACACGTGTCTAATTAAGAATGATTCCCATTCCAATAAGCTTTTGAACTTACTATCCGCCCTTAACCTTCATATACTCCCATCCTCTGCGACTCATCACTTCCCAAACTGTAATCCCTCTCTTCTCGACCTAATTATTGTCTCCTCCCCCAGTAACGTTATGTCCCACGGGCAAGTCGCTGCATCCTTTTCTTATCACGATTTTATTTACCTATCCTACCGCCTTCGCCCTCCTAAAAGGATTCCCCAGTTCTTATTTCGCCGTAGTTATAATTGTATTGATAAAGTCGCTCTCAATGAAGATTTTTCTGCCGTCGACTGGTCTCCTGTCACTGCTAGCAACGATATTGATGACAAAATTCGTGTTTTTAATACTAAAGTCCTGCAGGTATACGACAAACATGCTCCAATTAAGCGCATTAAAATTAAGCGCAACCCTGCACCGTGGCTTACGGCTGAAATTAGAGAACTCATGAATCGCAGAGATAAAGCCAAACGTAGGTTTAAACGCTGTCCTTCTGAAACTAATCTCTCCCGTTTTAAAATCTTACGGAACCGTTGCAGTCGTCTGTGTAGGGATGCAAAAAGGCGCTTCTTTCACGACTCACTTAAGAACCGAAACTCTGCTGCAACATGGCAATTTCTTCGCTCAGTTGGCATTGGCAAATCACCGGATACAACCATTCGAAATATTAAAGCTAATGACTTAAATAATTTTTTTACAACGTCTGCGACCCCTGATCCGATTATTAAGTCAAGTACCCTATCTTCCTTGTCGAAATCATCGGCGACACCATCCGAGTCTTTCAAGTTTTCTCTAATATCTGAAGAGGATTCAAAAAAATCTATTTTAGCTATCTCTTCTACTGCCACAGGCGTGGACGGTTTGTGCTCGAGAATGATAGTCCCAGTTCTCCCTCTATTATTGCCTATTCTGACTCACATTTTTAACTCTTCTTTATCATCTTCTTCTTTCCCTTCGATCTGGAAGCAAGCACAAATTATTCCTCTACCCAAGATTTCTAATCCCTCTTCTATATCCCACTTCCGTCCGATTTCAATTTTACCTTTTCTGTCAAAAGTTCTCGAGCACATAGTTCACAGGCAGCTCTCTAGCTTCTTGTCTTCCCATTCGTTACTTTCTCCTTTCCAGTCTGGATTTCGCCAAGGTCATAGCACAGTCACCACCTTGCTAAAAGTCACTGATGACGTTCGCTGGGCTATGGCTCGTAAGCAACTTACTCTCTTGGTTTTGCTTGACTTCAGCAGTGCCTTCACATCGGTTGATTTCGATATCCTCCTTCGGCTTCTTGAATCCTTAAATATTTCCTCCTCTTGTACTACCTGGTTCAGCTCCTATCTTCGAGGTCGCTCGCAACGTGTCTTCTTAAATGACAATTATTCTGACTGGTCACCTTTATCTGCGGGTGTGCCTCAAGGTGGCGTTTTATCTCCTCTACTGTTCTCAATATTCATAAACTCCATTACGAGTGTCATATCGTCTAACTTCCATCTCTACGCAGATGACTTGCAACTGTACCGTCACTTTTCTGTAGATAACGCCGACGAGGCCGTAGCTGCTATAAACTCCGATTTAACTCGCATATCCGAATGGTCTAGGTCTTATGGTCTCTTAGTAAATCCTGCAAAATCTCAGGCTATAATAATAGGCAGTAGACAGCTTCGTGAGCGCTTAAACTTCCCTGTTCTACCCTTAGTGTATTTTGAAGGATTTCCAATACCTTACACCGATGTAGCTAAAAATCTAGGCGTCCTATTTGATCGTCACCTATCATGGAAACCACACATCAATGATGTCAGTCGTAAAGTACACTTTTCCCTACATTCGTTAAGATGTCTGCAAAATTTTTTACCCATTAAGACTAAAATCTCCTTAGCTCAAACACTTATTCAACCTATCGTGGACTACGCTGATGCCTGTTATCCGGATGCCACCGAGGAGCTATTAAACAAGCTTGAGCGCTTGCAAAATGTATCAATCCGCTTTATCTTCGGGCTCAAGAAATTTGACCGAGTATCTCAACTCCACAAAAGTCTCAAGTGGCTCCCAATCCGCCTTCGCAGGAATACACGTATACTGTGCCTTCTTTTTAACATCCTTTACAATCCCATGTCTCCCTCATATCTAAAAGAACGCTTCACTTTCTCTCATCCTCCAGGAACCTCATGCAGATCGCATCTGAGAACCCGTCTTGTTCACCCCGATAATCCCTCCCTTAAATCCTTATTTTATTCGCACTCCTTCACTGTCCAAGCGGCTAGGTTGTGGAATTCTCTTCCAGCCAGTATAAGAGACTCCAATA
Organism: Carterocephalus palaemon; assembly: GCA_944567765.1. NCBI lineage: Eukaryota > Metazoa > Arthropoda > Insecta > Lepidoptera > Hesperiidae > Carterocephalus > Carterocephalus palaemon. The sequence continues at coordinate 148,856 of OX155641.1, forward strand.
CAATCTATTTATTTAAAAAACGTCTAAAAGAGATATATATATAATAGTATATAAACATACATGTATGTATATTATTATTATATTATATTTTTATCAAACTTCTGATTTTAGCCACTTGAAAAACAAATAAAAAGAACACAGGTTCAAATAAGTACCAGATTCGGCATCACCTACACCAAAAGATGGAACGTACTTACAGCAAAGTAGCGTTAGGTACCGGCACATAGCGTATGTACCGACAACCTTACCGTTCGACGGCTGAGCAGAGAGTGTGTGCTCTGTTGTTGGCTGCGTTTGGCTTTATATAGGCACGGTCGATTAGTTGACCGCTTTATGAGGGTAGTTGCTAACACGGCCTCTCCTGACAGTGCACCGTCCTCGGCTGCACCTTGCACTTCTTCAGGCATTGGCAGGTACGGCGAGTTTTATGCCGCATTGGTCCCGTCTATTCCATGGTCTCGTCCGTACTCGCAGTACCAGTAGGACAAGCAGAAGCACCTATAGGCTCTCTAACATCGTCAGGGTCGTCATCACTGCAATACTTTGAATCTGTACAAGTTCACCAGGACTGCGCCCGCATCAAGTCACATGGATGACGTCACACGAATATACACAACATATGGACAACTATAAAAATACAAGGCATTGCGAATGATAGCATCCCGGACTACCATCAAACGCACTGCAATGCAACAATTAAAAAGGAGAGATGATGTGACAAGCCCACGTTATCTTGTCTCCACTCCGGACAAGCGTAAAATAATAACTTGAACATTTATTTATTTTCGATTCTTTTATAAATCGCAAACAAAACATACTGTGCACATACGTAGACGAGTCGACTCGATTTTAAAACAAATTTTACACTGAGTAGAGGCTCCACTAGTAAGCTAATTTGTAATAAATCATCGGCATAGGCTTCACCATTAAGCATACCACTAGATCGTTACTCAACAGACATAGGCTCCACTATTAAGCATATCTGCTGGCGGCAGTAATGGCATAGGCTCCACTATTAAGCATACCACTAGATCGTTACTCAACAGACATAGGCTCCCCTATTAAGCATATCTGCTGGCGGCAGTAATGGCAGAGGCTCCGCTATTAAGCATACCACTAGATCGTTATTCGACAGACATAGGCTCCACTATTAAGCATATCTGCTGGCGGCAGTAATGGCATAGGCTCCACTATTAAGCATACCACTGCCGAGACTCGCCCTCGAAGAACGACGCGCAGGTCATACGCGTAGGCAGCGTTTGCAAGGCAGATAGCACACGCGCTCCGGGTAGTACCCGCGGCGTAGATAGCACACGCGCTCCGGGCAGCACCCGCTGAGTAGACAGCACACGCCCTCCGGGCAGCACCCGTGGCGCGCAGACAGCACACGCCCTCGGGGCAGCACCCGTGGCGCGCAGACAGCACACGCCCTCCGGGCAGCACCCGTGGCGCGCAGACAGCACACGCGCCCCAGGCAGCACCCGTGGCGCGCAGACAGCACACGCCTTGCGAGCAGCACCCGCGGCGTATACGCGGTACGCGTCCATGGAGCAAAAGCCCCCTCCACCAGCAGATCATACGCGTGGGCAGCGTCCGCAAGCAGGGCCCACACGCGTCAAGGACACGTCTGCAGGGCACGGCCCATACGCGTCAGGAACATTTCCACGGGGCATGTCCCATACGCGTCAGGCACACGTCTGCAGAGCTCACTTTTGCGTTACGTGCGCAATGGAAACATTTTCTGAAAAATTAGCAGAAGCGTAAACTCACTTTTAAAGAATGCGGTGCAATGCAAGGCACCCTGTATTAAGCTGCGGCCTATGTTGTTTTACCACGTGCACCACTAAGCAGTATAAACTCATATCGGCTTAAACTCATATCATCATAGCTTGGTAACACTTTAGTTACGCGGTATGAAGCGGTCGAGCTTCCCAGCGGACTGAGAATAAGTTGTACTTCAATTTTGTGCCGACTCGGCCTAACCTGACTGTGACTAATAACGCGAGCAACTGCGATGTGCTCGTGAACCAGTTATGTCTTTACACTAACGCGAGTGAGTCTGTCACAACGCGAACACGAACGATTTCTACTATGGCATGACCGTGAATGAGTGAGTTCTAACACGGCGCGAACATGTGGCGATCGTGAACCACGCCTGGTGACGCATGATGTTGTTGAAATTCACTGCGACGGCTACGCCTAGCCCCAGAGAGAGGCGGCGTCCTAGCCAGCTCTTCATGTGGCATTCTTATTTGAAACCAACGGCTGTTTGCGTAGGTATCAAGGTAATAAATAAGTGTGAGCAAATAAGTCAAATCCCGCGAGACCAAGTAGTTGGCGCACTTACTTCACGTTTTTTTCGTGGGCACGGTCTCAAATTTGCGGAAACAAGCACTTCACGGCTACATAATTAACACAACACAAACACAGTACTTAGTAATTCGTGAGAAACGGCTTTGTTATTTAGTTTTCGTTAAATAGTGGACAAATGCGTTCTTTATCCGCACTTCTGATTTTATCAAACTTCTCATTTTATCTCACTTCTGATTTTATCAAAACTTCTGATTTTAGCCACTTGAAAAACAAATAAAAAGAACACAGGTTCAAATAAGTACCAGATTCGGCATCACCTACACCAAAAGATGGAACGTACTTACAGCAAAGTAGCGTTAGGTACCGGCACATAGCGTATGTACCGACAACCTTACCGTTCGACGGCTGAGCAGAGAGTGTGTGCTCTGTTGTTGGCTGCGTTTGGCTTTATATAGGCACGGTCGATTAGTTGACCGCTTTATGAGGGTAGTTGCTAACAATATATTATAAACGTATTTGCATATTTATGTTATAGTATGTATAGTAATAAAATTATTCATTATTAGTGTTTACTTATTTATTATAATTATATTTCTTATATTGGACACACTTGTTTGCCTCTCTTAACGACTGCTCCACCAACGGGTCTACTGGAAGACATTTCACTTTGAAATAAGTAGTACCCTTGTACATATCCTTTAATATTTAAGTTTTTTCTTTGTAATGTGTGTACATAAATAAATAAATAAATAAATAAATAAATAAATAAATAAATAAATAAATAAATAAATAAATAAATAAATAAATAAATAAATAAATAAATAAATAAATATCTTGGACATTCTCACACACGGCCATCTGACCCTAAAGTAGGCGCGAGCCTGTAATATGGGTGTCAGAGACTGATATACATACATAGATATTTTTAAATATATACATAAATAGATAATATCAACATCCATACACAGAACAAATACCTACAAGTGCTCGTCACATGAATATTTCTCCTGAGTGGAATTCGAACCCACGGCCCCTGGCGCAACAGGTGGGTCACTACCGATTGCGCCAGGGGCATTACTTTACGTTACGTCGCGGTTTGATTAAGATTCGGATTGTTCAGTTGTTTTATTAAGTTTTAACTATATTTTTTATGATATATCAATCCAAATAGTCATGGAAGTATAAGGTATCCTACATATATTTTTTTTAATTTACTTATTTAATATTCCGTAACTTAATTACATTAAATGACAACCAGGCTTAATACCTAATGGTATTCTCGACCAGCCCGTGTGAAGATGCATATACTTATGTTAATAGTAGAGCTGGAGCAACTTCCAGCGAGCATTTTAATCTATTATAGCTCGATTTGATCATCAGCGAGTGATTCAATTGGAGCGCTCGAGCGGTGGCGTGGCGGTGAGGGCGCGGCGCGACTGCGAGCGGTTAATTGTCCAATTTAGCAGCGGTTGCGGCGCGCTCGGCCGTGACGTCACGCGCAATTAGACAACTGCATGGAAATCAACTGCTGGCTACTCATTGCAAACCTTTGCCAGTTACTGCTTGTCACTACTGCGCGGTCGAGCTATGTGTTGCCAGTGTTGACTTGTGAATTCTACACGTTGTGCTTTAGCGTCGGCCTCATTCATAAACTAAAAGTCGTTCAGCGCTATGGAGAGAGAGATGGAACTTGGTTCTGTGACGGGCGGTGGTACCTACTGCCCCGGGCGAACTCTATATGGAACATAATAGGTTTCATATAATACGAATTGGGTTCCCTATAGACTGTACCACCTAAAAATATTTATATTAGTACTCTGTCAATACTAAGTGGAAAATACCCAGTCCGACCGAACTGGCAACTTTCTACACCCGCATCATTCCCATTCGCGGCTGTTCTGAAAGTAATACCTACTGGTATGTTGATAATTTACAGCTCAATTTTATTCAATTGCAATTTGTTTCCTCAAATTAGAAATTTTAAAAAATGTTTGAAGCCCCATTGCTCATCAAGTGATTCTGCGAAAACTCTCCCCTTTCAGTCCTAACACAGCATGCGCACGCGCAGCCCATACCCCTACATAGCTACACTAGCCTTGATCTTGGTCAAACTCACATATATTTGTTTCGCTGTAACGAGGGTTGATCAGGCACGGGAACTCAGGGAACTCTTCACACTCCTCACGCTCCGTCCTCCAAATAACAACATTAGTTGAGTGGGCTGCCAAATGTAAGATTATGACTCCTGACCGAACTATCTAAACTCCTATGGTCTGTACTGAAAATCAGTGTAATCTACAATGCTCCAGTGCAAATTGGTGGATAGGTTTTAGTAGCCAGTGCTATTGTCAGAAGTTTTACGGATGTCCGAAGACCAGTGGTTTAACATGGCTTAGCGAGTAACAGCCAAACCGACGACTTCACGTGCCCTCTAAAGCACTTAAGCAACCAAATGTTAACACTAGTGGCCTACCATCCAACTGGTAATCGAGTGGTGGAGAACGTCTCCAAGGTATCAAGTACTTCTGCTGTGTAATATTGTTACGAAGGCACAGGGAAGCTAGCGCCATCTAGCGCCGCTGGTGGAACCACTCAGTGAACGCATAGACAACGTGATATCCCGACTCGATACTAGATGGCGTTAGTGGGCCTGTATTCTCGCGTGTTCGGAAACACGCGGTATCTTTCCAGAATCGTCTAGTACTCGCGACGGCACGTATAAATAGTCGCGGGGAGCGCCGCGAGTTCAGTTCAGTTCGAGCTACTTTCGAGGCGATTTCGAAGTGAAAACTAGTGATACCGGAGTGATACAAGTGAAACCTACGACTTGGCTTACGACCTAGGACATCGTTAGTGCTTAGTGTTTGGACCTAGTGCTTTGTGTTGGACCTAGTGTTTAGTGTTTGGACCTAGTGCTTTGTGTTGGACCTAGTGTTTAGTGTTTGGACTTAGTGCTTTGTGTTAGTGCTAGTGAATAAAGTCTTCATTGAGTCAGCAGGTCTTTCTCTCCAAATCCTTCGAACCCTAACACGTAACAACTGGTGTCGGAAGTGAGATTTGGAGATGCCATTGACTCCGAGAGAGGACTTACAGGAGGGCGTCAGGACAAGGGCACAACGAGCTGCGGAGGTCACAACTGGGGACCAAGCTCCGCCCACTGTGGGCCAAGCCCCGCCCACTGGCCCCGCCTACCAGACCACGCCCACTGACCACGCCCCTCAGGATCCGCCTACTCAGGTTCAGGCCACGCCCACTTTGACCCAAGCCACGCCCACTAGCCCTGCCCACCTTGCCACGCCTACCAGACAGGCCACGCCCACCGGTGCCACCGAAGCTTCTACAGCCCCTCTTCAATTAGGAAGTTTGTTTGTATTAATTCGGGAAATGAAGGAATCACAAGAACGCAAGCTCGGTGCTTTGCACGCTTTGCAAGAGTCACAGGAACGCAAGCTCGGTGCTTTGCAAGAGTCACAGGAACGCAAGCTCGGTGCTTTGCAAGAAGCACAAGAACACAAGCTCGGTGCTTTGCAAGAGTCACAAGAACGCAAGCTTGGTGCTTTGCAAGAGTCACAAGAGCGCAAGCTTGGTGCTTTGCAAGAATCACAAGAGCGCAAGTTCGGCGCTTTACAAGAGCAACAAAGAGACCTCCAAGAAAAAGTACTTGGGGCTATAAACGATGTTAGTGAGACGGTGGTTAAGCTTCGAAAAGATGTCGACGTAGTGGAGGAACGAGTTACCGGGTTAGGGTTGGAGGTTGAAAATGTGAAAACCGGCCTCTCTGAACTACAGAAGAAAGTAGTGCGCCTTGAAACCACGGGAGTTGCGATGTCTAGTGGAACTACCGTAGTGGCGCAAGGACCAAGAGTGAAAGTGCCACCATACGACGGCACTACTTCTTGGAACGCTTATCGTCAGCAATTCCAGACTGTCGCTACTGCCAACGGATGGACGGAAGAACAATGCCTGACCGCTCTCACTGTTGCGCTCAGAGGGCAAGCTCTATCGGTCCTGGAAGCACATACAGGAAATGGGTTCCAAGACCTGATGGAGGCACTTGAATCCAGATACGGGGAGCGACACCTGGAGCACGTGTTCCGTGCCCAACTGCGTGACAGAGTCCAACGCTCAGGAGAAGGACTACAACAATGGGCGTTGGAAATTGAAAAACTAGTCAGGAAGGCACACCCAGGAGCCGACACCAAGATGGTGGACACGAATATTGTTCAAGCATTTGTCGACGGTATAAAAGACCTGGAGGTCAGAGCTGCAGTGAGGCTTCGTCACCATACCTCGCTAAAGGAAGCATTAGCGCATGCCTTGGAGGTCGAGGCGGTTCGCCATGATATACGGCAGACCCATAAGATCCGCGAGGTCTCTGAGGAAGTCAAGGAGGTTAAGGCTCCTACGAAGAAAGCTTTTGGAGCCATGTGCTACAAGTGCGGCGAGAGGGGCCATCTTCAACTCAACTGCCCGCAGAAGGAGACCCAGATGGCATGGAAGAAAAGGATGGAGGAACAAATAGAGGAGCTGAAGAAGCAAGGGGCTTCGTCCCCTGCCCGGGATCAGGGAAACGAATAAAAGCCAGGACTAAGGGGCGAGTGCTGGCTGACGCGGAGGAAGCCCCGATAACTGTTATCTCCCAGGCATGCAGCGGGAATAGTCTTGTGATTCAGGGGACTATTAACGGGACGGATTGCAAAATGACTCTAGACACAGGAGCCTCTAGAACAATAGTGAACCCAAATCTGGTAAAAGCCGCAAGGGGACACAAGAGGAGAATTAACTGTCGGCTTCTTACTGCCTCCGGTCAGCCAATACCCGTCCTGGGAGAAATGTCAGTTACGATGTATGTAGGGGGGTCCTCGTACTCTCATAACGTTATCGTGGCTGAGATTATGGATGATTGCATCTTGGGTTTGGATTTCATGAAGAAACACAACTGCAGAATTAATGTCGCTGACGGAGTTTTCAAGTGTGGTGAAGAAGAAATCTTCATTCTTGGAGGCGCCTGCGGGATAGTCACATGTGCAAAGAAGATCATCATACCTGGACGAGCGGAAACTCGGGTGCTGGTGAAACTGCCGCCAGCTGGAAAGAAAAAGTCAAACAGATGCGTGTTGATCGAAGACACACCTACCAAGACATCGGCGCAAAAACTGATGACGGCGAGAACCCTTGTTAGTGGAAGCAGTAACGCTGTGGTTAAGGTTTTGAATCTTAGTGATTGCGAGATCTGCGTGAACAAAGGTGACGTCATTGGAAAGTGCGAGGAAGTTGTCTGGATGAAAAAGTGTAGTTCGATGACAGGCACGGACTCAGCAAACAGCAACAACTACGGAATAGTGACTGAGCTACTCGATGACTGCAAGAGTAATCTGACTTATTCGCAGAAAATGAAAGCTAAGAAGTTTTTACAGCGCTACGCGAATATCTTCTCCAGTCAAGAAGGGGACCTTGGAAGAACGTCGATGGTTCAGCACAGGATAGATACCGGAAGCGAGAGACCAATTCGTCAACGAGCAAGACGGATACCAATTGCAAAGGAAAAAGAAGTTGAAGGCCTTTTGGAGGACATGAGAAAGAATAAGATTATTGAACCGTCTGCAAGTCCGTGGTGCTCACCTGTTGTATTAGTGAAGAAGAAAGATGGTACCACGAGATTCTGTGTGGACTATAGGCGTCTCAATGATGTCACTAAGAAGGACAGTTACCCGTTACCTCGAATCGACGACACTTTGGATACCTTGAGTGGCATGAAATGGTTCTCGACCCTAGACCTGAAATCTGGATACTGGCAGGTGGAAATTCATCCAAAGGACAAGGAGAAGACAGCTTTCTCGACCGGAAAAGGTTTATGGCAATTTAACGTCATGCCCTTCGGATTGTGCAACGCACCTGCCACATTTGAGCGACTCATGGAGTGTGTACTGGCAGGCTTAGTTGGAGAGGCTTGCTTAGTCTACTTAGATGACGTCATCATTGTCGGCCGTGACTTCGAGGACCATTTGCGAAAATTGGAGCGAGTTTTCACCAAAATAGAGGGAGCCAAATTAAAGTTGAACCCGAAAAAGTGTCGTTTATTCAGGAGTAAGGTCAATTATCTCGGCCATGTTATCTCCAGTGATGGAATCCAGACAGACCCGGAGAAACTGGAAGCAGTTCAAAAATGGCCTACCCCTAAGGACAAAACCGAAGTGCGGGCATTCCTCGGCCTATGCTCATACTACAGGCGTTTTGTTCAGGGATTTTCAGAGATAGCCAAGCCATTACATCGGCTGACAGAAGATAAACGACAATTTAGTTGGGATGAGACTTGTGAAGATTCTTTTCAGAGACTGAAGAAACATCTATGTGAAACACCAATCCTGGGGTATCCACAAACTGAAGGTCGGTTTATAGTCGACACGGATGCAAGCAACACGGCCATCGGAGGGGTGTTATCTCAAAAACAGGGTGAAAGAGAAGTTGTTATTGCATATTTCAGCAAATCTTTATCCAGGCCAGAGAGAAACTACTGTGTGACAAGAAGAGAACTCTTGGCGGTTGTAAAGACGCTACAACATTTCAACAAATATCTCATCGGCAGACCGTTTCTACTGCGAACTGATCATGCAGCCTTGAAGTGGCTACTGCAATTCAAGAACCCAGAAGGTCAAGTAGCTCGATGGATTGTTTGCAGTCTTCCGAACACGGCCTTCGTGAGAGTGCGTCAGCATTCCCATGCGTCTTTCCGCTGCGGTGTTCCGTCTCGAAGTCATACTCCTGGAGCTGTTCAATCCATCGAGCTACAGCTCCAGGAGTATGACTTCGAGACGGAACACCGCAGCGGAAAGACGCATGGGAATGCTGACGCACTCTCACGAAGGCCGTGTTCGGAAGACTGCAAACATTGTGTTAAGCAGGAATCTCATGAAGTAACATTAAAATTAACGAGAACAGGTCCTTTGGGTCTCTGGGAGAACGATGCTATGAGGGAGGCTCAAGAAAGAGATGAAGACCTTCGGCACATCATCACATGGAAGAAACGGGGTGACGTAAAACCAATCTGGAGCGAGGTTGCACCCACTGGCGCTGTCACTAAGGCGTACTGGGCGCAATGGGACAGTCTGATACTTCAAAACGGAATACTCTACCGGAAATGGGAGAAGACTAACGGCAGGGAGTTCCATCTTCAGATAATTGTCCCAAGAACGAGAGTACCAGATGTTCTCCGTGAAATACATGATGGCGTATCAGGAGGTCATCTAGGTGTCAAGAGGACGTTAACAAAAGTGCGAGAACGATTCTACTGGTTGCATTGTCGAGATGATGTACAGGATTGGTGCCGCAAGTGTACTACCTGCGCTGCTGTAAAAGGACCACAGACCAGGAGCCGTGGGAACCTGCGGTTGTATAACGTCGGTGCACCGTGGGAACGAATAGCAGTTGACGTAGCTGGGCCATTTCCTGTAACGGAATCGGGAAACAAGTATTTTATGGTCGTCATGGACTACTTCACCAAATGGCCCGAAGTGTTCGCCATACCAAACCAAGAAGCTACAACAGTCGCTTCTAAGTTAGTCGAAGAAGTGATATGTCGCTTTGGTGTGCCTCTAGAAATCCATTCTGATCAGGGCAGGAACTTCGAATCGCAAGTATTCCAGGAAGTGTGCAAAATTTTGGGCATGCATAAGACGAGGACCACCGCGTACCATCCACAGTCTGATGGAATGGTTGAGAGGTTTAACCAGACTCTGGAGAGGCATTTGGCAAAAGTGGTAGACGACAAACAAAAGGATTGGGACAAGTATATACCACTCTTCCTTCTGTCGTACCGAACCGCCGAGCATGAGAGCATTAAAGCTACCCCGGCGTATGTCAATTACGGTAGAGAACTACGAATACCAGTAGATCTATTGACAGGAGGGTCACCGGAGGGACCAGAGACCGTACAAGACTATGTTTGCAATTTAAGGGAAAAAATGCGCTATATACACGCCTTGGTACGGGAAAATGGGTTACAGTCAAGTGAGGGCATGAAAACCAGATACGACCGGAAATCGAACACAAGCGGCTTCGAGGAAGGGTCACTGGTGTGGCTGCATAACCCAACTCGCCGGAAAGGAAAATCTCCAAAGTTGCAGACCAAGTGGGACGGTCCATACAAAGTGGTTACCCGTCTGAATGATGTGACTTATAGGATTCAAAAGCAACCAAGAGGAGCATTCAAAGTGGTACACATAGACCGTCTGGCGCGTTACCATGGCAGTAACAACGATGCTCGGGACGAGCATCGCTAAGAGGGGAGTGGTGTTACGAAGGCACAGGGAAGCTAGCGCCATCTAGCGCCGCTGGTGGAACCACTCAGTGAACGCATAGACAACGTGATATCCCGACTCGATACTAGATGGCGTTAGTGGGCCTGTATTCTCGCGTGTTCGGAAACACGCGGTATCTTTCCAGAATCGTCTAGTACTCGCGACGGCACGTATAAATAGTCGCGGGGAGCGCCGCGAGTTCAGTTCAGTTCGAGCTACTTTCGAGGCGATTTCGAAGTGAAAACTAGTGATACCGGAGTGATACAAGTGAAACCTACGACTTGGCTTACGACCTAGGACATCGTTAGTGCTTAGTGTTTGGACCTAGTGCTTTGTGTTGGACCTAGTGTTTAGTGTTTGGACCTAGTGCTTTGTGTTGGACCTAGTGTTTAGTGTTTGGACTTAGTGCTTTGTGTTAGTGCTAGTGAATAAAGTCTTCATTGAGTCAGCAGGTCTTTCTCTCCAAATCCTTCGAACCCTAACACGTAACAATATGTTACTAGAAGCGTGCATCATGTTAATTCTCAAGGACACTAACGCATCTGTAACAGAATTTACCGACACTCTTTGGTATGAGTCTTGTTGAGGGTCTGTCACAGGCGACAGCAAATGGACGGTAGCGCATGCTCGTTTACTATCTACTATTTTCAATATAAAAAAAATCCATGATGCTTGATGACCGTCCGCCATTCCAATTAAATCAAGCTCATCTAAAACTTGTTCATAAACCAATAAAACGTTGGCAGAGTGCGTTCAATAATGGAATGGTTAAAAAATTAAAATTAGGGAAAGAATGGCTTTCGAGTGGAAATTATTTGCGTGCTCAATGCATGCAACCAAGTCGATGAGCTCCACCATAGCTACTTGTTTAACTTGATATTATTTGTGTCACATGAGCTTACTGACGACCGGATTAGACTATTCTTCAGGGAAATTAGTACCGCTATTTAATTCCTAAGTTAAATTTACCGTCTGCCACTCGGGAAGGGGTTCGACTCCCCGGCACGCACCTACGAGTATACCTACATTTCGTGCCCACATTGTGTCCTTTTGTGTGTTGTGAGCAATTAAATGCACGAGAAGGTTTTCAATGATGTCTTCAATGGCGTGCCAAGGAACAGTTAAGACTAAGTTCATGCTGGTCTTGGACACGACCAGCTATGATAAAAAATATGGTAAATATTTTTGCCGAAAGAACAAAAGTTATTTGTTTTGTTCGATAGGTGTAGTTGTACATGAAGCAATCCCCATCGCCTTGACAACAGTCAGGCGCATACTAAGAATTAAGTAGGGTATGAATGCCCGCAATATTTATGAAATGTCACCGTATACCCTCCACTTACCTACTGAGAAAGAGTCGACAGCTATAACTAGAAAGACTGCTTCGGTCTACTCTGAATAATTTAAGCTTTTGGCAAAATTGCACAAGCGCACTCGCGGGGAAAGTGAAAACGGAGGGTTTTAATCCATCCATCAGCCTTTTGAGGTCCACTGCTGGACATAGGCCTCTCCTAAACGAGAGGGTTTTAATGGTGTTGTTCAATTGGGAGTGGAGTGTATCGAGGGCTGCAGTGGCCAGGGTCGGAGCCCGTGACACGGACACTCCCGCCGCCCGCTTTTGTATGTACTGCTAATACTAATTAATTTGTTGATTATTTTCTCTCTGCTTATCATTATAGCAATGTTACCAAGATTATTTTTAATCTACATACAGATGACTGAAAGAAAGAAAGACAATATTTTTTCCGCACTAAAAAGATGTTTAACAATACAAATTTGTATTACAAAATATAAGCAGTCGCCAAAAGGGTGAACACCGAAAGGCATCCACGGCCGCCGATTTTCAGTACGCCCCATGTTACCCGCGTAGAGCGGTCGGTTAGATTTGATTGGCTTGTAATAAAGTTACGCAATATTAATCGTAAATAACTAATAACTTATGAGAAATTGAATGAGTCGACTGGGAACCCGCGTGCCCGCGGCGATGCTCGACACGTGATGCCGTCGAGCGAGCTAGGTGATGGTCGCATAGGCATGCTTCTACCACCACCGCACCCCTTTCTTTGGCCCACTGTTGGGCACGGGTCTCCTCTCAGATTGGGAGGGATTAGGCCTTAGTCCACCACGCTGGCCAAGTGCAGATTGCAGACTTCACATGCCATCGAGAACATTATGAAGAACTCTCAGGCATGTAGGTTTCCTCACGACTTGTCCTTCACCGTCACAGCAGGTGACATTTAATTTCTTAATTCGCACATAACTTAGAACAGTCATTGGTGCGTGCCGCTGGGAACCCGGACCGCTCGAGTGAGAGTCGAGTTCGATAGCCGCTGGGTAGTCAAGCATGATTGTTTGCCTGAAAAGATGCCTTAAAACGCGCTGTCCGTTATATTATTTAACGAGTCAATAAAGTCCGCATCAACTGAAGTAGCTCCTCGCGTTATCGTCAACTTCATTTAACAACAGCCGACCTGCGACAGCCTGACGTCCGAGCTGCGGAGGTGAACAAACGGGTAACGGTCTAGAATGTCTGGTGCATCTTTTTCGCCAGCCGACAGCCGACAGCCGGGTAACTCAGCGGTCGAGTTAGAGAGCTATAAATACGCAATAAAAAAAATTACAGCAAGCGAAGATGCCTTCACATATAAAATGCTTATGTTAGTCTTTGGTTAGGCTTTCCTGGTTTGCTTTTTAGGTTGACTATTTGCGGAGCGGCTATACCTACTCGCCTCTCACTCGAGGGGATGTGGGTTCAAATGACTTTTTTTTATTGCGTTCGCGGTTGTGAATCAGACACTATAGAACTTTTATTGTTATAACGTCTATATACGTTCACCGTCCGAAAGTTGATACGAAATGTGCGATTTGAATGAATTAAATGTAACGGTGAAACCTGTATCCCTTAGTGTTATCCATTACGTGTTCGAATACATGTGAAGTACCTACACCAATTCGCACTTGGCCAGCGTGGTGGACACTGGCCTGACGGGAGGGGAGGCTATCAATGGGACTTAATAAGAGGTTGCGGTGGTGGTGGCAATAGAGATGACCGGTCTCTGGAAATGGAATTGGAGCGTAGAGCCACAGACGAGGTGACATTGGACATAAATGTGCACGGTCGGCGTCATTAGGATCAATTCATTGGGGTTGTTAAAAGGATTTCCATGTTTAGATGATTATTGAGTGTTTACGACGGCCGGCGCGCGGCGCGTCAGGTACCGCTCGCTTTGTTTGTGGCAAAACTGGTCCTAATTATGATCATAATTAAATAATTATTCAGTCCTGGGATTCAGACTAGTCGAAGGGAAAAAGTATCCTAAATTGTCATTAAGTGTTTTTGTTGTTATTTTAAAAACTCGTTACTAATTTGATGAAGTTTAATCCAATTGTAGAAGGTTACGAAATGGTCCTGTAGGTATAGTTAGGACATCTTCTATAGGAATCTGTCGGTCCGCTACAAAACGGTTCGCCCAATTCATTCCGCCACTGATTTCACGACGGGCTGTGAGTATGACACGGGGTCCTTCAGAAAAGCTGGCGACGCATTGGCAACTCCTCTTACCTCGCTCCTTAGCTCCTCGTGCTACTCTTTGTATAGGCGACGGTGACTGCTTCGCTACCATCAGGTCTGCTTGGTCTGGTTGGTCAACCTGATCCATTGCATGTGGCGATGCCTGTAGTTGAGTGATGGCACCATTATAGTAACGTCGCTGTCTATGGAAATCTAGAGCGCGCGAATTGTGGACCTCTGTATCTTTGTTTGTCTTTGACACCGGTCGCCGGGCCATACCTGCGCCCTGGCCTGGCAACGACAGAATAATGTAATAACTAAAAATAACTAGATAAATTACCGAATAGGTAATCTAACTTAATAGAACCTCCGCACTTGTAGTTTTTATTTACGATTCCACTCAACAATAATTTATTACGTTTCAACAACGTAATTAAAATCAGCCGACTACTTAATTTAGTTAGGAATATTCCCGCGTAAAGTGGGTGTAATATTTTTATTACTATAATGATGTTAACGACAGCAAAGCGCAGCCGAGCGGAGCGCGGTCGGTCGGCGCCGGCAACCGCGGCCGCGCGCGGGGCGGTCGGTAGCCGAACCGCTTTATGTTAAAATTATGCCAAAACAATTCTGGCAAACACATTTCCTAATGGGGCTAGCGAGAACTGGCTTCCACGCTTAGACTACCTCAAGTGGCTGCTTTGTATTGTTTCATAATGGACTTAATTCATATAACAATATTAGTGCAATAAATTAGCATTTAAAGCAACCGAGTAAAATTACTGCCAATTAAAATCAGACAGCAAGATAGACATTATAAACGGTAAATAGGTGTATAAAAGTAAAGCTAATTATATTCATCGAGCAATAGTCTCGTCCGTGCCTCGCCCGGGCTCGAACGCGGGCCCGCAGCTGCGCGCGCAGGTGCCGCGCTCGCTCGCGCACTGGTTCCGATTTATTGCCCCATTAGTCACATTTCAACTATCGTCGACTATTTGTCCTAGAGACATGTGCCTCGAATTCTGTCTTATCTCAAGGCATTCGGAACCCTAAATCTCGGGGATTAGGTGTGTTTTGGCAAGTGTAGCGAGGCCGCTAGCAGAACTCACGTGACTCGTGTCTGACATAATAAGGCAGTTAATAAAGGGGTAACAATGCGTAATGGCGGCGCGTTAAGCTGTTAACACGTACGGCCGCGGTGTCTGTTGCCAACATTACTCGTATAACGGCCTTTTGATTGCCGTTCTCAATTCAATCCACTCGAACATGCTAAATAGTCTTTACAATTAAATAACGTAACATGACATAACATAGCAACTGTAGTTTCCCAAGGGGTCGGCAGAGATGTACTGTATTTATACACTGTATTTTGTAGACATTAATAATAATAATAACTCGTTAAGCTAATGCTAATAATTTTCACCACTTATGTTTAGATCCCATGTAATAGGAAATAATACAAACGTAAATGTATAGAAAATGCCATAAGGCATTAAGTCCGCCCATTGTAATATGTATGTCTTTAGAGATGTCAATAAAGTTGTAAAAATAAATAAATAGATGGTGAGCCTACTGCCATGTGCCGGCCACACAGCATGACTCCGAGCTGCATGGACTTGGGTCAAATGTTGTTCGTAGATACTACACGGGAAGACATTGCAACCCTCTATTGAATAACTTTTTTAATATGAAAATAATGTTAACAAATACTTCAGAAAAAAAACAATAAAGACCTAAGAAATACCGATCAAAGGTCGTATAAATAGGTACTTAACTCAAAGATTGATTAAACTAGTTAAAATACATATTTTAAAATTTCTAACATTTTATATGGGTCACGTAACAAATAAAGATTTTATTTATTTAATTATGTACATATATTAAATATAGTTGCGTACATCCAGACATTCCAGACATTCCATACACGTAACAGTGGTATGACTAACTCGTCCAGAATGTTATCCGTTACGTAGAGAGTAGCAGAGACAATAGTATTGTGTGACATCGTCTGTTCGGAGTCCTACCTGCCGCGATGCCGGCGCGATACCGGTGCATTAATTCAATTTCCTTAGATTCATCTGTATATGAACAATCGGTTGTTGTTTAGGTATAATAAATAGGTACTTAATCTATAAACTGAACGCTGTATTTTAATGCTATCCACCCCGGAAGGTGAAGAGGTTCTCAGGACTTTTTCTCAAACATTTTCCGATATACATATGTATTTGAAATTTGCAGCAAAAATACTTTTCATTAAAATTATTTGTATTATATTTTTATATTGTAAGATAAAGAAAAAAAAACATAATTACATGATTTTTTTTCCATGAGGCGTTCCTAGGTAAACAATGGGTGTTGTTGTCCCGGATTAAGATGAGTGATACATCAATGTGTGTTCTCCAATACAAACTCAGAGTTTTTGTATATTAAATCCACAAAGGCTTTAAAATGGGAAGAAAGTTCTAACTAAAGTGAGCTCAAGTAATTATTTTTTGGATATAACATGATACCTGTCGCTGCCGCATTTTGACCAACTTAATACTATATCCCTCAGGACATTGGATAGAGGTTTGCTTGAATATTTCTTTAATGTCTAAACTAAGAAAGTGACTGCCTATTAAATGTTATGGTTAAATTCTAGGCATACACATTACAAGGAAAGACTCATTCGTAGACTCAAGAAGAAAACGAATTCTTCCGAAATATTCACAAGCCAAGCAATTGCAATGCTAATGAACAGCCAACGAACAGCCCCCGACAAACGGTGGCAGGCCTCGCCTCGGCAGCATTCGACACTATTTTTGCAACGGTTCGGAACTACAGTTTGGCAATTAAAATATGAGCAGTCGAGCTGACGGATTTTGCACTCGTAGTTAATTACTTTTAAGTGATTCACACCTTCACATTAATTGCAAAGATTTGATTTATTTTCGAGGTCAGCTTTTACAGCGACGCAAATGACGCCTGAAGCGTGGAGACAGGGTAATTGATCTTTTTTCGGGATAATGTTTGAGCATGAATAATAATTTTAATCAAGCATGGAATTATTTTATCTAAATATGTAGTTTCAAGCGCACCATCAAAATGTTGTATAAAATTATCAAACTTGTGTAGTTCAAACCAATATTATATATAAAATAAAATAAAATAAATAAAAATAATATCACAATTGAATCGAGTACGTGGACTCGTCATTTCCTTCCGTCCGGAAGCCGTCCGCCCCCCGTAGCGATCCCGTAGCGATCCCGCAGCGATCCCGTTGCGATGTGTCCGCTGCGAGGCGGTGACGTCACGGCGCCACGGCGCGCTACCTGCGCCGGAGTCGCGACACACTCCACACCATTCCTGATGAGCCTCCGCCAAGTACTCGGTAACCGAAACATTACGTCACTTTTGCTTACAAACAGACACACTAAGATTTTTGACTTTACAGTTTAACAACCATCCCAGTATAAATCTATGATCCTATGATCCTTGGCAGATAAAATATTACTTATTATTATAGGGTATGCCAAGTATGTTCGAACTTTATTTTTATTTTTATGGATATAACCAAACGAGCTTCCAGCACCACCCATCCGCTGCCGCCAATGACTTTGAACAAGATTGAAACAGGGACTGGAATGATTCCCTATAGACCTATGATTACTCTATGATTGGTTCCCTATAGACTATAGACTCTGCCACCTAAAACGAACTACCTTATATATGACAGGCTGCACTGAAAATCAGTGTTGCAATTTAAGCAACTGCCACTATGTTGAGTGCAGACCGTTTTATTGAGTGGTCACTGCAACATAAAAGAACCATTTAAAATTGTTTATGTCGTAAAAACATACCTAAATAATATTTTGTATTGCATAAATTGTTTTATAATCTTTTTCCAAGTAAACATGTACTTCGGCCGTGGATCGAACCAGGGAGCTGAAGTTTAATAAGAAATGAATTGAAATGAAATGAAATGGAGAGTCATTAACTGACTCAGTTCAGTCAGTTAATGACTCCTCCAAGTGTCGCATAGTCGTCAAAATTAAATACATTTGTATATACATAGCTCTATACCCTCTCCCACACCATCCCACAATATAATGAGGTGATCCCCATTTCACAGTTCAACATCAATTTGATCCTGCACCGAGATCAATGGAGATGTTTAAAGGGGCTGCTAGGCGTGGCGGGACGTGCGCGCTATGTTATTATATTGTTATCAATCCTGTGGAAAAAAGAGCCACATTTGGCACCGCGCAGGGCGCCAGCCACTTTCGCTCTCGCGTCTCATAAAAACGGTCGTAAAAAGCGCCCCTGCCCCCCGCGCCCCTGCTCCCACGCCCCTGCCCCCTCGCCCCTGCCCTCTTGCGTGTCACCGGTCTAATGTCCTTGGGACTAATCACCTGACCTCGTTTCAACACCTCTTCCACATTTCCCATGTTGCGAATACTCTACAAACTCTTGTGTTTTTGTGTTCATCATCACCTTTTGATAACACTCTCTTCAGGCCACATAAGACCTTGATGGAGACGGTATCTTCCGAAGTACCTACTTATATTCTACTTTATTAACTAAGAAGGATGCTGAGCGAGCCAGATAGCTACGCCTCGACTCTAAAAATCGTTCGATTTTTAATAGATTGATGACTACCTTGGATTATGATCGGCCGCACTGCGGTTTAAGCTAGATATTGATAACTAAGTGGTAATCTTTGGGGTAGCTCGCCGTTGATAAAGACTATACTTTTTTATTTTAAACTATTCCATGATGTTACAAGTAGGTAATTCTGCACGTAAAAAGGCTTAACGCGACCGGAGTCGCGGGGGAAGTATTACTGAATCAAAATTTCTGATATAACTTTTCTGAAAATTTTAAGAAAAAAAAGACACTAATATAACAAATTTTATTACATAAGAAAAACATAATTACCCATCAACTCGTAGATTAATACTTGGCGATAATTTGTTGTAATTACAAGCTGTGCGACCACAATACTGTAAGTCGACGTGAGCCGCGCGGCGACGCAGGATTAGCTTAGTGCGGGTGCAGCACCTGCCGAGCTCGTTGAAGTAGGCTCAAAAGTATAACGTTGTCTTATATGTAATAGTTACCTATATTACATTCAAGGGCGCTAGAAAGTGAATGTTATGATGAGATAATGAAAATCAAATTATATCCAAACCATAACTTGTAAAAATAATAATATCCCGCTAACATGGCGCCAGGACTATTACTAACACCAACTAAAAGGACTAACTATCACTAACAGTCCCCAGTCCTTATACCTACTAACGAACTGACCAACTAATGTTCTAATTAACTCTCTCAACTAATTGGACTAACAATCCCAGTCCCTAATTGAGTCTTGTTCAAAGTAAGTCACAGTTGTCATGGGAGGCAGCTGGGTTGTGCTACAAGCTCGTTTGCTATCTTGTATCGATAAAAAAAGGCACGTCTAGCGTCTCTCCACATATGCGCGCTATGTAGTACTCACTAACACTACTATCGAATTATAATATAATGCACATGTTGTAATTAATACCTCTAAGGAGAGAGCGAACATATTAAAATGATATCTTCAATGATACAAAGGGGTAGAGCTATGGCGCCTCCCATACTCCCATCCCAGCGGGATCTCTATCTGATTGTTAACTGTATATTTACAAGCACAGCCATAGGCGGGGCGCGCTCGCCGCGGGCGGTACTCCATAAAATTAAACTTTATCATGCTGTTGAATTTATGACGACAAGCGAAGCGATCCGTCTCACTCGATCACAAGGAATAGCCAAGGTACCAATAATACTCGATGGCGAATATGATTTAACGGCTGTTGACGGTTAATCTGCGGATTATGTGCAAGTAGCCTAATATTAATCTGCGGATTGTGCAAGTAGCCTAATATCATATTACGCCTGCTCAACGCGTCTTGCTAACTACGAGGCAATTAAGGAACAATTGTTTTTCACATTGTTCAAAAGCTGAGGGCAAGCAGAAAATGATACATATTTCATAAGATGTAAATATTAAACAGCTGCATATTCGTAAGTAACTATTAGAGCTGGCACTTGAAACTATGTACATACTTTGTAAGTGGCTTCGCCCGCGTGTAATTTATGGTAGTTACCTACATATGTTCTTAAATATTAAAATTGTTTTTTATTTAAATGGAATACATTCTCGGGATAAAAAGTATCATATATGTTAATCTAGGGCTAGGGTGTCAACTACGTCCTTACCAAATTATATCAAAATTGGTTTAGCCGTTTAGAAGAAGTAACAGACATAGTTACAAACAAGCACTCTCCCAAACTTTCGCCTTTATATTTGATTTTATAGTGTTTTAAAAACACCTTATATTAACAGCAAGGTGCCTCCTACCTACCTTTATAGATAAAACTATTGTAACCATAACATCACGCCGGTATTTCCCCGAAGGGGTAGGCAAAGGTGTGTACACCCACTCCTCACCAGTTATGTTTTACCATGTAATAAGTGATGAGTCTATTTGCATACACCGGGCACAAATCCAGACTCCAAGCTGCTACCGGGCATTTCAAGTTATACAATACCCAGCAGTCGTTGCCGGCCCGGGGATCGAACCCAGGACCTCTAGCATAGCAGTCGCACTAGCGACCACTAGACAAACTCTTCATTAAAATTACACAAGTGCCACAATAATAACTCTTTGCAATCAGATGAAGCTACGCTAAGTAGTGTACAACCATACGTGCAAAGGGCAACGCTTTTAAATGTGTCGACGGCTGCCAAACGGGCATCGGTATACGAGTATGGTATACGATGGTATAAAACGGCCCAGCTCGCGGCGAACTCTCGACGTGGACAAGTAATTAATGCGGGCGCAATTAACGGTAAGTTATTGGCGGCGGCGGCGCGGCGGCGGCTCTCGGGCTCATTAACACGCCGAAATGTCCTCCGGAAGTGATCCCTAAGTTATGGCTCGACGAGCCTTACCGGACACCGGGCCGCTTGAGAGTGTGTGCTCCTCAGAGGACACATTGATACATTACAACATAAGCTCATAAATTATGTACCTATATTTCAGGTAGTAGCGCCTATAGGGAACCAAATAAGTTTTATATGAAACCTATTTGTTCCATATGTAGTCCACCGCCCGCCGCGGTACCTTGACCCATTTCTACCGTGTAGTTAGTAATTGTTTTTAAAGCAATTGTAGTCCGGTTGAAAAGGAGTGGTTTCCGGTTACACTTCTTTAGAGGCGATCAACTTAATCCTTAAGGGTAGCAACACATTGGTGACTGACTTGGAATCAGACTCTTACTAACGATTACGAAGTAAATAAGCTTCCGCATGATAAAGTTATTCTTGAAATACTATGAATACACTAAAAAAATGCATGAATACTGAAATAGCCAACAAATTAATTAATTTTTGATGAAATCATTG
Organism: Carterocephalus palaemon; assembly: GCA_944567765.1. Lineage (NCBI taxonomy): Eukaryota > Metazoa > Arthropoda > Insecta > Lepidoptera > Hesperiidae > Carterocephalus > Carterocephalus palaemon. Next base: position 170,391 of record OX155641.1, read on the forward strand.
GCGCTTCATCCATTTTGTGTAAATGTTAAATTAAAAGACACCTACAGTCAGAATGTATTTAAGTCAACATTTAATCCTGCTGCGTTAGATTAATGTACCTCGTTATCGCCCAGCATTAGCTAAGTGCGCAAATTAAGATATATGTGCCAGTATAGAGTATAAGGGTAGAAATAGTCGAAATAGCGGGGCCGGGGAATAGGCTTCATTACCTGTCCGCCGACACGCAACCCCATAAAGTACGGTCTGACAAATGGGCAAAGGGTCTATCGGAATGCCATTAGGGCACGAGCCACGCTTGCGCAAGCGCCACGCAAAAGCTGACACATTGTCGTCCAAACAGAATTATTGTTATTATAGCACCCGACTAATTGTCTGTGGGAGCGAGGGAGAGAGATATATGGGTAGTAGAAGGAGAGAACGGGAAGGACGTATCCCGGTAATCCATGAACAGGGGTCCCGGCGCCACGGTCGGCGCCTGCGCAGCGTGCCAGCGGCGCTCAGGGATGTGTCACCTTTTTGCGATTTTTTGCCCAAAAGGAGTGATAGCCTTTTTTTATTGTTTAGGATACATCCGTTAGTGATCACTTACGTTAAAACACTTAGCTGGTGATTAATTTTGTACGTGGGATTGGGTTTTACGATTCTACCGTTTTTTTCAACAGAATACGAAACTTACTTGAATTACGAGAATTCTTGGTGTCATAGTAATAACCTTTTTCTTGTAGTCAATGGGTTTAACATTGGAAATATTTTTCCACCATTTACCTATGTTGAAGAATAATATACATCTAATGTAAAAAGGTAACACTCTACAAATATAAATTTTTATTCGGTTCCTTGTATAGCTACAGCCTTATTATTCGTAGCAAAGCTTAAAAATCGACGTAAACGTAACTATCGAATGACTATCAACGGCTTGCAATATTCAAACATTCCACAGTAAGTGAGTAGGCAAATTATTTCGCAACTCTCAAATGCGCAACGACAAGCATTGACAAATTATAGAAAGCACTTAGCAATCGGAACTGATTGCATGGCAAATTTACACTCGATAGAGTGAGGCCACCACTTGATACACCGATGTTGTTATTATAATATATGTACATACATGCATCGCGGCTCACGTCGCCTCACACTCACAAGTTTCACATCGAGTGCAAGGCGTCAAACGGCATCATATTAACACCAGATATGTAAGCGCTAATGCGTTGCTTTACTAGAATAGAATAGTAAACGAGCATGCAGCTCCGCCCATCCGAAATGCCGCTCATTATATGAACGTTTTACTTCTCGCCGGTTTCACTCGCATAAGGCCCGTTATTTATCGATGGCGTCGGCGACGCTAATTCCGCGCGAGCGCTGTCGCCGAGTGCGAAGTGTGTCCGCTCTCGAAGCGACGGAGGCTCAATAAAAATGCGATCTAATGTGGGTAGGAGCGAGCCGACACCGCCATTGCGGACTCTCGTACGACTGACATAAATCTTCCGTCATACAATTATCTTACCATGCCATTTTACGTCGCTTTAATTTTTCAAATCTTTAGAAGAACGTTAATAAGAATCTTGAGTTTGATGAACTACCTGACTTTAACTTCGTTGGCCGAAGGGTCGAATATACGTTCACTATATGGATATACGGTAGCAAACAAGCACGCAACACCACGCGCCCACTGCTGCACTGTCACCAACAACTGATATCTGAGAGGCACTGAAAATAACAGGTGTTGCTTCCATTGATCATTAAGATGGTTGCCTCTGAGAAAGTAAGTTACTTAGTCTTATACAGGTTCTCTCTTCATGTCTTTTTCTTATATCTCAGTTTATGTTTTAATATAATACATTTCACTGAGCATTAACAATGAATATTAATGTAATAAAACTTTTCGTAGTTGCTGCAGCTAAGGCGGCCGTCTCTGAATGTCATCACACCACGGTGGTAATCTCAATTAGGTAATTATATGAGTAACCAATTACAGCTTATGGGCAAGTAAAATTTTGATCCTGACAGGATTTTAAAAAAGGAATGGAAATTACCAACGTCGCTCCGGGGAATACGGCCAGAATAATCGCTACCCTAATAAGGTTACCAGCACGTGACATAATGATCCTCATATTTATATAATTACTTATCGAATCGGTCGGTGTGGGATTAAAATATTGTCGGTTCGTCGGCTCACGCGCGAGTCCACACGAGGGCGCGCGAGTGACGTGAGCCGAGCGACCCTTTATATGGGACGAGTATAGTCGCGACCGGCCAGTAAGCGATGCAAATTTTCTTACCTTTGACTGTTGCGCCAAAAGAAATGATCATGGAATTAATAAGTACGGAAGGTGCATTGTAAGTTACACTCTCTTTCGGCTTACCTTTTTGGTGTCAGTGCACTTTCCAGTACATAGTACAATTCTTTAAAAATGGTATGTATGGTAAAAGGCTAAGTCGATTTCTTTTCAATATTTCCATGAACACGTAAGGATTTCGGAATTCAACTTCAACGTAACATAACGTAACATCACGCCTGTATTTCCCCGAAGGGCTAGGCAGATGTATGTAACCCTCACTTTTCACCAGTTGTGTTTAGGTCAGAAAAACCCAATAGTTGTAATCGTTATCATATTTTAAAGTACAATTGCGTTTACGTCGCGGTAACGATATGTTACGATCATAGACCGCCGACTGGACCGGTCGTGTCGCCAGTCGTGCGGTGTAAGCCCCCCTTAAGCCTAAGCCGGCCGCCTGCACGCTCCCATAATACCAACAAACAGTTACGTTTCACTAAAGGTTAAGTAATAAATTCATAGCAGTACTTGCTTGTGCCTAAATTATTTACTTAAAAGCTTTGAACTCTTTAAAGGATATTACGATATTGAAGTGACCGTAATGCGAGTTAGTGGAGCTACTTCAAGCAAATGGGGTTTAGTATTAAAAATAAAGGAGAATAGCAAACACTCATCCACAAAAATATAATTAGTAAGGAATAGCTGTGGCCGCTATACGCGAACGCGTTGAACTCTTTTACTCCGGCGGCGCGACGCTCGCGGGACATCACTCAAAACTCCTCCTTCATAAAGCATTCTTTATAATAAATGATTACATAAACGATAAGAACCCTTGGTGGTAAAGTATGTCCAGCTCCACTTTAACTTTAATACTAATGTACCTATAACAAATTATTAAATTGTAAAAATTAAAAAGAGTAACTACCGAGTTCTTCCATTAACTTTATGAACCAGCGGTAGATAAAAAAAAATTATAACTATCACTAAGCGTACGCGTTTATATGAATCTGAATCTATTAACCTAATGGTACAAGGTACCTAATAGATGAACTATATTACTCTAAACAGCTGACATAAATCCGAGTAAGATAGAATATAGAATAGTTAAGATCTAACTAAATAAATGAAAAGTCTGAATAAATGTTCCTTCGTAAGTCCTTTATTAAATTAAGCAGGTTAGGCACCTGTGTAGGATTAGCTATTCATTCAAGGATAAATAGCTCATCCTTTGCTTTATTTTAATCAGTTTAGAATAGCATTATATCTCTTTAAGTAGTTTGTAGTTACCTAGACTTTCGTTATGCGTGTGTAATCACCTCATAGCGAAATAAATTATTTGAATTTGAATTTGAAAATATTAATATGTACTTTTATTTAAGTTTAACGTTCTATTTATTTATTTATTTAACAATTCGTGTACACAACAAAAAAATTCGAAGTGATACATAATTATCGATAATGAGGTACACAGGCACTGCTTATTTCATATTGAAATTTCTTCCAGCAGGCCTGGGAATGGAGAGGGTATTAGAGAAGTAAATTTAGCGTGCACAACGAAATAAAGCATACATACATAATATATTTACATAATATACATACAAATATATACATACATACATACATACATACATACATACATACATACATACATACATACATACATACATACATACATACATACATACACAAACAAACATTAAAGAGAGAAATAAAAAAATAAAATAAAACAATGAACATATTATTGTAAAGAGAGATAATAGTCTTTTATTCTCTTTTTGAATGTGGCAATGGTCTTGGACATTCTAATACTGTGTGGTAGTGAATTCCATAGCTCAACTGCGTTCTACTCAGTATAGATGTGAAAATATGTTTGTTTATTCTCCTTGCACACAGACGATGCATGCAGGTTTGCAAAGTTTTTCATTTGTGTTAAAATTATGTTTTTAGAAATGTTCTAATGTATTTATGTAGTATATAATCATCTAGATTATAATATTTTTCGATAAACCAGTTTCGTGCTTCAGGTTCGGGCTAAATTATCGGTTCCATATGCGTTTAAAAACTAAAAATAAATTATATCGACTTCCTAGATTATCAAGCGAACATTAGATTTTTCGTTAGTCGACCGCGTGGCCGTTGACCAGGGTCGTCCATGTTAGTGAGTCTCCAAGTTCATGTACATTGGTCGCTCCAAATAAAAATGTATGTGAGCTCTCAACACGCTTAAACTATCATCAAGAGTGCGTGGGTCACGCAGCAGGGATAGCATTCATTATAGCATTTTTCACGGTTTTATTTAACTTGCAACGATTATTAATTGGGATCAAATCTTGCAACTTATTTGTATTTAAACTACTATCGCTGCGACCCATAGACGTGCCACTGCTGGGTACGGGTCTCCCCCACGCACACTAACTACTACTACTGTATTTGAATTTAAACTACTCCTACTCCCTCTCTAACCTCTAATCTTATTTGTTGAATTTGTTAAGCACGGCCATGCGCGCAGTAGATCTCTAGTGGAAAATGTTCAAAAGCGCTTCCGTGCTTCGGAGGGCACGCTAGGCCGTCCAGGTTGTTTTCAATTATAAACAATCTAACCTTGCCGTAAACCTTCGGGTAGCTTGAAAACATTAAAATTTGACAACGGTTTGACCACTGACCTCGCGACCGATCCGCATTGGTGCAGCTTGTTGGAGTAGGTACGCTTTACACTTCTCTCGGCCATGACTATGTGGCCCCTGCCTATAGCTAGCAGGATATGAGGACAGCGGGGAGAAATGACTGGTAAAGCTACCTCGCCTCTTTGATTGTACTACATCTCGGTATTCTTGCAAGTTCAGAGTTATTATCGGTTATTAGATAAAGCATTTAAGCCGCTCGCGCAACGCCCGGCCGGCTCGCGGGCCAGCGGCTTCCGGCTGACGAGAGCTTTTTGTCGATAGAAGAATAGCTAGCGATTAGTCACCGTGATTAGATAGGGGCGTCATTGAGCGGCCGTTGTCTGCGAGGCAACAGCGGAGTGTACTGATGTCGGCAAATGGCAGCTTGCGAGTTACGTATTTTGACCGGAGCGTGTTCGTGTATTAAATATTTAATAGATAAAAACTGCATGATCAAGCTTAATGTTAGCTTTGTGTGTAGCGGTCTCAAGCGCGACTTCTAAGCTTGAGAAGCTGAGTTCGATCATAGTCCGGTAAGTCTGGATTAGGGCCATATCGGCAATAAGCTAACAATCTATAACGTGGGACCTGAACATAGATCTTTATTATTACAGATAATACAAATACAATACAGGGTGTAGTGAGCGCCTAGTACCCGCCACGAATGGCCGTCTATAGTGGTGTATTGTATACACACCTCTTGACTTTTCCTTCGGGGAAATGTGGACGTGATGTTATGTTACACATGTTTTAATGTTTTGTTTCTTATGTAGCATAGCCCGGAGGTTACTGACCTTGACTGCAGTTCCGGGTTTGAATCTTGACCACATCTTTAATAGTCAATAATAGATAAATATATTTAGCGGGTCGTAGACGTTAATAACATGGAAGACTCTAGTTGTGTTCGTTCTCAAGACGTGGTTAAAAAATGAGTGAGATTGCTATGAATAGGTCATCAAAGTTTGTACTTGTACTGTCTATAAAAGGAAATACCAAATTGACTTTGTGTGTTTTTACAATATTTTTCATGAACAACAATTACATAATTAATGATTGATTCATCAAAGAATTCTAATTATACCGACCAAATCGCGCGTGAGATATCTTACCTTTATTGTTTCTTTAACGTGCCATTCTTGTGCCAGACGTATCAGTAGTACACATGATATGATAATATCGTACTGCTAGTCTGACTCTAAGGCAGTGTTCTAGAACACGTGTCTGACTGTCTGACTGCCTAACTGTTGACTGAGAGTCCTCACACTGTATATGCTAATATTAAAGATTGCTGATAACATTTAATTAGCTATTGTTGGTAATAAAACTGCCGATGTTTAGAACCTGATATACTAGTTATCGTAAGGTTCAGTGTATGGCGCAAGCATTTAATTCGATGCAAGTAATTAACGAAATAGTTGCCAAAATACAATGGTACATATTACGAAAAGTTAATTACAATGTTCATAACAGTTCGATTATTAGTTCTATCAGTATGACTTTAAAAATCGACCTACACTTTGAATGTATTTCCTAAGCGGTGACGCCTTGTAGTGTGTAGCACCGTACTTGTGGGTACCTGCGTAGTAAGTAAACTAACTAAAGTAGCTTCTTCTTCCTAACAAGGCGTCTGTCATTTGAACCTATACACTCATTCACAGGTTAGTTGTGAAAAATGTGTCCTCTTAATCGCAAGGTCCGGGTTCAAGTCCCCGGCGGGGCCGGCGGCCCGGCCGCGTGTGTCCTGAGGTCCGGTGCATTAGCGCGTAATGCGAGCGGCGGGCGCCGGCGCCAGCGCCCGGCTGCGGCACACCGGGACCGGGACCTCCGATCGACGCATAAAAATACACATACAAAATAAATATGTATATAGTCCAATTGAGAACTTCATCCGTTTTGCATAAGTTGGTTAAAAATACAGGTGGACCCATTAGCTATTCGTTCGCGATGCAAAAAAGGATGCTAGTAGCTAATAAAACAGCCAACAGGAAATTCTCTCGCAGCCAACGCGCGTTGTGTTAATGCCAAAAACTGTCTTATCATCAATTTCCATGGAATTAATATGTACTTACTGCGTAAGTACGTACGTATTACTGGAAGATTCACTGTTACTAATAACGCGAGCCCAAAAGGGTCCTTCACCTTAATTCCATGCCCACTTCTTTTGACAGAAGTGTCAAAGGACAAAAAGCAGAGCTTTGATTTCTGATTAAATAACTAACTACAATTTCAATAGTGCGTAAATCTTAGAATAGCTATGAAACTTGGGATGAGTGGAAAGGTGAACTGTTTAAGACCCAAAAGTAGGTAATGCTCGTAAATAGTTATATGATAGTCGAAAAAAGAAATATACTTTCAGGTCAATTAAACTTTAATTTCGTACACATGCAAAATACATATTACAATATAATTTGTAGAATATATTTTGTATATCGTTTAAGTAGTTAAATCTATCAGATCAATCGATTCAATAATGTGTAACTTTACACCGCCGTATGAACCGATTCTAGCACATAAGACTGGATCTAGATTAAGGTCTATAGAGTGACCACCACGCTCCCGGTGTGCCCCGGGCGGCGGCAGCGCGCGCCGTCTGAGGCGCCGCCTCGAAAGCCTTTCCGTGTTCCGCCCCCCTCTCCCCTCGCCCCATCTCCCCCTCTCCCCTCTCCCCCTCCCTGCGCCACAATTAAATCGATCCTGTGATGAATTCCCGTCGAATGTGAAAGTCCGGTTATGCTACGTGTTCCCCTGTGACCGGTGCGGGTGTAGCGCATGGTTACGTGAGTGGTTTCCCTCCGCTGACACGGCCTGGAGCAGCGGGAAGTATGATCGGAGACTTTAGGAGTGAGGGGAGATTTAATAGTTCAATCCACTGATCAAGTATCAAATCAATAGTCTCATGAAAACTATTTTTTTGAATGAGAGAGGATCAAGAAACTTATATTATGTATCAAATCACGGTCTCGATATTCAATTTTATGGAAGAATTAAAATTTGTAGTTCCGCATGGCGTTGGGTTAAAAAAACATTAATACAAATGATTTTAATAAGTTTATCTTTTGTCATACAAAAAGCATACGCATTAGCATTTCCATACGTCTTATCCTCGATACGTAATCTCGTGGTATCTCTCGAATTCCTCCGTTAAGTGTGGGAATTCCTCGTCGGGTCGGATTTTTGGGTACAATTTTGAATAAGGCGTAGGAACTCATACAAGTTGATACTAATTTAACTGGTTTTTGATACTAATTTAATTATTTGGTTCATTAGGTAAGGGTAAAAGTTATAGTATTATGAAGTAAAACTTACATACTACCTGCTCGTGCGAGTGGTATTGGTCATCCCCAGAAAGTTGTATGGAATAACTTGGATCATAAAACACTAGGGGTTACCAGGAACCCGGCAGCCATGCCCGCCCACTACTAGCTGTATAACATCGGTACTCAAATTTTATGATCCTCAGCCGAGACCGCAGGCCGCAGACGGTTCCCGGGAACATTTTCAACCGACACGACCGACAAATGAAAAGACTATTCCTTTTTAATCGACGTCAATAAAAGGAGGAGGTTCTATGTTCGACTGTATGTCTTTTATAAAACTTTTAACACACTACAGTAAACTTGGTAGAACAACCACAAATCGGCAGTGCCTCAGAAATAATAACTTATGAACATAAGCTTTACTAAAAACCACTTATTATCATTGCCGGGTATTTTGGGAGCCCTATTACCCATATTTTATACACACAGCCTAATAGAGGGGCCTCGACTACTTTATAGAGGCCGGGTTAGATACGTAGATACTCGTACATATCAGCATTGACACGGTCTGGTTGGATATTCAAATGTATGCATTAGTTTTAATTTCGGCCAGGATTTTAAATGAAGAACTGATTAATAGATAATAATCGTAGATGTATTAATTTGCAGTAAAGCGGTACGTAGATTATTATTACAAAGTTATATCCATCACATTAAGTTTAAACAAGTGTAAAGAAATATTAACATTAATTTGAATCCTAATTTCAATGTCACTAATATTGATTCCGAACATGGATCTAATATGGCGAACTAGCAACATCTTTATTTGTATTTAATCTTTATTTGCATTAAACGACGGGCCCGGTGGCGCGAACGGTAGTGACCCTGCCTGTTACGCCAGGGGTAGTGGGTTCGAATCCCTCTCGGGACAACATTTGTGTGACGAACACTTGTGTTTGTTCTGTGTCTGGATGTTAATATTATCTATTTATGTATGTATTATAATTAAAATATAATATGTATGGCTCGCGCCTAATTTGGGGTCAGATGGCCGTGTTGTGAGAATGTCCATGATATTTATTATTATTTATTTAATCGCTTTTAAAAATCTTCCCGAATATTGTAATACGCAATATACAGAATATCTTCGGCAGAATTTCTGGCTAAATTTCAGACTATGCGTACTTGTACTATTATTCTGTGCTATGCGGTTGAAATGAGGCTTTCTGGCCGCCCTGCTCTACGCCACTTTTGAAAGGCACGAGCTCACCGAGTTATCTGGTGACCGCACTTGACTGCCAGCGTTAGGTTTCCGACAGGTGGCGCGAGTGTCGCCTGCTTGCTTGGTGACGGCCGGTGCAGTTCGCGCCGAGATATGCGATGTTCTGGCTCAGCTCAGAATTCCACTGACGTCAGGTATAGTTGTAACGATTGATAAATGTAGTTCGTCCTTGTCGGATGCACTACAAGATTCCAACCAAGGATATTGTTGCGTCATCATCATCATCACAACTCTTTCTTTGTCCCACTGGTGGGCACAGGTCTCATTCTCTCTTCACATGCTTTCGAGAACATTATAATGAACTCTCAGGCATGCAGGTTTCCTCACGATGTGTCCTTCACCGTTATAGCAAGTGACATTTAATTTCTTAACTCGCACATAACAGAAAAGTCATCGGTGCGTGCCGCTGGCGTTTGAACCCTGACCGCTCGAGTGAGAAGTGAGTTCGATAGCCACTGGGCTGTCACCGCATGTCGCCATTGTTGCGTACTGAATTGAAAATTCTACATCAACAGACTCGAAAACCAACTTGCCACAATAATAATTTTTAGAAAACGAGAATTTAGTGCGAAACAAACAACCAACAAAAACATTGCGCAAAAAATGTTCTCTTGTGTTCAACTGGGAAGATTAGCCGGTTTGAGGGTAGGTCTGGGGTGCGACGGCCCGTCTCTATATCTGCATCACGGTTCACTTTAAGAAGACAAGCCAAGTGATACCCTTGACGCGAACTGTTATTATGTCATCATACTTATCATGCAAGTCACTGTTAATGATTTAAATTTTTAAACACCAATCTTCGTTAAACGAATAGGATTAATCTTTTTTATATATGAACTGGTGGACGTCCGCAGCTTCGCTCGCGTGGAATTAGAAACATAACAATAGTTTCGTTTACACCTGGTAATGTTATATAGCCTATGTCACTCAGTGAAGATGCAGCTTTCTAATGGTAAATAAAGAATTTTTGAAATCGGTCCAGTAGTTTTTGTGTAAAAAATTACAAACAAATCTTTCCTGTTTATAATATTAGTACAGATATCGTTGGCACTTTTTTTGGACTTGAAAGAGACAATTGGCTTTAAGGCTCTTCAGCGTCACTACCGGGCTTCTCTCTCTGTTATTTCCTTCTCTTACTCCTACCGTCTACTCCCCGGTCGAGGAACACCGATCTTCATAAAACCCGCGGTGCGATAACCCGCGGCCGCTACCGGCCGCGCCTACCTCTTATTAATAATTCAAATAATAACTCGGCATTAAACCGAGCCAGTCCGGCACTCTGCCGCTGTCCCTCTCGCACCGCCCGCCGTTCCCGTGGACCGAGCGGGACGGAGGACCTTTGTTTGTTGGCTATTAATAACAGAAAAACAAGGCGATCGGAGTGGATTAACACATTAACAGGTCCGCCGTCGCCGGTATAAAAGCATTCTTGATACGTGTCGCCGCTCGCTGCGGGGAAAAAATTCGGTGACAAGCTCTCGGGCGGCGCAATTAGTAGCGGCGGCGCCTGTGTGACGTCACAGGGATCGCACCGCTATTATTCAAGGATCGCCGCGGTAAAATATGAGAGCTGGCTAAGTCGCTGGGGCATGCTGGATGTGGAGCCCCGTTGCTTTGTTGATGTTCGAGAGAACCGTTACATTTACAAAACCCAATATATAGTTGTTGACCAACCCGGGGATCAAACCTAGCTTAGCAGTCGCGCTTGAGACCACTACACCAACGAGGCAGTCAAAAGTGATTTTAGCTGATAATTGTTTTGATCGTAGAGGTCTTTGGTCGGTATGGTCTTGATTAATTGTGTTGTCTTATCATAAATGTTCTCTAGTCTATTAGATTGTAGACACATTATCGCATGTACACGTAGAAGTATTGGCATGCTTTTAGTTCGTGGACCTTAAGGCCATGTAGCCATCCATGTAATCCGACATCCGACTATCCAACCGTTCCCATTCCACTCCTGGTCGGAGTAGTTATTAATTTTGCTGATAAATATATTGCAGTGGAGAGATGTTAAATGATGTTGTTATAGGTACTCGTATGATCGCGCAGGTGAGTCTCCAAGCGACCTTCGTGTGAACCATTTTAATCCGTGAAAGCGTAACCGGGCGCGCCGCACTCCGCGGCAGCCGCACTCCGAGCACGGATTCGCCCTAATTAATTACCTCGGACTCACAAAAAAACGCGTGGCTTGTCGCGCTAAGAGTGGCGGCGCCAGCCTGCCGGGGCGGGGGCCGGGGCCGGGGCCGGGGCCGGGGCAGCGGGCCCGGCTAATGCGGGCGCCAGATAAGCCGCTATGGGAAAGTGTCCCGGCACTCATTACGGTAATAATCCACTCGAGGCGAGTTACGAGCGACTCCGGCGCATCTCCATACGTGCCTGTAAATTAGGCAGGCTTTCTACCCGCGGCCGACGGCCTGCTGGTTGAAGACCGCATCTCTTTGACCCGAGCTCAAATCCGAGATCTTCTCGGCCGCATCAACATTGTGGACGGGCGGTTTTAAACTGTAATGATGTTCATTATGCGTCTATAACACCATAGCATGAAAGAGGCTTCCTTAGAGGCGACCATTAATCCTCAAGGGTAGCAATATCTTTGAATGAGGCTCTTACTAACACTCACTAACACCAACAATCTCTCAGCTAACTAACCATCCGAGACCTAATTTGAGTCTCGTTCAAAGTCACAGTTGTCACGGTCGGCAGCGGATGGGTGATGCTGCAAGCCCGTATCCATAGAAAAACCTTTCGTAGACCGCTGGCGCTGCTTGGCAGTAGGTAGTAGCTAACGCTAGTCGCAGCGACGCTTTCTCTTCCCCGCGCTATCAGCCGGCGCTATCGCGCGAGTCGCTAAGTTATTGGTGTATCGCCAAGCGGGTGTCACACATTATCACTCGGGCTGCTAAGGAGCGCGGCGGGGCTCCGCCACTGCTTGTCTCGCGGGCGGCGCCCCTGGACGTGGTGTGTAAACAAGCTGCGCGCGCGCCGCGGTACTACTCCCCTGTATGCTTTTCTCGTGTTAATTGTAAACCAATTCTCTCTAGTTGTTTTGGGTACTTAAGAGGATATCACAAGCGAACAAGTCGACACTTTTTCCATACAAACGTAGTCCCCTGTTTCCTCCTAGGATAAAGAAGTTACAGTAGAGAAAAAAATACCATACGATTTATACGTACCTCTGCCATGACTGTACGTTTTGTTTTTTTTTATAATTTGATTAATAGAAGAGAAAAAAAATCATTTAAAATCAAAAACATCGACTTTTTTTACATACATTTTCAAACATCAAGCAAACTGGTAATTACTAACATATCTCAAAAAAGCAAAACGTACGGGCATAGCTTAGACCCTGTTCTACATTTTAACTGAAAGAAATATTGAAATCGGTCTAGATTTCGAGGAGGAAACAGGGGATTACGAAAGGACGATTTTCTTAATTTTACGTAGGTAAAATCAGTTCGAGACTGCACTTCTCTCTATCGCACGCTAAGGGGCTCAGCGCGACGGCAATATTTTTGGTAAAAACCTATTCTTCAAAAGTGACGGTCGACTGATATCCTCTTAATTGCCCACGCTAGAAACCGTTTCAGATAGTTTCCGTGGAATCAAAGACATAGCAGAATATAGTGTCCATTTTTATTATCCCGCCTAGACTTTAATTGCTTTTATTTTTACTGTAAATGTATAAGTAACAAATTGAAATACACAAAAATAAGTAAAGTAGGTAAGACTGCAGATAACAACATAAAGGTGCAACTTATTACCATGCGTGTATTTTTGGTATTTAAAAATACACGCATGGTAATAAGTTATCTTTATCTATAAGGTACCTCCGCGTTATGAATTATGTCACATGTATTACGGCGGTACTATACTTTGCAATTAAAATTTAATTATAGGTACTCGTATTTTCTACATTCCCAAAACATTTTTCACTTTTTTAATTGGTAATTAAATTATTGATTAGTGTTATGTGTTCTGATATTAACATATCATAAAAAAACACGACAATTGAAATATAATTCAAGTTGCTTACAAGTAGTTACAAGTTACAGCTACGAGACCCTGCTTTACATAGCTGCGCCTACTGCCATCAGCACTCAGTGAAACCTATCTACCAAAGGATTTACTAAAGCAGATCCCTTTTATTAAAGTTCTGAGATGTTTAGACAAGCCATAGAAACAGAATACAAAGATTTAAACACGTGTGACTTTGGTTGTAGCGTGTTGGACGCGCCGCCATTACCATAACCAGTCTCGCCTTGTCACCAATGTCACGATATCAATCTGCGCGGAAACGCGTCTTGTGGTAACTCGATCATCTGTCCCCTCGGCTCGGTTGATAATCTATGATTTCGTGTATATGTGTGTATGCTTACCAGCTTTCTGAGAAAGAGAGTGCGCTTGTTTTATTGTTTTGAAGAAAAGTAATTTCATAAACCTACTGTAATTTTATTCACGGTAGCTTCAGATTCTTTAAATTTATTCAAGTTATTCTAAGTCAAATATAAATTTATCTTTTACACGTACAATGCAAAGCCACTCGCTACGAAATCGTTTCTTAGCTACAGTCCATAGACGTCCCACAGCTGGGCACGGGTCTCCCCCACAGACACAGCCGCGGAAGGTCCAGAGCATACTCCACCACGCTGCTCCAATGCGGACTGGCGAAGACCAATACAGTACGCACCTCCAATACAGTTTCTTTAGAGGACTCACGTTGACACAATGTTAAGAGAGTTAATGTTGTTTAAATATTTTGATTAGGTTTCTAGACACACGTTATAGCGAAATAATATTTGACTTCAACTCCGCTTCGGTTAACAGCTGCTGTCGTGCCTATTAAGATAGATCCACAAGATTCATATTCAGATTCATGTATTTTTCAGTATATGATATTTGCATACCATAGTGAACGTCATTACATTTTTTATGTACCGCCAGTTTACAAAGTTGATGCTACCGAGAAGAAGAAGAATCAAGAATCTCGGTAGTTAGGTACTCTTTTCAGTATACAAATTAATAATTTGATATAGGTACATTAGTATTAAAGTTAAAGTGGAGCTGGAGATACTTTACCACCAAGGGTTTTTTATCGTTTAAGTACTTAATCATTTATTATATAGAATGCTTTATGCAGGAGGTTTTGTTGAGGAGGTGGAGAAACCTGCATTTTCACTGAGTGGGCATGGGCTATATAATATTACTAGGTGTAAACGAAACTATCGTTATGATTAATTCCACGCGAGCGAAGCTGCGGGCGTCCACTAGTCATAAATATATTGACATGGTACAGTTAAATACCATTAACAGCTCTAATAAACAGCTCTCGCTAGGTTCATACTTTTGTATGCCGTAAATACTTACGGCTCATTCTTGTAAAATAAAGATGGTGTCAATGTCGGCAGCACTACCCCGCAGTATGGCATAAGACATAGTGTGTAAGTAGCTAAAGTAAACTAGTTGAGCTGATGTAATATTAGAGAGCAATTTGATCTTTTGGACAGCGTTATTTAATACGAGTAGAGACCTTATTCACATAAAAAATGATACTGGAATAGGCCTAAAGCATACTGTGGCCACACTCGGCCGCGCACGCACCGCCCGAAACTCGTGCGCCGCATAATAGCTCTGTAATATATCCGAGTATATCTCTATCGCTGCGCAGCCCACTCTAATCGATATTAAACACGTCAAGTGCGTACAAACGTTTACTTGATGTAGGACGCGAATGTAATTTAATTCAAAATTAACTGGGTGCCTTTGCAGTCTGTAGTCACTACAGTAGTTCGTAGTCACGACAAGTCTATGAAATTTATGTAAAATAGATTGGCTTCCAATTTTTTTTTTTCAAAAATTTATCCGTAGTCCATGGCCATTAATGTATCTTCATGAAAAGTAGTCGTCATCGTTAGACTGTATCGGTGTATATGTATCGGTCAAGTACAACTTAGATTTACTTAGATACTTGGGCGCTCTTTAGTATACAAGATTCCTAAGGGCAAAAATTAACCTAAAACTAGCTGCTTTTACGCTGAAACTATGTGGTAAGGTAGCAGCATAAATGGCTTAGATCTGAACCGAAGCAAACACCTCTCATGTAGGCCTGTGCAGCAGAGCTCGTACACCCATCAGACTGGTGTTTACAAGTCTTACGTCCACATAAATTACTCAATTGAGGGCTAACGTTTATAACGTAAGAATGTTTTATTCGCATATTTAAAAGCCTTTTGAAGAAACGTTATAATTTGCACATTTAGACGAAAACTACTGGCGTCATAAATTTTAAATATGATTTATGACCACCTCAAGCTTGCCTCAAATAGCGACGGGAGTGTCTCAAGGAAGAACATTTATTCACATATTTTTGTCCTTATATTGTAATTACTGAATGTTTGCAATATTATATAGATCCAATTTATTACGGATAATGACAAACGTGCTTGGACTACCATCCATCCACCACCGTCCATGACAAGCACAAGAGTTCTTGGCTGGGTATCTAATACCAGCCCTGACGGCCGGGGACGGCAGGTGGTATCTACCGGCAACAGATACGTGTGCAGGAGTCGTACCAAGTCTGGAACAGATGCATTGCTACCGTTGAATGATAAGAAAATCTTTAAAAAAAGAAAAGTTTTATGCATTGTGCCTACATGCATTACACACAAAACTAATATAATTATGTGCGAGTTGATGCATGTTCACCAAGTTGAAGAGGCGCCTGGCACAAGTCAGTTCCATCCTCAGTAGTTCTAACTGAGGCGAAGAGCATAAACTTGGCAGAGGAGCAAACCGCATGCCAATTAACCGAATACACGTGTTCTACCACTTGTTAACCATAAATACATCGGACTAATGTATTTTCCCGTGTATTATAAAACTGTCAACGTCCGTCCTACGAGCGGGAACCAGTTTGCACTGAACACAAACACGACACCAACTCTCGCACACACGGATACTTGTAAAATATAGTCACATTATGGGCATACCCGAGTGGTACTTCGTGGGGTAGGGTGACCACTGTAGCCGACCAAAAATATGGTCACTTTATCAATAATATCTAATGGCTTAGAAAAACAAATGTAAATATCTGTAATGTGTAATTTATGCTTCCATCGACCACCGCTATCCCACCACGCTTCTTCACAGCTGGAATTAATTATCTGTGGCCCATCCGAAAGTCCGCAACAAAGGGTAAGCGACATCCAAAGCATGAAAATTGGAAACCGTCAAGAATATAAATGGGGTACTGTTTAATCTACCATATAATTTCAGTCGATTGAGGCTAAATTCCGAAAAAATAGTGAAAGGATTAACATTCATATACGTCACATCAATTCCTTTCATGAAATAGTTTGAATTTATTTACGCAGCGGTGCAGTTGGCTGTGCGCCATACATGAACGACCATCCAGACATACTCGTCGCTATGGCAACCACTCGAGACCCGCCACTAGGTTCATACTACTACCAGCTACTTACTACATACCTCACTAGCCAACTACTAACTCGTATTGCTTCATTTACATAAAACAAATAAACGAATGCGATCCCCACCAGCTCTAGACCAGGTTGATAGCCACTCCATTTGCCCCTGCCATATATCATTAAAATTCATTTACTGTAAGCGCTGGCTGCCGTGTCAATGTCTCTTTACGGCAAGTCCAAATGAAAAACTCAACGGCTCAAAGCTTTTAACACGCGAGTGACAAAACTATTTTATTTTCATTCCGCTACTACGCGGACACTACTTTATGAGCGGTTCTCGAATTTTATACATATTTATTTTATGTTGTATGTACTAACGGGCTATTAAGTTTTAATTGCTGGTGAGAATGTATTACTTTTTTGTATGAACACAAAGCGTTTTTGCTACGTGTTGTGGGCGGCGAGATCGTATGTCGGCCCACTTGCACGGACTAGGGTTAACTGATTTAACTCTGAGTCAAAGGCTAACACAGTGTTAAGTAAATAATTTATCTTGCGCATCAAGAGTCGGGAGCAGACCTTGGTTTAAATATCTAAATATACCCACTAATGTGGTTAGGCCCCTTAACCATGTGGTATTGTTGTTTATTGTAAAAATATTTTACATATTGGACTTTTTGTTATTCAATTTTACTTTTTGTTATCTGCCGCAATGACTAACTGCTCGCTAACGAAGCTGCGGCCTAGTAAAATTTTTTTAAGAAGAATATTTTTTTTTATCAAGAAAATACTTTCTTTTTTATCAACTGATAAGTAAATATTTAGTGGAGTGCGTTTATTTAAAAATATTGAATGTTAACTCTCTTGTGTCTAGATTTTTAGTGTAAATGTAGTAGTGCATAGACAATTCAATTTTCCCAACTAAAATAAAGAAATGTCAGGTAAGTTAACCCGGTGTTACGTATTATGTAGTGGCACAATTACAGTTAAAATTGTATCTATTTAACCCCGAGTTTACAAACAGAAGAAATTACATGTCTTATAAAAAGTTACCTAACCGTACCAATACTGGGCATGTCAATTGCTTTCCTATATTATTTTAAAATTCCGTACCAAACGGCATAGTAACCCCTACTCGTGTTACTAAGCCTCCGTTGTCCGTCTCCATGTAATAGGTAGACAGTTAAAACATGGAAAGTCTGCATTCTGTAATTTTAAACTTATACGATGGTACGTAACCTAACATATGCAAAATCGCCACGCACTTGGCTGGTATTCTTCTTAAAGTATGCATCATGATTTGAAATTTCAAAATAAGCACCTGGCATCATTCCCTTACGGGTTTTGATTAATAAATGTAAATAACTAATGACGTCACCACGAACCGCCGGCCGCGCGGAACTTGATCTCCTTGGTCAAATGCAAGCACGTGTAGTCAGATTTGTGAGAATTTGTGGTTTAAAAGACATAACATTCTTGCAATTCATTTGGAACTTTAAAGACATTGCCATTTAAAAACGCAGTTACGTATTTATAGTAAGAAAAGGTAAAATTCAAGATTATTATTACTCGATCATGTTACCACACAGCCGAAATGCATTAATAGCGGTAACGTGAGAACAAAACATCAATTATTTATAATTAGAAACGTTTCCTGAATTTTCGTATCGGAATGTTGGTCACCCTCGCCCGTCGAGTAATTTATCGCGGGCCGCGGAACCATCGCCCGCATTATTCGGGAAGATTAACTCGAGGGCCCCCGGGGGGACCGCGGCCCGGGCGGGGGACGGGGGCCCGGCGGGGGGCGTGGCCGGGGCGGGCCGCGAGGCTTTCCCGCGCGACTGTACCTTTTTATTGCAATTCTTCGGTCCAACCGGTACGCGCTTCATACAATTTATCGGCCCTTTATAAACGACAGTGAGATGGGGCGGACAGTCCGAGCCCCGCGGCTTAAGGTCATGTAGTTTATCTACGTGTCCCGCGGCTCACCCGGGTTCTCATGCAAATGCATGACATTGAATATACTGCGCTCTAGTAAATTAATCCCTACAGAACAACATGCATTTTACAGCGATAAGTATTTCAAGTATTCAATTAAATTTTAGGATTGCACATTTTAGTTAAGTTTTGTTGAGAAACTGCGTGTCAAGCATGCCGCTCGAAGGGTTGTCAGATAGGTAGGTATGCCAACTTGTACCTACTTGGCAAGGGTGTAGACCGCTGTAGGACCGGAGTAGTAATTTAGTGGCAAAATTTCACGGGCGCTACCGCGCTTCGGAGGGCACGTTAAGCCGTCGGTCCCGGTTCTTTTCAATGGTGAAAACAATCGTAAGCCTTGTCGAAGACCTTCGGGTGGCTTGAGAACATTCGACACTTGGTTGGTTACTAACCTCTCCACCATTCCGCATTGGAGCAACGTGGTGGAGTATGCTCTAGACCTCCCGCAGATTTGTCTATGGCAGTGGGAAGTCTATGGGTTGCAGCTAGCATTAACCGCTGAGAGCTATGCCCTAAGAGCCTCGCCATCTCATTCTGGCATTGCGGCCGGAGACACGTGCCGGGCCGATAGGGAAGTAATGAACCTATCTAAAACAAGTAAGTGGTCGGTAAATTATAATTCAATAACCTAAAATCATTTTTTGTAATGTAATTAGCATATAAACAATGTTGCGAACCCTCTAAGCCGCGGTACATTGCCCGAGCAGGCATCGTTACCAGCAGCCAGCACTGCCAGCAGTAATGTCCAGCGTATCATCCACACTACACTGTAACTGCAACTCCACTCGTAAAACTAATATTTTGCTTTGTCCGCGGCTGGAGAAACAGTTTATGAGCCATAAAGCGGCTGAACAGCGTGTCTCGGATGTAATCTGAACATTAATTAAGCTTGATTTACGTCTCGCTGCAGTCTGTGTAAGGAAAAGGACATTTATTGTAAGGATTTGATAAGTTTTAGCCAGTGTTGCTAGTGTGCCAGCGACGTTACCAAGCTTGCCAAGTTTGCCAAGTTGCCTTGTGGCAACATTAATTTATATTCCATTACAAAATTTGACGCGACTATACATATACATTCATACGTACACGAAAGCGAGTTAAGAATGCGAGTAGGTTTAATCTGAACGTCATGTTAATATTACACCGACCAGTCCAGCAGCGGAGAGCGCGAAAACTTTGTGAACGTGATTTTACCATTAACTGATTAAAAAAAACATTACAAATGCTCTAAGTTAATTTCCTTCTCCACCACCGCATTGGTACTGTTTACAAAAATAACAGGGTCTTAAATAGTTTAGCAAATATTTTATCTGTTTAACTACCGACAGTGGAAATAGGTACCTACCTACGATAACATATCTATTTCAAATAATGTTTGGAAAAGTTTATCTCTTCGTTATGCTTTTCAAATAATTATCCCTACTTTACATACAAATATGCTTTCTTGTTATCCTTCTTGTAAGAAACAAATAAACTTATTTGTAGCGTAGACATTATGTTAAATTATATTATACTCTGTAATGTAACAATTCAAAGACACCCAATAAATAGGTTGGCAGAGGAAGCCAGTGCACTTAGATCACGAAACTGGCGCGGCGGCGCGGCGCGGGGCCATCTGGCGGCGCTCTGGACGCAGCAACACGCGACATGCGCCATTCAGCGCACACTCGCCTCGGAGCTGTCCTAGATAGAGTATATATTTTTAGGGATGTAAGATGGAAAACGACCAAAAGGCGCGCACCAACCGTTCGCTGTCGCCCATGACTACTGTAACAGACTGAACAAGACTCAAGTAGGGCCTGGTTCGTTAGCTGGTATAAGGACTGGGTCAGGGACCGTTACTCTTATTCATTGTTGGTTAGTTAGTAGATTAATTTGGGAAACGGCATAATCTGAGGTTAATAAATTAATATAACACTGTCTCTACATAATTTGATTTTTTTATCATTTCAAATTATGTACCTGCAAGCTTGTTATTACAGCATTGAAAAAGCCATTGATTATGAATGACCTACCACTGATGAGCAAGACATCCGCTGTATCATTTTTAAAAAATTGTGCAATCATTCAAGCCTACTCGAAAGGCTGAGCAGTGCGTTATGGAGGCGCTCGCAACGTCACCCCGTCTGTTATCTATCCTCGCAGATGGCGGCACGCGCCCGTTTTTGCGGGAACTAAATCGCGATAAAATCCCGAAGCTAATTGATGTTTATTACGTGCGATAGAGAGGTGAGGCGGAGACATTTATCACGCTTTGGCGGGAACTGAGGCCAGCGACAGATGGAGTTCTGCCGAGTGATGCATCGGGAGCGTTGAGCGATGGCACCATAACTCGAGTGACGAGCAGAGAGAGATAATGATTCGGATGATAATGACTGTTTTTATCCAATTGTGTCCTTTAATCGGTTATCAATTCAGGAAGAAGACGAATCTTAATAACGCTTTGCAGCTGTGATCTAGATGAGTAACAATCTAAAATGAACTCAATATATGCTTGAGTCCAGATTAGGTGTTCACGTTACTTGTTTAGATTTGTTGTTAGGTTATGTGAAATGCGTAGGTTCCTATCACACATATTTGTAAGTTAGTAAATTAGCCACGAAACTGATATTATTATTACGTAGTTTATGAAGTAACTGCATTATAAAAAATCTAAGCTTCTCTTCCGAGAGAATACGAATAGATACTCAAAAATACATTTTGACTACGCAACGTACGTTGATGCACACGCGCACATCAGATACAAATTAATGTTGTCAAGCATTAGACAAATAGCAGCTAATTTTTGAACATTTTTTAAAATTATTGCATTGTCATAAGTCCTTGATATGTGTGTAAGATTTAAAATTAATCAGACGTTTAGAAGTGGACGAAAATCACGTTCAAAGATTCCGTTGTATACATACATACATAGATACCTACAAAATGTTTACAACTAGTTGCATCACAAGTAATGGCTTGGGTACGGAAGGCGTGCTGGTATCTTGAAACAGATAGATTATAAGATCGTCAAGGCTTTCATTGCCCGGTGGCGGGTATTGAGCACGTTATGTAGCACAGTTTAGCTACTGTAGACTTATGTTATGATAAACAATAGCGTCGGCCAGACAGCCCGCGCTCCCAGTAACCGGACACCGGCTGATGACCTCGTCCGATTACTGCTGAGCTTTCAGTCCGCAAACCTGCATTCAAAGGTTACGTCCATTTATAATGCCACGCTATCGCTGATCTAACTTCGTCTGAGGCAGACATTATTATGTACCATACGTATCTACACCGTACGTAATGCGATGCGTCTATTAAACAAAAGAGATCCGATTAATGAATGAGTCTTTGTTAGTAGGCAGATCCAATTTCTTTGGTCTATGAAAATATGTATAGCAATACCTAAAGCACATTCCGTATTGAAAATGTTTAGTTTTTTTCTAATGCTTGATCAATTTGTAATATCATGTCAATCATGTCATATTGAAAGAATATTCATTAAGTTTGGGTAGGGAAATACTAACCTGCTTTCAAACAAGTACAATTGGTCTAAACTATTCAGTAAATAACTAACTTACTTTTGGCTGTTGCAAATGGGACAACAAATCATATGTTTATGGCGCAGAAATTATGCGTAGTTAAATATATTGTGGATACAGTATTTTGAGAAACTACGTTCAAGAAAATTGAACGTGCCTCAAGATGATGGTGGATTGGTTGTCCCTGTGTGGTATAGCACCATAATAGTTGTAGAGTTAAGATTTGAGAACTAGAACGAGACCAATCCAATAAACTGTCATAAGGAGACCTGTAATCATAAGACGTAAGGAGACCTGTACGTAGATATTATTAAAAACAGGGATTTTGAATGTCTTTGTGGAACATATTATTATCTCCAATAATAAGCGGTGCCTGCGACATCGATAGCGCCGGCTCCCAGCGGCTGAGCTGAAGAGCTTGCACCTGACTCGGCCACTTGACACCACATGCGCCTGTAGCCAACCCAAAAGCAACGCTATTACAACCACCTACAGCTCAAATCAAACCCACGAAGCATCCGTCCACTGAGCACTGAAGTGCGGGCGTTCCAAAACGATTGACACTGCAACATATATTCTACCCGGTCATGTTATGACACACAATGCAGCGTCAGCGGAGCAGTGCGATCCACGCGCTTCTCGCTGTGGGAACAGAAACCGTTACTCGAATGTCAAGGTTGGTAAAAAATTCGCCAAGTGGTGACGATGCAACCAAACTTAAAGTGATGTTTTAAGTAAAAAAGTTGGACTACAGCTATAAAATTAATGGCTTACACATAAATGTTACTGAAAAGAGCAGACACCTTACTTAAACGGAGATTCACAAGATGTTCGTTAGTTGATAACTAAGAAGAAATGTTATAGAACTGTTATCGGTCACTTTTTTAAGGAAATAGCAACTCCGCCACTGACACTCAAAATCAAATGTTTAAAAGCTAATATAAAGAATGAACCGTTTAGAACAGGTCCTACGAGTCCCAGAAAAAATTCAGTCAGACTCGCTAACACTACCCTACAGTACACCAGTAAGCAAGAAGTAATTCTAAAGTTAAGTAGGTACTGATATTCTAATAATGTAAAATGGACTAAGTGGCAGACGTAGTGTTAGTTTAGTGTAGTCGTCTGTGGTTTGCGATGTGCCGGTTGTGGAGTGCGGAGTTCGGGGTGCGGGGTGCGGAGTGCGGGGTGCGGGGTGCGCGACCTACGCCAACAGCGCTCGAGGGCGCCGGCGCCGCTCTCAGCGTCTGCGCATCTGGCGCATCGCCCGACGATCACTTGTGCCGGCGGCGCAGGGCTGCCACTGATCGAACAACACACAGACAAGCAATATTCAAAATGTACGGTGTTAAACTGCTTTTACAAATACTCCACACTTCGGCGATCGCTAAGACATTTGAATGGACTGAAAACGTACATGTAGCATCCACCTTTCTTTTTTTTTGTTTAACGAGTGGGAAACCTTGAAAAGGTACCCGGACGTCGTGGGAGCGACGCCGGGTTATGTGGG
The DNA here is from genome assembly GCA_944567765.1 of Carterocephalus palaemon. NCBI lineage: Eukaryota > Metazoa > Arthropoda > Insecta > Lepidoptera > Hesperiidae > Carterocephalus > Carterocephalus palaemon. The sequence goes on from OX155641.1 coordinate 194,325, forward strand.
ACTTTCACCCACTAAAACCCACTCGATGGCCTACTCCGGCGCTACAGGAGGGATCCGGGATCTCTCGTAGAACGCGCCGGTCCCCTCCGGCGCTACGCCCAAGACGGGCTCTTCCCGGTTTACACAACGCTTGTACAGCCACAAACAGCGTCGTCTTTCCCGGGGTCACATGATGGACGATTCGAGCTCCCACTGTCACCGCCCGTGACCCCAGAAGCCCCCTTTTACGACAGGCAGGGGCTACCGTAGCACTATTCTGGTCCCAAGCTACAGGGACGAAATCCACCTACGACCTCTTTTAATCGTCGAAAGTACATCTGACTTAAACAAAATATATATGTGATGGAGTGTGACTCCTTCAGGGCCGGCGACAACGCATTGGCGAATCGTCTGGTGTTGTTCTCGTCTCAGAAGACGCTGACCTACCTGATCTACAAATGCATACGTACAAGTTGCGGGCTACAACCAACATAATAAGTGTTGTTTCGCTTAAGGTCGATCAATTTTCCATCGGACATCACCTTTAAAAGCATTATCGAATATCATCCAGAGTCCGCCCCGGCGAGTAGCCAGCGGGCGCAGCCCTAGCGGCCGCGTCTGCTTATGTTCAAGCGCCCAGCTATCCCTCTAGGCAGCGCATTACACTAATTTGTCTAACTATTAATAAACAACTTTGAAGAGGCGGAGGTCAGTTATTTTGGCCAAAGGGCTGCAGTAATGGATCTCCTTCCTTCGCCGCACTATTACCATGTTATAACTATAGTTACTTCCTCTTAAGAATACTCCAAGAATTGATTTGTGTTACGATGTTACGAAACTGAATTGCATTGAAAAGGAAGTTTTATAAAACAAATAAATACCTATTTAAATTACGTTATTATGCAGTTTAATTTAGTCTGTGTTCTACACATTTCTGCCTACCCTTTGTGTAAAAAATTGCATAGAAATATTAGAAAATGCTTTAATGTATAAAGCATTTTCTAACCGAACTTTATTTTTAAGTGGACATAAAAGCTTAAATTTCTACCACGCGAGATTTGACTATGAATAAAATTATCAATACAATTTTATGACGCTTCCCCGGACTCACTGTCCATAACACAGCCACTCGACCATTATGATAATTACTGACAGCTTGCTCCTCTGCTTTCTGTGGTAGTAAAATAAAAAAATAAAAGCTATTTTGACCTAAAACATCATGGGTCACGTTCTAGGTAGAAAATGTGATTGGATCAATATCACTTTGTGAGAGGTTAGAAAACAAGTGGCGCGCGCCGCGCATGCTATGTGGTTATAACTTTGACTCTAGCTCGTGCAGCACGCGGTTCAAAAATACTAGGCACTTAGGGATTATGATCGTTTACTAGCGCTTTAAAGCTTGTAACTAATTCAGCCAAACAAAATAGCCTAATTGTATCCCTACCATTGCTAGGCCGTGATTATCCAAGAGCGGGGCACCAGCCCAGGTGGTAGGAGCGTGGTAGTTACTAAAGGTTGTTAAATTTATTGATATCATTTACCTACAAATGATTATCGTTTTTTTGGAATTTTTAAGCCGATTTTAAAAAACAATACTTAATTTCCAATACATTAAGTTACATACTAAAAATATTAAAATCATTCGACTTCTTTATAAAAAAAATATTCATTAATTTAAAAAAGTAAAAAAATAAGGTTATTATTCCGCAAAGATTAAGGTAGGTACAAGCGGACCCCTGTTGGCTTGGAATTTAAATTTTGAAAATGGAAAATGCAAATGGCGGCTGGCGGGTCGCAGACGCATTACGATATAAGCCAGACTGCATAATAATTCGGCGCGGCGATCGTAAATCCGCGCGCGCTAATGTACGCATAAATCCCACGCGGTGCGGCGCGGCGTCCGCTCGCTCGCTAAATATTTTCGCCAATTTTATGTGTTCCCTTAACTTACTTACGTAAGTGAGTACCTGGACATACATTTAAAGAATATACCTAGAGATTTATGTGGAGTCAGACTGTTTTATTACCTCTTTGATTGGAAATAAAGTAACGACACTTACGGCAATTTAACGTTGGAAAAATTGTTCAAAGGTTTGTTGAGATAAAGTATTTTTTAATCTTTAATTTTATCATTCTAAATGTATCTATTTATATGAATTTAATTATAATTAAGATTTTATTGAGATCAAAAACTAATGAAATACTGTTAAACTTTTTATCAATTTGCCTTATAGAGAAATAGTATGTACCTTAGATTTACCTATTTTATACAACCTATACAATAGCTAATTGTATGAGTTGTATCAAAATAAATATATTACCAGTTGAGAGGTTATAGACAGGTACCCTAATACCTACTCTATCTCATTGGCATTGTTATCAGATAGCAAGAAATGAGCTATTATCAACTGATAATTGTGTTAGCAAACACTGCAGTAAAAAAGTGATTAACATCAGAATTGTAAGCGGTGACGTGCTGAAGCGGCAGTCGGGCGGCGCGGCGTGAGAACTGTAATTGCTGGTGATACCGCGTGCACTGGCTGGAGATCATTACTTTACCGTTTTGTCAGTATTTCATTTACAATGCTCGGCCAGACCAGGCACAACATTGATACATGATTATGTCAAGGCAATTTTTCCATGACTACGAGTAGCCTGGCTCCTACGTCGATGCCGATATTAGAGGCCGCGGTAGAGCCGTTTAAACATCACTTTATTTGGTTACCGATTCCATCCTATTTATACACAAGATATTCCTAAAATAATCTTCTAAAAATAAATTAAAATCTGAGCCCGCCATTTACTATTTATTTTCGGGGTAAGGTGGCGGGCAATTTAAGAATTCCGAGGTGACGAGAGGATGAGTTACGTGGCGCGCGCTCGCGCGGAATGCGGCTAACGACCGCCGCCAGGGGCGCTGGTGTCGCATGGCGCGAAATCCGCTTGATTTACTACCCTCATGTGTCGCAGTAAATGATGTTCGGCGTGTATCAAGTATATTTTGAAAGTTACAATTGTTATCCTGTTGTGACCGCCCCCGCTCACCAGCGGGATAATACCACAGGGTTTTGTCCCACTAGCGAGAGCAATCGCCCAGGAGGACTTCAGAAAAACCAGAATTCCTTCACGTAAAGCGACTTTCTCGCTGCGAAATATGCGATATATATTTAGTTCAGTAATCGATAATTAACTATCGATCTGTTTTTAATCGATTGCTGGATATCTCGGATTATGATCGGCCGGACTGCGGGTGAAGCTAAATTTTGTAGCGGTAATCATTGGTGTAGCTCGCCGTTGATAAAAGCTATACTTACTATATTTTAGAACATTCCTGAATGGTAGAGCTAATTCTGCGCGGAAAAAGATTTAACGCCGCGAGGAAAGCAAATAAGCAATGTAATCTGCAGTGGCTAGTGATGTAGAGCAACAGTGTCAGCGAGCGCAGCTCGCGAGTGGCGCGAGTGCGCAGGCGCAGGTAGGCCGCCGCAAAGGCCACTCTCTCACGCATGTTTTTTGCGGAAGCAAGTTTTCGGCGACTGCGCTAATGGCACCAGTTTGGAGAGCTTTTAGTAGAGTCGCCAAGCTTGAGCTCGCATTATTGGGATTCTAGTATTACTTATTGTATCGAGTAGATTGTGACTAGTAGTATTAGCCAGCGGTATTACGTTATTCTAAGGTGTCATGTCAATGTTTGGTCATTAGTTAAATATTATTATATTCCTTATTATTATATTCTAGTCACATTTTTTTTGTAATGTTTTATTTCATAACTTTACAACATTAATACAAAAAGAAATTTTTAGTTATTTTATACAATTACGCTACAACCGATTGACGTTCCACTGTTGGGCCGATAGCCAGATTAGCCAGAGACGCTCCAATGCGGATTGGTTAGGGTTACTGCAGGTACCTGTACATTGCTTGCAATTTGATTCTTGACGCGGCCGTCCCGCGCCGCTCGGCCAGATGGCGCCACGAGCGCCCGCGTGTCGCACTTCATAAACCCGGCTAAAGTGATCCGAATGTATTAATAGCCGCACGCCACAAGTTCCTATAAATTGCGATCGAATTGCACAACTGTCAGTAAGAGTTGGAAGCGTAGTTCACCATTTATATTACTAACTAGCTGTTTCCCGCAGCTTCGCCCGCGAAAAATTAAACAAACGGCTATAATCTTTCTGAAAGAAAATTTTCGTTCCGATCCACGGAAGATACTTTTCAGAATCAGCGCCATCTGTTATCCGTGTCCCAGACTCTTTCCATTAAACGTGCCAATATCCCCTTGGTAACATATTTAGGGTGCTAATGTAGTAATGTAATGAGCCCAACAGTGGGACAAACAAAGGGCTGCGGTGGCGGTGGATGGGAAAAAATATACATAAAGCAAAATAAAACTTTATTTGTACGCAACTGCAAAAAAAATACCTCACAGAGCACAGCGCTACATTACTTACAATAATTAACTTATACATTCATAGTAATCCATAATTCACGGAAAGTCTATATCGCTCGTTCCTGAGCCATAGTCAAGTACTCCACCGTCTTCCATGGAGGTGTTATCGCTCGAGACGTGCCCGCGGGGGCACTATCGGCGAGTGCGTAACGCATCCACGTTAACCCACTGTCGCCGCGCAACTTGTCGCAAGCCGATTTCAGTGCACCGATATGAGGTAACTAAGGCACTGTGGCAACACTTACCACTCACACTATGCCGTCGTATCGGTGCTGCTCGAATAAATCACACTCTATGTGTGAGACAATAGGGGCGATGTTGTCAGATCGGTGCGATTGCGGCCGCAAAGCGAGTGTATCGGCAGGACGTGCCGTATCGCCGGCGATAGCTGCCCCATATCGCGACGATGGCTCGCTCGGCCTCGAAGGTACGAGTATCGTGTCGGCAGACCGATCCTACAACATGTACTTAAGATCTGTAGAACAACAAAGTGATTAAATATAAATATCAGTGAATCATGAATGTTGTTGCTTTTTTAGATCCAAACAGCGTACTTAGTGATTCTTTGAAATTGTTAATTAATATTGTGTCGGCACAGACTCGTGTGCAAAATTAATAGGCTAATTAAATAATACAGAAGAAGCTGTACCAAATACAGAACACAATGTACAAACTCCCCAACAACAGCACCTTCGCATCACATGTTGTATAAGAATTTGTTTTCCATCTTTTTAGCTTGGATTTAAAATCCACCATTCAAAATGGGTTTTTTTTTCTCTTAATTTTGAAAGCTTTGTCGACCTCGACAATGTCGCTCTGACATACATACTCATAATCTTAAACAAACAAAACAAATCATTTAGATTTTCGCCTTATCGCCTTTATATTAACTAAGGTATAGAAAGCTCTGGCAAGATCTCCCGAAGGGTTTGCCATTACACTGTTACACAATCCAACACCATATACAATTCAATTACAAAAAAGCCTCCCTCCTCCTAAACAATTCATTGCGTTACAGATGTCTCGGTCTATGTATGTACTACAAATCTCTTAAACCGTAAATGAACATGACACGTGTCGCTAAGCCTGGTTTTTTTTTTGTTTTTTTTTTTTTTTCTTTATTTAAAGAGCTTTGTCGGTCTCGACAATGTCGCTCTATAGGGAATTACAGCGTATTATAATAATATATTAGTGCGTTACAGTCTACGTCTTATGGCTATATTAACTAAATTATAAAGAGCTCTGGCCAGTTCTCCCGAGGGCTGTGCCAAAGCGCTATTACAAAAACCAACATCATATTGTAATGTAGTTCCAAAAATCCGTCTCCTACAAGTCTCATTCCGAACACACTCCAAAAGCACATGTTGGACATCCTCCACGTAGTCACAGTCCGGACAATTTGGCGACTGTGTTCGACCCATTAAATACCCAAATTGGTTCAAGGGGATATGTCCTGCCCGAACTCTTAATGCCGTTACAATGTCATTTCTGCCCAGAGAACACTTATCAATCCAAGTCCTACATAAAGGCTCACTCTGTATTGTCCTGTACCAGATACCTTTCTCGCGTGATCTTTTATCGAAGTACTCCTTCCATAGTGTATGGCAATATGTTTTAAGATTTTTAACACCTTCAGAATAAAATGGTAGTGCCTGGATCGGGACACTTTCAAAATAAGCTTGCCTAGCCAGAGCGTCCGCATCCTCATTGCCACAAATATTTACATGGGATGGTATCCATTGGAGCGCAATTATTTTTCCGGTTCTCTTTAACTGTAATATCAAATTAATAATTTTGTAGGCTATCGGCATACATCGCACAGGCGAGGTAGCCCGAGCCAGGTGTAGGAGGGCACTCTTAGAGTCAGTTAAAATGACACACTTGTCGAATTCAATTGACTCCAGGTAAGATAAGGCCTCAAAGATAGCTAAAAGTTCTGCCGACATAATACAACAATCATATATAATTTTAAATTTCATGTCTCATGTTGACATGTCTCATGTGAGGCAGCGTGATTTAGTTAACACGATTGAAAAAACCACGTTGGTCCAAGTTGAAAATACCATGGTGGTCTATGACATAAAATTAATGGCATACGGCATAAGGATCACCTAGCAGTGCGAGTAGAGCGCCTGCATGGCTTGCAAACGTGACAGGAAGCTGCATTTATATAAACAAAGTTTAGCGAACGACTGTTCTCGCAACTTTGTAGCCTACGTGGCCGCTTACTTGCGTTGTACGCGAGAAGTATGAAATTTATTTTATGAATGCTTAGCCTGCAGATCGGCAGAAAGACCATTCCAGCCATCCAACCAACCATCTATCAGCCTTTGAAGTCCACTGCTGGACATAGGCCTCTCCGAAGCGACATCACTCCGACCGGTCCTGTGCCTGCTGGAACCAGCGGTTTCCCGCCGTCTTCTTCAGGTCGTCAGTCCACCTAGTCGAAGGGCGACTAGGTGGCCAGTGCTCTCCATTCGAGGACTTTTCTACCCCACCGGTTATCAGTCCTTCGAACGACGTAGCCTGCCATTGCCAAAAAGATATGGTGACAGTTTCTGGAAATATTTCATTCTTGTAAGATCTATCTCAAACTTCTACATGGGACATTTAGGTAGAATATGAATAAAAAATATTCGTCTTTTTATTAAACTTGACAAAGAAAAAGATTCCAGCTGTTCCTTGGAAGAATTTTCTTTCCATCTATTAGATTTTGCCAAAACATAATTTTCTTATCCGTTCAGAGATTCAGTTTCTTAAGCGGGAAAAAGATCTGCGAGAAAATATTCAAACTTGAATTTTTGCATTTTCAGATCCATACCAAATGGCTATGTTTTTGATTTAACAGTTTTTTAAGAAGCACTTTGACAGGATTAGACCACCTGTTAAACAACGTGAGCAGACTGGAATTAGTGCTGGGCTAGCGACATACGAAACGCAACGGAACGAGAAGAGCGAGCGCAGTTATACATACCTACACACACACACACACACACACACACACGTGTCCACTTCTACTCGTATTATATATATCCTATAGGAAATTGAATAATCTTTTGTTCCTGCTGACTACTCGTGTTACTGATTATTATTATTTACTCATTAAAAATCAATGTTTTATAAATTCCAACACTACCCGATGAGATAGTGAGTCATTTTTCCACGGCTCGGTTAATACTGATGTGCTATCATGCATTATTAACGATATGCAAACAAAGACCTTGAAGCTTGTTTTATTTGCAGATGATTCCATAGTTCTCACAGTTCGTCGCGATTTTTTTATATGATGCCGACATATAAACTTGCTTTAATAGAGCGTGTAGAGTAGTGACATTATTATCCTGTGAAAAATCCTCAAGAAACCACTCGATTTTTCATCCTTTCATCCTGAGTGACTCGTTGCAGTTTTGGAACACAAATATCCTGTGGTAAACAAATTTGTTGATAAAATTAGATCAACGATTCAGTAAATGAGGCCCTTCCTCCCTCCAGATTTTTACCACTGAAGTGGTATTGAGAAGTTTGAGGATAGTAAGTCAGCATTGTAAGCCGTGTGTTGTATTGCAGGTGTCGCCAGATGGTGCAGTGAGCGGCCGCAGCATGTTCGGCGGCGGCGGCTCCGGCGGCGGCTACGGGGAGGGCGAGGGCTACGGGCTCGGCTACGTAGCGGGCGGCGGGCGCCTGCAGCAGTACGCGCACTTCGCGCCGCACCAGAACGTGTGGCATCACCACCACGCGCCGCACCACGACTCCTACCACGGTACGTGTGTCCGGCGACGGCTACGGGGAGGGCGAGGGCTCCGGGCTCGGCTACGTGGCGGGCGGCGGGCGCCTGCAGCAGTACGCGCACTTCGCGCCGCACCAGAACGTGTGGCACCACCACCACGCGCCGCACCACGACTCCTACCACGGTACGTGTGTCCGGCGGCGGCTACGGGGAGGGCGAGGGCTACGGGCTCGGCTACGTGGCGGGCGGCGGGCGCCTGCAGCAGTACGCGCACTTCGCGCCGCACCAGAACGTGTGGCATCACCACCACGCGCCGCACCACGACTCCTACCACGGTACGTGTGTCCGGCGACGGCTACGGGGAGGGCGAGGGCTCCGGGCTCGGCTACGGGGAGGGCGAGGGCTCCGGGCTCGGCTACGTGGCGGGCGGCGGGCGCCTGCAGCAGTACGCGCACTTCGCGCCGCACCAGAACGTGTGGCACCACCACCACGCGCCGCACCACGACTCCTACCACGGTACGTGTGTCCGGCGGCGGCTACGAGGAGGGCGAGGGCTCCGGGCTCGGCTACGTGGCGGGCGGCATTCATAAATCTCGAATCTTCAAGCCGCAAATATAAACATGATGCGGCAAACTGCTTGTACTCGCCGCAAACGCAACTGCTTGTATTTTTTCGGAAGTTCTGAACCACGATCAGATTTGTATCCTATTTACAGATTTGTATCTTCTAAACACTATTGAAGTTGATCGCTCAACTTGTAACTTGATTTTGCTCCCAACATGGTACTTCTGTCAATTTTATCGCTAAACAAACAAGTTCCTGGTAGTTCCTGTTATTATGGGTTTCCCTCACAATATCATCACAATTGTGTGATATTATGAGGAAAAATAATGTGTCAGTAGAATTTACCTATACAAAACAGTAAATAGGCGATAGGTAGCGTCGTAATAGCTCTATAATCAGTGACACTGGTTATGAGTCTCAGATCAAGACCACTATAAATACAGTCAGCTAATAATTTTGCAAATCGATCTCATACAGATATCGTGTAGATTGCTTTCTCTTATGCAGGAAATGTGTGGCTCATGTAAAGCTCTCCTATGCCGTCGACGCCAATAGAACGGTGTATTCGAAGAACGGTCCCCTGTTATCGATTCTTATAAAAACCCCATCCATTAATTTTGTTTGCGGGCTATCCGTGCGCAAGCGCAACTTGCCTTCCACCATATCGCTCCAGGACGTCACCGCAGGATAATTCTGCTTAACGCGATTTGTTTTGATCGGCCGGGGGAGCGAGTATAAGGTAAGAGCGCTAGCGAATGCGACTTTGTTTTCCTATTAAGTCCAATTCGCAGTGGAGCAGCGTGGCGGAGTATGCTAGCTATCTAGACAGCTGTGGCTGTGGGAGGTCTAGAGCACCCTGCCCAGCAGTGAGACGACTGTGGGTTGTATGTAGCCAAAACCAGAAACTGTGAAGATGATCCGAACATACTGTGTTTAAAATAGAGATACAGAGTTTCCCGCGTATATTTGTACTTACTAGGTTTTTAATCAGGTGAAATGAATTTTTTTTATTCCAACGTTTCACCCAAGCAGTAGACCAACTATCTAGTACGAGACAGCATAGATACATGTAGCTGGTAGGAATTTAATGAACGGACTGGCTACGGACTTCAGCTGCGGCGAACGAGTCGCACTGGCCAAATGCGATCTTCATGATAAGACAGAACTGGACAACGGTCAGCGATGAGTGTTGGCACAGAGGAGGGACAAAGATAGATTCCGAATCACCCCGTTCGAGCATAGGTACCTACATACTCCCCAGCTCTTATACCGCAACAGTTCTTTCTATTACCTATTATGTATTGTTACAGCATTGGCTCTTATGACAGAGCGTTACCGTAATAGAATGAGGAAACGTTGCAGTTGGCCACGACTGCGTGCAATCTATCGCCAACATGTTATCTTTATTGCGAAGCTACAAATGGCGTAAGACTCACAACAAAATGGCAGTTGCCTAGTCATTTTTTCATCGCGTTCACCTGCGTTCCAGTAGAGATTAATTTTATCGTGCCAGTAGATGCAGTCTACACTCGTTTATTCAATAATGACAATATCCGGACTAGCGGTTGTCCACTGTGGACCAGCTGTGTTTACAAACAGTCCACATGCGTTTTGCAAGCCCATCGCAACAATTCGCTTCGAGTAATGATTGGCCTTTGACATTATTATTATTGCATTTAACTATTTCTGGTCCATATAAAAATCGTATTAATCATTGCGCATTAATTTTGCACTTAGTCTGGTTTAAGGAAAGTTGGAAAGATCACTTGCGTGATCAACAAAAGTTATCAGATTCTCATCGGTGATGTGTGACGAGCTGGTAACCGGGTCAGTCGGTGGCCAGTGTGGCGGGCCTTGGTAGAGCAACAGAACTAGCTCAAAATCATTCGGGTCAGAGGCATTCATCAAAGCAAACATAATATCTTACTTAAATTCCAATCGAACCTTGCTATTGAAAATCGAACTAACCAAAATCGTGGATCCAGGAGGTTATCAATACTTTGACAGCTTGACATGTTCATAGTCGCTCCAAGCTTAAGGCTTAGTAACTCGGTGTGCCTTAAAGTACGTCACACAGTAGCGTAACAAAGGGCGTGAATCACAAGCGATAAGGCCGGGCCCGCGCCGCGCCGCGCCAGTGCGCGCCCTGACCTCTGACCGGACGCGCGACCCGTCCCGTACCATACCGTACCGAGCGTACCCAACCGTATCCGTTGTCCCCGCGACAGGACAGCTCAGCCCGGTGCCGAGGAGCCGAGGAGCCGAGGACCATGGACGCAACGCCTATCCCGCAGAACTGGCTGCTGAATCTCGCCATGCTGACAGGTTTGTTTACATCTCCGCGCAATGGTGGGAATCCCCGACTGTCGACCAGCGCGGGCAGGGCACGACACAGGCCAGCTTTATTTATTTATATATAAGTAATTGGCGGATTATTGTAAATTAGTTGTGATTACAGTCCCTTAGTCTACTACGGGGTTGTTTTTGATGTTGCTAATTGAGACATTTAATTGTATCGTGTGGGTCGTGTAAGTGACATCAAATTTAAAATTAATTTTGTTCACACTTAACTAGATATAAAACTAAAATTAAAATATTTATTCAAACATATTAAAAATGGTTTAATTTAAAAAAATATACTTCTTGCATTACAAAGTGATCACAACCTACAAAGTCAGTTCAGTGATATGGTTCAAAGTAATAACTGTTATCTTATCGAAAGCAAATTAATTAATAAATAGATTTAAATTATCTATGTAAATGCCATTATCTGTTTGCTTATCGGAAAACAATTATTCAGCAAACTAATCGACAGGGCCCATTTTCCTCTATTCTATACCTAGATAAACTAGCTAGAATTTAATTTAAACCTACATTTAATTAATTTTACTTAAAATTTCAAGTTTTAATCAAACTACTGCGGTAATATGTTCCAAATACGACTCGAGTGCTTTTTTAAACCATAATGGAGTCAGTCACAGATTAAAAAAACAGGGATTTTATTCTATCCTGTAATTGTTATGAATTATTGTTATGAATTATTATTGTTATTGTTGAAGGAATTGTTATGCTATTATTGAAAATTGGAATTAGACATAACAATAGTTCCGTTTACACCTAGCAATATTATATAGCCTATGTCACGCAGTGAAGATGCAGCTTTCTAATGGTGAAATAATTTTTGAAATCGGTCCAGTAGTTTTTGCGTGAAAAAATTACAAACAATTGTTTCCTCTTTATAATATTAGCATAGATTGTAATTCAATATATTAGTTAGCACATAGTCACTCATTGATTCAACAATTCGTTTTGGTTACGTGCGTAGGCAGTACCTAACACTAACCTACAGTACCTATAGTAGTACAGTACATGTAGGTACAGATTCCCATCCATCTACCCATCCATGTACACGTACACTGGCCGCCGTGTTCACCGACGAATGCCAGAATATCAAGTAGGTACATAGTTAAACAATAAAAAACATTTTTATTTTCAATTTAAAGCAACCAAGACCATGTGTACCTAGACATGAATAGGAGGTTTCCTGTAAGCAATCTTCGAAGTCCACGGTGAGGGGCCCCTGCGGGTTGCACACGTCACGAGTCCCTCGGCTTTTCCTCGAATTGAGAAATAAGTTCGAATGACCGAGATTATTCACTGTTAATAACATAATACTTTTTCCTATAATTGTTGTTGGTCAGTCAGTATCTATAGCCACAGGCCAGAGTGGTAGATACGATTAGTTTCAAATTGCGCAAGTACTTGTTTGTCAAACATAATGCTTAGTTATCCTTCATGAAAGTTTAATAGTTTCTTCAAATAATAGTAAATCATTCAACTAAGTGGCAAGTCTCTACCATTTAACACCGTAATGATATTACTGGTCATACTGTTACGGTTTAATAATATTACTTGTGTTACTGGAGGTGAGATCTCACATTAACATTAATAGCGAAAGGCATGATCAAAAGGTAAAGGACCCCAAATTACCACTGAAACAGTGTGGTAGAGATAGAAGAGATTCAAGTATTTCTGTTGCGTAACTTGCATGGAGTCACCTGCCATGCTATTCAATGGTAGGTCAATTGGGGATGAGTCAAGGGCTTGGCGCAAGGGAGGGTCGGGCGCGTCCCGTTGGAGATGTCAGAGCCTTCCTTAGCGTGCTGGAAGTCTGCCTGCTGAAGGTCTCAGTGATTAGCGTAACAACATCCCGCCCGAAGGTATAGGCAGAAACGTGTCACCACCTATCGCAAGAGACTTGAACATAACTGGTGATAAGTCGGGGGGTCTCCCGAAAGGATTCAGATAGGTTGGAGGTTCTTTTTCGTTATTGTTATGTATATCGTGTGCCGTTTTGTATTATATCGTACTATATTTGTGATGCAGGTGGCAGCGGCGTGGGCGGCGTGGGCGTGGGCGTGGGCGGCGTGGCGGGTGGGCTGTACGGCCAGAACGTGATGATGGGCTCGTGGTGCGCGCCCTACGACGCCCTGCAGCGCCCCCCGGCCTACGGTATAGTCCCTGCACACACACCTGCCCTTGCCCCACACCACTGTACTCTGCACCACGCACACCGTGCCCCACGCACAACACCTTACATCACTGGTTTTTCGAGGGGGAAAATTCACAGACCCTCCCCTATTCAGCTTCTAACTTTCCATATTTGCTAACAAAACTATGATAAGATACTACGTGTCATACCTGAAATACGTAGGTACAAGCTTCTGTAAATGAAAAATTAAACCTCCTTGCCTGCGCTCAATAGCCTAATTTTCCGCCCTCGATGCTTTCTTTATTGTGGCAAATCAACACATACGTTTAGTTCAGACAAAACTGAGCACATCAGCCGCACTCGCGCCCGCGAAAGCTATCAAACACGCATTAGACTGGATTACCTTATCTAAACTACTATCAAATTGGGATCCTGTTCAGATTCAGATATAAATACCTATAATCTTTAAATCTCGCATAAATCACTGAATCCGCGCGCAAATTGAATCGACCCACAGATAACGATTTAAAACTATCAAGTGGCTTTTACTATTAAAATCTATAATAAGCATAAACAGGGCAAACGTACAAGGACGAGTTAACGAGTGGAATTATTGGAAATACTAGGCATTCATAATTAGTTACTTAATTTATTTAAGGAATTTCTTAAAATTAAAAGACGTTTTCAAAAAATGATGGAACGTTTCCCAGGTTTTCTAAACTTGACCTTCTGTATTGAAACATGCAACTAATCACACCTATCTACCCAAACAGCTACCCAAAACAATTCGAATAAGTACATAATACTCGACAGGCGTATAAATGTATGCTACATCTATCTGGTTTCACCGATAGATTGGTTCCTACCTATTCCTATCTTCAGCATATATCCCCATATTTGACGAGTAGGGCCTCTGTAGTTATACAAGTACATTTATCCAGCTTAAGAGATTAGGACAGATTATTTAAAAAAAAGGTTGTAAAAGGTCTTATTTATATAACTTTATGATAAATCTATATATATATAAAAGGAGAAGCTGACTGACTGACTGACTGACTGACTGATTGACTGACTGACTGACTGACTGACTGACTGACTGACTGACTGACTCACTGACTGACTGACTGACTGACTGACTGACTGACTGACTGACATATCAACGCAGGGCCTAATAGTAGGGGAGCCCAAGAGGGGATTTTGCGGGATACTCAAGCGCGTAAGTTTAATATACAGTGGGATACCTTGTACCCGGTTAAGTACCTCCACCAAATATGAGCCCCATATATAAATGGGACCGTCAAGGATAAAGGATCAGATTAGTAAAAAAAAAAAATTTGTCATCAGAAATTCTTGAGCGCGTTAGATTAAGGTAGGGTGAGTTAATTACATGCTAAAAAGTGTATATTCCACTAATCTTACAATTTGAGAGTAACGTAAAGAAAGGGGAGGGCTACAACTTTGTAGCCCATATTCCACTAATCTTACAATTTGAGAGTAACTTTGTACTCTCAGAGGTACTTAACCGGGTACAAGGTATCCCACTGTATATTAAACTTACGCGCTTGAGTATCCCGCAAAATCCCCTCTTGGGCTCCCCTACTATAAACTATGAGGGTTAGAAACTTGTAATTTTGCACAGGGGTTCCTTTTATAACGTAGGTGAGCACTAAGAAAGGATTTTTGAAAATTCACCCCTTAAGGGGGTAAAACGGGGGTGCAAAGTTAGTATGAAACTATGCCGTTTTTGAAGTTAGTGAATGTCTAATAATCTAATTCCACGCGAGCGAAGCTGCGGGCGTCCACTAGTAAGTACATAAAAGGAATAGTTTCAATTTATTTGCAAATTTAAAAATCGAATAAACAACCTCTAAAATCGAAGTAATTGGTGGAGGTTAAAACTGAGCAAAGCCCTTTAATTGAACGCGCTTTGGTTCCCGTTAACTTGCAACATTTCTACTATGTATTAACAAATAGGAAACATAACGCGATCCAATCGGGAATCTCCGGGCGGCAGAAGTCTGAAGCGGCCGTGAGTCAGCCACCGCCACGCAACGCAACGCTATCGCATATTATAAAACACAACAGTACAGTATTCCCGCAGGCCGTAGCGATAGGTACCTACTGCAGCTACTGCAGCTACTGCCGTTACACGGACAGTTTATCGTGACATTCGTGACACATGCAGTGACAACTGACTAAGTTTACAGGACTGATTTTCCTGGAATCGACATGATCATGGACTTATCCTAGGGGCCTTAACTCTTCACCACTTCTTAATATTATGGATATATTATCTACTAGTGGATGCCCGCACCTTCGCTCGGGTGGAATTAGACATTACAATAGTTTCGGTTACACCTAGTAATATTGTATAAGTACCTAGTCTATGTCACCAGTGACGATGGAGCTTTCTAATGGTGAGACAATTTTTGAAATCGTTCCAGTAGTTTTTATTATGTGAAAACATTACAAACACATGTTTCCTCATTATAATATTATTAACCATATGTTATATACAGTAATAAGTACATACCTACATAAAACAATACTGTTACGTGCTAAGGGTTCGAAGGATTTGGAGAGAAAGACCTGCTGACTCAATGAAGACTTTATTCACTAGCACTAACACAAAGCACTAGGTCCAAACACTAAACACTAGGTCCAACACAATGCACTAGGTCCCAACACAAAGCACTAACGATGTCCTAGGTCGTAAGCCAAGTCGTAGGTTTCACTTGTTTCACTCCGGTATCACTAGTTTTCACTTCGAAGTCGCTTCGAAAGCTCGAACTGAACTAAACTCGCGGCCCTCTGCGACTATTTATACGTGCCGTCGCGAGTACTAGAAAATTCCGGAAAGATACCGCGTGTTCCCGAACACGCGAGAATACAGATCCACTAACGCCATCTAGTATCGAGTCGGGATATCACGTTGTCTCTGCGTTCACTGAGTGGTTACACCAATCGGCGCTAGATGGCGCTAGCTTCCCTGTGCCTTCGTAACACCACTCCCCTCTTAGCGATGCTCGTCCCGAGCATCGTTGTTACTGCCATGGTAACGCGCCAGACGGTCTATGTGTACCACTTTGAATGCCCCTCTTGGTTGCTTTTGAATCCTATAAGTCACATCATTCAGTCGGGTAACCACTTTGTATGGACCGTCCCACTTGGTCTGCAACTTTGGAGATTTTCCTTTCCGGCGAGTTGGGTTATGCAGCCACACCAGTGACCCTTCCTCGAAGCCGCTCGTGTTCGATTTCCGGTCGTATCTGGTTTTCATGCCCTCACTTGACCGTAACCCATTTTCCCGTACCAAGGCGTGTATATAGCGCATTTTTTCCCTTAAATTGCAGACATAGTCTTGTACGGTCTCTGGTCCCTCCGGTGACCCTCCTGTCAATAGATCTACTGGTATTCGTAGTTCTCTACCGTAATTGACATACGCCGGGGTAGCTTTTATGCTCTCATGCTCGGCGGTTCGATACGACAGAAGGAAGAGTGGTATATACTTGTCCCAATCCTTTTGTTTGTCGTCTACCACTTTCGCCAAATGCCTTTCCAGAGTCTGGTTAAACCTCTCAACCATTCCATCAGACTGTGGATGGTACGCGGTGGTCCTCGTCTTATGCATGCCCAAAGTTTCACACAGATGTTTCTTCAGTTTCTGAAAAGAATCTTCACAAGTCTCATCCCAACTAAATTGTCGTTTATCTTCTGTCAGCCGATGTAATGGCTTGGCTATCTCTGAGAATCCCTGAACAAAACGCCTGTAGTATGAGCATAGGCCGAGGAATGCCCGCACTTCGGTTTTGTCCTTAGGGGTAGGCCATTTTTGAACTGCTTCCAGTTTCTCCGGGTCTGTCTGGATTCCATCACTGGAGATAACATGGCCGAGATAATTGACCT
The DNA here is from genome assembly GCA_944567765.1 of Carterocephalus palaemon. Lineage (NCBI taxonomy): Eukaryota > Metazoa > Arthropoda > Insecta > Lepidoptera > Hesperiidae > Carterocephalus > Carterocephalus palaemon. Next base: position 211,446 of record OX155641.1, read on the forward strand.
TACTCCTGAATAAACGACACTTTTTCGGGTTCAACTTTAATTTGGCTCCCTCTATTTTTGCGAAAACTCGCTCCAAGTTTCGCAAATGGTCCTCGAAGTCACGGCCGACAATGATGACGTCATCTAAGTAGACTAAGCAAGCCTCTCCAACTAAGCCTGCCAGTACACACTCCATGAGTCGCTCAAAAGTGGCAGGTGCGTTGCACAATCCGAAGGGCATGACGTTAAATTGCCATAAACCTTTTCCGGTCGAGAAAGCTGTCTTCTCCTTGTCTTTTGGATGAATTTCCACCTGCCAGTATCCAGATTTCAGGTCTAGGGTCGAGAACCATTTCATGCCACTCAAGGTATCCAAAGTGTCGTCGATTCGAGGTAACGGGTAACTGTCCTTCTTAGTGACATCATTGAGCCGCCTATAGTCCACACAAAATCTCGTGCTACCATCTTTCTTCTTCACTAATACAACAGGTGAGCACCACGGACTTGCAGACGGTTCAATGATCTTATTCTTTCTCATGTCCTCCAAAAGGCCTTCAACTTCTTTTTCCTTTGCAATTGGTATCCGTCTTGCTCGTTGACGAATTGGCCTCTCGCTTCCGGTATCTATCCTGTGCTGAACCATCGACGTTCTTCCAAGGTCCCCTTCTTGACTGGAGAAGATATTCGCGTAGCGCTGTAAAAACTTCTTAGCTTTCATTTTCTGCGAATAAGTCAGATTACTCTTGCAGTCATCGAGTAGCTCAGTCACTATTCCGTAGTTGTTGCTGTTTGCTGAGTCCGTGCCTGTCATCGAACTACACTTTTTCATCCAGACAACTTCCTCGCACTTTCCAATGACGTCACCTTTGTTCACGCAGATCTCGCGATCACTAAGATTCAAAACCTTGACCACAGCGTTACTGCTTCCACTAACAAGGGTTCTCGCCGTCATCAGTTTTTGCGCCGATGTCTTGGTAGGTGTGTCTTCGATCAACACGCATCTGTTTGACTTTTTCTTTCCAGCTGGCGGCAGTTTCACCAGCACCCGAGTTTCCGCTCGTCCAGGTATGATGATCTTCTTTACACATGTGACTTTCCCGCAGGCGCCTCCAAGAATGAAGATTTCTTCTTCACCACACTTGAAAACTCCGTCAGCGACATTAATTCTGCAGTTGTGTTTCTTCATGAAATCCAAACCCAAGATGCAATCATCCATAATCTCAGCCACGATAACGTTATGAGAGTACGAGGACCCCCCTACATACATCGTAACTGACATTTCTCCCAGGACGGGTATTGGCTGACCGGAGGCAGTAAGAAGCCGACAGTTAATTCTCCTCTTGTGTCCCCTTGCGGCTTTTACCAGATTTGGGTTCACTATTGTTCTAGAGGCTCCTGTGTCTAGAGTCATTTTGCAATCCGTCCCGTTAATAGTCCCCTGAATCACAAGACTATTCCCGCTGCATGCCTGGGAGATAACAGTTATCGGGGCTTCCTCCGCGTCAGCCAGCACTCGCCCCTTAGTCCTGGCTTTTATTCGTTTCCCTGATCCCGGGCAGGGGACGAAGCCCCTTGCTTCTTCAGCTCCTCTATTTGTTCCTCGATCCTTTTCTTCCATGTCATCTGGGTCTCCTTCTGCGGGCAGTTGAGTTGAAGATGGCCCCTCTCGCCGCACTTGTAGCACATGGCTCCAAAAGCTTTCTTCCTTAACCTCCTTGACCTCCTCAGAGACCTCGCGGATCTTATGGGTCTGCCGTATATCATGGCGAACCGCCTCGACCTCCAAGGCATGCGCTAATGCTTCCTTTAGCGAGGTATGGTGACGAAGCCTGACTGCAGCTCTGACCTCCAAGTCTTTTATACCGTCGACAAATGCTTGAACAATATTCGTGTCCACCATCTTGGTGTCGGCTCCTGGGTGTGCCTTCCTGACTAGTTTTTCAATTTCCAACGCCCATTGTTGTAGTCCTTCTCCTGAGCGTTGGACTCTGTCACGCAGTTGGGCACGGAACACGTGCTCCAGGTGTCGCTCCCCGTATCTGGATTCAAGTGCCTCCATCAGGTCTTTGAACCCATTTCCTGTATGTGCTTCCAGGACCGACAGGGCTTGCCCTCTGAGCGCAACAGTGAGAGCGGTCAGGCATTGTTCTTCCGTCCATCCGTTGGCAGTAGCGACAGTCTGGAATTGCTGACGATAAGCGTTCCAAGAAGTAGTGCCGTCGTATGGTGGCACTTTCACTCTTGGTCCTTGCGCCACTACGGTAGTTCCACTAGACATCGCAACTCCCGTGGTTTCAAGGCGCACTACTTTCTTCTGTAATTCAGTGAGGCCGGTTCTCATATTTTCCACATCCAATCCCAACCCGGTAACTCGTTGCTCCACTACGTCGAAATCCTTTCGAAGCTTAATCACCGTGTCACTAACATCATTTATAGCCCCAAGCACTTTTTCTTGGAGGTCTTTTTGTTGCTCTTGTAAAGCGCCGAGCTTGCGCTCTTGTGACTCCTGCAAAGCACCGAGCTTGCGTTCTTGTGACTCTTGCAAAGCACCGAGCTTGTGTTCTTGTGCCTCTTGCAAAGCACCGAGCTTGCGTTCTTGTGACTCTTGTAAAGCACCGAGCTTGCGATCTTGTGATTCCTTCATTTCCCGAATTAATACAAACAAACTCCCTAATTGAAGAGGGGCTGTAGAAGCTTCTGTGTCACTGGTGGGCGTGGCCTGTTCAGTGGGCGGGGCCTGGTAGGCGGGGCCACTGGGCGGGGCTTGGCCCACAGTGAGCGGAGCTTGGTCCCCAGTTGTGGCCTCCACAGCTCGTTGTGCCCTTGTCCTGACGCCCTCCTGTAAGTCCTCTCTCGGAGTCAATGGCATCTCCAAATCTCACTTCCGACACCAGTTGTTACGTGCTAAGGGTTCGAAGGATTTGGAGAGAAAGACCTGCTGACTCAATGAAGACTTTATTCACTAGCACTAACACAAAGCACTAGGTCCAAACACTAAACACTAGGTCCAACACAATGCACTAGGTCCCAACACAAAGCACTAACGATGTCCTAGGTCGTAAGCCAAGTCGTAGGTTTCACTTGTTTCACTCCGGTATCACTAGTTTTCACTTCGAAGTCGCTTCGAAAGCTCGAACTGAACTAAACTCGCGGCCCTCTGCGACTATTTATACGTGCCGTCGCGAGTACTAGAAAATTCCGGAAAGATACCGCGTGTTCCCGAACACGCGAGAATACAGATCCACTAACGCCATCTAGTATCGAGTCGGGATATCACGTTGTCTCTGCGTTCACTGAGTGGTTACACCAATCGGCGCTAGATGGCGCTAGCTTCCCTGTGCCTTCGTAACAATACAAACATTCGAACATTGAGCGTCGTTCTTTTTTCGAAATCGGTTAAATAGTTTCGTATAAATTTAAACCAAGTTAGAAAGATTTATTAATTAATTCGTGGGCCCAGTCCTTGGCGAACACTTGATAATGATATCGCTAGGCGGGTCGTTCAATCGATAGATAATTGACTTACTTGGTAGTATAAGGTGTTCCCGCGGGCCTCACCAGATGGCGAAGCATCGACGCCCCGGAGACGCCTCGCTATTTTCTCCGGATCCGCCGACAATCGCCAATCGTTGCACCATCACTCACAGCACTCACTCACTGATTCAACTCACTGAATTAAATGAAATGAAATGGACAAAAACCTGTAAAAACCTGTCAAATTATTGCCCGGAAAACGACTATAAGCGGGCGCGGAACCGCGCGCGGGGGAAGCTACAATATAAAAAAACACTATTTACAATTAAGTACACATAAAACACTATTTACAAAATATAGAACACTACTTATTTCAATTCACGTAAGTAACAATAAATGCTTCAGATCTCCCAAAATAAATAGAAAAAAACACCGATTGGGCTCAAAACAATGGCGTCATCGCCACAGGGCCGGGAGCCGGGCGTCGCGTCGCGCGCACAAATCACAGACATTCAACTAACTATTCCCTCCATAAATTCAAACTTTTTCAATCATAGTTCTGTTCGAGCTCTGACTGGTCAAATCAGTCTTTATTAATAACTTTTACTTTTAATTTTTTAATTGTTTGTTAGAAAGTAATACAATCTATTCTAATTTAATTAATAATATATAATTTAATAAATTTATTTTCCACAATATTTTTTTTTTTATTGAATAATTAGATATAAAGAGTTGTTAATTCGTTTTTATTCATAATAAAAAAATTATAGTTCCTTTATTGACAACTCATGTGAATTGAATGACTCATGAATTCAAGTAATATAGAATACTTTTTGATAAATATTATTTGAAATAGATTTTATTTAAAAATAGTTAAATCTGAGATTCTAAAATAAACAATTTTCCTAATCTGTCTATAGAGTTTTTGTAGAGTTTTTCAGAAACTTAGTTTCCGAAACATTGTTACTTACACACAGGTTGGTCTGACTGAGTACTTACAGTGAATCCTTGGCATAAGACGCGGGCGTAGCCACGGGGAGGCTAGTCCTGTAATACAATTACTCAGAATCATGTGCCTGAGTTGAGTTCCCATTACAATATCGGCCGATAAAATACTGTTTTATTATTATCACCATCGCCGCGACCCATAGAAGTCCCACTGCTGGGCACGGGTCTCCCCCACAGACGCAGCTGCGGGAGGTCTAGAGCATACTCCACCACGCTGCTCCAATGCGGTTTGGTGGAGGGTTAGTGGAAAACTCAGTGTCGAATGTTCTCAAGCCACCCGAAGGTCTTCGACAAGGCATAACGACTGTTTATACTATTGAAAACAACCGGGACCGACGGCTTTACGAGCCCTCCGAAGCACGGTAGCGTCCATGAAATTTTGCCACTAGCGGTCACCAAACGACCGCGCCCGTCGTTGCTTAACTCTTTCGATCACATTGAATCGACGTAAGCCATTGGGCTAAGGCCATTTGGCATTGGAGCAGCGTGGTGGAGTATGCTCTAGACCTCCCGCAGAAGTGTCTGTGGGGGAGACCCGTGCCCAGCAGTGGGACGTCTATGGGTCGCAGCGAAGCCATTGGGCTATGGACGCTACTAACACCATATTACCGCCTAATTGTTTGAAACCTACCACCACAATATTCAAATTATTATTATTAAGTTCCTGATAGGTAGGTGATTTCATAGCGAATATACCAAACTGTCTGAAAGGACGTCAACAGATGGCGTTGACACTTATTCTTAATTGTTACATTGTACCAACTACAATAATAGTATCTAAATAGAAGATATATTATATTAAATCTACTTGTGCATAATTGGCAGTTATTGTATTTGTATTCTGTAAAGAATATTGAAATTCATCGATTTTCTTAGAACATAAACATACTTATCAGTCTCCTTCTCTTTGGCTTTATTAAAAAATAAAATTACGTTGTAGTATCTACGTTGCTCTGTTGCAGCGTGATAATACAATACGTACATTCTTTGGCACGAAGGATGTCGGCAATCTTAGCTTTTACACGCCAAGAATCTGTATCATCTTCATCGAAAATCGATTTGGCCGCGCTCCAACGATGCAGTGTAGGAACATTTTGGCATACATAACTCAAAGACGATTAAGTAAGTATAGAAACAATCTTTGTTTTAGATAGGAAAACAAAACCTGTCCTACCGATTAGGCGATGCAAGATAGTAGCCGGTCGGGTAAATAGTATTGAAATGGATCGGGGCAAGCTAACACTGGTGCGTCTATCGCAGGGACGCGATAGGACGATAGGGCGATAGGACGCGGCGCTGCAATCAGGCAGGAGCTCGCTCGCTGGTAACGTTCTCGGTGCGTGTTAAGGGATAACACTTGTAGGCAACTGCAGTACCTATGCCAACGACTAGAAGTACCTAGTCGCTCTACTACCGGATATCGTGAATGACGCAATCTCCTACACAGCCCCTGCTACTGTTGAGATCTTGGTTTACTGTATTTCCTTACTTAAGGAAACACAGCACATCGCCTGGACTTTATCTAAGAGGTAGGCAGAAGTGTGAATTCTATAATTTTTTTTAAAAGCTTTTATTTAACTTCACTCGTACGTATGTATGTATTCATGTATGTATTGCATGCATGTATATGTATATTTTTTACAGTATAATTTTTCAGTTATGTTGCGTAGGTAGGTAATAGGGTGTAGTCTTTATTATGGACACAGAATCATTTTCTAATATCGCGGACTACCTTGTCTTTCCTCTAGGGCCTAGAGTCTAGTCTAATAGGTACTGCGAATTTCAAGAAAACCCCAATAATTATTTGTCCGACCCATAGACTCAGGACCAGGAACGAGGAGCAATCCTTCTACACTATCGGATCACTTAATTAATGTTCAAAATGCGATTTTGCTTTGCCACTGTTGACATGTGCAGTAGGTATATAAATTGTAGAAGCGGCTTATCTCGAACTAATGATCGGCGAGCACTCGAAACTCAACTGGTTATTCTATATAGTGGACGCCCGCAGCTTCGCTCGCGTGGATTTGGATTGGACTGCGGTAGGTTCGTTTATAGTTGTGACATATTTTAATTACGGACATCTACTAACTCTACCTATTGATTAGGTACCCGTTATCATAATTGTCCTGAATAAAAATTTAAAAAAAGTTATCCCTTATCTTTTCAACCCTTTACAACACTTTTTTCCAATTAAAAAGTAGCCTATGTCCTTTGTCAGGCTCTAGACTATCTGTGTACCAAATTTCATTCAAATCGGTTCAGTAGTTTTGGCGTGAAAGCGACACAGACAGACAGACAGAGTTACTTTCGCATTTATAATATTAGTATGGATAACTCAGACTAGCGAAAACTTACAGTTCCTTTTGAATTAAGAGTCCTTTTGGTGGTGACACGATTTACGCTAACAATAAATAACCATGTGCTTTCTTCTGCGATCGAACATCTGAATATTGTGACCATACCTACACTTGACTTAACCGGATACAAGTTACTGCAATTACCCTACTATCTATCTGGCCCAAATAATCACTAGGTACTAACTGGAATCACTTGCCCTACTTCCACCACTGTACCACAATTCACATCTTACTGTAACGATATGCTAACTAATACATTGTACTTTACACTTATATCCTTAAGACACACCGGATCAAGTGTAGCAACGCATTGGTGACTCACTTCGTATCTCGAATGAAGCTGTTAAGAGCTTCCCAGTGAGCAGGATTACGACTATTACTCCCTACTAAGCGCTGACCGAATTTGCGACTAACTCAACAAGTCCACTACAAAATGCTGCCGTACTCGTAGCTAATACACAAGATAAGCGAATCACTGATCCTCCTGCAGCGATCTTCACAGCTTCATAAGAGATCCGGTTTATGCAAAATGTAGTCATAATCTTATCAGCTCAGCTCGTCGCCAGAATGACGCTTCGTCATCATTTATTTGAACTTATCCACCGTCCCTTTACTTCAGTCGGTCAGCTTTCCCGTTTCGTTATCTTTATTATCATTGCAATGCCGATTGGTATCAAGATTTAATTAGCATATTTATTTACCTAATACATTGTAGATTTTTATATTTTTATGTGCTTTACATTAGTATGTAGGTATCAGGTGGCCAAGACACTCGGGAAACGGCCCAGTTTTAAATCACTGATGCGTTGCTACTGCTCAATACTCTGAATAGGTGCAGGCAGCTTAATAAAATGACATAATGTCTCCTGGTTGCTTTTGTTTTTGACAATGAAACTATAAGTAAGTTTAATTGTCTTTGGACGACGTAAAACCCAAAGACAATTAAACTTACTTATGTACTAGGTATAGGTATGGGTAAAACCGGTAAAACCGCATATGCCAATATCGATCTACTACCCTTGAAGATGTGAGGCAGTGGAAGGTTGGCTAAAATTGTGGATCACACCGGAAAGGATTGTGTGTGGTACGGCAGTGGCACCGTAATGGTGAGATGGGACCACTTCATCGTAGTGGACCGCGTGACGGAGCGGTGAGCCGGTGAGGGCGGCGAGGCTGGTGAGAGTGGTGAGGCTGGTGAGGGAGGTGTGGGTGACGTGACGTGTGCGCGCAGATGGCGTGCTGGAGGCGTACGAGGAGGGGCGCGAGTGCGTCAACTGCGGCGCCAACAACACCCCGCTGTGGCGGCGCGACGCCACGGGCCACTACCTGTGCAACGCGTGCGGGCTGTACCACAAGATCAACGGCGTCAACCGCCCGCTCGTCAAGCCCAGCAAGCGGCTGGTGAGTGCTGCCGAGCGCCACTTTAACGCTCTCTTTGCGAACAGGTGCGGACGCCGAGCTGCTCACGCGGTTCTATAAGGACGGCTCCGTGCAGAGGTGGATGAGTGTGGAGGGCGTGGCCAGGGGCATGAAGAAGGTGAGTCGGTGGCGTGTAGACTAGTGCATCCGCTCCCCGCCCCGCTACACGCTACCGCCACTGCCGCTCGCCCGCCGGCCGCTCCGGGCGCTGCCAATGGCGGCGGCGGGCGGGGCCGCGCGCCATTGGCCGCTCGCCGGCCGACGCATGCGCATAAATATCTCCGGCTATCGGCCCGCGTGTTAGAATAGTTAACACGGTGACGGAAATTGGCTTATCGCCCGGACAATTTACACATCGCATTGCGACACTCGCCTCGCTGGCCGACCTTTTTATTGCCGGTGATGGGACACTCCTTCGGTGACTCTTTAATTCGATTCACTCTTTAAATAATCTCCCGGCACTTTTATAATCGTAACTGATTGTTTTATGTAGTTGTTACCCGCAAAAAATAATTAACGTCGACTTTACGATACTTTGACTACCGTTAACGCAATAAATTAACCTTAAATTAATTTAACAAGACAACAGAAACATTATATGAAAAATGTTGCAAGCAACTGCGCTGTTTTCAGCAGCCACCGCGGCAGGTGGCGGCCAGGTTAACCTCTATATTTCAAGTCCCGTCACTATGCCTGACCTATCTTCACATAGCTCTGCATTTTTATTTACTGTCGTCGCGAAAATACTCAACAAAGACCAACAAAGACAGTGACAGCGGGTAGCAAACATACGTGATTTAAAAATACATTTATTTAAAGTCTTCCAGCGAATGAGATGTGTTAAATGTACCGGGGAAGCCCACCTACTCTTCCTCCTCCGGGCCGCCCTCCGCTCCGAGGAGCGCACGCTGTTGTCTTCTTCACCTTAACCTCCTCTATCTGCCGCACTGCCTCGCTTGGGAATGTTGATTGATCTTTCTTTATAGATGTGTAGTTGTAGTTATTTTTAATTACTCAAATATAAGCTTAAATATGTAATGTAGCGTCCACAGTCCAATGGCTCGCGTCGATTCAACGTGATCGACAGAGTTAAGCAACGACGGGCGCGGACGGTTTGTGACGGTGACCGCTAGTGGCAAAATTTGATGGGTGCTTCGGAGGGCACGTTGATCCGTCGGTCCCGGTTGTTGTCAATGCTGGAAACAGTCGTTAATCTTTGTCGTTAAAACCTTCGGGTGGCTTGAGAACATGGGGTGGGTTGGCCACCTACTTAATCTGAACATAATGACGATACGTCTCTCCTTGCGTCTTGTAATTTTATTAATGACGCAAACATCACCGATTAAACTAGAAGTAGATATTCAGCCGTGAACCGTGATTGATTGCTTACGAGGATACATCCTTTCTTATTGCTCTCTCGTATTGCTAGATCACTGTACCTAAAGCTATCTCGCTCTTACATGTGAGGGCGCGTGAGAGCGCACAGCAGTGACGAGCAATTTGTGAGCAGTGTTGAGAGGCGAATGATCCACCCCACTTGTCCAGTATTATATCCCGTTTGTATCACGGCACAGTCGTATCGGTGTCCCGCTCTTCCCCGTAAGCGCGAAAGAGAGCAATGTTGTGAGGGAGTGGTGTGTTGCAGTCGGCGGCGCGGCGGCACGGCCAGTGCTGCACCAACTGCGGGTCGCGCAACACCACGCTGTGGCGCCGCAACAACGACGGCGAGCCCGTCTGCAACGCCTGCGGCCTCTACTACAAGCTGCACGGGATCAATAGGTAAGGCTGCTAGCAAATTTGCCACATCTATAAGAGTAACCTACGACTAATGGGATGAACACCCTGTTATTAGAAAGCATCCCTTTCTTTCTGGTTATTTCTGACACAATAGACATCATTATTGTAAGTACATGCAATACCCACAGGAATTCCCAAAATGTTCGTCGGAGAGGAACACACATCGCCTTGAAAGCAGCATAGATTCAAGAACAAACCTAACCAATCTTAGGAAGAGCTAACCTAAAAAAATAAGAATAGCTTAGTCAAATTGTTAAGCATTTCATGACAATTTCCATTTGATATTGACTTCAGCAAGTACTTGGATAGATTCAAATTAATACGTTGACCTCTCTGCTATTTTCAGACCGCTAGCCATGCGGAAAGACGGAATTCAAACTCGGAAGCGCAAGCCGAAGAAATCGGCGAACGGCGCGAAACCCAACCAGGAGGCCGGCAAGAAGGACGGCCACAGCTCCCCCGGGATCGACGGTATGTTAAATGTCACACGTGAGTTCAGAATTTACAGGCACTGCCAAAACTAACAGTCATTGTTAGATAGAACTTCAGTTTGTGGGTAAGGAGATCATAGTTAAACACTATCAAAAAGTAAGTGGTTGAGCATATTATATACGAAATTGTAGAGAGAATATAATATCTACTTATTCGTGAAAATTTTGTACGTCGAACACATGATGACAGCGGGAAACCGCTAGATTAAGAGGGCACAGGATCTGGAGGACTGGTTTCGATTGAGAGAACCTAGAAAGGATGGATTAGATACCTCCAAAAGATGTATGGATTACATTCCGACACCGAATAAATTTGCAACATAGATTGATCACCATCCGCCCTTGTCATTCCAGAGAGCAAGCCGAGCATTGCGGAGGTACCGCTGCCGTTAACGACTTCGATGGGGCACGCGGGCGGCGCGGGCGGCGCGGGCTCCGGCAAGCCGCGGGAGCTGCCCGCCAGCGCACAGTACCCGCTGGCGGGCGCGGGCGCGGGCGGCGGCGCGGGCGGCGCGGGCAGCTTCCTCGCCAGCCCCTCGCTGTTCAGCATCAAGAGCGAGCCGAGCGCGGGCGCGGGCTACGAGCCGTACGCGCAGCACGCCGCCGCGCCCTACCACTCGCACCAGCACTACTTGCACGCGCTGCAGGTGACTGCCCACATTCTTCGCCACCCCTCGCCGTGACGTGTCCCCATCTGGGCGTCCTTCATGGGAGAGTCGACCACACAGGCGGAGGTGACTCGACCGCTGGCCTGGGCTATCCTTACCCACATATGTTTGTTCATTTCTACCTCTGACATAGATCTATTAATAAAAAACCGAAGTTGATCTGATGGAAATTGTAAGCGAAAATCTACTGACACTGCAACTCTAATTTCCAGTACGGGCTGAGCAACGGCGAGGAGGAGGAGGGCAGCGGCTTCCTGCACCAGCGCAACGTCACCGCGCACGCCAAGCTCATGGCGTCCACGTAGCGCGCGCCGCCCACGCTCCCGGCGCCAGGAGCGGCGGAGGCCTCCAATGCCGCACGGCAGACGAGGGAAGCAGCCGAAGAAAACGGTTTCCAATCGCTCCTCTAGAACACAGCACCTCGACTGCTCCATAGCAGGCCAGGCCGTCAGAAGACGACAGAGCTCACGACGGCCGCTCGACTTCTCGTAGGTTTTTGGAGTTAGTAGCAGTTGGAATTCGGACACTGGACTACACTGCGCTGCTGCAGACTAAGGAAACTGACTTAAGGTGTAGCACCAAATTTCTTCTCTTGCGTCTTCCGGTGAGCGGACAGTAAACGCTGATACGTAGGAAGCTGCAACGTGGTCCGCTGAGCTGATGGTTGAAAACACTTCGGAAACCGCACCACCGTCCGCTGCGCATTCTGAAGCAATCGATACATGGGACCGGCGAACTAGTCGAGCGGAAAGTTAGAGGAGGTAACAGCAGATAATTCCTCAGAAACCGCACCAGGAAAGCAAAGCAGGCTGAACAATGAATCGCTTCTCGCGCGACGTTCGCTGAGCAGATGTTCAGCCTCGGTGAACCATTCAGCAAAGCAAGGAAATGACAGCAGAGTGTTGTTTATTCCAGACTCCAATAAGATTGAAAAACTTTTCAGTGATGTTTATTTCTAAAAAATGTCAAGTCCTCAAATATTTTAATCCTTTTAGTGCGGTTTTGCTGATGCAACTCACATAGCGCATCGCCTTAGTTATTGTATGTTGCCTATAATTTTCAGTTTCTTGACATCAGTAGAAGTCAGTAATAGTTCTCAATGAGTATAATGAATAAACATTTGTTGCGAGTGTAAAGCCGCGAAAAGCTAGTCATTAGGGATCTCGACGATCCTCAGTGGTCTCGCTCTACATGTATCTGACAGGCGTAGGGTCACCCCTCAAGGACAGACATTAGTATTATGTACGTCTCGGTCGACTGATACAGATCTTACGACTCACAGTCACAACGGAATTATTTAGTAGATAGATGGTTGTATAGGATTGATTTGTACAAAAGCCAAATGCTTGTCAGATCAAAAGTTGTACTAGATAAGGGTACCGGCCGACAGCGTTCAGTATCTTTGAATGGATTCGTTGGCAATGCTGGGCCATTCTGGGCCACGCTGTCGGCTGCGAGCGCTCGCGACGCGCTGATAGTGTAAATATAGCATACTCCGTATGTTGGACTGCACGCGCGGACTGACCGATAGCCATAGTCTCTCGTTAACGGTAATGTAATGAACTTAGCTTAAGTATTGTAGGTAATATTTGTTATGCCGTCGCGGAATATAATAGTACAAGTATTAACTATTTCATATGTATATATAATAAAATAAAAGTTCCTTCGCTGTCGAATTCAATATCCATACGATTAATATTCATATAAGTATAATATATCCCGCAGGGTATAAAATAATGTAATGAATTGTGTGTTAATTATCAGTAGGTAGGTATTAAAAACAATGCATATGAGTAGGTACAGATGGACCCTGGAACGCGAGTGGCCAGCACAGACAATAAATAAGCAAGCGTTCACTTGATATTGCAATCTTAAATTATTCATGACCATTTCTTCGCTCTTCTAACAATACGTATCTTTTCATTTAATTTCCCTCAATCTTTACTTTTCTTTTCTCTCGCCTGGCTGAGGCACCCTGGCTTCACTCGTTAACCGACTTTCAAAAAAGGAGGAGGTTCTATGTTCGACTGTATCTTTTGCTTGTTTTTCAAAGTTTCAAAACTTTTCACTAGAAAAGAACTAAAGAAAAAGGGTTCAACTAGCGCGTTTAAATCATTTTCTTGTCAGTCTGTTACAAATTGAACATTATGTAATGACAAGGCGACATCCCACAAGGTTTAGTTGTATTAGTGTTAAGTAAATAAATGGCATTTATGATAGCTGTAAATAATAGGTAGTTAATAATAAATGAAAAGTATATCAGTTGACAAGGATTTATTGTAACACATGTTCGCAGATTACCACAGATTGGCTGAGGATCTCTATGTACATTGACGAAATTATAGTTAAATGTAATATTGTACAAAGTTCAGTAATATTACTATGAAATACATATCTGAGCACATTATCTGCGTCTTTATTTATTTCACAACCAAATTCCGTTTCCGCTGTGTACAAACAGGCAGGTATTTAGTTCATAACATTCAACAATCTAACAAAATACCTCGTTGTTTCTTGGTAAATTAAACTTTAACATTTTATGCCTTTTAAGATAATGTAGGTGTAATATACTATAGCTACAACCCATACACGGCCCACTGCTGCTGGGCACGGGACTCTCCCGCAGCCACAGCTGCGTACAGTCTAGAGAATACTCCACCACGCTGCTTCAATGCGGATCGGTGGAGGGGTTAGTGGCCAACCCAAGGTCGAATGCTCTCAAGCCACCCGAAGGTCTTCGACAAGGCTCAACGATTGTTTTACCACACACATCAGAACACAAACATCTCATTACATAATATTCCTTATGACGGTATAAAAATCGGCACGAAAGTGTAGCTGCGCATGGGCAATGCGGGGATGATAATACAGCTGCCGAACCAATCGGACGACTCGCCACCCGCTCGCCCCGCACCAGACGATACCGTAGATCTCGACTTGTGCGCATTCAAGGTCAGAGCTAGACTTCCATGCCGGTCCGTATACTCCCCTACCCGTCGGCGGCGCCGGCCAGGGCGGCCCCCTCGAGCCGGTAGAGGCGCCACCGCTCGCTGCCGGTCAGGTCGCGGGCCCCGCGGCCGGCGTAGAAGGCGCGCGCCGGGTTCCACTCCAGCACGTGGAAGTCCACGCGGCTGCAGCCGGAGCTGACGGCTTCCTGCAAGCGAGGGTTCAGCATCATCGTCTGAGTTCTGCCTGGCTCGTACTAGGCAGACCTCAGAACAGCAGTGTAATCGAAACGCAGTGACAGTGACAGCCCAAGCCAGTCGTTGGCTCGGTAATGATTGGTCGCCCTTCGGTCTCGTGACTTGCCTTGCTTTCGGCAATTGGTCAAACAAGGTCGAAGCTCAGCAACCGGGCAGGATGAATCAAAGCATTTCCATGAGTTGAAAAAAGTTTCCTCACCATAATTTCCTTCCACTACTAGCTTAGGGCAAAATATCCATATTTTTAAATATGCTATACACTTACACACTCCCACCCCTATATTCGCTGTGTCGCGGGTGGTGGTCACACAGAAAATACCACAATTTAACTTCCATGACCCACGTATAAACATATATCTGCCCCGCGCCACCAAGTCGCCAAACTACTGAACTATAATAAGGAATAACAAAAGTATATAAACAAATACTTCAGTCCTGTCCTGTCCACTATAAAAATAGCAACCTTAGCGACAGCGTTGAACAGCCTCGCGCCAACCCCCCTGCGGCGCTCCTCGGGCTTCACGTACAAGTCTTCCAGCAGCACGGAGCGCCCGCGCCACGTCGAGTACGTGGGGAAGAACAGCGCGTAGCCCACCACCGCGCAGCCCACCACCGCGCCCGGCCCACCGCTGGGCCCACCGCTGGGCCCACCGCTGGGCGCGCGCTCCGCCACCACGCAGCGGAACGCTGCTGGGGACGACTCGAAGCCGTCGCGCTGCAGAACTGACGTATCACCATATTCATTTTATTGAGTCTGAAATAAATCTTCTCTAATCCTAATACGAATTTATCTTGTAAGCATTTTGGGAGTCAGTAAAGATGTTAGTTTATGGTAAAGTTTATAATATAAATAAGTAGAGCACCTTCTAGATACTGCTTTGAAAATTAGTTTGGAATTAGTCTATGTTGTGGTGGAAGGTGTCTCTATAGACCTTCCACCACAACCCTTTGTTTGTCCCACTGTTGGGCTCGGGTCTCCTCTCAGAAAGGGAGGGATTGACAGAACAGGAAACAAGCAGTAATAATAACAAACCAGTAGAAAATATTTTTGGCTATTTAGGATGTGTTAACTGAAAACTAGTGAGGCTAAAGGCCATGAATTTATCAAAACAACCGCACTTGATTATATATTGTTCATCAATTACTTAAACTGTTGATGGATGACTCATGTTCTACAAATGTTCAAAATACCTTTTGCACCTATTTTGGGGCCATCAGGCATTTCTTCAAAATTAGCTAGCTCCTGAAAAATAAATATTGCTGGTATTGTATTGAAGAAATAATAATTTAAAAAATATATAAATATTAGTACCTTTATATACAAAATAGTTTATTGATCATAAAAATGAGATACATTAAGGGACCCTTAATGTATCTCATCTCATCAAGGGGGATTATCCTGGGTGGTATCCTGGGTTACAGGGATTGTACTTTCCATCCTCTACCACCCAAGAAAACTATGACTGACTATTAATTAATTATTAAAAGATATTTTCAATATCATCACCATTTTTCAACGTGAAAAAGTTAAATCTAATAATAATAAATATAATAAATAATAATAATCTATTGAAATTTTTACATGAACAGTAATTTTATCAGTATTATCAGACTTTTCATTTTATTATGCTTTGCAATTACAAAATTTCAGTAGGTACGTATTGATTGACATGAAATTGTATCGGAATCTTTTTAACATGAGTCATTTTTAACTAATGGTTATGATAAGGCGAGAAAGGTTGTTTTAACTGATTATAGTACATGAACTACTTATTAATGTTACCTATTTATTCTGCTCTGTTCCTCTAAGTATGCTAATACTAGCCATAACATCTTCTAACTGTTACATGTCATCCTCACACTACTTTCCTTCCTTCACGGAGGTAGAAGACATCGTGTTTGGGTCATCTTTGGTCCTATCAGCTGGAGCCGGCAACGTCCCAATACTCGACACTATAACCTCCAAGCCGGGGAAATCTTACTTGAATCATATCAGCCACCGCCACCATATCTTCCTTATTCGCAGGACGTATTGTTACCTCACTTTCACTCATTTTTATAGTAATTTATCGACAGGAATAAGCGAAATAATGTTTACAAATTACAGTTGGCAAGTTGGCAGCTGTCTCTTTCTCTGTCTGTCACTCACTTCGGTACAGACAGAGTACATTTTACGAATACAGATATTATCACCCACTATCGGTCAAATTAGTAAGTTGTCAGCCCAAAAAATTCTTTTTAGTATCGTAGTGAAAAAAAGTTGTGAATCGTGTTACCATACCAAAACCACAAATCAAACCAGAACCACCATGCACAGTGTCAACTGGATAGCTTATTTTATTGCCCGGATAAAAGGAATTTTTCTCATTCCTAGTGGTTATCTTTGATGTAGTTTGCGGTCAAAAAATTTTTTTTGATTGATTGAAGGTTGTGAAGAGTGAAGATTTTAATAAATCCGTAATTTGCTTCGGTATAAAATTATAAATTATTCAATCTCAATAAGGCCCATGGATATTTCCCTAATTTAAGGTACTATTTCGATGACAACTCGTTATACGAAACACGTATTAGGTGAGTCGCAAAAGCATTCGGGTAAATAAATTATAAAACAATAATATGATCACTAGCTTGTGAAAAGATATTTCCTGTTAATTTTTGGGAGCAATTTTTACAATATTACACAAAACGGTATGTATGTTTATCATAAAATAATCTTGTCTTCAGATTACTCCATCTGCCTTTCGTTCTGCAACCTATTACTACAAATTAATGTTACACCTGCTGTAAAGGCGAATAAATTCATTGCGAGGAAAGCAGCCTGCCCGAGTCCTTCATGTTTCGAAGGCTTCTGCCAATCCGGTCAGCCAGCGTGGTGGACTATGGCTTTACCCTCTCATTCCCAGGTGAGGGGCGTATCGACCTTAAGTAATAGTCAAGTAACAAGACCAAGCCAAGCCTAAAGATAAGGTTACAAAAAGATTGTAAATTCAAATATTTTTTTATTTATATTATTAACATAATTACTCTATGAAGATTTTACACGAGCGCGGCACGCGGCCGCGGTCAACTAAACTAACCAGTTGTACAGGATTTGTATAAAAATATTGTTCAAAATGACGTTAACCGTAATCCATAATATGGTATTTAACATTTTCAATAGTTTTTTACTCTAACTACCTGCGGATATTTACAACGTCTAGAATTTTACCATTAATATAGCTGTAACGTAACATAAAATCATAATGCATTATCATTTTGATCCTTATACAAAAATTAACAATAAAGTAAATTAAAATTGCATTTCTCTACGTAAGAAGGTCACTTACATAAGTAAAATATTGATAATTTTAGTAAAACTAATATACAAAGGCGTTATTATTACGCACTAAATTGTGAAATTATAGTTATAATTATAACATAAAAATATAGTTGCAACTTGTAATGCAGTGTGAGAATAACGTAATATTAAATAAATCTTTTGTTAGCTTCTAGCTTCTTTCTTCACGTCACAGCCTCTGACGTTTCTTGGCGGCTTTGGCGCGCGCGGACATGCCACCGACGTCACCACAGAGTGACAAATAAATAGTTCTATTCCAAGATTTTCACAGATCTTCCAAAACTTATAAAGGCGGTCGACTTGGTTACCATGATAAGGATGCCAATCGGCGTCAACCAGTAGCCAACTGTTCTTCATAGAATTTGGCGGATGAAAGAGAAATTCAGAGACTCGATACTCCATGTTGTATCACCTTGGCAGATCGTTGATTCAATTAATTAATTCAGTCGAGTCACTCGGCGGCAGTCGTGGTTAATTTGATTCTGTTAGACGGCATGGCATCGTCCGGGCTAGCCGGGGGGCAGGGGGGAGGCAGGGGGGAGGAGGGGGAGGGGGAGGGAGGAGGGGGGGAGGAGGGGTGGGGGGGGGGTCAGTGCGAGTAGTCGTGGCGGAGGCCGAACTCGGCGGCGTAGGCGCCGGCCCAGGCGGCGGGCGTGCCGGTCTGCGCGGCCGCCGTGGCTGAAACACGACACACACATTTATTATTCTATTCTATTATACTTATTATAAAGCATTATGTCAAGTACAGTTCACGGCACGGCTGCCGCCCATGACATCTGTGACAGACTCTGAACAAGACTCCAATAGTGTCTGAGACGGTAAGTCCAGTTAAAAGAGGGTGTTAACGAGAACATTAGTTAGTTAATGCCTAATACTTATACTAACCAACCACCAATCCGCCAATCCGCATTGGAGCAGCGTGGTGGAGTATGCTCTAGCTAGACCTCCCGCAGAAGTATCTGTGGGGGAGACCCGTGCCCAGCATTGGGACGTCTATGGGTCGCAGCGACTTATACTAACCACAAAATCAACGCTGGTTGCTTCAAATCCATTCATTCTCCAAACAGTCCAAAATGACAATTCTGCATTACACAAATTAGAGGGAGAACAAGAAGCCGTTCAGTCTTTTTGAGTAAACAAAATGGTTAGAGTGAATGACGCACCGCGCACATAGAGTATTATAATAGAGAAGAGCGCAGGCTCCCACAGAGTCGAAACGTGTCCTTATCCGTCTCACAGATAACACAATTACGTAGTTACTGAGTAACATCGGTACGTTAATATGGATAATTTATTAAATTGTTATAGTAATAGCCCCGTTCCAAGTCGGTCACAGACACGTTGCTACCCCAGCGGACAAGGCGCGCCACTCACCGATCTGCTTGATGACGGCGCCGCCCGCCAGCCGCGACTCCGGACTGCGGTTGAGCTTGGACTCGTCTGCAGACAGACAAACATTACGCCATTTTTATACATATAAAGCTGTTATTTTTCCACGTGCAGTACTCAAAATAGCCATACAGTTTACGAATAAAGATGAAGTCGAAGACATCGGGTGTCATGGCAACATTTGACACTGGGTTAGCCTAGGGTGGGTGTTGTATGGTGCCCAACAGTGGGAAGCCTATGGGTTGTATCCTGTACTCACCGGTGGGCGCGGCGGCGCCGGCGGGGTCGCGCCGCAGGGCTTGCGCCTGGGGAGGTACAATACAATACAATACAATACTATGTAGCTTATTGCACCAACAAGACATCAAATAAATTACATGAAAAATAAAATACGCTGCAGAAGGCTGTCTTATTACTGTAATTTCAAATATATTATTAATACCAATTTTCCAAGAGTCGTTGTGTTTTCACGCAACGCAGTACAAAGAGTAAGTCTGTGTACATAACTTTAGTGCAAGAAATAAGGATAAATTAATTTTACCTACTTCTAGACAAAGTAAAGTATCAAAATCTTTTATGGGGAACTGTGTTCGCTTCTACAATAAAGTACCCGGAAATATTACTTATCTCTCAGAGAATAAATTTAAATCTTACATTAAACAAAACCTCCTTAATAAAGCTTTCTATAATATTAATGACTACTTGAACGATAGAAATGCTTGGTGCGATGTATCTCCAGCTCCACTTGTTCAATAATAATGTACCTTGATCAAATTATAAAATTGTAAATTTTGAAAAGAGTAACCACCGAGTTTCTTGCCGTGTTCTTCTCGGTAACATCAACTTTGTGAACCGGCGGTAGTTACGAAAATGTTATGACTTTCATTAAGCGTATACAAAATACCATATAATGAAAAATAAATGAACCTGAATCTGTTTGTCCGTCTATATTATTTAAAACAAATGTGGAACCTTAAGCAGCTTGCTCATGGTGTTGCGCGGCGTGGGCGGCGGCCGCTCGAGCGCGCGCCCGTGCGCCGCGCCCATGTGCCGCTCCAGCATGTACCTGCAGGCAGGACACGCAACGCCGCGTCACAACACATCATCACGCCGCGTCGCACCGAAGGGATAGGCATACACAGGCCATAGCCAACAAATACTTTGTATTTTGTTTAATTTCGACTTCTGCGCATTCACTGCGCATGCGCAGGTCTGAGCTAGACTTTGATGCCGGTGTGTGTACTGCTTACTTTAAGAAATTAAATGTCACTTGCTATAACGGTGAAGGACACATCGTGAAGAAACCTGCATGCCTGAGAGTTCATCATAACGTTCTCGAAGGTATGTGAAGTCTGCCAATTTGCACTTGGCCAGCGTGGTGGGCTAAGGCCTAATCCATTCTGAGAGGAGACCCGTGCCCAACAGTGGGACGTCTATGGGTCGCAGCGAACGATCCACTCTAGCATTAGCATGCAGAAACCGACCGCGCCAGTCGTTGCTTAACTCTGACGATCAGATACATACGACGCAAGCCATTGGGCTATGGACGCTAAAATACTTAATTATTAAATTTGTTATAGTGTCTACAAGTGTGAATGTGATTTTGCTCTATGGTGTACAAGTGTGAATGTTAAGTGTGAGTGTGATTATTATTTGATATTACCGTCGCTCGAAGCGGTCGGGGCAGAAGCCGCAGCGGAACAGGCGGCGGCGCGGCTGCGGCTGCAGCGGCGGCTGCGGCTGCGCGGCCGCCGGCTCGCCCTCGTGCGACTTGCTGTGCGCCAGCAGGTTGTACCTGCGCACGAACACGACGCCGTCACTGTCACTGTCACTGTCGCTGTCACTGTCACACCGCCAGTGGCGGGCGAGGAAATCGACGTTGGCCTACTAGCTTTATTAAGCTGTAAGCCAATAACATTACTAGGAAAAGCCCGTCTTTTCAACTAATACTCACGGACTAACCATTATAAAAAATTTTAGACTAAAGAATCCGTTAAATGATTATTAAATGCGGCTTCACGCCCGAGTGGGACAGCTTGTGCATCTTGAACGACACCAGCCCGCCCTGTGGGGTCTCCAGCTACCCCCGTGTACAGCCGTACCTCTCGGAGAAGCGCTTCCCGCACACGGCGCACTCGTGCCGCTTCTCCCCGCTGTGCACGCGCTTGTGCCGCTTGAGGTGCGAGCGCGTCATGAGCGCGAGCCCGCACACGTCGCACGCGTGCGGCTTCACGCCCGAGTGGGACAGCTTGTGCATCTTGAACGACACCAGCCCGCCCTGTGGGGTCTCCAGCTACCCCCGTGTACAGCCGTACCTCTCGGAGAAGCGCTTCCCGCACACGGCGCACTCGTGCCGCTTCTCCCCGCTGTGCACGCGCTTGTGCCGCTTGAGGTGCGAGCGCGTCATGAGCGCGAGCCCGCACACGTCGCACGCGTGCGGCTTCACGCCCGAGTGGGACAGCTTGTGCATCTTGAACGACACCAGCCCGCCCT
The DNA here is from genome assembly GCA_944567765.1 of Carterocephalus palaemon. Lineage (NCBI taxonomy): Eukaryota > Metazoa > Arthropoda > Insecta > Lepidoptera > Hesperiidae > Carterocephalus > Carterocephalus palaemon. The sequence continues at coordinate 233,064 of OX155641.1, forward strand.
GTGGGGTCTCCAGCTACCCCCGTGTACAGCCGTACCTCTCGGAGAAGCGCTTCCCGCACACGGCGCACTCGTGCCGCTTCTCCCCGCTGTGCACGCGCTTGTGCCGCTTGAGGTGCGAGCGCGTCATGAGCGCGAGCCCGCACACGTCGCACGCGTGCGGCTTCACGCCCGAGTGGGACAGCTTGTGCATCTTGAACGACACCAGCCCGCCCTGTGGGGTCTCCAGCTACCCCCGTGTACAGCCGTACCTCTCGGAGAAGCGCTTCCCGCACACGGCGCACTCGTGCCGCTTCTCCCCGCTGTGCACGCGCTTGTGCCGCTTGAGGTGCGAGCGCGTCATGAGCGCGAGCCCGCACACGTCGCACGCGTGCGGCTTCACGCCCGAGTGGGACAGCTTGTGCATCTTGAACGACACCAGCCCGCCCTGTGGGGTCTCCAGCTACCCCCGTGTACAGCCGTACCTCTCGGAGAAGCGCTTCCCGCACACGGCGCACTCGTGCCGCTTCTCCCCGCTGTGCACGCGCTTGTGCCGCTTGAGGTGCGAGCGCGTCATGAGCGCGAGCCCGCACACGTCGCACGCGTGCGGCTTCACGCCCGAGTGGGACAGCTTGTGCATCTTGAACGACACCAGCCCGCCCTGTGGGGTCTCCAGCTACCCCCGTGTACAGCCGTACCTCTCGGAGAAGCGCTTCCCGCACACGGCGCACTCGTGCCGCTTCTCCCCGCTGTGCACGCGCTTGTGCCGCTTGAGGTGCGAGCGCGTCATGAGCGCGAGCCCGCACACGTCGCACGCGTGCGGCTTCACGCCCGAGTGGGACAGCTTGTGCATCTTGAACGACACCAGCCCGCCCTGTGGGGTCTCCAGCTACCCCCGTGTACAGCCGTACCTCTCGGAGAAGCGCTTCCCGCACACGGCGCACTCGTGCCGCTTCTCCCCGCTGTGCACGCGCTTGTGCCGCTTGAGGTGCGAGCGCGTCATGAGCGCGAGCCCGCACACGTCGCACGCGTGCGGCTTCACGCCCGAGTGGGACAGCTTGTGCATCTTGAACGACACCAGCCCGCCCTGTGGGGTCTCCAGCTACCCCCGTGTACAGCCGTACCTCTCGGAGAAGCGCTTCCCGCACACGGCGCACTCGTGCCGCTTCTCCCCGCTGTGCACGCGCTTGTGCCGCTTGAGGTGCGAGCGCGTCATGAGCGCGAGCCCGCACACGTCGCACGCGTGCGGCTTCACGCCCGAGTGGGACAGCTTGTGCATCTTGAACGACACCAGCCCGCCCTGTGGGGTCTCCAGCTACCCCCGTGTACAGCCGTACCTCTCGGAGAAGCGCTTCCCGCACACGGCGCACTCGTGCCGCTTCTCCCCGCTGTGCACGCGCTTGTGCCGCTTGAGGTGCGAGCGCGTCATGAGCGCGAGCCCGCACACGTCGCACGCGTGCGGCTTCACGCCCGAGTGGGACAGCTTGTGCATCTTGAACGACACCAGCCCGCCCTGTGGGGTCTCCAGCTACCCCCGTGTACAGCCGTACCTCTCGGAGAAGCGCTTCCCGCACACGGCGCACTCGTGCCGCTTCTCCCCGCTGTGCACGCGCTTGTGCCGCTTGAGGTGCGAGCGCGTCATGAGCGCGAGCCCGCACACGTCGCACGCGTGCGGCTTCACGCCCGAGTGGGACAGCTTGTGCATCTTGAACGACACCAGCCCGCCCTGTGGGGTCTCCAGCTACCCCCGTGTACAGCCGTACCTCTCGGAGAAGCGCTTCCCGCACACGGCGCACTCGTGCCGCTTCTCCCCGCTGTGCACGCGCTTGTGCCGCTTGAGGTGCGAGCGCGTCATGAGCGCGAGCCCGCACACGTCGCACGCGTGCGGCTTCACGCCCGAGTGGGACAGCTTGTGCATCTTGAACGACACCAGCCCGCCCTGTGGGGTCTCCAGCTACCCCCGTGTACAGCCGTACCTCTCGGAGAAGCGCTTCCCGCACACGGCGCACTCGTGCCGCTTCTCCCCGCTGTGCACGCGCTTGTGCCGCTTGAGGTGCGAGCGCGTCATGAGCGCGAGCCCGCACACGTCGCACGCGTGCGGCTTCACGCCCGAGTGGGACAGCTTGTGCATCTTGAACGACACCAGCCCGCCCTGTGGGGTCTCCAGCTACCCCCGTGTACAGCCGTACCTCACGGAGAAGCGCTTCCCGCACACGGCGCACTCGTGCCGCTTCTCCCCGCTGTGCACGCGCTTGTGCCGCTTGAGGTGCGAGCGCGTCATGAGCGCGAGCCCGCACACGTCGCACGCGTGCGGCTTCACGCCCGAGTGGGACAGCTTGTGCATCTTGAACGACACCAGCCCGCCCTGTGGGGTCTCCAGCTACCCCCGTGTACAGCCGTACCTCTCGGAGAAGCGCTTCCCGCACACGGCGCACTCGTGCCGCTTCTCCCCGCTGTGCACGCGCTTGTGCCGCTTGAGGTGCGAGCGCGTCATGAGCGCGAGCCCGCACACGTCGCACGCGTGCGGCTTCACGCCCGAGTGGGACAGCTTGTGCATCTTGAACGACACCAGCCCGCCCTGTGGGGTCTCCAGCTACCCCCGTGTACAGCCGTACCTCTCGGAGAAGCGCTTCCCGCACACGGCGCACTCGTGCCGCTTCTCCCCGCTGTGCACGCGCTTGTGCCGCTTGAGGTGCGAGCGCGTCATGAGCGCGAGCCCGCACACGTCGCACGCGTGCGGCTTCACGCCCGAGTGGGACAGCTTGTGCATCTTGAACGACACCAGCCCGCCCTGTGGGGTCTCCAGCTACCCCCGTGTACAGCCGTACCTCTCGGAGAAGCGCTTCCCGCACACGGCGCACTCGTGCCGCTTCTCCCCGCTGTGCACGCGCTTGTGCCGCTTGAGGTGCGAGCGCGTCATGAGCGCGAGCCCGCACACGTCGCACGCGTGCGGCTTCACGCCCGAGTGGGACAGCTTGTGCATCTTGAACGACACCAGCCCGCCCTGTGGGGTCTCCAGCTACCCCCGTGTACAGCCGTACCTCTCGGAGAAGCGCTTCCCGCACACGGCGCACTCGTGCCGCTTCTCCCCGCTGTGCACGCGCTTGTGCCGCTTGAGGTGCGAGCGCGTCATGAGCGCGAGCCCGCACACGTCGCACGCGTGCGGCTTCACGCCCGAGTGGGACAGCTTGTGCATCTTGAACGACACCAGCCCGCCCTGTGGGGTCTCCAGCTACCCCCGTGTACAGCCGTACCTCTCGGAGAAGCGCTTCCCGCACACGGCGCACTCGTGCCGCTTCTCCCCGCTGTGCACGCGCTTGTGCCGCTTGAGGTGCGAGCGCGTCATGAGCGCGAGCCCGCACACGTCGCACGCGTGCGGCTTCACGCCCGAGTGGGACAGCTTGTGCATCTTGAACGACACCAGCCCGCCCTGTGGGGTCTCCAGCTACCCCCGTGTACAGCCGTACCTCTCGGAGAAGCGCTTCCCGCACACGGCGCACTCGTGCCGCTTCTCCCCGCTGTGCACGCGCTTGTGCCGCTTGAGGTGCGAGCGCGTCATGAGCGCGAGCCCGCACACGTCGCACGCGTGCGGCTTCACGCCCGAGTGGGACAGCTTGTGCATCTTGAACGACACCAGCCCGCCCTGTGGGGTCTCCAGCTACCCCCGTGTACAGCCGTACCTCTCGGAGAAGCGCTTCCCGCACACGGCGCACTCGTGCCGCTTCTCCCCGCTGTGCACGCGCTTGTGCCGCTTGAGGTGCGAGCGCGTCATGAGCGCGAGCCCGCACACGTCGCACGCGTGCGGCTTCACGCCCGAGTGGGACAGCTTGTGCATCTTGAACGACACCAGCCCGCCCTGTGGGGTCTCCAGCTACCCCCGTGTACAGCCGTACCTCTCGGAGAAGCGCTTCCCGCACACGGCGCACTCGTGCCGCTTCTCCCCGCTGTGCACGCGCTTGTGCCGCTTGAGGTGCGAGCGCGTCATGAGCGCGAGCCCGCACACGTCGCACGCGTGCGGCTTCACGCCCGAGTGGGACAGCTTGTGCATCTTGAACGACACCAGCCCGCCCTGTGGGGTCTCCAGCTACCCCCGTGTACAGCCGTACCTCTCGGAGAAGCGCTTCCCGCACACGGCGCACTCGTGCCGCTTCTCCCCGCTGTGCACGCGCTTGTGCCGCTTGAGGTGCGAGCGCGTCATGAGCGCGAGCCCGCACACGTCGCACGCGTGCGGCTTCACGCCCGAGTGGGACAGCTTGTGCATCTTGAACGACACCAGCCCGCCCTGTGGGGTCTCCAGCTACCCCCGTGTACAGCCGTACCTCTCGGAGAAGCGCTTCCCGCACACGGCGCACTCGTGCCGCTTCTCCCCGCTGTGCACGCGCTTGTGCCGCTTGAGGTGCGAGCGCGTCATGAGCGCGAGCCCGCACACGTCGCACGCGTGCGGCTTCACGCCCGAGTGGGACAGCTTGTGCATCTTGAACGACACCAGCCCGCCCTGTGGGGTCTCCAGCTACCCCCGTGTACAGCCGTACCTCTCGGAGAAGCGCTTCCCGCACACGGCGCACTCGTGCCGCTTCTCCCCGCTGTGCACGCGCTTGTGCCGCTTGAGGTGCGAGCGCGTCATGAGCGCGAGCCCGCACACGTCGCACGCGTGCGGCTTCACGCCCGAGTGGGACAGCTTGTGCATCTTGAACGACGACGTGTGGATGAACGACTTGCCGCACAGGTCGCACTGGAATATTAGAGGAAACAATTATGATAAGCCGTTCGGGAACATGCCTTCGAGCGGCCAGGCCTTACGATTGTGCGTTTTGCTGAGCTTGCATTAACGCGCAATCGGTTTACTTAATTTAACAACAGTACGTGATCAGCAGCCGCTCGAGGCGCCGCACATTCAAAACCATTAACCATATCTACGTATAATCGTCGTACTACCATACCATACCATTTACCATAGAACTACTTAGAGTATAGAACCAAAATATACTCCTTTTACCAACCAAGACATCTTTCTCTCCCAAACCCTTTTACATTATTCTTATCATGGTCCTTCGAGCCGGATATGGTTAGGCTTGTATGCATCCGACAGCCCAGCTGTTATCTAACTCGCCCACTGGAGAGGGAGTGGGTTCAAATCCAAGCGGCTCGTACCAATGAATTTTCAAAGTTATGTACGATTTGAGAAATGTAAAAAATTACACGTGTGAGGAAACCTGCATACCTGCGATTTCTCCATAACGTTCTCGATGGCATGTGAAGTCTGCCAATCGGCACTTGGCCAGTGTAATCCGCTCACATTCCGAGAGGAGAGCCAAGCCCAGCGGTGGGTCGGCGGGACGTCGAGGGGTTGCTAAATGCTACGTACCTGATAGTTGAGCTTGCCGGTGTGTATGTTGTTGTGCCGCTGCAGCGCGCCCTTGGACGGGAACAGCTTGTTGCACTCCTCGCACTTCCAGTCGCTTATGCCTGCACCGAGGGCAGTGCACATCATTATATGGAAAACTAGTGGACGCCCTCGCGTGGAATTAGACATAACAATAGTTTCGTTTAGACCTAGTAATATTATATAGCCTGTGTCTCTCAGTGAAGATGCAGCTTTCTAATGGCGAAAGAATTTTTGAAATCGGTCCAGTAGTTTTGCGCCAATGATGACAGTCAGATTAATATTAACTTTATGTTTTTGTGTTTACACATAGTAACTAAAACATTATAAATTAATTTGCATATGACTGTCTAGATGGCTGGACAGAATCTGATGATATTTTGCGTGTGTGTGTGTGTAATTCACAAGCGTGCGTACTCGAGTGCGTGCGTGTGTGGGTGTAAGTGCGTGTGCGTGCGTGTGTGGGTGTAAGTGCGTGTGCGTACTCGAGTGCGTGCGTGTGTGGGTGTAAGTGCGTGTGCGTACTCGAGTGCGTGCGTGTGTGGGTGTAAGTGCGTGTGCGTACTCGAGTGCGTGCGTGTGTGGGTGTAAGTGCGTGTGCGTACTCGAGTGCGTGCGTGTGTGGGTGTAAGTGCGTGTGCGTACTCGAGTGCGTGCGTGTGTGGGTGTAAGTGCGTGTGCGTACTCGAGTGCGTGCGTGTGTGGGTGTAAGTGCGTGTGCGTACTCGAGTGCGTGCGTGTGTGGGTGTAAGTGCGTGTGCGTACTCGAGTGCGTGCGTGTGTGGGTGTAAGTGCGTGTGCGTACTCGAGTGCGTGCGTGTGTGGGTGTAAGTGCGTGTGCGTACTCGAGTGCGTGCGTGTGTGGGTGTAAGTGCGTGTGCGTACTCGAGTGCGTGCGTGTGTGGGTGTAAGTGCGTGTGCGTACTCGAGTGCGTGCGCACGGGCGAGTCAGTCGAGCGCGGTGAGGGCGCGGGCGTACCCTTGTGCATGGCGACGTGTATGTCGCAGGCGCGCTTGTGCTTGTAGTGCGCGCCGCACACCTCGCAGATGTACGGCGGCTTGGAGTCGTCGTGCTTCAGCTTGTGCTGCTCGAGCCGCACTGCAACAGAAACGCTGCTGGTTAATATATAAACAATTAGGAATGAGGCATGTCTGTTGTATAGATTTTTGATCATAGTACAAGCTGAAACTTAATGAATCTAATTATAATGTCATGTCAATAGATACTTTATCACATCAACATGCAGTTCAACAATAGATGGCCAAGATTCAACGGTGGCCAGAGAAGAGTGTAACTCACGCAAGGAAGTGTACTTGGCGTTGCACTGGTCGCACGGGTGCAGCACGCGCGCCTCGCGCTTCTTGCGCGCGCCGCCCACCTGCACAGATTATAAATAAAAAATAAAATAAATAAAACAAACATATACAAATACCATACAATGGAATCTGAATTAAACGCACACAGCCCCACATGTTGAATATAATACAAAAATTACACAGTGGCAATAAATCAATATAATTTTATCAGGGGATATTTTTGGATAGTCCCTTTACGCAGAGAGCATAAGCTAAAAATGCCTAACCCCTAACCTAGGTATTCAATATGATTGTAGGCAATATTGTTTCTTACGAGGAATCAGGCAGAGGAATTGATCAAGGCAAGGAATCTTCACTGTTCCAAGAAGTGACATTAAATGTTTTAAAGGCGCATAACTCAGGAAGGTCTTTGCATACCGCTCGGGTGAAGCCCAATCCCTTAGCCGTGGAAGTGTATGAACAACAACAGGTGGGCTGGTAGATAATGCTTTTAGCATTAAGTCCGCCTTTTGTTCCACAATGCTTTTGGTATAATAAAGATTAAATAAATAAACACTGAGCAGACTGACCTTGGGCTTGGGCCCGCGCTTGCCGGCGCGGCGGAAGGAGCCGTTGCCGGGGCCGGGGCCGGGGCCGGGGGCGGGGCTCTCGGGCACGTAGTCGTCGTCGTCCTCGAAGCCCTCCTCCTCGATCTTCAGCAGGCCGTCGAACTGGTTTATCGTGGGGCTTTGGGACCTGCATTACAATCATTATTAAATACATTATTCTATCATTTTAGATGAATAAAAAAATATTGTCTTTTATTCTAAACTAGTGGACGCGCGCAACTTCGCTTGCGTGGATTAGATACAGAAAAGTTTCGTTTATAGTGCCTGTCCTTCTCAAGGAAATAACCAGCAAAACACTACCAATTGATGTTCAAATAGAAGAAGTATTAACGGGATATATAAGTCCATCCATTCATCCATATATCTAATTCAAGCTTAATATACATACATCAACATTAAATACTCAAAAATAAACCTACCTACTGATTGGTAAGCTAGATGTCCCGGGTCAAGCAACAACTATTGCTTGACCCTAATATACTAGCTTGAAATGCCCGGCAGCAGCTCAGAATTTGGATTTGGCTCTGGTCTCTGGCAATAGGCTCACCAGCTATACATGGGAACTAAACATAACAGGTGAACAGTGGGTTTACAACAACACTTGTGATGTAATGTTATCATTAAATTGAATTAAAAAGAAAAGGATCGTGAAGCCATCAGCCAGTACCTTGTACCAAAACCCCAACCAATAACAATTACTACTACCATTATAATAATAAACTTAGATTAACCAACAAATAGAACAATAGCAACTTTAATTTATTGTTTACTTACCTAGTGTATTACCAAAAAGTAGAATTCAAACTCTGTGCCACTCAATGCGCATTGCACGACATATGTATATTTTTTAACATTCCATTTCCTCATAAACTACAGGTCCAATTGACATACTATAAAGGACAAAGTTAATCTTCGTATAATTTTCTTGATTAAGTAAGTTTTTTTATAAGGATTAATGTGCCATGCATAATAAAAGTGCTCCTACATCACTGTTGGAATTTGGATATATTTTTGACGTGACAACGTCTTATAAATTGGTTTGCCGGGTGACACTTCAAGAAACTGCGTTACGCTCCGCTCACGTTATGCGCTCACAATGAGAGCGAGTGAGAGGCACGCGTCCCTTCCACTCGGGCATGGTTAGCCCGCCTAAGAGCGAGAGAGACGAACCGATACGAGACGATACTACTATACGAATGAATATTCACATTAAAATTATTTTACCACTCAAAGTCGTTGTCACGTAAAACTTTCGCCCGTATACCGACTTTACAGGCAACCAATATTTTTTTCAATAAATACCGGTCGGAGTCCTCCTTCTTGACAACGGCGGCGTGCGCGACGAGCGCGTGCGCGGCGCCCGCCAGCGCGCCCCCCGCCGCCCCGCGCGCGCCGCACGCGCCGCACTCCCAGCCCTGCTCGCTGTCATCCAATCAATAAATACCGGTCGGAGTCCTCCTTCTTGACAACGGCGGCGTGCGCGACGAGCGCGTGCGCGGCGCCCGCCAGCGCGCCCCCCGCCGCCCCGCGCGCGCCGCACGCGCCGCACTCCCAGCCCTGCTCGCTGTCATCCAATCAATAAATACCGGTCGGAGTCCTCCTTCTTGACAACGGCGGCGTGCGCGACGAGCGCGTGCGCGGCGCCCGCCAGCGCGCCCCCCGCCGCCCCGCGCGCGCCGCACGCGCCGCACTCCCAGCCCTGCTCGCTGTCATCCAATCAATAAATACCGGTCGGAGTCCTCCTTCTTGACAACGGCGGCGTGCGCGACGAGCGCGTGCGCGGCGCCCGCCAGCGCGCCCCCCGCCGCCCCGCGCGCGCCGCACGCGCCGCACTCCCAGCCCTGCTCGCTGTCATCCAATCAATAAATACCGGTCGGAGTCCTCCTTCTTGACAACGGCGGCGTGCGCGACGAGCGCGTGCGCGGCGCCCGCCAGCGCGCCCCCCGCCGCCCCGCGCGCGCCGCACGCGCCGCACTCCCAGCCCTGCTCGCTGTCATCCAATCAATAAATACCGGTCGGAGTCCTCCTTCTTGACAACGGCGGCGTGCGCGACGAGCGCGTGCGCGGCGCCCGCCAGCGCGCCCCCCGCCGCCCCGCGCGCGCCGCACGCGCCGCACTCCCAGCCCTGCTCGCTGTCATCCAATCAATAAATACCGGTCGGAGTCCTCCTTCTTGACAACGGCGGCGTGCGCGACGAGCGCGTGCGCGGCGCCCGCCAGCGCGCCCCCCGCCGCCCCGCGCGCGCCGCACGCGCCGCACTCCCAGCCCTGCTCGCTGTCATCCAATCAATAAATACCGGTCGGAGTCCTCCTTCTTGACAACGGCGGCGTGCGCGACGAGCGCGTGCGCGGCGCCCGCCAGCGCGCCCCCCGCCGCCCCGCGCGCGCCGCACGCGCCGCACTCCCAGCCCTGCTCGCTGTCATCCAATCAATAAATACCGGTCGGAGTCCTCCTTCTTGACAACGGCGGCGTGCGCGACGAGCGCGTGCGCGGCGCCCGCCAGCGCGCCCCCCGCCGCCCCGCGCGCGCCGCACGCGCCGCACTCCCAGCCCTGCTCGCTGTCATCCAATCAATAAATACCGGTCGGAGTCCTCCTTCTTGACAACGGCGGCGTGCGCGACGAGCGCGTGCGCGGCGCCCGCCAGCGCGCCCCCCGCCGCCCCGCGCGCGCCGCACGCGCCGCACTCCCAGCCCTGCTCGCTGTCATCCAATCAATAAATACCGGTCGGAGTCCTCCTTCTTGACAACGGCGGCGTGCGCGACGAGCGCGTGCGCGGCGCCCGCCAGCGCGCCCCCCGCCGCCCCGCGCGCGCCGCACGCGCCGCACTCCCAGCCCTGCTCGCTGTCATCCAATCAATAAATACCGGTCGGAGTCCTCCTTCTTGACAACGGCGGCGTGCGCGACGAGCGCGTGCGCGGCGCCCGCCAGCGCGCCCCCCGCCGCCCCGCGCGCGCCGCACGCGCCGCACTCCCAGCCCTGCTCGCTGTCATCCAATCAATAAATACCGGTCGGAGTCCTCCTTCTTGACAACGGCGGCGTGCGCGACGAGCGCGTGCGCGGCGCCCGCCAGCGCGCCCCCCGCCGCCCCGCGCGCGCCGCACGCGCCGCACTCCCAGCCCTGCTCGCTGTCATCCAATCAATAAATACCGGTCGGAGTCCTCCTTCTTGACAACGGCGGCGTGCGCGACGAGCGCGTGCGCGGCGCCCGCCAGCGCGCCCCCCGCCGCCCCGCGCGCGCCGCACGCGCCGCACTCCCAGCCCTGCTCGCTGTCATCCAATCAATAAATACCGGTCGGAGTCCTCCTTCTTGACAACGGCGGCGTGCGCGACGAGCGCGTGCGCGGCGCCCGCCAGCGCGCCCCCCGCCGCCCCGCGCGCGCCGCACGCGCCGCACTCCCAGCCCTGCTCGCTGTCATCCAATCAATAAATACCGGTCGGAGTCCTCCTTCTTGACAACGGCGGCGTGCGCGACGAGCGCGTGCGCGGCGCCCGCCAGCGCGCCCCCCGCCGCCCCGCGCGCGCCGCACGCGCCGCACTCCCAGCCCTGCTCGCTGTCATCCAATCAATAAATACCGGTCGGAGTCCTCCTTCTTGACAACGGCGGCGTGCGCGACGAGCGCGTGCGCGGCGCCCGCCAGCGCGCCCCCCGCCGCCCCGCGCGCGCCGCACGCGCCGCACTCCCAGCCCTGCTCGCTGTCATCCAATCAATAAATACCGGTCGGAGTCCTCCTTCTTGACAACGGCGGCGTGCGCGACGAGCGCGTGCGCGGCGCCCGCCAGCGCGCCCCCCGCCGCCCCGCGCGCGCCGCACGCGCCGCACTCCCAGCCCTGCTCGCTGTCATCCAATCAATAAATACCGGTCGGAGTCCTCCTTCTTGACAACGGCGGCGTGCGCGACGAGCGCGTGCGCGGCGCCCGCCAGCGCGCCCCCCGCCGCCCCGCGCGCGCCGCACGCGCCGCACTCCCAGCCCTGCTCGCTGTCATCCAATCAATAAATACCGGTCGGAGTCCTCCTTCTTGACAACGGCGGCGTGCGCGACGAGCGCGTGCGCGGCGCCCGCCAGCGCGCCCCCCGCCGCCCCGCGCGCGCCGCACGCGCCGCACTCCCAGCCCTGCTCGCTGTCATCCAATCAATAAATACCGGTCGGAGTCCTCCTTCTTGACAACGGCGGCGTGCGCGACGAGCGCGTGCGCGGCGCCCGCCAGCGCGCCCCCCGCCGCCCCGCGCGCGCCGCACGCGCCGCACTCCCAGCCCTGCTCGCTGTCATCCAATCAATAAATACCGGTCGGAGTCCTCCTTCTTGACAACGGCGGCGTGCGCGACGAGCGCGTGCGCGGCGCCCGCCAGCGCGCCCCCCGCCGCCCCGCGCGCGCCGCACGCGCCGCACTCCCAGCCCTGCTCGCTGTCATCCAATCTGCAAACACAATTTTTTTTTAAATATTTTAGTTTTATTTATGTTGTTGAATTGCAACAGTTGTTAAACTTTTTAACTATTCTAATCTATATATATAAAAGGAGAAGGTGACTGACTGACTGACTGACTGACTGACTGACTGACTGACATATCAACGCAGGGCCTAAACTATAAGGGTTAGAAACTTGAAATTTTGCACAGGGGTTCCTTTTATAACGTAGGGGAGCACTAAGAAAGGATTTTTGAAAATTCACCCCCTAAGGGGGTAAAACGGGGGTGCAAATTTAGTATGAAACTTTGCCGTTTTTGAAGTCAAGTGGGGAACCCGAACGCAGGCAGATGTCGTTAATGGGTCTAATTCTATGCGAGCGAAGCTGCGGGCGTCCACTAGTTCTAAATAAATAAAAACAGTAACCACACTTTAAGGCAAAAATCACATGCAGTATAACTTAAATGTGCATATCTTATTACACTGGGAAATGGAGTAGCTGCCGAGACAGAGTTATAGACTGAGCTCTGTATCAAACATTCATTCATTTTCTCTTTCACTTTTACAAAAAAGCTATGTATTTGTCTTGCATAAGTATGACATGAAATGACAAATGTGACAGACTTAGAACAAGGCTAACTCACAGTTAGGTACTAACTGTACTATTCCTAACAGTGTTAACTATCTAACAGTCCCTTTACCAGTTCTCAAACAACAAACAGATCAACAGTTAATATTCTTATTAACAGCCGATTGGTGGTGCTGTTATCTGGTCTCTCAAATAATGACTGGGGAGTTCAAAGTCGGTAACAGTTTTCAATCACGGTGGTGCTGATTGGTCGTTTGCTATTTTACATATAACTAAAATGAAAAACACAAACTCTAGTTCACATGCATAATTATTGTTGAACATAATTATGTAAATTTTGAACATTATACAGGCTGATTGATTATAATAGTTCAATGAAGTTAATTTAATAAATAAAATGACAAACAAATATAAAGTAAATACCTTTCTTTACTGTGTTTTCTGCGTGCCCTCCTCTTTGACTCTGTGACTGTCTTTTTCCGCTTTTCAACTTTCCGGTGTCTTTTTTTCTTTGTTAACGCTAAAGGCTCATCATCCTCAGAGTCATCTTCGGTATCCTTCACTGCGGCTTCCGCCTCATTCTTGATACTATCGTAGCTAATCGCATGGTTATCAAACAGCGGGTTTTTGCTTATTATTGACTCGAATGTCTCTTTTAATTTCATGTATTCTAACTCTGCAGTTTCTAACACATTAATGAGGTCGAAGCAACTCTTACATACGTATTTCGTATCGGCATGTGTCGATCTGATATCGGCTGCCGTGAACTTGGAAAGGTATTGGTATAAGCAGGTTCCAGACGAGGTGTTGGTGCACTGGATGTCCAGACCCTCGGGGCTGTGTCCCACGCACACCATGCACTCCACTGGCTCTGGCTTCACATTTATATGGATTTCTATCTCTTCCTTGATGTCAGCGACACTTTCTTTCTCTGAATCTTTACTGTTCTTTTCAGTTTCAGAGATTATTATATTGGTTTCGGGCATTTTCACTGCTAATAGGAACTGCACTAGTTGAAATAAGCTAAAAGGAATACCTAGCTGTCCCTATTTTAACCATTATCCAGTTACTGATGTATTTTTTAAAGGAAAAATAGAAAAACAAAAATGTAAGCGACTCGCCAAATTGACAATTTCCAGCCAGCCAGAGTGACATTTTAGTTCCAGTGACATTTCATTTGTTTCATATAGATTAAATAAAGAAATAGATACACTTAAAACAAAAAGAAAGAGTTAAAATTAAAGTGTCGTAACTAGTTAAAACATTCAATAGATACACTTATTGGTAATTTAATAAATAAATTCCATACTTTAACCAAAACTAAAAATTCATTAAAACCTCAGCAACGTAGTGCCACCTGTTATGCAGTCTGAAAGTGAGCGGTATAGATTGACAAAGAACTACAGTACAGACCAGCAGACCCGGTAAATTCAAAACCAGCTACAACGATATCGATTCAAACATCTATTACAGTTTCTATTCGCTCATTGAGAATTTGGAGAAAAGATGCTTGTACATTCTTGCAGATGCAGTTCCAATTTCATGAAATGCTGCGATCGATGTAGGCCTCAAAAACAAAATTCTCTGATCAGGTTAATTTTTACTCGCGTTTGGTCCTATAGGCCAGATATTATCTGCTACAAAGATGCTGATGCCTTCAACAAGTAACTTAATTAATTTCCATTCATAATGCATTGTTAACAAGAGTAATGCAATGAATGCCATAGGTATAGGGATTCGTCTGAACAAATTAGATTACATTTTGAATGCTACCCACATAGAATAGATACAAAAAGTTTTAAAACATCGTTGGCTACCCGACTGTAAACACAACAATAAAATATTAGCTCTATGTTGAATGCTTTTTGTATTTTGTTGAGAAGTGAACGTCCAGAATGTTTGTCTGCAATTACGGCGCAGTAGTGGTCCGTGTCGAGTCGACTCACCCTCGAACCCTTGGCTGGCAGGTGGACGGACACATCGCCGGCCATCCGTGCCGGCTGCTGGCCGCCGCGCGCAAGCCAATTCGTTCGGCCAGTCACAATCAACCCGCCATGAACTCCGCGCGCCACCGCTGCACCGCGCCGCCACCACTCGCCACTCAGATCGCAACGAGCTTTGCGTTCAAGTTGTGAAATATATTAACGTAATTTCGATTAGATTATTCAGTGCGCGAAACGGTTACTAATTCGATCTTCAAATTTCGTTGTTTGTGCTGTTTTGGTGTAATCTGTGCCAGTTCAGTGGATTTTGGAGGAAAATAAAACTTTCACGAAGATCACCGAAAACTTCGAAATTAAAAGGTGCGTATAAAAATCACACCTACCTGCCTGTTTAAAACTGTTATTGGTTTTCGCAATTAGTTTTTATCTTATTTGCGTGTCCACAATGTCAGAGTACCTACTATAAGTATTAAGTTAAAATATAAAATGATGTCCAGATTTATTTGTGGACCGTTCCATGTTTTGACCCTGGAGCATGGAGTGGAGTGCAGACTGCAGAGAGAGAGAGAGAGAGAGAGACCCCTAGGCGTGTGGTTACACAGATCACCTCAGTCAGTAGGTACACACATATTTTTTACCTGCCAGATCCTACACAGATCCTGTGCCCACAAGCTACGGTACGGTCTGTTTTGGTCACAGAACAGATAAAGGAGGTAACCTCCTTTATCTGTTCTGTGGTTTTGGTAGGGTAGTAGCACGGACTACATACTGAAGGTAAGTTAGTATGTATTCTACCTTACTCGTACGCTGTAAGAATAGTTGATTTATATTGCATAGGTAGGTATGTGCCTTTATGTCACACGAAGAGTACTTATAGATAGAACCAATTTATCATCGGAGAAAGGTTGAGTTGATACCTAGTTAAGTACGAGTAGTAGGGTAGTGGTAACATATTATTATATATCAATGGGTAGGGTATAATAATATTATGTACCTAGTTGCGGAGTGTTATTAACCTAAGATTTCCCAACATCTCACTTTCATTTAATTAAATTGTTATGTTAAATTACATTTAGTTAGTTTGATTCGCCCATCCCGTTTCCGATATAATCCTACAAAAGTTAATTGAGCAAAAACTCCTTACTTACCTATTATATTCCTGCGGATTGAACATCCTTGAGTCATCCGGTTAGTCCGAGGTAGAAGACTTATTGAAATGTAACTATTTCTTCACCCACATGCGGCGTGGTGTGGTGGTGGATAGGATGGGTTATGGCCACGAATTACGGGAAGGAGAGGACCAGTCCTAGCACATCTTTCTTACAAAACTACTGTCGTCGCGTCGCGTTGCATATTTGTGGAATAGAAGCAAGCGGGGTGCACTTAAATCCACCTAGCATCGAAAGAACATCAAAAGAAGATCAACTACTCCGTTAAGCTCGAGGCGTAGGCCAGGGATCGCATACAAATACTTTTCTCCTTTCCGTACTTCGTGGGCATGCCGCGAAAACGCCGCCTGCCAGCATGGTGGGCCATGGTGCGCGCCGGTCGCGCTCCAGTGCTCACCACTATTCACTATTGCATGTCTTTGCATAAACTGAGCCTCTTTAAGCTAGCCTCTAATTAAGTAGGTAGATACGTTTTGCTTGTTAGAAATCGATGTTTGCAAAATTATAATTTTAAATAATTTATGAAGTTTGGTAGTATGACTGGCAGGTAAGCAGGCTGCAATAGGTTCCACCTGCCGCTACGCTATTTTTAAGCCCTACCTATTCAAGTCAAGGTACTTGTACTATTCAGTATTCTGTGGTCAAGGTATAATATTGAATATGATTTTGAAATAAACGTTATATAAGAAGAATAGAAAACGAGCATGTAAATTATTCACTACCATTCTCCCCCTCCATCCCCATCTTGGGGCCTTCATAAACCACTCATATTCTACAGACTATAGAGCATTAACTTCTGTAGAACACAGCATCTCACAAAGACCTTAATATAAATGACGATAACCGATGGAACCGCAGCATCTTTGCATGTTTATTGCCTTGTAAGCTCTCTGTATGGGTATATGGGTGTACGGGTGCGGGCGCAGACCGTGACCGCAACGGGCAGACCCAGTTAGGCACGAGACCACGCCAATGGATTGCCCCGCAAAAAGCCCACGGCGCTTGGCACGAGCGAGCAACTCATATGTAGGTACTTCCCTCATCCGTGGTAACTACATGGGATTATTGGGATTACTATTACATTGCAGATGTTCTGTAAAGTTCTACTGTTAATTGGATTTCTCTACAAATAGGTACCCATTAAGGGAATTAGAAATACTGGCAATCGACGTCTGAATGATGTTAGGATGTTAATTAATTTTAAGTATTCAAATGTGACGAGCGAGAACTCCTTTTGAATCAGAATCCGAATTTATAGCTTTATTTGGCTTTATATTAGAGTAGTCCGTGGTTACAGGTTATACCACAGAAATGAATCAATCAATCTTGATTTATTTCTATGGGTCATACCGGGATATTATTGGGAGAAAAAATAAGCGACATAGAACTTGTACAAACTTAAGATTGGTCAATCAGACGGCAGACCTAACTTTTATTAGAGGAGCTTACTTCTGGCCTACTCTTAAAATTCTAATACATACAAAGACTTTCAATTTGCCTCCTATACGGCAACAGTACCTAACCGAGAATGTGCAAACATTAAAATGTAAAGGCACTCACCCGTTCACAGGAGCGATGTGATGTAATTACCGTTGCTTTCAGAAATGTGATTCAATGAATAAACAAAATGCGCTAATTAGCCTCGCGTGAAGTGGCGTGCCGCTGCTGCTATGATCTGTAATAATTATTTTCAAAAAAAAAAATTGTAACAATAACTAATATTTATCTTGACGCCTGCATATCCCCGTTTGGCATAGACAGAGAGTAGTGTAGTACCTAAGTACTTGAAACCAGTTATGTTTTACAATAAGTGTACCTATATAAAATGCTGTTATTACAAATGAAACAGTTAACTATCGCAATTACGAATCCTTGGATCATCTTCAATCTGCGATGCTCTGAAATTCATTAGCAACTCACTTCTGGCCTTTCCAGTGTCTTTGTATCCAGCGGTTTCCCGTTGCCTTCTTCGGGTCGTCCCTCCATCTTATCGAAGGTAAAAAATAAGTACTTTTAACCTACCATAGTGCGGTTTGGTCAAAAGGGCGCAGAAAGTTTTTGTAAAAGACCCCACGCTACAGCCCACTGCGTGTCTTTAAATATGACTAAAAGGGGTTTTTGGGGGAGATTAGAACGGGGAACGGGGAATCGAGCGACCACGGGAACGGACGTAGTGTTTGGCTCAAAACTTTGGAACACAAGTTTGTAGTTAGTGTCGTTCGCATCTCTTCCGAGACATACCCCGGTGTCGCTCCCACAATGCCGTATTGCCTGAATAACTTTAAAAGGTTCCTATATCCTTACAAAATGGATTTTCCATCATGATATCGATAATGGCAACTAGCGGTTACTTTAACTACGAGACAGCAAAATGTTTAAATCAGTAGATGCGAGTTAACGTGCGACCATGCGCGTTTCGCAATAGTGATAAGTACATAAGTATATTCAATTAATATTCATTAGCGCAGTAATTAACCAATTGTGTTTCCATTGGACACTACGAGATACCAATCGTCGTCGTCTCTATTCACAAAACTCCGATAGCATCTGATTCTGAGACATCCTGTGACAATGGCTCGTAAGACTGACGGATAAATACTACTAAACTATCAGGCTGGGATTCGAACCCTCAGCCTCAGCACACCAGACAATATCACTAACTATCCTAGGGTCACTAGTCGTTATGGATGGAAGAATTAACAGAGGGTATCCACACAGAGAAAATAATATACATTGTATCGAGTAGCCATTGAGAACAGTGAAGGGCTGTAGGCAAGAATTCCGTTACAACTCGGCGTAGGGTCGAGAGTTGACGGAAGCAGAACCTGTAGCGGCACACATGAGTGCCCACGAGTGGGGTCGTCACGGGTGCTCGGCTCTTCCAGTCTTTTATGGCTTCCGCAAGGCATGCGAGCTAGCGACGCATTTTTGGACCTCAAGCCCCTTAATTTTGTGTTTAATTTAAGTACCAAAAAGCCAGGAGTTTTTCGAACCTCAAACCTTAACTATACATAATTATTATAATGAGGGGACCTTGGGATATTGGATGGAAGATAGTGTTTGAATATTTTAAATTTCAATAGATAAGAAGCTCATTTAATTTATGCTTTCCTTTGGATTGCTTGTATTATATTATTATTTGGAACAAGTATCTGGTAAACACTTAGGATAAGATAGTAAAATAATGTATAAGTAGGTGGTACGTTTTAGCCCGGTAATATGTCCCTTAAGTTTGAGTTAGTGCTGTGTATAATGTCTTTGAGAAGGTTATCTTTAGGTGTAAAGTGTAAAGGGAACTGCTGTTTAGTCTAATTCCACGCGAGCAAAGCTCCACTAGTAGAGGGCGTCCACTAGTATAAAATAAAAACTATAAACTATATAAGTATTGGAGCATTCTTATTTAGTTTTCTCTTTAACTAATTTTTTACTGGCAAGTATTTTTTTAGTTTTACCAATCTTTTTGTAAATTCTTAATTCGTTCCTGTAGATTGGGACCAGAATAATGCTACGGTGTAAAAGATACGCTTTACTGTGATATAGGTGACTTCTGGGGTTGCGCCGCCGGTTGCGGGCGGTGAGAGTGGAAGCTCGAATCGTCCATCACGTGACCCCGGGAAAGACGACGCTGTGTGTAGCTCCACGTGCGAGTGGTGAGGTGTGGGTGTATCACTTTTGCCTCCTGCTACGGGGAATCATTCTGTCATCATACTACAAACAATTAGCTGTTTAAAATATCTCTCGGGCTCTAGGTCTCTAATTTATTTTCTCTGTGCTGTATGCCCGCACGATCTGCCCAATGAGCGGCATGTAAATGTCGGGCGGAAGAAAGCGAAATTAGCGGGCGATCGTAGTTAGCGATTTTGATATTTTCCGCTTTCTAGCTACGGCGCTGCTCTTGGGCCTCGTGCGCACTCTGCCAGAGGCTTCAGGTTATGTGCGTCTAACGCATTGCCATAAATCCACATTTAACACCACATATACCTACCACTGCCATAAAAAGGGGAGGATACCCTACAAAAAAAGAAAGAATTTCTCATGCAAGTTTGGTCTGATCTGAAACAAGGTCATAATTTGTACATTGAATATTTGTAATAATATCTGTACCTAATACCAAAAAAATTACTACTGTGTTTATATATTACAGATTCTTGTAGACAAATTCTACCGTCTTTTGTAAGAAATTATTTTAAAATTTTCACTAGATACTCATGCTGAGGGCATAACCAAACAAACCACAGGATTAATATTTTTTATTTGAGCAGCTTCCTCCGCAACTATCACGCTAATCATGATTGATTGCGAAATCGCGGGAAGCAGTTTCATCACGTTCGAAACTTAAATGCTTGTTCAAATTTCTCGATGCTAAAAAGCAAATATATGTAATAACCTTCTGAGCGCTAATAGGCTTCCGATTTCTTCTTCGTAGCTAGTTTTCATTTGTCGTATTTTCAATGTTCAATTTAAATAAAAATCAACCGTAATTCGCGGTCTTTGTTTCACTTTCATTCACCGCAAACTCTTTCGTAAATTCAAATCTGTAACCTTCATTCTCACATGACTGCGTGCGTACATTACACGTGATTTAAATTACAAACATCAAACTAATTCACACGTCTATCAATTAGGAGCACTTTGCAATAGATCTTTTACGAGTCATTTATGTTAGAAGCAACGTATCGGCATAATTATCTCGATGGTGATGTATGAGTGTTTTAGAGAGTGGCAAAGATGAGTCCGCACTCCTCCATGACCAATTAAACAGGTGACACGTTGCATTCTCGGCCTATCGGCTTCATCTTTATGATGATATCTGTAATTCACTTACCAACTTTCTAGGTGGCTCGCAAACTCGCAAAGTGCTATTGAACCTGCCATTCCATATTTACAATTAATTGAACTTACTTAGTACCAACATTTAATGATCGACAGCAAATATAAAGATATTGATTTTGAAGTCTATGGCTGGATACGCCTTCTGAATCCACCGGTTTTCCGCGGTTTTTTCAGCGCCTCTGTCTGGTGGATTTTTGTGGATATAAATAAGAAGCTTGAACATTCTCCGCCGCCACACTGACACCACATAACCCTCTTGCCCATTGCCAGTTCACCTGGCTAACCCTATGAGCTATGCCAATAATCTTTGGTAATCTACGGTCCTTCTGATCGCGTGGCGTCATCTTTAGGTTACTAAGTTCTTATTTTGTTTAGATGTACGCACCCACATGTAAATGTTGTGTATATGAATGAAGTTTATCTTTCCTCTTGTCTCACCGTGTTGTGTCTTGCAGGCCCAGCATGCGGACGCGGTAGCATGGCCCTGCTGCTATGGCTGGCGGCGCTCGCGCTGGCGCCCGCCGCGCCCCCTGCCGCCGCGCAAGGTAACGCCAAGACCCTCTCAAGACATCTCAATAGCTCTCCGTTTGATCAGCCCTTGTGGCCGCTCCGCGTGTCCGATGCGAAGCGGCGTCACGCCGCGCTCGGGTGAAGGCACAGATCGCAGCAAGAACTGTGACGGTTCCGTACTTTTATTGAAGATTAACATTAAATCAACAAAAACATTGGATAAATGCCGCGACCGCGCCCGTCGTTGCTTAACTCTTTCGATCGCATTGAATCGACGCGAGCCATTGGGCTATGGACGCTACAAGCTGCGACCCAAAGACGGCCCACTGCTGGGCACGGGTCTCCCCCACAGACACTTCTGCGGGAGGTCTAGAGCATGCTCCACCACGCTGCTCCAATGCGGATTGGTGGAGGGGTTAGTGGCCAACCCAGTGTCGAATGTTCTCAAGCCACCCGAATGTCTTCGACAAGGCTTAACGACTGTTTCCAGCATTGAAGCACGGTAGAGTCCATGAAATTTTGCCACTAGCGGTCACCCATCCACAAACCGACCGCGCCCGTCATTGCTTAACTCTTTCGATCACATTGAATCGACCCGAGCCATTGGGCTATGGACGCTACGAGGTAAGCTAATAATTGTCATGAATGAGTTCAATAGAGCAGTCTAACTAGCGGGCAACGATTGGGCATTCGTTCCGTTTTCTGGCAGCACGTGTGACGAGCCTCATGGCCGCCGGTCACGCCACGCGTTGCTCTACCACTCACTGTTCGGATTGCTTTGCTACTGCTCTACTTCAGTAGAGTGTGTGGCTTCGGCTAGCCGTCCCACTGATGGGCACAGATCTCTCCCACAGCCACAGCTGAGGGTTCCATGAGAGATCCAGTGCGGATTGGAGGGTTTAGTGGGCAATCCGATTGTCAGAAGTTCTTGGGCTGTCTGAAAGCTTTTCCATCCATTTGTTTTACATAACAATAACTTTAAAAAATATACAAAAATAATATCACGCCTATACTATATCCCTGAAAGGGTAGGCAGAGGTGTTAAACCCACTTTTCCAACATTTTACGAGGTTCCATGTAATAGGTGAGCCTATTGTCATACGCCGGGCGCAAATCCAGACTCCGAGCTGCTACCGGGTATTTCAAGTTACAAATACCCAATAGTTGTAGTCCGATCCGGGATCGAACCCAAGACCTCTAGCAGTGCCGGTTACGACCACTAGAACAACGAGGCAGTTGTTCATCTGACAGTTTTATTAGTCATACAGTCACAATTATATAATTATTTCTCTAGATAACACTAGACTGTTGTAGGATACTCCCATGTACTTACGTAGAGTGTACTCTTAATATTCGCTAAACTGCACTCTTAAGATACCTAAATACGTGCCTAGGGCTCACTCACAGGAGAATGCTATACGGCGATACGAATAAGTGACGTCATTAACATAGCAACATTCCGTGGCCAGTCGACTCTATTTCGTGACTCGAACAAAAGCTAAACAATTTTAAAATCAGGTTAATTATTATTCAAACTGCCCTCGGAAACAGTGAGTAAATCAGAAAAACGTGCAAACCTCGGGGCACCCCGACCCCTCCGGAGGGTGTGTACTGTACGAGCGAGGCCGGCCTCGTCATTGTAAATAGTTCGGGTGTTGGCTTACTCGCAGTATCGCCTTGCATGTCCCAGATGTCAGCAGACCTGACAGGCAAGCTGCCTTTTACTTGTGTTGACATGTTCTTGAAATACATTGGGAACTTTTTGGCTGACGATATAGACTTTATGTGGTGAAAGTCGAAAGGGATTTTGATAGTAGATATCTATATGTATATAATCTCTTTCACATCCACCCGAAACAATGATACCACGTGACGACCACAATCGTTCTGACAAGGTATTAAGACAAAGAAGAAAATATCTATTAACCATGGTGAAGCTGACTTTAACTTGAGGATGATTTGAACCGTAGACGGTTCAAATCTTCACACACGACAGAATTTCTGCAAATTAACTTGTGTCTATTAAAGTCACTCTTATTTTGTTCAAAGCGAAAAATATAGAAGATTTATGCATAACATTTTACTTTTACTTAGGAATTCTTGATAATGTTCTCATCTGTGAAACTACTATTTAGTAATCTGTGTTATATATAACGTATTATCTCTAGGAATGTACCTACTCAGTAATGCGTCATTGCGACACTTTTTCGAGTCGATAAGGATTACTTTTCAGATGTTCTCCAACTTTACAATCTACCTACGATACTATTTTCGCTTACTTGGAAGGCACGCTGTGATCGTTAGATGGTTGTAAGAAAACACAACCTAGATCAAACAATCTAGAATTGGAAACAGCACGATGGACAATCATAACGCCTGATTAAAAAAAAATACTTACGAATCCTTTTAAATCCTAAGAATTTCCTATATGTACTTACATTTAACTATAAAATCAAGTGACCATGATGTATAGATGCCAAAATACTGTTATTATTGGATTTCTCATATAACTAACCAATCGACACGAAATCTTCGTGACCAATAACAATTCGCGGAATAATTTAACGGGCCATATGGTAACAATAACAAGATTTCACAAGAATTCATTGACACGATAATAAAATGAGCCGAGAGCAAGGACGATTTTACTTACTACATCCTGACATTCAAACTTAAATGTTAATGATTAAATTTCACACAAAAAATCTTCACGTAAATTAAATGATTGTAGGATAGGATTTCCATCGAGGATGTTAACGACCCACTTCCCGAGGTTTCCACTGGCGAGCGCCCAAACTAACTGCCTGGCTAACGACCGATCAGTCCAATCAATGGTGTCATTCGTGATTCGTGAAATAATTAGTCGGATGAGCAAGATTTGCATAGCGGACGTAGTTACCCCGTCCGGCAGCAATACTGCTAGGAATGTGGGTGAAGTTAACAGACGAAGTGTAAGATGGACCCTGCGCACGAATTAGCTAGTAACATTGAGATTAGTTAAACAATTTACTACAGCAATAATCATAATCCCCCCTTTACTTATAGGTATTTAAGTATTTCACTTCTTCCGTAGTTCCAGGATAGTATTACCGAAGATTAGCCAGTTCCTCTATGACTATGCTGTTACTAGTCTTCCACCCTTTCTAAACGACGAGAGGAACATTTAGCTTAGTAACTTACTTTTACCAAACGTGATGACTACGGTACTATTACTCATTATTATATTAATATGGCTATCACTTTTTATCAACTAAGTCCAGCAATATTAAAAAAACGGGCTATACTAAAGTCTAATTTCCTCTACCAAAAAATAAGCTAAGCTTCCCTAATCGCGTATTGCGAATCCTTGCAGTAAATCATTCAATGAATGCCACCATTGGTATGGGGATGCCACGCTTCGGACAGGTTAGTGACCGGCAGTACGTAATAGGTAATTAATGAGTCGCCGCAAAATGCAGTGCGGCACACGCCAGCATTTGCATAGAGCAAGTTCCGTGCTGTTTACCGTTTTTATTTACATTTTCTTGATGGCTTGCTCTAAAAAACACAAAAGCCTTAGGAGACGCTTCATTCCCAGGAAAGTCTATTAGATTTTGCAGATCGGTTGTCGTATTAGTTCCAGTCTAAAATAACATCTCTTGTCATAATGAGAACTTATTGATAGCTGATCTGTATGAAGAAAATAACAAAACAACCCCATAATGATTTGAATCCTCATAATCATGTCCTTATCGATGTTTGGTGACGATATCAACCCTTAACATGACTGTTTGTGAACCTGAAAAGGATCAAGTTGAGTTAACTTTATTTTCTTCGCAGCATGGTTCGCAATATTACTATGCCTATATCAGAGGATCAAATTGACGTTAAGTAAGTACAGCCTAGGCCAGCAATAAGCAGTACATGACTGCTCAAGTTTTCCGTGAAGCACTTTCAGTAATTGGAGCTACGAACATGCTAGTAGGTCATGCAGTATGCCTACATGACTGGTGCTTATGGAATGTTCTTTGTACGAAGCCTATGGTTATGGTTCACAAATACTTTGTTTATAATAAGCACACAGGCATTCTGGTCATTTAATGAGTATGATTAGGATTCGCCATTGCCTATGAACAAGTTACACCAGGGATAAAAAATATAAAAAATGCTGTAATGTTTCTGTTCCAATAAAAGTTTATTCTATTCTGTTCTATTCTACTCTATATCGCAAGTTCCTAGAAGAATGCTTTTTAATCTTCTCTCGAAGCTCTCCAAGTCGAAGCTTTAAATAAGTATTGATTCGACAGACCATCTATCCAAAGCAGGAAGCAGGCAATATCTTGTATATATTATATCGGTCTGTTCGGATGGAACCTCAAATGTTGGGCTCTGATCCTCCCCTTGTCAAAAATACAGAGTTCGATTGTTAAACGATCTGACACGGCATTATCGTTACGACATACGACGCCGCGACGTTAATTTGCGACACGAGCAAAGCCGGAAGCGTCTGGAATATTTCAATTGTCGAGAATTGTGCCGGTTGCGGCAACTTCCAGAGGACGTTGCGAGCACCACCCGGCTGCTTTAATTGTCACTGGTTGACAGTTGCGCCACCCCTGTGGGCTAATCAGATTCCGATCAGGCCGCATCCTCCGCGGCATTTACCTATTAGCTTCCGTTCTCTTGTAATGTGTCAATTATTTCATAGGTTCTTTCAGTTTCCGTCGATTTGGAGCAATTTTTCGCAACTTTTCCTATTTATTCTGGTGCAGAACCTCCTAGTCCTAGTCCAGCGTGGTGGACTAAGAACTCCCATTCCCAAGGGAGATCAGTGCTTAACAGTGGGACAAAAAAAAGGGTTGGTGACAACTACTTACATGTTCAATGATAAAAATTAATTTTACGTGCGAAGTTTACTTTGAGTTTGCGTTGTCATATACCTAAGTAATTTAGTAACATACATAGTTACATTGATCAGGTAGCTGTCGCTGCTGAAAGGTTGGCAGTATTGGTCATGCCAGTGTGGGCAACATAACAGCGCTCGAGGCCACGGAGCGAGAAGTTAACGCTAATGGTTTGGCTCAAGTGGGTGCACCAGTACACACCACACTACACATCACACAAGCAATCAGCGAATGCTTGGCGGGCGACGGAGCCAAGAGATAACACGTGACACACTTATGAAATACAGTGCCATCCTCAGAACGGCTGCTGCGTAGCAATTTGTAGACAGCGCTTACTCGAATAGGCTCAAGTCGGCGTGTGTCACTAAAATTCAAGGGCAGAACATTCTTTGGAAATAAAAACCTAACTATTAAAATTACAGCTCAATTTAGTAACTTAGCGCATTCATAAGATTAAGTATGTAGGTATGTGGTAAGTGGTAGGTACTATTTTTTCTTTTCTTTTACTCCTCCCGTCCTGTCAATTGACGCGAATGAATTTATTTATGTATAGTTCCTTTGATAGTTTCTGTAAGCCCCAATCCATACACGTCCCACTGCTGGGCACGGGTCTCCCCCACAGACTCAGCTGCGGGAGGTCTGGAGAATACTCCACCACGCTGCTTCAATGCGGATTCTGTAAAGAGTTAAAAACTTTATAGAAAATGTATTCAGTAGGTCATCGCAACCCTTTCTTTGTCCCACTGTTGCTCACGGGTCTCCTCTCAGTCTGGGAGGGACCTAAATAGAATTCGGTAATGATATATTTGCCGTAGGTACTGTATTATGTATATTGCATATTGCAGCTATGTGGTCCTTGCTCCTACTAGTAAATATATTCGATAGTATTTTAACTGATGGACGTTCCCCAACTTCTCATAAATCGTGTCTGATCAGGATGTCGGAAGCCCCACAATTCCATTGTCTCTCAAATAGTCCGCATTAATTTTGCGGCAATCACAATAGTGACTGTTTCCCGTTCAAATGAACCAAACTCATGAAGTCTGCCAAGGCCGTGAAATTATTTGTTGTAGTTAGGTCTTGCTACCCGAATACCGGGAATCGCAGAGTACGCCCCAGACCGGTAGAACAGAGGCAAAACACACAGAGAACAACACAATTTAACATCCATGGCCCGAGTAAAAATATCTGCGAAATAAATATCTGCCCGGAATTCAAACCCGAGACCTTGCTGCATTTGACGGGCCCGTTGGCGCAATCGGTAGTGACCCTGCCTGCTGCGCCAGGGGTCGTGGGTTAGAATCCCACTCAGGATAAACATTCGTGATTCAAACACTTGTATTTGTTCTGTGTCTGGATGTTAATATTATCTATTTAAGTATGTACATATTTAAAAATATCTATGCATGTATATCAGTTTCTGATAACTATATTACAGGCTCGCGCCTACGTCAGATGGCCGTATGTGAGAATGTCCAAGATATTTATTATTTATTATTTGCTGCTTAACTGGTGATACAATCAACTTTTTATTAAGTATATTTGTTTCTTCTTTAACCAACATTATTGTTGTTGGTTTACCGCAACAACGTTAACGGTTAACTTATCTAAGCACAACTTTCAAACAGTTGCACAACTAAATATTGTGGAGCATTCATAATCCAGACTGCATCAATGGATTATCGGTGTAATGACAGTTAGTCATTACACCGCTTAATCAGTTTTTAACAAGTATGACCCGCGGCGTTGCACGACGAATCGATGTTGTCGCGGGTAAAGCGTTGCTCAAACTGCTGGACATTATGAGATCTACAAGTACCCGTACAAAGTTTATGATCACAGATTTAAAGATTAACACAGATCGTTCAGAGCAGCACAAGAAAAGTTGAAATATTTGTATTACTAACTAAAAATTGTTAATCCAGGCTATATTAAAAAGAAATATATATTCATTTAAATATCCTATCCAGCGCTGATTGATCAAAATTAATGAGAATTAAGAATACAGGAGAACGATAGGATAAGAATACAGGATACAGGTTGTTTACTGTATGTTTCCTTATTTAACAAGTATTAAGTAGTCACTATTTGTATATCAATTATTTGTCATTCATTCATTTATAGAGTAACCACTGTGCAACCGGAGCTCGCAAAAACCAAGTAATATGGCCGCATATTCCTACCATACCATTTTTTCGGCATATCCATTAATTTACCATTAGATTAGTGTGTGTATTAGTTTGAGAAAGAAACCAATAGATACGTGTTAATCAAATTCGCATCTTTTCTTTCCTCGCTCCATCTCTGAACCATAATCTAAAAGAGCTGTTGGTCTACCAGTAACAGCCAAGACTCTTTTCAACTGTAATACCATACTAGTATAAAGAAGTCGCTCCCTTATACTATGGTAATACTTGTTAGGATAAGGCGCCGTACAGAAAACATTTACTTCCTTGCGAGGAGTGAGGTGAGTGAGCGCAGGAGCGAAGTGCTGGTTGTTCACCGTTCACTTGACTGAAAGACTGAACGACTGAACGACTGAACCACTGAAGGTGCCGTGCGTGAGTGACAGTGAGTGAGGACCCGTCGCAAGTGGGGCGGCACCGGCACCGGGCGCGCCGCCGACCGTGAATCCGTCGACTGTGCCGTCGGCTTGCAGGGTGCTATTCTCTAATACAGGGATTCCCAAACTGGGTTCCGCGGAACATAAGGGTTCCGTAGAATAGTCAACAGGGTTCCGCAAAAATTATACCGTACGAATCGTTGTGACACAGGCTTTTCAGCCTACGTTTATACAAAAAACAAATACAGGTAAAGACTGGATGCTACCAATCTTGACCTGAATCTACGCATACAATTGTCAGACATTAGGTTAGGTTAGTTAATACCGAACTATAAAACAATTTCATTCTTCATATAATTATGTGTTTCAATAATGTTACACATTTCTTTAAAAAATGTTTGATATGGGGTTCCATAAAATAAAACGTATTTGGTTGGTGTTCCGTTATCTTTAAAGTTTAGGAACCCTATGCGACTGCCTCGCTGCAGTAGCACCTTCCACTTGCCTTCGACAACACGTCACATACACACACAGAAACACGTTATTGTATTACACTTCTGTCTTCTGTTGGACAATCTTAATACATAAAAGTTTAATACTATATCTCTGTTACAACAATAATTTGAAAAAATAAAATACGTACCTCCTTATTGAATTTGGAATTGATTTTAACTTCTTTTACAATTCAATACAAATATTCTTATTAAAACGCGCGGTGTGGTGACATATGCATATACCGTATCGATAATATCATCTACTGTAAAATAATATAAAAGCGAATAAGAAGTTCTTGTTTAAACTGTCAACTCTAGTCCCCATTGTTGACCCGGTTAACTAAATCCAAATTATCTAGCACATAGGCATTGTTTCGTATTAATGTTCGCAAATGGATTGTTTTGTGTCAGTGTATGTAGGTATTTAAACAATGATACCAACACAACGTGAGTCACGGGGCTTCCTATAGAATAACTCTGGCTTGTACGTTTTGCCGCTATGACTTGCTAGACTAAAACCAAGTTAGATCAAGCGAAACCGTAAAGTGCTTTATAGTTAGTGGAAATATTTTGCTATTTCCAATCCATTCGGTAACTTAAAGATACTTTAATCATAACATTAATATTTCAATAGAAAATTGAGATATAAGAGTGATCCTCATTAGCGAGGAGAATGGGCGACGCGCTCGCTTCGTGAATAGCACCCTTAGATCGTATATCCTATAGCTGACCCCCTCGCCCTTGTCTCGAGCACTTGTCCCGCGTGTTGGATCAAAACATCACTATTTGCAGTTAATATATTGCCTAAGGAAATATCAAATCAAGCGTCAATCAATGTAAACAAAATACAACAAGTACAACTCTACTTTGCAGCACTCTAGATAGTAAGATTGGAGTGGGAAGAGTCTAGTTTGGGAAGTAATCCAGTTTAGGGCCGTGAATACGATTTGAAATTGAGTGTTTACAGGTGTAAACACAATACGATCATTATCCAACGGCCAATCAGCCTTATAAGGGCCACTGCTGGACTTAGGCCTGTCCTAAACTAAGCACAAGCAAACCTGGGGTATTCCCGATGCTCCGATTGTTAGGAGGGGTAGGAATTATTTGTCCTGTTAATTTACTCATGCCCTTTGTTTATTGCAAGTAATTACATGCATAGATACCAGTGATGTGAGGTGTACAGTACAGGTAGTCTGCCAATCCGCACTTGGCCATCGTGGTGAACTAAGGCCGAATCATTCTGAGAGGAGACCCGTTCCCAACAATGGGACAAAGAAAGGGTTGTGGTGGTGGGAGGTGTACAGAAGAGAAAGAGAGTGCTTGGACGTGTGAAATCATAAGAGCGGGCGTTACAATTCACAGATCGCAATTCACACGTAACTGACATGCACGGTGCACTTAACATATGATTCATCACGTAACAACCGTACTTAACCCATCAATGAGATAACTAGATCGGAAATCAACTGAGTGGTTCGCAGATCGACGGCCTTTCTCCGCACCGCTGCTGTAAAGAAACAAATTGACCGGCAATTTATTAGAAAATGCAAATTATTGCGTGCTTTATCTTTTTACTTTCATTGGATAAAACAAAATGCAGGAAACAATCAATAGATTAGACCAGAATAGAATAGAATAGAATACATTTATTTCGCCAAATTAATACTGTTACACAAGTATCGTACAACAATATGTCTATAAACTAAATAAATAAATCAATATATGATATGCCGAAATAGGGCCGCACTCAGCTATAGTGCAGCGAACCACGACCGCTGGTTTTCAGGGCGAACCCGCGTATTGAGCAGTTCGGACAGTAAATGTTGAAACCAGAAGAATGTTCTGCCGATTGATGAGTGAATCATGAGCAGCAAGAAACAATACTTCAAACCATGTAAACATGAGTTTATAACCAACATTCGACTTGATCGTTTGTGATGATACGAGCTGTCCAGCGAAAAGGAAAGTCCGCACACGCCAAGCAAGTGGCGTTAGTGGCGCCCCACATTGGCGCGAGCCGCCATTTTGAATTTGAAATCCGCCGGAAGCGGGCGGGGGATTTATTGCGGGCGCACTGGCGCACTGTCTGCTGTGGACACTATTTTGATTAATAACAAAGAATAATAAAACATTCGTTGTTTTTACGTTACGATGACAATTTAACTTGCTGCTTTGTGCTCGCACGTTTAGATGCCGGAACGTTTTTCTTGGGACGAAGATGAATGTTGTCAAATGATAAACGTATGATACCGAAATCATTATTTAGTAATCTGTGCCGAAACCTAAAAATACTTTTGAATTTTCTATCATTGGAATCCATAGGCACTCCTGTTTACTTTTATTTCTCCAAAATATAATGTAGTGATCAAATCTGTACGTAGGTACGTGCATCTCTGCCCCTCAAGTATAACAGAACATTAGTCCTGCCTGCGTTAGATATTATTACATTTCGGAAGGAACCTTCGAAGAACGTAAAACGGGTACTGTTGACTCGAGTAAGTCAGCTCAAACTTACACTTCAAGTCTGCTACTGGTGCATCTGTGCAGACTTGCCTGAATATTTTGCTTTACCATAGATGGGGGCGTGACGGAGCGGCCGGCGCGCCCAGCGCTGGCCATCGCGCTGTCGATACGGTCCAGGGGTAAGTCCCCGTAGATCCCGTACAGTAGAGACGCCGTAGCCACCTAGAATGTTCTACAGTAGTTAGTTGCACCTCCTTTTTCATCTTTGTTTTTGTTTGCATAGACATAAAGTCATCACACCTAGTTCAGAGCACCACTAGTCAGACTTTTTAACTCTTTTAATCTGTTAATGTTTATTGGTAGAAATACCAATTATTACTATGCCCGAATTGCGGTTCTAACCGGGTAGGTACATCTGGTTTGTTGAGGCGCGCGACCACTTTATCTGTTCTGTGCGCGCGACCCTAGACCAGCGACGTAGTCTGGTTTCTTTAAGTCGTGTTGAAATTGAATTGAATTGAAATTGAGTTGAAAAAAAGTTTGCAGGATATTACCAATACCAATATAATAATAATATATCGGTAGCCGAGTACTGTTATTTATTTCTATTCGAATTGCTATTTATTTCTTGTTAATGTATCCGCGTCCGGCAGGCATTAGCAGCAAGCCACCAGCTTCGCTAATTCCTCAGCATTTCATGTCATTATCTCCGCCGCCCGAGCGTGTAAACATGACGTAGTGAGTAAAAAACGTATGACCGAAAGCGCCCGACACGTAACACGTAACCCGTTACCCGTAACCCGTAACCGATTACTGATTAGTTACGTTTAGTGGCACAAAAGAATTTGTTAGTAACATATCAGTGCGTTTGATGGCCTTTTTTTTTGTTTAACGAGTGGAAAACCTTGAAAAGGTACCCGAACGTCGTGGGAGCGACGCCGGGTTATGTAGGACTTTTACCCACTAAAACCCGCTCGGTCGCCTACTCCGGCGCTACAGGAGGGCTCCGGGATCTCTTGTAGGTCCGGCGCTGCGCCCAAGACGGGCTCTTCCCGGTTTACCGAACGCTGTACCTACAGCCACAAATAGCGTCGTCTTTCCCGGGGTCACACGATGCACGATTCGAGCTCCTTCTCGCCGCCCAGTAGTCCCCTTTTAGTCGCCTCTTACAACAGGCTACCGTAGCACTATTCTTCACGATTAAAGGTTTTGATATCGATGTCGATGACCTGGAAGACAAGATGAAAGAAGTTAGATATGTATGATTTATGATTGATCTCAAAGATTGCGGTTCAATCCAATACAAATCCATGCCAAAGATAGTAGAGTGTTTGCAAGTAATCGAAACGATTCAGCTCATCAATGAGCCAGCACTACAACGGTAATCGATAACTTTTCCAGCACAAGTCGGGTCAGTTACGTCGCTGACCGAATTAGATGCTCAACGCACCTTTTGTATAAGCTCAGACTTCGATCAGAACGCCTGCGATGTATAGACAGGTTTAACGACCAGGTTATACTGCTACAGTGAAATAACGAACTGAAACTCCAATTGGACAGTTTAAAACTGTTTATTTAAAATTTCAGCCATATGATCTGATTGCGCATGATATCGTATCGAAGGCTCTTTTTGTGCCCTGTTACCACTAAAATAAATAAGTCAATGTAACGACACTAATCACAGGAAACTCGGCGTGAGCTCTGGCCGTAAAAAGTGATATTTATAGCGAATTACAGTAAGTAATACAGTTACAATCAATGCCTGACAATCGATATCCGAGCAAATTGCGTTTTGGCACGACGGCTGCTGATGTATTGGGCAACACTAAGCAACACGCACAGAGCGTGTTTAAACTTACCTTAAAATTATCAAACCAGTAAAATCACGAGAGAAAGAAAAGTACATATAGAAAGGGTCTAAACAGCTCTACATACCACATCTCATCCATCCATACGCCTTGGGGTCAACTGCTGGACATAGGCCTCCCTCAATCGTCGCCACTCCTCCCGAGCCTGCGTCCTCTGTTTCCCGCTGTCTTCTTCAGGTCGTCAGTCCACCTCGTCGGAGGCCAGTACTTCGTCCGAGGCGCCGTGACCGCTCGAGGACTTGGTCTTACTTCATCCAAGGCCCCTAACCTTGTCAGACCGCAGTGCTGGCAGGTGGTAATTACACAGTAGGATTCACTGTGTACGGCATGGACGCACACTATACGCCGCGACGCGAATCACGGCAAAACCCGAGCACACACATTTTTGCCATAGTTTTGTCTCAGGCGCTTCTTTGTAGTAGCACGTAATAGACAAATGTAGTCAACACAAAAATAAGTAACGACTAATGTTTAAAACCCAAAGCTACACAAACAAATAACCTCGTAGAGTCGGTGATGTGGTCGTGTATTCATCTCCACAGTGCACTATTTGGTGTAGAGCAGTGTAAATTGATATGTATGATATGGACGCCCGCAGCTTCGCTCGCGTGGAGTTAGACATAACAATAGTTTCGTTTACGCCTAGTAATATTATATAGCCTATGTGACTCAGTGAAGATGCAGCTTTGTAATGGTGAAAGAATTTTTGAAATCGTTCCAGTAGCAAGTACTTAACTAAAACAACGTAACGTAAACTTATTTAACTAATAGGTGAGGTATCTATATTAATCTGCCATAGATAAAATTAGTGTAAGTACTACTAACTTTCCAATGTTCGCTATACTTTCGCGGATACAATAGAATAAGGGTTAATTTCAAGATGGCGTGCCGATGAGTCGCTGTGGTCGGGCCACATCGTAAAAGCACATTAGACTTCGGCCACATCAGCGTATTGGACTCTTGACCTTTACTATAAAGTTCGGTGCCCGGCACACATCCCACACAAGCTACAGGTTGATATGTTTTTTCCTTTTTGTGTTATAAAAAAAAATCCGTTAGTCCGAACTGCGCGACAAAATGGGTCACACTGAAAACAAACGGTCGTGGTATGTTACGACCTACGCTGGGCGCAGCACCTTTTCAAGTAGGCATTATTTTATCTGTCTTAATTAAATGTTTTATTCAATTTGCTGCTGAAATTAATGTGTTGAATAAAAAATGTTCTGGGAAGTAGGACACTGGAGAGTATAGTCAAACCAACTCTTATGCATTTAGTGAAAGTTATGTAAGACTATGGAGAATACACAAAAGAGTTGTTGGTGTTAGTCCAGTAGAACTTCCCCCGACCTCCCCGAAATCCGAATCCGTAACAAGTTTTTATTTTTAAGTGCTAAGGTAAACGCTCCACTTCCCGACCGGACGCCCGCCGCCCCACCGGTCACCCCACCGAAGCTTACGAATCCATTAAACTTATTAAAATCGGTCTATTACTCACGTAGGTACAAATATATAATATCACTACTACACTACTGTGTTGTGTTTGAAACTTTGAATGGAGAATCTCAGTATCGGTGCTCTAGTTATTTCATTTCGAGGCACAATGTATTATGCGTGCTAGCCGCTGCTGAATATTTATTTTATGTTAATTTGCTTGTACCGGCTTCAGTGTTCCCTGCCCTAGTTTCTATGATCTATGTTTACACCCCTTATTTTGAACTTAATTTTTATTTATCTGGCTATTTACTATATACTTTCGTAAGTAATTAAAAGGGCCAAATTAAAGTTACATGCTTGCAATGCCCACCAATTTGCAAATGATCAGAGGAGCAGTGCCCAGCAATGTAGAGTCTTTGTAGCCTACTAAGACTGCATTGATGGATGGATATTATTCTGACGAGGCAAAAACATACTTTGTATTCAGTAAAACATGTTATTACTGAATTATTCGTGAGTGTCTATATTCATAGTAGAAATTACCGGGTTATTCACGTCTAATTTAAGTCGGAAATAGGCCGACTAGTTTCAGTCGATTACAATGACCATCTTCAGGAGTGAACGCGCTCGCGGCGGGCATGGCGTTCACAGTGTATGCACAGCCTGTTTCCGACTTAAATCACACGTGAGTAAGCCGATAATTTCTACTATGAACATAAAACATTCATATTTGCGCACTGAAATATCAAACAGCCTATCGAGCGTTTAAGCGTGGTCGCCAAATTAACATTAGCTCGCAGATGCTAATACGATTGTTGCGTACAGCGATCCAGGATAGCCGCTGTTACCTGATGGACGGCGGCGCTGTGGAGAGCTTCTTCATCAGCGAGGACACCCCCGTCGGCAGCGTTATCGGTACGTCAAGCCCACAAGCCCCATCTAGCGCTACTCTCCAATAATTAGTCCACCGCATTAGCCTTTAAGAACAGTAAAGATACTTTCTTATTTTCTTGAAACATTAATAACATCACGCCTCTATTTCCCGGAAGGGATAGGCAGAGGTGTGTATACACCCACTTTTCAACAGTGTTGTTTATAGGTCCCATGTACCTACAGGTGGTGAGCCTGTGTGAGGTGGCTTACATCTGGCACAACTCCAGACTCCAAGCTGCTACCGGGCATTTCATGATAGTAGAAAATAGTCGTTGCTCGACCCAGGGATCGAACTGAATGGACACTTCAGCCTAAATTAAAATTTGACTAAAGAATTGATTGACAATTTGTTATCAACCTTAAACTAGATCTTTTACATTTAGCAGCATGATCGCTCGCTTAGCGCAAGTTTCGTATTCAGAGGTCAAAGCTAAACTTCTGACCTCTGAAGACGAAATTTGCGCTAAGCGAGCGAGTTGTCAGTCGTTAGCACTCATTGGTTCGCCAGCCGTATTATTTCCATCGCATTGATACCCCAAGCGCAGCTACCCTCCGAATTTCGTTCAGAGCCACACTTTCCTGCCGTCACTTGTACCTTGGTATTTTCTTACATATCCCAACCACTTTAGGAACGCTGAGCGTGAACGGAGACCCTCGCGAGGAGGACGGCAACATCTCCCTGTCTCTGCAGGAGAAGAACGCAGCGGTGGGCATCGCGCCCGGCTCCAAGAACCTGACGCTGCTGCGCGCGCTCGACCGCGAGGAGCGGCTCGGCCCGTCCAGCGTGTACGTGAACGTGCGCTGCGACCGCCGGCACACTGCCGACCCGGTCAGTAGAGGCTTTTATTGCTCCCATGGGAGGAAATCCTCAAGGATACCAAGTAGTCTGGACCAAATGGCATGCCCGACTTTACTGAGAAGATGACTCAGTGACCTTCCCTTTCGCCATTTTACCTCTCCGGGACCGCCTCTCATTCTCATTTCTATCAGGAGAAGGATAAAAGCAAAGAACAAAGATCTAGCTCTCTCAGCTACGTCATTCACATGATTGACAACCGAACATGTCTGTGAGTGGAGAGCACAACCACAGAACAAGCACAACTTAAAACGGAGAGCGAACCAGTTGCACTGATTTACTGAATAATACCTCTGGATTGTACCCTCAATCCAGAGGTATTATTCAGATTTTGTGGATGGGTGACCGCTAGTTTGTGGATGGGTGACCGCTAGTGGCAAAATTTCATGGACGCTACCGTGCTTCGGAGGGCACGTAAAGCCGTCGGTCCCGGTTGTTTTCAATGCTGTAAACAGTCGTTAAGCCTTGTCGAAGACCTTCGGGTGGCTTGAGAACATTCGACACTGGGTTGGCCACTAACCGCTCCACCAATCCGCATTGGAGCAGCGTGGTGGAGTATGCTCTAGACCTCTCGCAGCAGTGTCTGTGGGAGAGACCCGTGCCCAGCAGTGGGACGTCTATGGGTCGCAGCTACCTCTGGATTTAGAAAGCACACTAGTGGAAGTGGCGTCGATTATTCAGCAGTGGAATTTGAATGAGCCTTTCATGGATTAATGGATGCAAGGGTCACCTGGCTCTCGTTGTCCAAAGCCATGCCGTTGACCAATGTCTTTATCGTTTGCAGAGCTTCGTGATCCCGGTGTCGGTGCGCGTGTGGGACGTGAACGACAACGCCCCCTCGTGGCTCGGCGCGCCCTTCCGCGTGCGCCTCTCCGAGCTGGCGGCGGCGGGCGCGCGCGTGCTGAGCGCGCCCGCCGCCGACCCCGACCAGCCCGGCCCGCACGCCACCATACACTACGCCGTGCTGCCCGGCCCGGGAGCGGTGAGTGCCCAGCGTGACCAGAGACTGGAGACAATGGCTTAATATATATATGGCGTGGTGTAGTGGCTTTGTGTTACCCTCCACAAATCCGCATTGCAGCAGCGTGGTGGAGTATGGTCTAGACCTCCCGCAGCAGTGTCTATGGGAGAGACCCGTCTCGAGCAGTGGGACGTCTATGGGTCGCAGCGAGTGGCTTTGACTAGCCACTGGAACCTGCTCAAATTCAGTCTATACTCTTCTGACTTCGAATGATGAGCAATGAATTTGTTCACATGGCGATACACCATACCAAACTAGGAGTGGGACGTTGCTAATAAACTTGTCAGCATGCCAGGAGAGTATGTATGATGAACACCTTTGTCAATTCGGTTTTGAGTTGCCTGCAGCCTAACTACATGAATTGTTTTGTTTCGAAGGTTTCCATGACTATGTTTGATCCTGCAACGATACAGACCTCAGAGGCTACCCTAACATCTTCCAGGAATACATCGGCTTCGCGAACGAGCTAGACAGCACGTTGGTGGTAAAAAAGCCGCTGGACTATGAAACCCTGAACAACTTCACGGTGCGGCTGCGCGCGCAGGACCAGGGGGCGCCGCCGCTGCACAACGACACCACCCTGCTGGTGGAGGTGCTGGACGCCGACGACCAGAACCCCAAGTTCAGCGCAGAGCATTACACTGCCGTTGTGCCGGATGACGCTCAGGAGGTAAGGGTACACATTGTTTAAAGAAATTATTGTGAAAAAATTTAGGTGTATGGAATAACCTTGTGGTAAATAAATTGGTGTCCGTATTTCAGGAGAAGTGTCAATAATGTATACAAAATGTTAGTGAGAACATTGCCGTCTAAGAATTCTGACCAATGTTATCTGCTGTAATTATGATGGAAGTCTGTAAGTCCACAGTTAGTTCCATCCATCCATTCTTCAAGGTCCACTGCTGGACATGCCACCCTCAATCGATCTTGCGCCCTTTGAATCAGTTCATCATAACACTTCATCGGAGGGTGGCCTGATGAATACTCTACTGCTTTCCGAGTCATGGTCTCCACCATTACTTATCTATCACTCGTTTCACTTTTCACAGATTTCATTTTCATTACGAATCCGTTCACGTAGCGAAATACCGAGTATATCTCTCTCCATGGCGCACAATGTGACATTGAGCTTACGAATGAGACCGACGGTATGCTCCGTCTCGGATCAGTTAGTCATAATGTTAAGCTCGTAACTTGTTCCAGGGCACAATCCTGGAGCCGTCCCCGGGCCCGGTGTCGGCGCGGGACCAGGACCGGGGCATCGCGGCGCCGCTGCACTACGCGGCGACGGGCGACGGCGCGGCGCTGCTGCACGTGGACCGCGACACGGGCCGCGTGGCCGCCGCCGCGCAGCTGCTGCAGGCCGCCCTGCCCGCCACCGTCGTCATCAAGGTCACTTCTATATCGTCCCACCGCTGGGCACGGCTCTCCCCCACAGACACTGCTGCGAGAGATCTAGAGCAT
Organism: Carterocephalus palaemon; assembly: GCA_944567765.1. NCBI lineage: Eukaryota > Metazoa > Arthropoda > Insecta > Lepidoptera > Hesperiidae > Carterocephalus > Carterocephalus palaemon. Next base: position 271,779 of record OX155641.1, read on the forward strand.
ACTCCACCACGCTGCTCCAATACGGATTGGTTGAGCGGTTAGTGGCCAACCCAGTGTCGAATGTTCTCAAGCCACCCGAAGGTCTTCGACAAGGCTTAACGACCCAACATTGAAAACAAACGGGACCGACGGCTTTACGTGCCCTCCGAAGCACGGTGGCGTTCATGAAATTTTACCACTAGCGGTCACCCATCCACAAACCGACCGCGCTTGTCGTTGCTTCTCTCTCTTTCGACTCTTTCGATCTACGACGCTATCTCGACGACTTACCATCAGGTGGCCCAAAAGTCTGTATGTCCGTCTATATTATAAAAAAAAATAGGTACCGCGGTGGCGGTACCGGGCGAACTCAATTTATAGGCTCTACAACTTAATAAAATTTTAATTGTAATTGTTGGTGAACAGGCGACACAAGTGGACAACCCGGACCGGTACGCGCTGGCGACGCTGACGGTGTCCCGGCGCGGGGAGGGGCGGGGCGCGGGCCCGGTGCGGTTCGCGCGGCGCGGGTACGCGGCCGCCGTGCCCGAGGACGCGCCCGTGGGCTCCGTGCTGGCCACGCTGCACACCGAGCGCGCCCGCCACTCGGTAAGCCGCTGACGGTGTCGCGGCGCGGGGAGGGGCGGGGCGCGGGCCCGGTGCGGTTCGCGCGGCGCGGGTACGCGGCCGCCGTGCCCGAGGACGCGCCCGTGGGCTCCGTGCTGGCCACGCTGCACACCGAGCGCGCCCGCCACTCGGTAAGCCGCTGACGGTGTCCCGGCGCGGGGAGGGGCGGGGCGCGGGCCCGGTGCGGTTCGCGCGGCGCGGGTACGCGGCCGCCGTGCCCGAGGACGCGCCCGTGGGCTCCGTGCTGGCCACGCTGCACACCGAGCGCGCCCGCCACTCGGTAAGCCGCTGACGGTGTCGCGGCGCGGGGAGGGGCGGGGCGCGGGCCCGGTGCGGTTCGCGCGGCGCGGGTACGCGGCCGCCGTGCCCGAGGACGCGCCCGTGGGCTCCGTGCTGGCCACGCTGCACACCGAGCGCGCCCGCCACTCGGTAAGCCGCTGACGGTGTCGCGGCGCGGGGAGGGGCGGGGCGCGGGCCCGGTGCGGTTCGCGCGGCGCGGGTACGCGGCCGCCGTGCCCGAGGACGCGCCCGTGGGCTCCGTGCTGGCCACGCTGCACACCGAGCGCGCCCGCCACTCGGTAAGCCGCTGACGGTGTCGCGGCGCGGGGAGGGGCGGGGCGCGGGCCCGGTGCGGTTCGCGCGGCGCGGGTACGCGGCCGCCGTGCCCGAGGACGCGCCCGTGGGCTCCGTGCTGGCCACGCTGCACACCGAGCGCGGTCGGCACTCGGTAAGCCGACAGCTCAAATACACTATCCCACTGATGGGTACGGGTCTACCCCACAGGCACAACTGCTACGTCTACAGCAAACTCCACCACGTTGGAGAAGTTACTGGCCAGCTCAGCGTTGAATGTTTTTAAGTGTGGCATATGGGGTGATTCTTTCCATACACGATTGGCTGTCTCGTGTCTGTCCTGATCGTGTCATGGTCATACTGTACATTTATCTGTACAAATTAATTTGAATTTTAAAAGAGTACCGAGAGTTTTTTCCTCCGGCTTTTTTCTCTCTCGTCCTACGAGTACACTAGGGCATAGGATAAGAATATTGTAAATTCTTCCTAAAGCTGATGACCAGGTAGTTAGTCTATCGTGACTTTAGATCTTAGCTTAATTACTACTAACGGTAATTACCTACTGGTAATTATTGTAAATTAGCCTTAAGGCAGGTTAGGCACCTGTGCAGGATTAGCTATTCATTCAATGATCACTTGTGAAGGAATCCCTGCTAGACCTTCGTTCTCTCGGTGGTTGTTGCAGCCGCCGCTCCAGTTCTACGTGTCGGACCGCGACTTCCTGGAGAAGTTCGCCATCAACAGCGCGGGCGAGCTGGTCCTGCGGCGCGCGCTCGACTACGAGACCGCCGACTCCTACCACTACCAGGTCATGGTCACCGACGGCGTCGCGGTGAGCAGATTGTCTTTTGGGGAGCCCCCAAAGTTCACGTTACTTTGTATTACGCCTGTATTTCTCCGAAGGGACGGGCGGAGGCGTGTACTACACCCACTTTACCAGATATGCTTAGGTAGCACCTGTTACAGCTGGTGAACTTATTGCCTTCCAAATTCCGAAACACTTCTATCTATTTCTAGATATAAAAACTCTATAACACTTTACACGACCTGGGGATTGTATCTAGGACTACTAGCTTAGCAGTCGCTCTTTGGCCCTATAGACCAGGAGGCAATCGAACAATGTCCACATATGGAGTAAAACCGGGATAAATCGGGCCTCCGCACAGTAAAAGCCAAAGTGATTTCTCGCCCCTGATAAATAATTTTTCATTACAGACAACAATTTATGGAGCCCATGATCATTTTCTCACTGTATCAGATATAACTAAGAAAAATATTTCAGGTCTAAAGTAAATCTTACTCTACTAATTAGTACCTATAGCTTTCGCTTTGACCCTGACGCGTGTACCGTACTGTTGTGTTCACAGAATGACACGGCGTCGATCAACATCTCGGTGCAGAACGTGAACGAGTGGGAGCCGCGCTTCCGCTACCCGCAGTACGAGTTCCGGCTGGACGGGGGGGAGGCCGGGGGAGGAGGGGGGAGCGAGGGGAGCGGGGGGAGCGGCCTGCTGCCCGTGGGCAAGCTGGACGTGTTCGACGGAGACAAGCCGGACACCGTCGAGCTCACACTGCGAGGGCCGGACGCCGCGTGAGTCCTGCCAGTCTTAGCTGGCTTGACTACTTTAGAACTTCCACTAGACCTTCTGAGATTGAGAAATAGTACTTATAATAAAAGGGCGTTGAATGGTCTTATATAATTGACAAACTGCACGGCCACATAAAACTTGGAAGAAAAAATTATCACCACTAAATGCTGGAAAATTAAATTGCAAAGGAGCTGTAGATTTACCGCCTCTAAATGCTGGAATAATGTTCCCCAGGCTGTTCTACATAAACTCTTCGGGCGAGATGTTCATGCGCTCGGAGGCGCTGCGCCAGCTCAACGCCAGCGCGCTGCACCTGGTGGCCACCGCCCGGGACTCCGGCGCGCCGCCCCGCCAGGTATAATAATGTTTCCCAGGCTGTTCTACATAAACTCTTCGGGCGAGATGTTCATGCGCTCGGAGGCGCTGCGCCAGCTCAACGCCAGCGCGCTGCACCTGGTGGCCACCGCCCGGGACTCCGGCGCGCCGCCCCGCCAGGTATAATAATGTTTCCCAGGCTGTTCTACATAAACTCTTCGGGCGAGATGTTCATGCGCTCGGAGGCGCTGCGCCAGCTCAACGCCAGCGCGCTGCACCTGGTGGCCACCGCCCGGGACTCCGGCGCGCCGCCCCGCCAGGTATAATAATGTTTCCCAGGCTGTTCTACATAAACTCTTCGGGCGAGATGTTCATGCGCTCGGAGGCGCTGCGCCAGCTCAACGCCAGCGCGCTGCACCTGGTGGCCACCGCCCGGGACTCCGGCGCGCCGCCCCGCCAGGTATAATAATGTTTCCCAGGCTGTTCTACATAAACTCTTCGGGCGAGATGTTCATGCGCTCGGAGGCGCTGCGCCATCTCAACGCCAGCGCGCTGCACCTGGTGGCCACCGCCCGGGACTCCGGCGCGCCGCCCCGCCAGGTATAATAATGTTTCCCAGGCTGTTCTACATAAACTCTTCGGGCGAGATGTTCATGCGCTCGGAGGCGCTGCGCCAGCTCAACGCCAGCGCGCTGCACCTGGTGGCCACCGCCCGGGACTCCGGCGCGCCGCCCCGCCAGGTATAATAATGTTTCCCAGGCTGTTCTACATAAACTCTTCGGGCGAGATGTTCATGCGCTCGGAGGCGCTGCGCCAGCTCAACGCCAGCGCGCTGCACCTGGTGGCCACCGCCCGGGACTCCGGCGCGCCGCCCCGCCAGGTATAATAATGTTTCCCAGGCTGTTCTACATAAACTCTTCGGGCGAGATGTTCATGCGCTCGGAGGCGCTGCGCCAGCTCAACGCCAGCGCGCTGCACCTGGTGGCCACCGCCCGGGACTCCGGCGCGCCGCCCCGCCAGGTATAATAATGTTCCCGGGCATTTATACATCAATTCTTCGGGCGAGATGTTCAGGTTGAGTCTCAAGTCGAACGCTACGGCACATCGTGCCTCTCTATCGCTTGTTCCGCGCTCTCGATTGTACGCTCGGCTCAGGCGAAACGTGAGTATGGGTCACACTTTTTCGTGCGTGCAGCCGGCGTTCATCGATTTATAAGACGTTATCACGTCAAAAACTGGAATGGATCCTTGTCATCATCATAAGTATTGGTGCTGATGTTTGTTGCAGACGTCAGTGCCCGTGGTGGTGCGCGTGAGCGAGCGGCTGCTGCCCAGCGGTGGGCGGCGCGGCGCCGGCGTGCTGCCCGCCTTCGCCGCGGCGCTGGCGCTGCTGGCGCTCCTCGTGTTGGCTCTGCTCTGCTACATATACCGCGGGTAAGGCTATTTTGCTGTATACAGTTAGCGGCACGAAAATCTATATGTGATCTTGAATGCGCAGGAGTCGTAAGGTATCGTCTTGCGCGGGTCGAGCGGATTGTCAGTCGTAAGCGCTGATTGGTTCGCCGGCCATATTTCGTCCCCTGCATTGATACCCCATTGCTGCGCGCTATCCCTTCCGAATTTCCTTTTGAGCCACACTTTCGTGCAAGTATTTACATTTTTGCACTGTTGTTGTGTTATACATTGGACGCCAAACCGTAGGTTCCGGTTATTTTCAATAACGATCGCCGATTCTTGTCCACGACCTGGACTCGAGACGATGGTTCGAGAACATTCGACACTGGTTAGGCAACTATCCCGTCCACTGATCCGCATCGGAGCAGCGTGGTAGAGAATGCTTTACTACCCTCAGTTGTATAGGAATTAACCCAGAGCAGTTACTGATGGGCCGAATCTGATAATTTCAGTCGTCGGCGGCAGAGCAAGAGCAGCAGCCCAGCCGAGGCGGCGCCGGCTGCCGAGAAGAACGGGGCGACGGGCGGCTCGGGCTCGCTGCTGAGCGTGTCGGCCGGCGCCAGCACCATCCTCGACTCCTGCTCCAGTCTGGCCCACGCTGGCCGGAGTACGTATCAACTTTTTTTCGAGGGAAAATCTTCCAAAGGGGATCTCCTAAAGAACTTAAGAGAGCACCGGTTCCTCCCTTGCACAAAGACCCAGCCATGACAGAGTGCAGCTCGTACAGTCTACCATATTCTGAACAAACATCGCGGTGTATCCCTGGTAGAAAAATCTTTTTACAATTTTTTCAATTTTCTGAAGGCTGGATCTTGTGTCTTCAGGATCTTGTATCTTAAAATCTAAAATCTTTGGTTCAAAAGCCAGCCTTGTAAGAAGTGGATCTTGTATAAGATTTTGGTTCTTAAAAGCCAACCTTCTAAGAAAAGGATCTTGTATAAGACTTTGCTTAAAACCAGCCTTCTAAGAAGTATCTGATTCTGTCTACATGTTCTCTCATGAAAAACGTTTCTTGAAGAAGAGCTGGTCAAAGAGACACAGAGTTTAGCCAATAGAACGTCGAATACGACAATAAGAGACTCATAAGAGACCTCCACCCCCAGCAGACTCAGGCGGGCAGCAGTCGCAGCGGGCGGCGCGGGGGAGGGTCGCGCCCGCGCCCGCGCCCGCCAACGGGCACTCGCTCAACGCCGCGCTCATCAACGAGCTCAACCAGCGGCACGCGCAGCTGCCCGACAACCACAGGTGTGTCCAGGCAGGCAGACGAGAACCAGAATAGTTACTAGTTGAACTTACCGGCTTACTCACGTGTTATTAAAATCGGAAACAAGCTGACTAATTTCTGTGTCGCCGCGAGCGCGTCACTCCTAAAGATGGTCATCATAATTGACCGAAACTAGTCCGCTTTAATTACACGTGAGTAAGCCGGTAAGTAACTTAACAACTCTTTTGTATGGGACAAATTATGGGCTTAAATCTCCTCTCAATAGGCAGGGTTTAGACGGACTTCCAGATTGGCAGACTTTACATACCTTCGAGAACATTTTAAATAAATGTTAGGTTTCCTCACGATGTGTTCCTTCACAGTCAGAAGAAAAGTAATTGGTGCGTGTCGCTGGGGTTTGACCCGGACCGCTCGAGTGTGAGGCGAGTTCTATAGCCACTGGTCTCGCTGTCCTGTCCCCAGGATCATCCCCGTGAACCAGGGCTCGGGCGGGGGGAGCGCTATGCTGATGAGCGACCACCTGGCGGCGCGCGCGGGCCGCTCGGGCGTGGCCTGGCCCAGCGCCACCATCCCCGCGCGCGTCAAGAAGCTCAGCTGGGACGACGCCGCGCCCGACGTGAGTCAGTTGGCCTTTCACTCCCGTCTTCTGACACTTTATCAGGCCGCGCCGCAGCCTGTGCGCTTTCACACTAGCGTTTTATGCGAGCGTATAAGTCGTTCAGGATAGGCCTATGTCCAGCAGTGGACTAATAAAGGCAAATAAAAGCATTTTTGTATTTTCAGTCGACGGCGAATAGCTAACGCAAAAAGCGAATGTTTTTTCGTCGGAATCCATATTGCTAATGACACTCGCCATCACTGGTTCAAGCGTACGCGCCGGAATAATATATTTTACGAGTTCTGCTTTTTGAAGCGCACGTAAGCGCGTACGTCGAAACTATCGTACTTATACGCGCAAAAAACAGCCAGTCTGGAAGCGCACTTTAATTTTTTCATACAGTCGGCCATCAGCAAGTCTAGACAGAGCAATCGTGCGGGTTTCGCTGGACGAGGGAGGGGGTAGCCGTACAGAACTACCAAGCACTCGTTTGGTATTAGCAGGTCGAGTGTCACACTTGAGTGACGCATCGTACTAACAATATTAAACGGGCTAGCAAAAAAATTTAATTTAAAAAATGTGACATCCCTGCGGCAATGATAGCATTTCGTGAGACTGCAGAGGCGATGGTCCACTGTGTCCACCAGTGATAAGGCTAGGCCCGAAAGAAATGTTAGGTCACGTGACCTGGGGAGACCAATCAGTGGTCTGTCATGCTTCGGAGTCACTTTAAGCCATTTGAGCATGGCAATGTTAAGCGGGGCCGATCTCATAGTAAGAGGGAGTGTACTCAGGAGTGTCAGCTGCTCTTGTAACCATTGCATATACTTCGAAGGATTTAAGGAGAATTGAATTTTGGACTCAAGTCGCAGTAGCGGCCACGAGGCAAGCACAGACGGTGTAAGTGGGGGCTGGTTGTTGCAGGAGAGCGCTGAGCGGCGCGCGGTGGAGGCGACCAACGCGGCCGCCGGCGAACACATGAACCTCACCGTCTACTTCTGACCACACACGGACACACACACTTACACACGCGTAAGATATACTCCACTGTACCTAACAACAATGACCATGTTTGAGGAGAGACTTGGGTACTCCAGCTGGCTCACGTATGGTCTTAGCTATGTATACTGTCTTGGGTAAGGGTCAGCCAATCCTGATCTTGATTCTGTGCAGAGATTGGTATATGAGATGCGCGGTGACGGATCCAGAATTTTGGTGGGGGAGCTTGATCCAAATCAATTATATCGGTTTGTTGCCTCAATTGTGGTTTTTATTGTCTGACAGGGAACCATTCTGGCTTGAGCTCCCTAACTAATGACCAGTCTTATAGCTCTCCCTAACGCCTACAGACAATACGGTATCTCTACACTTCAGACTTCTTTAAGTGCATAAGTAGAAATAAAAAAAATGTTTCATGACTTACGCTTTCTACGGTAAATGCACCGTTGGCGTTCAATGGATATCATTTCAATCCGACTTTAGATCATCTATGTAGATGTTATTCGATAGTCTGCAGTAGGTCTAAGGTATATAATCTTAGCCAACCCCCGTAACAGGCAGGGGCTAAGACTGACCTTCAGAAAACTTATCATTTCACAATAATAAGTGTTTGCTGTAAAGGTGTGTTCAAATACTCACGAACCAATCCATGATCGACCGAGCGTATTATGACTCTGCGTCGCCTCTGAAGGCTCGGCACAACGCTTTCCTCTTCCCTTCCTCTCAACTTAACATCACGCCTGTAATTCACGAAGGGGTAGCCAGAGGTGTGTAGTACACCCACTGTATAGTGGTGGAGTATGTTTAGATAACATGTAATCGGTGGTGATGCTTTTGCCATACATCAGGCACAAATCCAGACTCCGAGCTGCTGCCGGGCATTTCTCCCGGTTGTTTCCCGACCCGGGGATCGAACCCAGAACCTTTAGAAGTCGCGTTTGCGACCACTAGACCAACAAGAAGTTTAAATTAAATTCATCCGAATATTGTGAAACTAATTGTACACTTTTTCATTTATTGATCTACTAATAAAAAACTCACTACCTATTTAATACTAACTACCTACCTACTTATAGCCAGATTAACACTCACAGCCATCGTTCTCTCTTTAAACCAACGCGAATTGAAAGCGACAAGCGTTTCGCTAACTAATGCAATGTTTTGGTTTGGCTGTCGGTTGCAGAGTACAGGCCCCTCCCGCTACTGTCGCGCGACTATTCGTGACTCCCGGATATAACTCGCCCGCGCCCGCGCCCGCTTCTGCTGGATTCGCGTTGATTTGGACAGAGCTTTAGAATACTAAATCTCCCCTATACCTACTTGATTAAATTGTAAATACTTGTGTTTTAACTCCTACATTTCCCACTGTACCAAATTTTTATTACTTATATTTAAATTTATAGATCTAAACTCATTCAACGTAACATAGAATAGATAGAAACTCAGGATTTAATGTAGAAGAAAGTTAATGTAAATAAAAAGATATTTGAGACTTTTTAAGTACCTACATAATTAATAAATTTATATTGTGTACAGTTAAACTGATATTAGTATACAATGAATAGGTTATTTATATTGTAAATACTTAACTAGAATTACTTGACATAGTTAATTGAATAATAAATTGTACGGACATACGTAACTATTGCTAATAACTATTGGAAGGCGCTGAAAGCCTGGAACTACTTAATAACGATAGCAACATACATCATTTATAGATGTTGATGACGAGTTGTAATCTTTTTACAATGTTTAGGAATATTTAAATGTGATTTGTAATTATTGAATTATTGATTGTTATAAAAATTTTGTTATATTTTTTTATTTGTTTTATTTACTGACTTTCCCTCTCCTCAGCGTGACATCTTCAATACGAGTACAGGCGTGTTCTAAGTATACAGTATCGAGTCGCCTCTACGGAATGATGGATTAACATGATATGTAGCATATTGTATATATACTATAGGGACAGGAGAGTAACATAGGCTACTTTTCATTCCGGAAAATTTAAATACCGTAATAATAGTTCGATTTTTGATCGATAATTAATATAGATCGACTTATTCAATCGATTTATAGCTAACTCTAATTATGATAGGCCGGAATGCAGGTGAGGCTAGATATTGATAAGTGGTAATCTTCGGTTTAGCTTGCCGCTGATGAACGCTATACTTATTACCTCGGAATGTACAACTAAACCGTGCTTCGGAGGGCACGTAAAGCCGTCGGTCTCGGTTGTTTTCAATGCTGGAAACAGTCGTTAAGCCTTGTCGAAGACCTTCGGGTGGCTTGAGAACATTCGACACTGGGTTGGCCACTAACCCCTCCACCAATCCGCATTGGAGCAGCGTGGTGGAGTATGCTCTAGACCTCCCGCAGCTGCGTCTGTGGGGGAGACCCGTGCCCAGCAGTGGGACGTCTATGGGTCGCAGCGATACAACTAAACTATAGTATTAATTTGGTCGTTACTCTATTATGTTATTACGTTTTAAACATCCCTTGAAGTTAGAGGTAAGAAAATATGCAGCAAACAAAGTCTTCATACTAAGCATTGTGAATTGCTGTATCCATCTCGCATTAGCCTAGCGCAGTAAATACATAGTCTGCCCAGCAGTGGACCTCTCAAAACTGATGCATGGGGATGTATGCGGGCGTCACAGCACGGCTGCACCAGCGGCGCCACGAAAGCCCAACACGGCGCTCTCTCCGCGCGACCTTGCGATGAAAGTTGTTCTTGCGCAACGAGCTCGCGACGTCATAATACTGGTATTCTAGAAATTACTGCATTTAAAAATATTCCACCAACAGACTTCCTCCCTGCGTCTGGCTCAACGAGCTTTATGTCACATGTTCGACTTTCAACTTTTTCAATATCTTGAGCGATCGATTGTTGGGCTATCAGACCTCGTTCTGAGCTCGAATTCTCTTCAGAATGCGGCAAGCAGCTTAGATCTGGTTTAATGCTCTAAGGGCAAACTGTTCAGACATATGTTTTCAGTGTGCATTTGCGTACATCGCTTACTGGGAAACCCATGCCAAAGACTAATTATTAATTTAACTTACTATACATGCTTACTATTTCCCCGAAGGAGGCCCTTATAACATCCCCTTGCCATTCATCGAGCATACTTACATCCGGACTCCGTGAGGGAATTTAAAATTACAAAAACCAAATAATACTTTGCCCAAGCTGGAAATCAAACCAGGGACCTCTTCGCATTATAAGAACTCGTAGAAACATTGCCAATTAGAATAAAAATCAAACCCCGATAACACCTACTCTGGTACTCATCGACGGACTGCTCGCTCGGTTGAGTAGACTGCTGGAGCAGTCGCCTCATTGAGAGTATTCGCTTGCACGTTGCAGTCAGGCTTGTTTATAAACAGTGCGTGGCGTGGGGCGCTGCGCACGCGCAGGCTGTCGCGCGGCCAGCTGGCCAGTCCGCAGGGAACCGCCGGCGCGCGCCCTCGCTAACGAAGTGCACACCACCATACCAGTGTAGTGTTGGACGAGTGCAACGCCCGAGGAGAACACGGTGAGTTCTGGCGGCTTTCTTGTACATGTAAACGCTATTAAACTAGTACCTATCAGTCAGATAGATGTTTGCGACAGACTGCTAAACTATTAGAAATGTAGCTTGGAACATTAAGATATTTCTATCTGATTATGTCACTAGACAAATAGAAATTATATCTTCATCCATCCAGTATGGTGTAGTTTATATAGACAAAGTTGGTAAGCTAAGCTGCAACCCACAGACGTCCCACTGCTGGGCACAGGTCTCCCCCAAAGACAATCCACAAAACGACGGCGCCCGTCGTTTCTTAACTCTGTCGATCGATCACATTGAATCGACGCGAGCCATTGGGCTATGGAAGCTCCAGATAGATACAGACTCCTTAGTAAAGCATTCTATGAAATAAATGACTACTTAAACGACCGATTAAATCAATATTTACCTGTATCAAATTATTAAATTGTTAATTTTGAAAAGAGTACCTACCTACATAATTATGAAATAAATTAATCAGGATCTGAGATCAATTTTTCTCTATGGGACTATAGTACTAGTAGTAGACTACTTAATTTTTTTAACAAGACTGTCTCATATTTCTATTCTATTACTTACTACTAACAATCGATCCTGTTTTGATTTCTCCGCAGCATAAATGGCTGATCCTTACTAATTACCACGTGACTTACGAAGTTATGTAGGCAGAGTTACCTAATAATACTCGTAGATACTCGTATGTGTGACTGAGCCTATTTCGTCATTCAGGACATCAACAATGGGACCACGGTAAACACATCACGTTTTCAGTTTAGTTCACCTTGACATACGTATGAGAGCGTTGCCGGACAATTAAACAATCTTTAACAGACAAACCATCGATGTTCGTAGATGGGTAGATTTATTATCATGCTTTAAAAACAAAACGTCCTAGCAGCCATGCTATAACACACTTTGGATAATAAGTCATCTTCCACTAAGTAGAGTTAGGTACATTATTTTTAGAAACAATTCCATAGAAAATACTCAATGACTAATTATTTGGTGAATCATTTTGCGGGCGGTAAAACACACAAAATCATGACAAAAGATTTTTATTATAATTACGTCTAAATGCTTTCACTGTCTCCCAACCAATTTATTAAATGTTAAAGAGTGATTGCAGAGAACTGTAAAGCAAGCAAGCAGCAAGCAGATATGTGACTGAGTAGGAAAAATTTATGGATGATTAATAAAACTTAGATAACCTATTTAGGTTACAAGTAGTTAAGTAATTAGTAATATGGAGTAATAGGGGCGATACATCATCATCGTGGCATTTCTGCACTCCTCGGCGGGGAAACCCTGGCTGCGCACGCGCAGGCGGATGCGTGAAATCGTTGTTTACGGCGCGGCCGGCCGGCGACGCCCGCTTTCTCCGTTGCGTAACATCTGTAACATCCGCGAGGCCCCACATTGACACTCGCCTGACATCATCGTTTGTCTTTGGTCTCGACGTATTTCCCAGTCTTAAAATTAAAACTTAATGGTTGATCACAGCCATCAAGTCTGTGTCCGGGAAATAAAAGACTTAAATCGATGCGAGGAAACGATGTCTTCGTAACGATTCAGATTTGTTTATGCCATAGCCGGTAGGTACATCAAGGTATTTCAGTAAAAGAAAATAAAAATAGTCGCATGGTCATAGAGTTAGGCAGTACCGTTCTCGACGACGAAACCTTTCCTCCTCTTCCGCGGCGCTCTGAGCGCTCCTGCGTGAGGGAATTCGGATGTAAGGATGGTCCTTCTATCCGGGTAACTGCTCCAGGGGTGAACTGTTGAGCGTGGGAGACGGTGTCGCGCGCGCGGAACTGCAGCCGTTAGTCGCTATTTCCCCCCTGATGGTCGGGGGTAAGAAGGTCCAACAGCTCTCTAAGGAGCAGTCGGATTATGCAAGCAGCACGTCGCGTTACGCTTCGGTCGGCTAAGCGTAACTCAGTTATTGTTATTGTGGTCAGAAAGTGTCGCGGCCGCGGTGACGTCATTAACGGGGCCTACTTAACTGTTACGTCGCCGAGAAATCGTGCATTGAATAGCTCTTCATTGGCTTACTTACTGTGACACCATCGAAAGTAACGAATGTAAATTAGGTACGTATAAATAAGCTGCAATCCATAACCCTTAGTGGCCAACCAAGTTTCGAATGTTCTCAAGCCACCCGAAGGTCTTCGACAAGGCTTAAACCGAAGCACGGTAGCGCCCATGAAATTTTGCCACTAGCGGTCACCCATCCACAAACCGACCGCGCCCGTCGTTGCTGAACTCTGTCGCTCACATTGAAGCGACGCGAGCCATTGGGCTATGGACGCTACGTACGTATAGTCACGTTGCAAATTAAAAAAGTATCTAACAGCAAAAGCAGTCCATACTTGGCAGTAGGTAGGTACATGATCACGTGATCACATATCTATATAATTTTTTGCATAGTAAAATTGTATCGCTGATCACCCGCATTTACTTATTCGGGCCAAGAATGTGGATCGTTCGTATACGTACACGGTCTACTTGCGTCATAAAGGACCCCTGTCATAATGAATGATGATGTCAAAAAGATTTAACTTAGATTTACAATCATGCTTTAAAAACAACTATGAATATATAACACTGCAGACCCATTACGTCTCTCCTCCGGCAGTGGTGACCCCGACATAACTTTCAACTCACCAGATGGCGCTGTTCCCGTACCTACTGCTGTGTCTGATGGGGCTGGCCAGCTCCCAGAACGCGACCGAGCCGGACAGCTGCGAGTGGGAGACGGGCCCCTGGGGCACGCTGCTCGAGGACTGGGCCACCGCGCCTGTCGCCTCCACGGGGAGACACGGTCAGTGTGCATCATCATTCATCACTCATCCACTTTTACAAGGTCTCCGCTCGGAGAAGGAGGGAGGTCCACACAATTTTAGTCTATGGACGACGATATGGATTTCCAGATAAATAAGGAGCGGTTCAGACCACTCCTTAGTAATGAGACCAGAGGAAACCTGCACTAATTATTATCAGTATGTGCAGGTCTCCTTGGGTCTTTTTTCTTTAGCGTTGCAGTTGGTGACGTCTTATTTAGTAGGCACTCCGGGCTACAAGGGATCTCTTGTAGAACGCGCCGGTGCCCTCCGGCGCTGCGCCCAAGACGGGCTCTTCCCGGTTTACACAACGCTGTGCAGCCACAAACAGCGTCGTCTTTCCCGGGGTCACATGATGGACGGTTCGAGCTCCCGCTCTCACCACCCGCAACCCCAGAAGTCTCCTTTTAGTCGCCTCCTACGACAGGCAGGGGCTACCGTAGCAAGATACTGGTCCCGAGCTACAGGGACAAACTACCTAAACTAACTTAGTTATTGGCGCCTCCTACTCGGACAAGCCGCCTTGGAACGCTGTAGTAAAAAAATTAAGATTTTGATCGAACAAAAATTATCAGATAAAATGTGTCTACCTTCGCAGGAAGAATAATGGCACTGCCTCCTGCGAACGGGTACTACGTGTCGGAGCGAATCGACGGCCCCTTCGCTCCTCCGCCGCCCCCGCCCGCCCCGCACCAGGGGTCCCACGGGCCCCCGCACCCCCCAGGGGCGTACGGACCCGCCTACTCTCCGGGGCCTCACGGGCCCCCGCACCCGCCGGCGCTCCACAGGCCACAGAACTACAACGAGTGGGACAGTCTGCCCGAAGCTGGGAAGATCGTCAACAGGCCGCCTAACCCGTATAAGGACAAGTTCAAGCCCAGCTATGAATATGTAAGTCAAAAACCACGTTCTGTGTGAAATCAAAACACGATGTAAGTATACAGAAATAGATAGGTACCGGACGCGCTCCAATTGGTGCACGGATGACCTGAACAAGCCGACAATTCTGCAGAGCTAATTTCTGGCGCCGATTATGATGAGAGGCTTGTTTGTCCAGCATTGCACTTTGAATGGATGGATGGCAACTTTGACTACTACAAACACTATCTTATCTTTCATTGGCTATCATGAGCTCGGATCTCCTCTTTTGTTGAGTTACCTAAAATGAGATTATGCTCCCTTGTCTTACTTTTAAATCGTATAGCTGTTAAGATAAGCAAATCTGATATACTAGTAAATATAAGTATTTTACTTGTATGTCAACTTGCCCGAAGTACCCATTGCAAGCATTGTCGCCCTGAAAATCAGTTGTTGGTTTGTCACGGCCATTTGCTGAGGGCGTCCAATTTTCATCCTTTTTAACATTTATAAATCTACTACTTGTATCTATGTATTTTTCCTGTACCTAATTGTTGATCAAAATAAGATAATTTTCTTTTCTTTCCTTCTCCCCAGTCGCCGACGCAGGCGCCCCCGCGGCCCGCGCGGCCGGCGGCGGACCGCGTGGACGCGCCGAGCAAGCAGGCGTCCGAGACGGACCTGTACCTCCTGGGGGCCATCGAGAAGCTCGTCTACCGCGCCGACCTGTTCGAGAAGCGGCTGCGGCGCCTCGAGGAGAGCCTGCACCTGCTGGTCGCCGGCACCGAGACCACGCCAGGTGAGTGCAGTAGTCGTCATGCTGCCTCGCCGGTCTACAGCTCCTGGGTTCGATCCCGGGTCGGGCAAAGTATTACTGGATTTTTATAAGTTGAAATTCCCGGTAGTAGCTCAGAGTCTGGATTTGTGCCCGATGTATGGTGTAAAGTGGGTCTACTATACCTCGAAACACCTCTATGTTCATGTCTTACTCATTCAGGAGATGTATTTAGAAAATAACAGTGTTGTAAAATGCGCAACACCGAACCAGGCTATCTGCATGGGGTCACGCCGCCAGAGATCTAACTTAACTAGATGACTAATGTGAACTAAACTAATGGTAGGATATCGTTAGTGCCATTTCCCGCTGACTTTTAGATTACGGCCGCCTTTGTATGTGTTAGTTATATCATACCGGCTTCCCACGGTCTGCGACAGCAGCTTGTACAGACGACATATCTGTCCACGGTGCGTCGTGCGCTATCCGCAACTACTGTGGAAAGCCATAACTCGTCCATCTTTTTCAGATCCGTGTCCTACGAACTTCACCCGCGTGGGCGAGGGCTGCTACCAGTGGTCGCGCGCGGCGGCCGACTGGAAGGGCGCCAGCGTGGCGTGCCGGCGCGCGCGCGCGGCCCTGCTGGAGCTGCCCGAAGCTAAGCAGCGTCGGGTGCTGCTCGCGCGCCTGCTTAGCGACCCCGAACTCAAAGGTACGCTCCACCGGGAGGCCGGACACAATTCACGTTACTTTCGTATTGGTTAATCTGAGGTGAAAACCAGTGAAAACTATTCACATTTAAGCGCCTGTACGATTTGATGAGCAATAAATTAAGTATTGATTCATTGAACTAAATTAAAATTACGCGCTGAAAGAAGATACCAAATATCGCAGTTACTTTCGTATTGGTTTATCTGAGATGAAAACAAATTTCAATTACTAGATTTGACCCAAATTAAGAAATAACCAAACAGGGCAAGGTAAATAAAACCGTTTAAAAATCAGTGAAAACTATTTATATTTAAGCGCCTGTACGATTTGATGAGCAATAAATTAAATATTGATTCATTGAACTAAATTAAAATTAGGCGCTGAAAGAAGTTACCAAATATCGCAGTTACTTTCATATTGGTTTATCTGAGATGAAAACAAATTTCAATTACTAGATTTGACCCAAATAAAGAAATAAACAAACAGGGCAAGCTAAATGAAACCGTTTAAAAACCAGTGAAAACTATTTACATTTAAGCGCCTGTACGATTTGATTAGCAATAAATTAAATATTGATTCATTGAACTAAATTAAAATTAGGCGCTGAAAGAAGTTACCAAATATCGCAGTTACTTTCGTATTGGTTTATCTGAGATGAAAACAAATTTCAATTACTAGATTTGACCCAAATAAAGAAATAAACAAACAGGGCAAGCTAAATAAAACCGTTTAAAAACCAGTGAAAACTATTTACATTTAAGCGCCTGTACGATTTGATTAGCAATAAATAAAATTCATTGGACTAAATTAAAATCAGTAAGGCGCTGAAAGAAGATACCAAATATTATCTTTTATCGTAGAATTCTTTACACCAGGGATTCCCAAGAATAGTCATCAGTGTTCCGCCAAAATTATTCCGTACATATCGTTGTGAAACAGCATTTTAGCCTACGAAAAACAATTACAGGTCAAGATTGGAAACTACCCCAGATATACGCCTACAATTCATTTGATATGGGGTTTCTTAAAAGGTATTCGGTTGGTGTTCCGTTATCTTTAAAGTTTACGAACCCTTGCATAACTAATGTACGGAATCTTTGATATAACGGGTCCGTTGGCGCAATCGGTAGTGACCCTGACTGTTGCGCCAGGGGTCGTGGGTTCGAATTCCTATCAGGACAAATATTCGTGTGACGGACACTTGTGTTTTTTCTGTGTCTGGATGTCAATATTAACTATTTAAGTATGTATTTAAAAATATCTATCTATGTATATCAGTCTCTGGCACCCGTAGTACAGGTTCGCGCCTAATTTGAAAGAGAGAAAGAAAGAATTGAGGTAATTTGGGGTCAGATGGCCGTGTGAGAATGTCCAAGATATTTATTTATATTGGTTAATCTGAGAAAAACCAATGAAATCTATTCACATTTAAGCGCCTGTACTATTTTATGAGCAATAAATAAAAGATTGATTCATTGAACTGAATTAAAATTAGGCGCTGAAAGAAGATACCAAATATCGCAGTTACTTTCGTATTGGTTTATCTGAGATGAATACAAATTTCAAATTACTAGATTTGACCCAAATAAAGAAATAAACAAACAGGGCAAGCTAAATAAAACCGTTTAAAAACCAGTGAAAACTATTCACATTTAAGCGCCTGTACGATTTGATTAGCAATAAATAAAATTCATTGAATGAAATTAAAATCAATAAGGCGCTGAAAGAAGATACCAAATATTATCTTTTATCGTAGAATTCTTTACACCAGGGATTCCCAAGAATAGTCATCAGTGTTCCGCCAAAATTATTCCGTACATATCGTTGTGAAACAGCATTTTAGCCTACGAAAAACAATTACAGGTCAAGATTGGAAACTACCCCAGATATACGCCTACAATTCATTTGATATGGGGTTTCTTAAAAGGTATTCGGTTGGTGTTCCGTTAACTTTAAAGTTTAGGAACCCCCTGCCTTCGCTGCGACCCATAGACGTCCCACTGGGGACGGTCCCCACATACACTGCTGCGGGAGGTCTAGAGCATACTCCACCACGCCGCTCCAATGCGGATTGGTGGACTCCCCCCTGCCTTACACCAATTTCTGTAACGTTGCAGGCAGCGACTTCTGGACGGGCGGGCTGAACCCCGGCCTGCTGTGGATCTGGTCGCACTCGGCGCGGCCGCTGGCGGACAACGCGACGGCGCCGGCGGTGGCGGGCGAGGGCCGCTGCCTGGCGCTGGCGCACGACCCCGCCGCCGCCGCGTACGCCTTCCGCGGCCAGGACTGCGCGCTGCGCCACCGGTACATCTGCCAGAAGGACGAGGACAAGGCCAAGCTAGGGAACGACATACAGAAGGCGGCCCGCAGCCTCAGGCTGCAGGGGAGGAGGGCTAAGGTGCTGTGGGACGATGTCCAGGGAGTAACATTGAAGATACTTGATTGATTGACCAGGGAAATAGCTTAGCTCTCGAACAGTGCATAGTCAGAACTGTTGAATTACGTCATGTATGATGTAAGTTACAGAGCTTGAAAAGATGCTGTATTGTGTCATCGTATTCTTATGTAGATATTTTTAGTTTGTATAGGAATAGAGTAGGTAGATTGATTTAAAATTTAAGACTGACTCTACTGTATTTATTGTAATGTAATTTCCATTAAAAGTAATGTTTGGCATTTATTTCTTCCAATCAACAACTTCACTACAAACTATTGTATGCAGTAGGAACTACGATCAGGATCACTGGCATCACGCCTGTCAAAAACACTTTAGATCAGTGATGGGCAAACTACGGCCCGCGGGCCAACTCCGGCCCGCGAAAGTAATTAATCCGGCCCTCCGAGGGTCAAAGCGTGGTGAAATGAGAGGCGCGGACAGTGAATTTGTGTGTAATGCTGTCATGTTTTTATAATATCATAACACAAAATGCATTTTTTCTATAATTCTGGCCCTCCTCTAGAATTTCTAAAACTTTGTGGCCCGCCATTAAAAAAGTTTGCCCACCACTGCTTTAGATCCATAATCTCACGGTAGGTTAAATAAAAAAAGCATTTTCTTGTAATGACTTATATTCTAAATATTTACAAAGGTAAGAATCACAACAAAATAATTTATTTAACATAAATATTGTTAAGAAACACCGCGGTGCGGACATCGGAACAACACTAGTTTTAATTAAACAGTGCCATTCCATTGTTCTCCCTTACTTGGCTTCACTTCGAACGCGTTTGTTCCATGAAATGTTAATGAAAGGTTAGGTATATAAAACATTATTTTACATTTGTGGCCTTCAGTGGGAAGTTAAGCAAGGTCACGCGCCGCACTCTCCGAGTAACAAAGCAGTCTATACGCACGTGCGTGCACGCAGCAGCAATATAGTGCATGCGGACGCAACTATACGCACGTGCGTGCACGCAGCAGCAATATAGTGCACGCGGACGCAACTATACGCACGTGCGTGCACGCAGCAGCAATATAGTGCACGCGGACGCAACTATACGCACGTGCGTGCACGCAGCAGCAATATAGTGCACGCGGACGCAACTATACGCACGTGCGTGCACGCAGCAGCAATATAGTGCACGCGGACGCAACTATACGCACGTGCGTGCACGCAGCAGCAATATAGTGCACGCGGACGCAACTATACGCACGTGCGTGCACGCAGCAGCAATATAGTGCATGCGGACGCAACTATACGCACGTGCGTGCACGCAGCAGCAATATAGTGCACGCGGACGCAACTATACGCACGTGCGTGCACGCAGCAGCAATATAGTGCACGCGGACGCAACTATACGCACGTGCGTGCACGCAGCAGCAATATAGTGCATGCGGACGCAACTATACGCACGTGCGTGCACGCAGCAGCAATATAGTGCACGCGGACGCAACTATACGCACGTGCGTGCACGCAGCAGCAATATAGTGCACGCGGACGCAACTATACGCACGTGCGTGCACGCAGCAGCAATATAGTGCACGCGGACGCAACTATACGCACGTGCGTGCACGCAGCAGCAATATAGTGCACGCGGACGCAACCTCACGCACGTGCACGCACGAGCTGCGCTCCCACCGGCTATGATCTACTTAATGTTTAGTCTTTTCAACTCCAACACATCACTCGTATTCAAATTAACATATGTACAGAATTATTGTCACTAAACCCCTCTGGACTCCTATCTGACGCATGACAATAAACCTATATAAAACCTAGACTAGGAAAATCAGATAAATTTGTAGGACATACACTAATCATTGAAGACGAACTGTTGTGCTACATACGTTGTATCGTATGTTTATATCATAAATCTTTGATAAATACATCTGTTTTCTGTCCGTATAGGTAACGCAGCGAGAGTTGAGGCAAACGTAGTACTCACACAGACGCATTTTTGTATACAGTATGATTAATTTTTCGACAAAAAGTACGCTAGTTCTCGATGTAATATGTCAAGTCACAGCCCTGAGGCAACTCTAACAAACTTTAAACAACACTCTGTACAAACTCAAATCCAAACTGTCTTGCTTTATGCTAAACATAATAAATGTGTGCAAGCGAGACAGAAGCGCTTTCTCAGTTACGATGCGCTATGACGTCAGCACGATCTTTGCTCGTGTTCGCCTCAACACCCGCCGGGCCAGCTATAGTACTGCTATAACAAAAACATCAATGGACTAGTTTATTGTGATAATCATATTATAATCGTTACATCTGGCAACATTACATAAAATCTGCTTTAAGCATGAGACTAATAAATATTTAGCGTGAACTATCTGCGTTGCTAATCTTAGTGTGGTTAGGGATTCTCCCTTCGAGGGGACGGGATAAAGAGATTTAACATGGATATTTATTTGGTATTTTTCATTCTATGGGTTTAATTAAAGGATTCGCTTTATAATAAAGACGTAAATCAGTTTGAATCAATAAGGCACGTAATAATTAAAATAAAAATGCCTCCCGTTTGTACTTACGGCTCGAAACGTAACTGCCATATAACAAATGTTGTAATACACGCATAATGGACAGGAGGCCTAAGTTGTAACAAGAAATCTAGCACTTCTGCAACTTTATTGAACTGTTATAAAATTACATGAATTGGACTTCATTTTATTAGATTTTATTATGCGTTAATTTTCTTTACAATATTTTTACTACTATATTTATTTTACGTACGTATATCAGTGACTCGGAGTAAAGTTTTGTTGTAGTTCAAAATATATACTACATAAACAGATAATAGAACGGACGACGTCTGTCAAGTAACAAAGATTCATTAGATAATTATCATTATAGTTGTTAAAATTTAGATAAGCAACCGAGATCGCAGTCGATATGTTTGTTATCACGAGAAATTTAAATCAATTGTTAATAATAGTTAACATCAAATTTTATTGAAACCAAAACTCTTTTCGCAAAGCTTGTTAATATAGAACAAGCAATAGTTCGAATGTAAATAATTTTACAGATAATTTTATAAGGAAGGAAACAATGTTTTGGGGAGTTTCGCGAAATTTAATATTGAGATAAGAATCGATATTTCTACAATTCATTACTCAATTGCATTTCTAGCTTCGTTCGAAGTCGACTGAAGCTAGAAATGTACTGAACATTCAATCAATTCAATTCAGTTACATGATCCCCGGACTAGCAAACTCCGAAAGTCGGTGATTTTGCAATTTATGATTCTGTATACAGTTTACAATTTGTGATTATGGCAATTTGTTTAACAATAATTGTTTGTTAATGATTTTGTAATTTATGATTTACAATGCATGATGACTCATTGCGCGATGCTGTTATCATTGCGGTTGCCAATTTACAATCGTTGCAGGTAAGTTTATATCCCTAACATCTTCGGTACCACTGGACACCAATAGGAACGATATATAGCCGCGGGTATCATTGCGGGAGACATAATACGGCTGGTGAACTTAACAGAGCATCACTGACAACCCGCTTAAATTTCGACTTCACTTCGACTGCGCAAAGTCAGCGCTAGACTTCCGTGCCGCCAACTGTAACCGGTGGTACGGCGGCGGGTTGTCCAGTGTTCAGGCGGTAGATGGCGGTGGGGGTGGCGGGGTGGGACTTCCGTGCCGCTAACTGTAACTCACTTGAGCGGTCCGGGTTCAAACCCCAGCGGCACGCACCAATGACTTTTCTAAGTTATGTGCGATTTAAGAAATTAAATGTCACTTGCTTACACAGGACACATCGTGAGGAAATTTGCATGCCTGAGAGTTCATCATAACGTTCTCGAAGGTATGCGAAGTTTGCCAATCCGCACTTGGCCAGCGTGGTGTACTAAGGCCTAATTCCTCGCACTCTGAGAGGAGACCCGAGCCCAACAGTGGGACAAAGAAAAGGTTGTGATGATGATGATGAACTGTAACTGGCGCTGTACTCCGGCGGGTGGTCCAGTGTTCCGGTGGCGGTGGTGGTGGGGCGGTCAGTTGAAGTGGAACTTGAACTGGAAGGGGCTGCCGTGCTGGAAGTGGTGGAAGGCGCCGCCGGGGAAGGGCCCGCCCCCGCCCTGCCGGCCCGCCTCCGGGTCCAGCGGTGGTGGTGGTGGGGCGGTCAGTTGAAGTGGAACTTGAACTGGAAGGGGCTGCCGTGCTGGAAGTGGTGGAAGGCGCCGCCGGGGAAGGGCCCGCCCCCGCCCTGCCGGCCCGCCTCCGGGTCCAGCGGTGGTGGTGGTGGGGCGGTCAGTTGAAGTGGAACTTGAACTGGAAGGGGCTGCCGTGCTGGAAGTGGTGGAAGGCGCCGCCGGGGAAGGGCCCGCCCCCGCCCTGCCGGCCCGCCTCCGGGTCCAGCGGTGGTGGTGGTGGGGCGGTCAGTTGAAGTGGAACTTGAACTGGAAGGGGCTGCCGTGCTGGAAGTGGTGGAAGGCGCCGCCGGGGAAGGGCCCGCCCCCGCCCTGCTGCCGGCCCGCCTCCGGGTCCAGCGGTGGTGGTGGTGGGGCGGTCAGTTGAAGTGGAACTTGAACTGGAAGGGGCTGCCGTGCTGGAAGTGGTGGAAGGCGCCGCCGGGGAAGGGCCCGCCCCCGCCCTGCCGGCCCGCCTCCGGGTCCAGCGGTGGTGGTGGTGGGGCGGTCAGTTGAAGTGGAACTTGAACTGGAAGGGGCTGCCGTGCTGGAAGTGGTGGAAGGCGCCGCCGGGGAAGGGCCCGCCCCCGCCCTGCCGGCCCGCCTCCGGGTCCAGCGGTGGTGGTGGTGGGGCGGTCAGTTGAAGTGGAACTTGAACTGGAAGGGGCTGCCGTGCTGGAAGTGGTGGAAGGCGCCGCCGGGGAAGGGCCCGCCCCCGCCCTGCTGCCGGCCCGCCTCCGGGTCCAGCGGTGGTGGTGGTGGGGCGGTCAGTTGAAGTGGAACTTGAACTGGAAGGGGCTGCCGTGCTGGAAGTGGTGGAAGGCGCCGCCGGGGAAGGGCCCGCCCCCGCCCTGCCGGCCCGCCTCCGGGTCCAGCGGTGGTGGTGGTGGGGCGGTCAGTTGAAGTGGAACTTGAACTGGAAGGGGCTGCCGTGCTGGAAGTGGTGGAAGGCCCCGCCGGGGAAGGGCCCGCCCCCGCCCTGCTGCCGGCCCGCCTCGGGGTCCAGCGGGTCGGCGCCCGCGTCGAACTGCGCGCGCTTCTCCGCGTCCGTCAGCACCTGCACGACCAACCAGTGGCGATGATAATAATAATAATATTATGTTTTATTTCAGGCAACATGGCCCATCTATATATATAAAAGGAGAAGGTGACTGACTGACTGACTGACATATCAACGCAGGGCCTAAACTATAAGGGCTAAAAACTTGAAATTTTGCACAGGGGTTCCTTTTATAACGTAGGGGAGCACTAAGAAAGGATTTTTGAAAATTCACCCCCTAAGGGGGTAAAACGGGGGTGCAAAGTTAGTATGAAACTTTGCCGTTTTTGAAGTCGTTAGACGGGTAGACGTCGTTAATGGGTCTAATTCTACGCGAGCGAAGCTGCGGGCGTCCACTAGTAAATATATAAATATCTTGGACATTCTCACACACGGCCATCTGACCCCAAAGTAGACGCGAGCCTGTGTTATGGGTGCAGAGACTGATATACATACATAGATATTTTTAAATACATACTTAAATCCATACTAATATTATAAATGTGAAAGTGTGTTTGTTTGTTTGTTTGTTTGTCCGGCTTTCACGTCGCAACGAAGCTATTATATGGTATGGTTTTTATGTGTGGAGATAGTGATGAGGGTTGAGAGTGACGTAGGCTACTTTTTACCACGGTAAAACATCCCCATGGAAAGATATTGATGTTTTGTTATTAGCTAGAAATTTAGTTCCGGATGTTGCTAATAGATGGCGTTAGTAAAATTAATTTGCAAGTTTTAACCTTAGTATCTTTTAATCGTGGAACTGTCACTATTCATCCATCACAAATGTGTCATGTATGATAAACAACTCAATGTTAATTCCCTTTAACCACGCGGGCGGAGCCGCGGGTAATAGCTAGTATAATATACCTTAAAGACTAACATACATATCATAACTTAATTTTAAGGAAAGCGTCACGCCGTCGACTGCATTCGGTCTATTTCAAACTTACTGTTACTGTGTGCAAGTGGTGACAGCCCAGCGGCTATCGAACTCGCCACTCACTCGGGCGGTCCGGGTTCAAACCTAAGCGGGACGCATCGACGACTTTTCGAAGTTACGTGCGATTTAAAAAATGTTGTAACGGTGAACCACACGTCGTGAGAAGACTTGTACGTCTGAGAGTTCTTCATCACATCTTGAGGAAACCTGCATGCCTGAGAGTTCTTCATCACATGGTGAGGAAACCTGCATGTCTGACAGTTCTTAGTAATGTTGTCGAAGATATGTGAAGTTGGAATTATGTATACTGTATCTGTATAATTCCGATAGCATCATCGCGACGCGAAGTGTTACTCGTGGTAGCGTGGTAGATCAGCAGCTACCACGAGTAGCGCGGCACCAACGCGTCGCTACCACCCCCCGGCGGTCCCCGGCACCCACCTCCTTGGCGGCGGCGACGTCGATGAACCTCTTCTCGGCGATCTTCTTCTCGTCGCCCTGGAAGTTGTCCGGGTGCCACTTCTGCGCCGCCTTGCGGTACGCCTTGATGATCTCCTGCTTGCTGGCCGTCCTGCGCACACACCGCAACCTCAATAGCCGTCCATCCATCCATCCATCACAGGAATCAATACATATATCAAGGAGACATAGACAGACCATAATTATCTCCGATCAAAGAAGAAGCAGTTTAGATGCAGTACGTCTGCATACTTCAACATGTTAAAATGCGACGTCGCTCCTCCGCGATTTGCGCTAACATGTAAAATCCATATGTATAAAAAAAAAATGGTTGTCTGTAAAGTCGGTTTACGGACGATAGATTTACGTGATAACGTCATAATCATTATTTTATACAAAAAATGAGAGGTGTCAAGGGACACCCGGATGGAACGAAGTTATTGGATATATAAGTTATATCATTTCTCACACACCCTGTATACAATGTTCATGTCTCACACACCCTGTATACAATGTTCATGTCTCACACACCCTGTATACTATGTTATTGTCTCACACACCCTGTATACAATGTTATTGTCTCACACACCTCTTACACACACTGTTATTGTCTTTGTCGCTCGTTCCGCGCTCTCGCTTGCACATCAAGCCTTACATGGAACGCCTCAGAGCGAGGTAACGTCAGAGCGAGGTAAAGACGCATGACGGAGGTAACGACGCATGAAGTCACACTTTTTTTTTCGGATGTGTTGGCGTTCATCGATTTATAAGACGTTATCCCGTCAAAAATATAATTCCAGGTATTGTCCAGCTATTACCCCCCTAGTTGGTCATTTTACTCTCCCAACTCACCTCTTAACGCCCAGTATCTTGTAGTAGTCCCTCTGCTCTGACTGCTTCTGCATCTTCTGCGCGCGCGTGATGCCGTCCTTGGCGCGCTGCAGCCCCTCCTCCAGCTCCAGCGCTTCCTTGAACGACTGGATTGCTGCGGGAGGACAACGGACATCGTTCATTTTAGACCGTAAATCTATATATATAAAAGGAGAAGGTGACTGACTGACTGACTGACTGACTGACTGACTGACTGACTGACTGACATATCAACGCAGGGCCTAAACTATAAGGGTTAGAAACTTGAAATTTTGCACAGGGGTTCCTTAAAGCACTAAGATAAAGGAGCACTAAGAAAGGATTTGTGAAAATTCACCCCCTAGGGGGGTAAAACGGGGGTGCAAAGTTAGTATGAAACTTTGCCGTTTTTGAAGTTAGTGAATGTGTAATTCCACGCGAGCAAAGCTGCGGGCGTCCACTAGTTCACTATGAGAGAAGAAGAAATTAAATGCCAACTGCATGAACGGTTAAGGAGAACAGTGAGGAAGCCAGCACTTCTCGGAGTAGTGGACACAGTAGACAGTTGTGGTGGCGGTGGACGCGGGGTCTACCAGGGCCTTTGGTAGGTGGTAGAGCCTATAGGGAACCAAATAGGTTTTATATAAAAGCTAATTGGTTCCATATAGAGTTTGCCCGGGGCAGTGCCACCGCCCGCCACGGTACCTAGTACCATTTCTGCCGTGAAATAATTGTTTTAGAGCAATTATGTTCCGGTTGGAAAGGTGTGGTTTCCGGTTACACTTCTTTAGAGGCGACCATCTTAGTCCTCAAGGGTAGCAACACATCTGTGACTGACTTAGAACGAGACTCCTACTAACAAGTACTAACTGGACTATTACTAGCACCAACTAACAGGACTAACTATCACTAACAGTCCCCAGTCTCGTTCAAAGTCAGTCACAGTTGTCATGGGCGGCAGCGGATGGGTGGTGCTGCAAGCTCGTTTGCTATCTTGTATCCATAAAAAAAAAAAAATATTGGTTGCCTGTAAAGTCGGTATACGGGCGAAAGTTTTACGTGACAACGACTTTGAGTGGTAAAATAATTTTAATGTGAATATTCATTCGTATAGTAGTATCGTCTCGTATCGGATCGTCTCTCTCGCTCTTAGGCGGGCTAACCATGCCCGAGTGGAAGGGACGCGCGCCTCTCGCTCGCTCTCATTGTGAGCGCATAACGTGAGCGGAGCGTAACGCAGTTTCTTGAAGTGTCACCCGGCAAACCGATTTATAAGACGTTGTCACGTCAAAAAGGGCACTCACACGCAAGACCACCGGATCGGAAAGGGCTCCCGCGTGACGTCATCACGCAGGAAGCCCCTCCACCACCCACACGAAGCCAAAGCCCCGATTTCTCCCACCGCTTCCGAGCCGCCTCTCGATCGCCGGCGGGCTCCCGCCGGGCTTCCCACAAGGATCAACCCGGTAGGGCCCGACCGCTCGGGAGGCGCGAAGAAAGCGGGTGAATAAAAATAGAAGAGACTACAAACGGGCAGCCAGCCGCCCAACCCAAGGACCGGCCCGTCGTCACGGGCTGCGACAGACACTGCAGGCAGGGGGATATAAAGGCCCCGAACCCTGCTTCCCCACGCCCCGGGCGCGTGAGAAGACCCAGAAGAAGGGCGCTCACCGTCGTCGAACATGTCCAGGCCGAGCAGCGCGTCGCCGCGGTCGCACAGCACGCGCGCGTCCCGCTGCAGCGCCAGCGCGCCCGCACAGTGGGCTAGCGCCTCTGTATACAGCTCCTCCTGAAAATGTATGTATTTAATGGCTACTTCATCATCACGACCCAAACTTTGTCCCACTGATGGGCACGGGTCTCCCCCACTGACACAGCCGCGAGAGGCCTAGAGCATACTCCACCACGCTGCTCCGATGCGGATTGGTGGAGGGGTCAGTGGCCAACCCAGTTGTATCGTACAACACAGGGTCGGTGAGCCCCGCGATACAAACCTCAAACCACGGCTATGTACAGCTCTGCTCGATATAAACGAATATCTGTAACCAGCTCACCTGTGCGCTTCGTGAGTATGCCGGGGGAGATCACTCGTCAGTTTCTATAGGTCCAGGGATTGGGGGTCCCCCAGGGATTCAGATTAATGTACTTACTCAATGAAAGGGAAATGATATGTAAATATTAATACAAGGGAAACGCTAAGGGGTTAAGTGTGTGTGTCCGTCCTCGTGAACTCCTTGTCCACGCACACAGCGAGTGAAGACAGCACCCAGCAGCTAGGTCTTCAACTGGACACGCCCTAATGCAGAGCGCATGCACTATTTCAGCACGACAACAAAGTTACACAATTAATTGTCCCGATTCACAGCATGGACGCCATGCACGAAAATTACTCTTCAGTTTTCACGACCGCTTCGCCCCGTGGCGACGTGATTCTACTATATCAAGGCGCCGGCCACGTTAATAACAACAACAAAATTCCGACCACTCGCCCCGCTGCGAGGAAATACTTTAAAACAAGACACCGGCGATTTTAACCTCTAATTCACTTGTCCGTGGCCGGTCCGAACGCCATTTTTATTACACACCGACCGACGCAATGCGACGCGATGCGCCCTCAAGCGGCCAATCTGAACAATGTAGGCTGCGCGCGAGTACAGATAACTTAGAAATTGCAGACCCGAAACCGTATGCGCAGACCGCGGCCTATATTGAAAGTAATAGATAATAAATGTTGTCTGTTCCGAACACCAGTGTCGAATGTTCTCTAGCCACCCGAAGGTCTTCGACAAGGCTTAGCGACTGTTTCCACCATTGAAAACAATCGGGACCGACGGCTTTATTGTGTTAGTGTAAGGGTCAATGTTATTCGATAGTTACGACTTCTTGGAGAGTTAGTGATATGAATTGTCTGAATGTATTTTGACTACCATACCTTGGCGGAACAGCTGCAGAGCCACCTCCTGCCCTCGAAGACCACGAGCGTGACGTCGTCCTCCACCTTCAGCACCTTGTTGGCGCTCTGGATGCACCCGAGGAAGTCCCTCTGCTCGCTGAGCTGCTCGCAGTCCAACAGGAACTTGTCCACCTTCTTCAGCTTCTTGTACAACGGGAAGCATTCCTTGTGCTCCGGGTCCAGCTTGAGGCACTCCCGGATCTCCTGTTGGTCGTTACGAGGCTTATGTTAGGTTAGGTTAAGGGTTGGCTATTTATATATCCAACACATCCATTCCAGAAGATTTTGACATTCTGGCTTACTGAGCATGGATTTCTATAGTACAGCATTGTGGTCAAGTACAGATGGGCAGACTTCAGATGCCTTTGAGAACATAATTTTGTAAGCAGTTAACATTTTAATTGTTTAAAACCTACATATTTAGCAAAGAAGTATTTGAAATAGGGCTCTATCAGTGACCTATGATCTTCAATGAGCTCGAGTGAGAGCCATATAGAAATATGTTTATATTTCTTATAGATGTTATAATCACAAGAAATATTCGGATAGCACAAGAAATTGTAATATTTGTAACTATTAAACAAAAGTTACAAATATTTTTTATACAAACAAATGTATACAAAAATTCTTGTGCTATCCAAAAAGCAATCTAGTGCTGTCCACATACAAAAGGAATACATATGAATAAATTGTATGGTCTTTGTTACCTTAAGCGCGTCACTGACTCGCCCCAGCTGGTACAGCAATGTCGCCAGCCGGAAGTATCCGGCTGTTGAATCCTGCTGCAACCGGTTCACTGACCGGATATCCGACACCGCCGATAGCAGGTCGTTCTGAAACATAACCACTGGTTCGTTAACAGGTAAGTTCATTACATCTGCTAGTCACAGAAATCACCATATGAATGACGGGCTCGTTGCGTTGGTGCAATCGGTAGTGACCCTGCCTGTTGCGCCAGGAGTCGTGGGTTCGAATCCCACTCAGGACAAATATTCGTGTGACGAACACGTATTTGTTCTGTGTCTGGATGTTAATAATATTATCTATTTAAGTATGTATTTAAAAATATCTATGCATGTATAATATATCAGTCTCTGACACCCATATCACAGGCTCGCGCCTAGTTTGGGGTCAGATGACCGTGTGAGAATGTCCAAGATATTTATTTATTTAATGAACATAATTGATTCCTTCATTTTGAGTTTTTTCAAATATGAGACAATGCATAAATAAGTTGCACTGTGATAGAGTTTTGTCCTCTATTGTAATTGTACACCAGACTTCGTATCCTAACTTCTTTGCGCAAGATTAATATACACCGCGACGCCCGCTTTCGCGCCTGTAGGTCTTGCAATGAGGGGGAGGAACCAACCATATGTCCTCTGCGACTGCCCTCGTCACATCCGTTTCATTCTTCGTCACGAACGTTGCATGCTGCGTGACGCAATAATGCGTCACATCCGTTTCATTCTTCGTCACGAACGTTGCATGCTGCGTGACGCAATAATGCGTCACATCCGTTTCATCCGTACAAATTTTACCCTCATGCGCCTAAGGAAGTTTCACTTCAATAAATAATACTAATGACGCCAAACGGCACTCACCAGCGCGATGTAGCACTCGGCGCGCAACTGGCGCAGCGTGGCCGACCAGGGCGACAGCTCCAGCAGGCGCGAGGCCAGCTCGAGCGCGGCGCGCGCGTCCCCGCCGCGGCGGTGGGCCTCCGCCAGCCGCAGCTCGTCCGCCAGCGAGTCCATGCGGTGGTACTGCGACACCGCCTCCTCGTTGTACGGATCGTTTTGTGCCTGCCGAACGCCGCCGCCATTAGAAAACATTACAACAACTTGCTGGCCTTTAAAGCGTCACTGAACTGGTGCAGTAAGTGAAATACAAATAAAGTGCAATTAATAGCTTCGAGCTGAAGTCCTCACTAGATCATTCGTCGGTACAAAAGTCAACTAGCCAAAGTGTCATTTTGGCAGTTTTTACACATAGGACATCAATATCTTGACACAACGCATACTGTGGCAAAATATTGTATCTGTGGCATTTCAAATATAAATGTTATTACAAATCGTTTTTCTGCTTAACTAAAAAAAGTTTACTGCCTACTACTACTAAGTTACTAAAAAATGACAGTTTGGCTAGTTGACTTTTGTACCGACGATATTATCACAACCCACTGTCTCACTGTCACACTGTTGGGCACGGGTCTCCTCTCGAAATAGGAGGGATTAGGCCTTAGTCCACCACGCTGGCCAAGTGCCGATTGGCAGACTTCACATGCCTTCGAGAACATTATAAAGAACTCTTAGGCATGCAGGTTTCCTCGCAATGTGTCCTTCACCGTTATAGAAAGTGACATTTTAATTTCTTAAATCGCACATAACTTAGAAAAGTCATTGGAGCGTGCCGCTGGGGTTTGAACCCGAACCTCTCGAGTGAGTGGCGAGTTTGTTAGCCACTGGGCTGCCACACCTTGGATAATAAGTAATAATTAATGTCAATGGACATAATGCATAAGTATAAAGTTATTACTGTAGGTTATGCTATTCATTCAACGATCAATAGCTAATCCTATATATTTATAAGTAAATAAGGTTATATTAGTCAGTTTACAATAGCATATCTTTTTTCTTTCGGTAGTTTGTAGTTACCCAGACTTTCGTTAAACGTGTCCAATCACCATATCGAGAAATAAATTATTTGACTTTGACTTTGATAGTAATATAGATTATGACCTTACAGCACTTATTATCAGATCAGTCAGCTTGTTTGTTATGCTTAAATAAAATAAATAACTAACGACTCTGAATGAAGTAAATAATTATAAATTCCGTTTGTAAAATCAATTATGACCTTGCACCCATGGTCCTTCCGAAGGAGACCATTATGTCATTTAGAGAAATAAAAAAATAAAAAGACCTATGTACAAAATTACTATTAACACTGTTTTTTTTGCTGTTTGTCGTGTACATGAATATATAAATAAAAATAAAAAATAAATAAAAAGTGCAGAACACTCTTATTACGGAGCGGACAACAACGGAGTGTGCTCACAACTCACCAGCAGCCGGTAGTCCTCCTTGGCGTCGTGGTACTGCGCCAGCTTCAGGTACACGTTGGCCCGGTGGTGCCGCGCCGCCGTGAAGTCCGCCTTCATCTCCAACACCTGCTCGACACATTAGTTGCAGCCCATTAGATCACACAGCAGGGCTCCGATCTTTCCGTACCAAGGCCGAGCATACTCCACCAGGCTGCTAGTGTGAATTGGTGGAGGGATTAACGGCCAACCCAATTATCAGAAGTTTATAGGCAGTTAACTACCCCTCCAAAGCATGAAGTGCTCATGAAACTTTGCTTTAGCATTTGTCCATACCACTCAAGCAAGACAGTGGCAGTGATTGTCTCGTACCATCCAACTACTTCATACCATAAATATGATTGCTGGAATACTAGCAACTTAACTACCTAATCAATGAAACAAATGTATTCAGGCAAAGGGGTATCAACTAATTTTGTACATTGTTTTAACTAATAGGCAGAGTCATTAATATAGATAAGAGCACATATGCATTTCATTTAATTATCAGTGCTGAAGATACCATTTTAAAACGATTTTCTCTTTGGATTTTGTTACATTTACTTAAAACTTAAGTATTATGTACCTTGCTGAAGTCTTGTAAGGCAAACTTCGCTTTCCCGAGTGCATAGTACACAGTACCACGCTTAAAGTATGTTAGATAATTATTTGGATCTCCCTCTGTAACAAAAAATACACTTTTACTAACTGAAACAATGTAAAACATACAACAGTAAATTATGGTGGCAATACAGAATAAGTAGGTCAATGGAACAATCTAATAGACAGTAAAGCAAATATATTTAGCAGCAGACAGTGCTACTAAATAGTTGTGTCTTATACATAATCAATGTTCTACGGAGTTTGCCAACTGCTGTCCAATAATAAAAACTCATTTATCAGGATTAGGACTTTTCACCACTGGTACTTCTAAGTATTTTATATTAGTTCTGTTTTGTTTTACCCTTTAGAAATTGCATTGCATAATATATTAATTGCATCATAATCTTCATACTTGAAAATTATTTAAATCTTGCTCTCTTTTAAAAAACCCTTTTCCATTCATTGCCTCACAGCTATTGTTAGCCTAGAGGCTAGAGGCCAAGGTCACAACCAAAGCGTTCAATGTTATGAATTGTTAAAATAATAACAAAAAAAAAGTAGGTCAGCCTGTAATTCATTTTGAAGCACAGCATTTACTATTTATTATTTTGAATTATTATTATTATGTATCAATGTAAAATTAGAAGTGAGGTAATAAACCTTATCTTGATCACTGATAAACTCTCGATAAGAATTAAAATATTATGTATGACTGTAGGTGTCTATACTATAAAAAAAAGAATACAATGAAAATGATTTTTTTTTCTATCAAGTTTCTGTAGTTTCATAACTTATTTAATACTTAGTTGTTTCAATAATAATATAGTTCTATAATATTTTATGCTTAATCTCAATGGACAAATTTGTAATATCAAATTGTAACACAAACTTTGATGTGTCTAGACAACTTGTATAAGCTCTGATTAGGTACTTTTGTACCATACATCCATAAAGGACTCAAAAAACCAGTGTTGTTTGTAGGTTTCTCCAGGAGAAACCGGCGTTTTGTTGTCCTGGGAACTTCGTCAGATTGATAAATTATGACACCTGCATTGCACCCCAAGCACGATCACAGCATGGGCAACCAGAAACATCCTTGGTTACTCACCCACAGCCGCGTGATAGTGTGTGAGCGCGTCGGACAGCTGTCCCCGCGCCAGGAAGTCCCGCCCCAGCTCAAGGTGCTTGTTCACCTCCGCCGGCGTCGCACACTCTGAAACTGTACCAAAACAAATCCTTTTACATCCAACACCATTCAACACACGTCGAATTTTCGCCTCCAAAACACTTACATTCCAACACTATTTCTAGCACTAATAAAACAAGGCATGGCGTGAGCTTATTCCAATTTATATTTATTACATTATCCATTATAATTATTTATAATATTACAGCAGTCCTTAACATGAATTAAAGCAATTCGGTTTCAATTTATAAACTAATTTATTTGACAGAGCCACAATCCATCTTTTCTTCTTCTCTTTTCGTGGTCTGTTCTGATTGGTCCAAATCATTGTTTTTAATATTACTTAAAATGCAATACAGATAAAAAAACATAAAAATGCTGTCAAATGTCATTCTTTCTATGTAAATAAAATGAAATTGTGAATTATTTATTTATTGAAATCTAATTAATTTTTAATATTTGCATTCTGTATTTACTATAAATTTTCGCACACAAAATTTTAATATCATTTTCTATTATATAAAATGATGTATGATAACTTTATTAATCTTTTTGAACGAAAAAGAACAGAGTTGCCGTTGTTTGTATATGTATTTTATTATTAGTAGATTTTTGACAGCGGTGACAGCCTATTGGCTATTATCTCGCTTTTCATTGGAGCGGTCCAGGTTCAAATCGACATGCACCAATGACTTTTCTATGTTACATGCGATTTATTAAATTAAATGACACCTGCATAATGGTGAAGGAAACATCGTGAAAAAACCTAGATGCCACTGAGACCACTGAGTTCTCCAATATCTTATAAAGGTCATGTGAAGTCTGCCACATGGCCAGCTTGGTGGACTAAGGTCTACCTAACCCCTTCAAATTCAAGGGGAGACCCCAGAGGAGTTCTGTACGGAAAACAATATGATCTAAGTGGAGCCACGGGGAAAGCTAATAAATAATAATACATATTATTATGTACATAACATAAAATTGTATTTATTTGCTGTGAATATGACAATAAATAAATGAGCGATAACGTGTCGTTGTCACTGAAACCTTAAATAAATTAATTTGTAATTTTTTTTAAGTTCTAACACAGAATAGTAGATTTTTTATACCAGTTCCTTTCCACCAATGGCAACACATTCGTTCTTTCTTTCACTTCCATTAAACAAAGTCCGGTTAGTGTTATGAATTTATGAATTTTACCAGAATTATATTAATTTCTAATTAAAATATAAGCAGTAACCATGAAAGAAATAGTTATTATGTCCAGTTTTACAAGTTTCAATACTATATTAGTGCGTTTGGTTGGGATTAAAATAGATTGAGGACATTGTCAACATAACCTCTTGACAAGTGTCTGCTAAAGTTGTGGTGGTTCTTCCAGGGATGGCTGACGCTCCGAGTACTGCGCCTAAGGTGAAGGCGCCTAAGACTAAGGCACCTAAAGAGAAGGCGGCCAAGGCTGCCCCCGCGGCGCCGGCCGAGCCTGTTAAGACTATCAGGAAGGTGTCTTCTAAGCCTCGCCACGGCAGATTGTATGCAAAGGCAGTGTTCACAGGATACAAGCGCGGTCTCCGCAACCAACACGAAAATACCGCTTTATTGAAGGTACTTCTTCATTCATATATTTTGTAGTTAAAATAAATATACATAACCTTAAAAGTTCAGTGTAAGTCAGTGTATAAAATTAAATAAAAAAAAAAAAGTTTGTCCACTTCTGACTACGTAGTCAGAAGTGGACAAACTTTTTTTAAATATCAATGTTATGTTTCTTAAATTTTAGGATGCCAATTAAATGATGCTTATGACATTTGAAACCTGAACCAGTCTTGTGGACAAAATTTCTACTGATAAAAATACAAACAGCAGCCATAAATACCACTTTCAAGAATGTTTTAGTAATGAACTCTTTTAAATTTTCAGATCGAGGGAGCACGTGGTCGTGATGATGCATTATTCTACACGGGCAAAAAGTGTGTATATGTATACAGAGCTAAGAAAAGGACACCTATTGCAGGTAAAGAAGTGAAATAATATTGTTGTTATTCTGTGCTAGTATTTGCTGTCATAACATACAGTAAACATGTTCATACTGGGATAACCACAACCCATTTAATGCCCCACTGTTGGACACAAGTCTCCTCTCAGAGTGAAAGGGCACTATGAATGAACACAATGTCTCAGTCCACAAGTGTTTAGTAACTTGCATAGGTAGGATTGACTGACTTCAGAACATTTTGAAGAACTTTCAAGCATGGAGGTTTCCTATCATTGTTCAATCTGCACTTGGTCAGTGTGGTGGACTATGGCCATTCCCACCAAAGATTGAGCTCAACATATGGTAGAGATATGGTATTATGATAATCATAATACCATAGTGGTTATATAACAAAACTGATCTTTCAAAAATTCACTTTTCTTTTTTTGTTTTGAATCTGTTGTATCAACCCTGAAATAACAATTTAAATTATGTTATAGTCTCGCATGATTTACCATATAATTTATAACTGGATTGTTTGCTATATTTACACGTCTTGGCCTCTATAAGTTTGTATCTGTGATACAAATTTCCTGGTATTTGTTATTATACCTTTTTTCGTACCATGCTTAGAATAGTCACAAATTGAAGTCCAATAGATGGACCCTAGCAATAGTAGTACCAATCAAGTGCTTGTGGCTCTGTAACACTTATGAGACACTAATACTCATCAGTTCTAGACCTCCCGCAGCGGTGTCTGTGGGGGAGACCCGTGTCCAGCATTGGGATGTCTATGGGTCGCAGCGAATGCTCATCATAGTCTCATTATTACGAATAATTCGAGAGGCTTTCTCTATAGTAGAAATAAAGGCTTACTCATGCAAATAAAGGTTAGAGAAAGGGTTTGCCCTGTACCCTGAGAGCACCCTGCAAACACTCAACAAACTGAGCGATGGTCATTGTAATGCTAGTGGAAACATTTCCTAAGCACTTTGATCATTCAGGGCCCTTGTGAAGGTGTCAGTCCCAGTTGTGGCCATGTAGGAGGCATTGGGCTACTTATAAATTTCTGACATTGTGCACTGTAGTAGGGTGGTGGAGTACGCTCTCCGTGTGAGCTGTTAATAGATCGTTACCAGTTACCAAATGCCTTTCTCCAGGTGGTCCCCGCGGCAAGAAGACGAAGCTGCGTGCCATCTGGGGCAAGGTGACGAGGCCCCACGGCAACTCGGGCTCCGTGCGCGCTCGGTTCCGCTCCAACCTGCCCGCGCACGCCATGGGACACAGGATACGAGTGGTGAGTACCTTGCTCCGCTAGCATTGGGTTTCAGAGTCACAAGACTTACTCCACTAGCATTGGGTTTCAGAGTCACAAGACTTGAGCCACTAGCATTGGGTTTTAGAGTCAAAAGACTTTCATTTATGTGGCAAGTGAATTGTTTGCATTGGTTAGAAATATTATGTCGAGTCAGCTTAATAAACAGTCTCTGCAAAATGATAATCTATATATATAAAAGAAAGTCGTGTTAGTTACACCACTTATAACTCAAGAACGGCAGAACAGATTTGGCTGAAAATTGGTAGGGAGGTAGCTTAGAGCCAGGAGACGGACATAGGATACTTTTTATCCCGTTCGACAGCGTTCCCGTGTGACTTGACATGAAACGTCAGTCACTATAAAACGTGGTATAACAAAAAAGAATCAGACTCGGAATAACAAAACGCAAATGACAGCTATGTAATTGACGTATAATGATAGCTATGTAATCTACTATATAAAAATAAGTCGGGTTTTCCTTCCTGACGCTATAACTCCAGAACGCACGAACCGATTTCCACGGTTTTGCATTCGTTGGAAAGGTCTCGGGCTCGGTGAGGTTTATAGCAAAGAAAATTCAGGAAAAATTTCAACAGAAAAGCGGGAAAAATCTTTTTTCACATACAGCGCCATCTCTGATACATAGCATGTACTACAAACCAATATTTTAAGTAGATGGCGCCGGTGCGTGATAGGTAGTGGTAGGGGTAGATGTAGGGGTAGTAGTAGTGGTAGGGGTAGTGTTAGTGGTAGGTGTAGTGGTAGGGGTAGTGGTAGTGGTAGGGGTAGTGGTAGGGGTAGTGGTATTGGTAGTGGTAGGGGTAGTGGTAGAGGTAGGGGTAGTGGTAGGGGTAGTGGTAGGGGTAGTGGTAGGTGTAGTGTTAGTGTTAGGGGTAGGGGTAGGGGTAGTGGTATTGGTAATGGTAGGGGTAGGGGTAGTGGTAGAGGTAGGGGTAGTGGTAGGAGTAGTGGTAGGGGTAGTGGTAGGGGTAGTGGTAGGGGTAGTGGTAGGGGTAGTGGTAGGGGTAGTGTTAGTGGTAGGGGTAGTGGTAGTAGTAGGTGTAGTGGTATTGGTAGTGGTAGTTGTAGTCCACACACTTACATTAAGTTCTCCCAAAATATTCAGTAAAAATTATTTATATGGCAAAACAACGTTTGCCGGGTCAGCTAGTACTGTCATAAAGGTCAGTATGACTGCCACAGATCTGATGTTGACTGGAATTCATTTCGTCCTTTTTAGTGTGTAGATGTGTCTAGTAACCTGAAATAAGTTCAGGTAATGAGTTGAATAGGGCTTTTTCATGGTTGGAGAGCAAAAACAGTATTTTGAAATTGAAATTTAAGATAATGTTAGTTAAATCATCACAATGGACTAAAAGATTTGATAGTGGCTTTTGTCTAGGTCTTACTAAGCATGTTATAAATTGAGTAACGCTTCTGTACTTGTACTATTAAGTATTCTGTGGTGAGAAGACAGAAACTCACAGATATTACCTAAAAATGTGTTCCATTGAACTTGATATTAATCTTATTTAAACTATTTTATCTAATTAATTTTTTCTTTGTTTCAGATGTTGTATCCATCGAGGATTTAGAACTCTCCTCTGTAATATAAGTATAAAATAAAATCCACAAAAAAATCAAGTATTTCTTTCATTTAAATTTACTTGTGCAAAATGTCCTTTGACCGGAGATACTTCAGTGCATTAATTTAAAGTTGGTGTTGTTGGTATAACTGGTTGCCATGCTTGAGGTAGATAATAAATTACATTACCTGGCACCACTATCACCATCACAACCTTTACATATCCCACTGTTGGGCATGGTGGTGTCCAACACACCCCTTTCAAGTCCCACTGTTTGGCACAGTGTGTGAAGCTGGGCTTTGATCTTGGACCCTTGAGTGAATTTCAGGCTATCACCGCTTTTATATAAATCTACATTACAACATTGAATCAAATGAATGACAAGATCATCTTTAGTACCGAAGGGGTCACCAGAGACACACCACGTGGTGATGGTATATGGCAGCGTCCATAGCCCAATGGCTCGCGTCGATTCAATGTGATCGAAAGAGTTAAGCAACGTCGGGCGCGGTCGGTTTGTGGATGGGTGACTGCTAGTGGCAAAATTTTATGGACGTTACCGTGCTTCGGAGGGCACGTTAAGCCGTCGGTCCTGGTTGTTTTCAATGGTGGAAACAGTCGTTAAGCCTTGTCGAAGACCTTCGGGTGGCTTGAGAACATTCGACACTGGGTTGGCCACTAACCCCTCCACCAATCCGAATTGGAGCAGCGTGGTGGAGTATGCTCTAGACCTCCCTGGGAGAGAACCCTTCCCAGCAGTGGGACGTCTATGGGTCGCAGCGATACATCCGACACAAACTGGGAAAGTTCAAGTTATATACCTCTATAATACTTGGCCCAACCCTTAAGCAGTCGCGTAGACCACTAGACCAACGTTATTTATTTTTTCAAATTGGCAGATACTTTTACTCTTTACGATGTTTGTCACAGTCTCTGATACTTGCGACAGTGAAGTGATTGGGTACGTTCATCCGCAGCCGACCCGTGCCGCTGTTGACGCGTCATAACTCTTGTAGTCTATAAAGTTAACGACGCGAGCTCGAAGCGATAAAGCAACAAATTAGTTTGCGACAATTCACTCGACGTTGCTCGTGCGAGTGAATTGTCGCTTTTATATCGCGCTCCGCTTTGATTAGGTCCCGTTTTGTAGATGATTGCTCCTGACCGAGTTACAGACCAGGCAATGAAAGTCTAATTAAATTGTTTGGCCTTGATTGGGCTAAATATTATTTTTTTTTTTTTTTTATGGATACAGGATAGCAAACGAGCTTGCAGCACCACCCATCCGCTACCACCCATGACAACTGTGACTGACTTTGAACAAGACTCAATTAGGGACTGGGATGGTTAGTCCAATTAGTTGAGAAAGTTAATTAGAACATTAGTTGGTCAGTTCGTTAGTAGGTATGAGGACTAGGGACTGTTAGTGATAGTTAGTCCTGTTAGTTGGTGTTAGTAATAGTCCAGTTAGTACTTGTTAGTAGGAGTCTCGTTCTAAGTCAGTCACAGATGTGTTGCTACCCTTGAGGACTAAGATGGTCGCCTCTAAAGAAGTGTAACCGGAATCCACACCTTTCCAACCGGACCACAATTGCTTTAAAAACAATTATTACACGGCAGAAATGGTACTAGGTACCGTGGCGGGCGGTGGTACTGCCCCGGGCGAACTCTATATGGAACCAATTAGCTTTCAGATAAAACCTATTTGGTTCCCTATAGGCTCTACCACCTCTTATTACTAGCGGTCCGCCCCGGCTTCGCACGGGTATTTTACAAAAATTACAAAATTATAATAACAAAAATTGTAAATAATGATGTGTTCTGCAAAGTTGTAGTAGGTACATACATTATTTAATTCTATCATCAATAGTTTTCGCAGCGCACGTGATGTAAAGAATAAGTACTATAAGTAACTTTTTTACACCTTGGGTTACATTATTGTTAGGGATCCCTATATTTAAAAAAAAATGTACATAGCCTATGTCACTCAGTGAAGATGCAGCTTTCTAATGGTGAAAAAATGTTTGAAATCGGTCCAGAAGTTGTGTGAGAGAACACATACATACATCAATGGAAATGCAATCCCACCCAGAGAATCTAGTCTACAAAGTTACCTATATTGCGTGCTGTTCCCGCTCGGGCTAAGTAGAGGCAATTAGCTTTCCTCGAGCACAGCGATAAGGGGCTTAATAAAAGGTGAAGGAACTTGTTAAGTGCTGGTATTTTACCGGCTTTAAACTTAAAACAAGTAGTTAGGTAGCGTAGCGTACCACTTACGAGAGATAACCTCCTCCATAAAAAATTAGTGTTTCGCGACTACTAAGCCAGAGGTCCTAGGTTCCTATTCTAACTTGAAATTCCTAGTACTAATATGGTACTAGGCTCATCACGTGGGACTGACACAACTGGGGAAAAGTGGGTGTATAGGTACACACTTCTACCGTCTCTTTGGGGAAGTATAGGCGTGATGTTACGTGATGTGCGAGCGTCGGTGCTCTAGGTACCCGTGCTGTGACCCAAATATATAAGCATGTCACTGATTTTCAGTCCAATCTTGTATGTACCGAGTTCGTTCGGGAGCTACTGGCTTCAAGACAAGGTAAAGTTGATAGTAAACCAATATTATACTTAGGGAATCTATTGAAATTAGGTCAGAGTAAAAAGTAGCATCCTTCGAATTACAGTCGACATAATGTATCATCGCATAAGTAATATCTAGATACATCTCACTGCTGGGCACGGGTCTCTCCCACAGACAAATCCGCGGGAGGCCTAGAGCATATTCTAATGCCGATTGGTGTTAGTGGTCAACCCATAGTCGA
The DNA here is from genome assembly GCA_944567765.1 of Carterocephalus palaemon. Lineage (NCBI taxonomy): Eukaryota > Metazoa > Arthropoda > Insecta > Lepidoptera > Hesperiidae > Carterocephalus > Carterocephalus palaemon. The sequence continues at coordinate 313,280 of OX155641.1, forward strand.
AAATGTTCTCAAGCCTCCCGAAGGTCTTCGACAAGGCTTAACGACTGTTTCCAGCATTGAAAACAACGGCTTAACTCATGTAATTTTGTCACTAGCGGTCATCCACAAACCGACCGCGCCCGTCGTTGCTTAAGTCTGTCGATCACATTGAATCGACGCGAGCCATTGGGCTATGGACGGTACAACATTAGATGTTCTATATTATAGGCATAGAGTAAGGACCTGTAAAACTTACACTTTGATCAGTACCTACCTGTGTGGAGCTCGCATCGGGTAATTACCTAATTCTAGAGGTTGTCTGGTTCAAACACCTTTGGCATTATTATATAAAAGATAGGTACTGTAACATTAAACCCTGTCTTATTTAATCCAATCATTCTTTGTCTATAAATATAAACACGCTCGCCTACAAGATTACAAAGGGCGCCCAACGTGGGACTGATGACAACGTGGAATAACGTCGACAAGTCCAATTACATAACACTAGTGGACGCCCGCAGCTTCGCTCGCGTGGAATTAGACATAACAATAGTTTAGTTTACACCTAGTAATATTATATAGCCTATGTCATTCACTGAAGATGCAGATTTCTAATGGTGAAAGAATTTTTGAAATCGGTCCAGTAGTTTTCTTGTGAGAAAATTACAAATAAATGTTTCCTCTTTATAATATTACTATAGAAAATATTATTGTATCCACCTCGTCTACCATATTATTTTATTTAGACTGCTACACACGTTATAGGTATTACATGGTATATTAATGCCAAATGAAACAGTGCTATTATGTTTGAACAGGCGCTTTGTAATTTTAAAAGAACTTAATATACCACCCCACACAGTCCAACGCAAGGTTTTGTAATCAATAGTACATTATTGATCGAAGCTACTAGTACATACATCAATAGGCTCGCGGTTACGCGCAATAAATGCCAAATGAAACAGTGCTATTATGTTTGAACAGGCGCTTTGTAATTTATTATAAGTTTTAGAAAGAACTTAATATACTACCACCACACAGTCCAACGCACGGTTTTGTAATCTGATAAAGAATACTACTAGCACATACATCGATAGGCTCGCGGTCACGCGCAATTAATGCCAAATGAAACAGTGCTATTATGTTTGAACAGGCGCTTTGTAATACTACTACATTAAGAAAAGAGATAATAATATAATTCTATGCTATATATTTTAAACTGATCAATATAGGCAAAGGATTAGCTATTGAATAATATCTAATGAATGAATAATAGCTAATTTGCAATTTTGCTGTTATTATATTATAGAGCTTAGCTTAGCTATATATATTATAGAGCTAAGCTAAGCTCTAAAGTCACGATAGACTATATATCTGGTCATCGGCTTTAGGAAGAATAATTTACAATATTCTTATCCTATGCCCTAGTGTAGGTCGAGAGAGAAAAAAGCCGGAGGAAAAAACTGTCGGAACTTACCTACTCTTTTAAAATTCAAATTCGTGTTTATAGAAAAATGTACAGTATGACCATGACCTGATCGCGCAGACACGAGACAGCCAATCGTCCCCATATGCCACCTGCGTTGTATTAACTCGTCAAATCCATTGTTAAGTCAGTACTATCTGTTCTGTGGTTCAGCCTGCTTCCGACGGCTGCCAGGAACAGATGCGCTCCGCTATTGTCGGTCGCGGCGTGCTGCAGCCAGTGGCCAGGGCGATCGATACCGCGATAGCTGGCCCCCCTCTACCCTCCTCTCTCCCCTCTCCCCCTTTCCTCCCTCCCCCTCTCCGACCCCGCGCTGCCTGCTGCAAATCTGCAACGCTGCGTTCTTGGAAAGGAGCCTTTGTTAGCTTTGTTTATGGATGATGCGAGCTGTACAACCCATCCGCTGCCGCCCATGAAAATACAGGCGTGACAAGACTCGCGTAGACTGGGATAGTTGGTTAGTAGGTCAGTTCGTTTGTAGGCATTAAAACTGGGGCAGCGATTGTTAGTGATAGTAGACGTAGTACTCGTAGTATAGAGTCTTCTCTATCAGAGAGAGTATTGATCTACAAACCAAAAATTAATCTACTTTGCAACTAATCCGCGAACAAAAATGTATGGTGATGTATGTATACCTTCATGCACGCAGCACCTCCCCCCTCCCACACAGGAAACATGCACATGCGATCAATGAATACACACGTGTTTCGCCCCAAAACAAGGCATCCTTAGGGCAAGTAGACTCTACGACGGTTAATCGCAAAGTTTTGTTCGCGGTATAGTTGCAAAGTAGATTAATTTTTGGTTTGTAACTGGAGTTCCGCAAAGTAACGCCTGATACAATTAATTAATATTGATCTACTACTTTAAAGGCATGATTTAAACCCTGAACCTAGTTTCAGCATAGAGAGATGACAAAGGAGTCCGTAGTTTCATCTACGTTTTGTTGATTTTAATTAGTATTTAAAGCGGAGATGTCAGCGCCAGCCGCCGCGTGCGCACACACGTGAGACGCGCACGTGCGCTCCCATCATTTAGTATGACAATGAACTATGGACAATTTCGATTTGCGTCATCATCAACACGATTACATCGGTGTTGCATACCTACTGGTTGAAGTTGGACATCTCATTCGGGAGACTTCAGCTTCGAATCCCAGTGGCATCTCATCAGTTACAAGGGAGGTATGTTATGTGCTATGAAATCAGATTTTTGTTTAGATTCGCGTGTGTCTACCTCTCTTACTGGCTTACCTTTGTAGGAAACCTTGAAAAGGTACCCGGACGTCGTGGGAGCGACGCTGGGTTATGTGGGACTTTCACCCACTAAAACCCACTCAGCGGCCTACTCCGGCGCTACAGGAGGGCTCCGGGATCTCTTGTAGAACGCGCCAGCGCTGCGCCCAAGACGGGCTCTTCCCGGTTTACACAACGCTGTGCAGCCACAAACAGCGTCGTCTTTCCCGGGGTCACTTGATGGACGATTCGAGCTCCCCCTCTCGCCGCCCGCAACCCCAGAAGTCCCCTTTTAGTCGCCTCTTACGACAGGCAGGGGCTACCGTAGCACTATTCTGGTCCCGTGCTATAGGGAAGCTTACATGATTGCATACACCTCGGTTTTCTGATATTTTAATTCACTTGATTAAGTAAGTACCTACTTAACTAATGTACTTGTCTTATCTACTATAATATATAAAACTAGTGGACGCCCGCAGCTTCGCTCACGTGGAATTAGACTTTCACTAACTTCAAAATCGGCAAAGTTTCATACTAACTTTGCACCCCCGTTTTACCCCCCTAGGGGATGAATTTTCAAAAATCCTTTCTTAGTGTTCCCCTACGTTATAAAAGGAACCCCTGTGCAAAATTTCAAGTTTCTAACCCTTATAGTTTAGGCCCTGCGTTGATATGTCAGTCAGTCAGTCAGTCAGTCAGTCAGTCAGTCACCTTCTCCTTTTATATATATAGATAGATATAGGCTGAAAAAGGACGTATTCATCAGAAGAGATGCTCATCTAGTTGACAGATAAACATCTCAACACGCCTATATCTTCGCGCCAGTCAACAATACAATCTTTAGACTCCTGACACGATGATCTAGATCTTTCCATTTAAAGCAATCCTGTAAGCTAATTTAACCTCAACAGTTATGAGAGTAAAGGTCGATGTTGCTGGTACTGGGCTGATTGATCGGCGCGCAGCGGCGAGGGCGTAAGCATTGTCCAAAGGAAGTATATTGTTGTGGTCATTGAGACCGATCATCGCACGCACAGAATGTTCTATTGTCACAAGTGAAAAATTGTGAATAAATTTTAATAAACACATTGTAATGTGAGCCACGTGTATGCAAATAATATCGCATTTCGGTATTCACTTTTAATATTTTTTGCATTTCACAGCTTCTGATTTCGTTTTTAATTACATATTAATTTAGTCTTTTATTTAATATAATATTAGTCTTTTATTTATTTGCTTTGAATAATATAAAGGCAGATCTTGTTTATTTCACAGATAAATATTTGTTCTCGGTGTGTTCTCATGTGTTGATTTTTGTATGTCGCACAGTGGTCGCACAGGCTTAGCCTCCCGCGGGGATGTAGGTGTATAGCGTTTATTTATTTATAATAAAAATGTAAGGATCTCTCGCCACCTGCCAGCATTTCGGTGCAGTACAACGTCTGGTAGCGCGCAGACAAGTCAGCTTATTAAAACTTTCAGCGAATGTTCGAACGTAATCCGTTTTTATTGCCCCGCCCGAAATACGTAAACTGGACTTTTAACAAGCCGCTGTGCTGACCCGTGTGACCCAGTTTTATTGCACTGAGTTCCAGTGAACTGAAAGGCGAAGGGCTGATTACCGTTGGATGAAATGTCCTCGAGTCGACCATCCATCCATCCCATCCATCCATCAGTCTTTCCAGGTCCACTGCATAGGCCTCTCCTAAACGACACCACTCCGACCGGTCCTGTGCCTTCTGAAACCAGTGGTTTCCCGCCGTCTTCTTCAGGTCGTCTGTCCACCTTGTCGAAGGGCGACCTGTGCTCCATTTTCCGAGTCGTGGTCTCCATTCGAGGACTCTTCTCCCCCACCGGTTGTCAGTTCTCGAGTCGACCACCACTAGGCCGACTGCCACTGAAACTGGATTGGCCGCCGACGAGATGGACTGAAGAAGAGAGAGGGAAACCGGCGGATTCAGAGGGTGGTGCGCGAGAAGTGGCGTCTATTATGGAGGCCTGTGCCCAGCAGTGGACACAAAGGCTGATGGATGGATTGCACTGAGACCAGTAGGTTCCTTGGTCTTACACTGCTGAGATTTCATATTTGATTATAGGACTGGTGTCTCTGCACTGTATAAGGACCCTATATAAACGCAACACTTTTTTATTTTTATCTAAATTTCTATACTAATATTATATGTATAGAGGAAATATTTGTTTGTAATGTTTTCACACAAAAACTACTGGACCGATTTCAAAAATTCTTTCGCCATTAGAAAGCTGCATCTTCACTGAGTGACATAGGCTATATAATATTACTAGATGTACACGAAACTATTGTTATGTCTTATTCCACGCGAGCGAGGCTGCAGGCGTCCTCTAGTATAGATATAAAATGATAAATGAGCATGTAGAATCACCATCCGCTGTCGCCCATGACAACTGTGACAGACTACCATTGTGGTCAACTATGACATACAGAAACCATGTCATTTGATAAGATACCAGTTTTTGAAATCACACCTCCTTACAGTCTATTATCTAGTACGCTTTCGGGCAATTTTCAATTCAATTTTTCACAACACTTCCGCAGTGTTTTCTAGAAGGAAAAGTAGTTATGTCGATCAATTTTCAATCTTTTTCCCGCCAAAAGCTACATCTACGCTTAAGGCAGACGCATTTTATGAAGGTACTTAAACGTGCCACAGACGATAGGAAATATTAAATTTCAATGACGACATAGCTATAAAATTTTATGATTAGGTAATTAATTGATTAAGTTTTAGTATAAAACATTCCTGGCCTGATTAAACCTCAACTAATAACCATAAATTAATGCAAAATGGTCTTGCTGATTAGAAAACTGGTGCACTAACATATTTATTGCGTAAATAACTATAGAAATTTCCTATATTTATAAATTTACTTTGCACAACAAAAACCTTTCGGTTTTTATTTTTCCTTTCAGTTACAGTTTTACAAAACTTTTGGCCGAGATATAATTTCGAAGTTTTCGATTTTCTACCGTTGTCATTCGTTCAATAATCGTGATAAAACCTCACTTGACAGTACCTACCTGTTATTTCAGCATTATCGGATGACTAAACGGGAAATTGAGCGCTGAGAAAAACAGAAGATTGCCAATTTTATCTCGTTTATGGTCATATTACGAGTCTACCCGTGCGTGCGCGGTAAGAACCGCCCAATTATACAAACTGTTTTTGTGCGGCGGTCCTAACGAGTCTTATTACTCTGTAGTTTTAGTCACTAGTCGACGCCCGCAGCTTCGCTCGCGTAAAGTTACACATTGCAGCAGTTAATTTGTAGTTCATAGTTTGCCAGCTTCAAGGATAATACTGGACAAACTCTGCCCAGTGAAACTCAAACTTACCATCTTGTTTTGCCTACTTAAATTCTATCGTGAAGATAGAAACATACAATACATATAAATAAATGTAAATCATATTTGTAACCTGTATCTGTACCTAGTTAATCCTTAATTACTGTTTACGCCACCCGCCAACAGATGGCACTGGCATGCACATTTTAGAAATAATTAGCGCTAACCGCCGACCAATGAAGACCCCGTATCGCGTCATCGCTAGCCAATCGCGTGGCCACGCTGGGACCTCTACGTCCGCAATTTCGCCTTCAAAAATTCGGCCATTATTCGGAACCACATTCGCCTTTGTTGTACTTCATTTTCTTGTTATTATACTTTATGATCGAAGAAACGCCTATTTCATTCAACGCATTCACAACACGCTAAAATTACTATTTTAAAATACATATTTATTTAATGTACAGACACTGCATTGACAAGGCTTTATTATACGTACAGATAGGGTTTTTGTTACCCATGGGAGTTTTTACATACTTTGGGGACGTTTGGGGAAAATTAAATGCGCGATTAACCTTCGAAGGTCAAAACAGAGATTAAACGTTAACATAACATCACGCTTTCACTATATTTCCCGGAAGAAGTAGGCAGATGTAGAGTATTCACCCACTTTTCGTCAGTTAACACTTATGAGGTTTTGAGCTTATTGCCTTAAACAAATCCAAACTCCGAGCTACTGCTAGACATTTCAAGAAAAACCCAATTATACTTTAGTTGACCCGGGAATTGAAGCTAGGACCTCCTGCTACGCAGTTGCGTTTGCGACCACTAGACCAACGAGGAATTTTTTTCGTACCTCATCATCATCATCATCATAACCCTTTCTATGTCCCAGTTTTCGTACCTAATAAATAGCAATTTATTTGTCAGAATTTCAGGGTAAAATTTTCATAAAATAATAAAAAAGTGCTTCTAACTTCTGTGAATTCGTATGTTTCCAACTCCTGATTTTTCTTGAGTCTTGTCTAGTATCAACTGAGCTGTGAAGCTCTCCTTGACCTGTTTTACGGACAGGCAACTACTGTTAGGTTAAATGAATAGAGCCAGTAATACTTCAGCCGTTCAAACAGTTGTTTGCAATTTACAATAGTCCTCGTTCTAGTCGATGACACGGTTTAATGTGAGATGTATTACGACCGCTCGTAGGAGTGTGGCGACGAGGCACGGAAGGAAGAGCAATCTCACCGCCGGACCACGTGGGAACTAGGCTCGTGACATACACATCACGCGTGTCTCCACTCTCATATTAAGCATATTGACGGGCCCGTTGGCGCAATCGGCAGTGACCCTGTCTGTCTGCGCCAGGGGTCGTGGGATCGAATCCCACTCAGGACAAATATTCGTGTGACGAACAGGACGAACACTTGGTATTTGTTCTGTGTCTGGATGTTAATATTATCTATTTAAGTATGTATTTAAAAATATCTATGCATGTATATCAGTCTCTGACACTCATAACACAGGCTCGCGTCTACTTTGGGTTCAGATGGCCGTGTGTGAGAATGTCAAGTGTAAATTGTGCACTGCCTGATTTGGTCTCTGTGATAGATTTGAACAGGCGAAAAGTGACACAGGAGATACTTTAATGGCTTTCCAGTTTTGATATTCTTAAACGCAAGCAAACTTCGGAGGGCACGTCAGCGGATCCAGTTCTTATCATAATCAAACTTTATCTGGAGGCATTCAGTTGCCCATACTTGATACCCTGTGTAATATCACATACATACTAATGAATGACACGTACTCGTATTACACACCAAAACAATTGGATTATTGTGAGATGCATACACGAAAATGTTCCACAACTGCCATCGACAACTTATAAGTCCTATTATTCTGTATCATTTGGTCGATCAGTTCACGACGTCTGCATCTATTACCCTATTAGGTACTCGTGCATCGCCACACGATCTATCTTTAGGTTCAACCGCATTCGTACGGACTGTGGTGCGGCCATCTCTGCCGTCACGTCGCCGTCACGTCGCCGTCACGGCACCGCAAAGTGACGGCTGCACGTGTACCGCAGTGCACGGACGACGAGCATGCACCCTGCTGAGACAACTATCATTCATACACATGCAATAGGGCCGCAGCGAACAGGGTTCCTGCATTAAAAAATTACTCCACCACCATCACCTCAACTCTTTCTTTGTCCCACGGCTGGGCTAGGGCTCGGGTCTCTTCTAACACGTAACATCATGCAGATATTTCCCCGAAGGGGTAGACAGAGTTACCTCTACCTGTACACCCACATTTAACCAGGTCCTAGATGTAATAGGTGGTGAGTCCATTGTCATACACCGGGCCTCAATACAGCATCTATGCTACTAGGTACCTGCAAGGAATTTCAAATAAGAAAAACCCAATTATACTTTGCTCAGCCCGGGCATCGAACGATCTAGTCTAGTTACTTTTTGGACTAATATGTTTCTGCAAAGAGATATTTTGCAGTAACAACCTGTCAGCTACCCGACCGCACCGAAGTTGTACGAATTCGTGAGCTCAAATATTTGTGTTGGCTGATTGGATTCCAGTCTTTACCTCAAATCCGCTTCAAATTAATCCATTTACCTTCGCTCTGCGGTTTTAATCTGGATCCGAAATCAGACGGTATCGAAGTGTTGATTATGAAATGTCCTTTATTAATGTGCGTGCCTTTGAAGGTCAACGTGAAGGTCGAAGTTCGGGAACAGATGAAACACACACTACAGTAAGGAGGATTATGAAACAACCTTCTCACTAACTGTGGCTTTCATCGAACTAGTGGTACTAATTTTGTGTTGTTATTTAAGAGCAAAATAAACTTTCTTTCTTTCTTTCTTTCGTTCTTTTTTCTTTCTTTCTTTCGTTCTTTCTTTCTTTCTTTCTTTCTTTCTTTCTTTCTTTCTTTCTTTCTTTCTTTCTTTCTTTCTTTCTTTCTTTCTTTCTTTCTTTCTTTCTTTCTTTCTTTCTTTCTTTCTTTCTTTCTTTCTTTCTTTCTTTCTTTCTTTCTTTCTTTCTTTCTTTCTTCTTTCTTTCTTTCTTTCTTTCTTTCTTTCTTTCTTTCTTTCTTTCTTTCTTTCTTTCTTTCTTTCTTTCTTTCTTTCTTTCTTTCTTTCTTTCTTTCTTCTTTCTTTCTTTCTTTCTTTCTTTCTTTCTTTCTTTCTTTCTTTCTTTCTTTCTTTCTCTTCTTTCTTTCTTTCTTTCTTTCTTTCTTTCTTTCTTTCTTTCTTTCTTTCTTTCTTTCTTTCTTTCTTTCTTTTCTTTCTTTCTTTCTTTCTTTCTTTCTTTCTTTCTTTCTTTCTTTCTTTCTTTCTTTCTTTCTTTCTTTCTTTCTTTCTTTCTTTCTTTCTTTCTTTCTTTCTTTCTTTCTTTCTTTCTTTCTTTTTCTTTCTTTCTTTCTTTCTTTCTTTCTTCTTTCTTTCTTTCTTTCTTTCCTTTCTTTCCTTCCTTCCTTCCTTTCCTTCCTTCCTTCCTTCCTTCCTTCCTTCCTTCCTTCTTTCTTCTTCTTTCTTTCTTCTTTTCTTTCTTTCTTTCTTTTCTTTCTTTCTTTCTTTCTTTCTTTCTTTCTTTCTTTCTTTCTTTCTTTCTTTCTTTCTTTCTTTCTTTCTTTCTTTCTTTCTTTCTTTCTGACCACTGTAAGCTGAACTGCTAACAATGCCACACAATCGCTTCTTCCATAGACATAGCTAAACATACATAGACATAGGTACTCGTAACATAAAAAGACTTGTTATTGCCTAAATTCAAATTTAATGTGCGATTGAATATATTCAAATGTCACGTACACTAACGGGACTAAATGCCACTAACTGCCCTAATCCTCATGTCTACTAACGAACTGACCAACTACTGCTCTTATTAACACTCTCACTCTCTGCTAACTGGACTAAGCATCCTAGTCGCTATTTTGTTCAAAGTCTATCATAGTGTTACGTGTTAGGGTTCGAAGGATTTGGAGAGAAAGACCTGCTGACTCAATGAAGACTTTATTCACTAGCACTAACACAAAGCACTAGGTCAAACACTAAACACTAGGTCCAACACAATGCACTAGGTCCAAACACAAAGCACTAACGATGTCCTAGGTCGTAAGCCAAGTCGTAGGTTTCACTTGTTTCACTCCGGTATCACTAGTTTTCACTTCGAAGTCGCCTCGAAAGCTCGAACTGAACTGAACTCGCGGCCCTCTGCGACTATTTATACGTGCCGTCGCGAGTACTAGAAAATTCCGGAAAGATACCGCGTGTTCCAGAACACGCGAGAATACAGATCCACTAACGCCATCTAGTATCGAGTCGGGATATCACGTTGTCTGTGCGTTCACTGAGTGGTTACACCAATCGGCGCTAGATGGCGCTAGCTTCCCTGTGCCTTCGTAACACCACTCCCCTCTTAGCGATGCTCGTCCCGAGCATCGTTGTTACTGCCATGGTAACGCGCCAGACGGTCTATGTGCACCACTTTGAATGCCCCTCTTGGTTGCTTTTGAATCCTATAAGTCACATCATTCAGTCGGGTAACCACTTTGTATGGACCGTCCCACTTGGTCTGCAACTTTGGAGATTTTCCTTTCCGGCGAGTTGGGTTATGCAGCCACACCAGTGACCCTTCCTCGAAGCCGCTCGTGTTCGATTTCCGGTCGTATCTGGTTTTCATGCCCTCACTTGACCGTAACCCATTTTCCCGTACCAAGGCGTGTATATAGCGCATTTTTTCCCTTAAATTGCAGACATAGTCTTGTACGGTCTCTGGTCCCTCCGGTGACCCTCCTGTCAATAGATCTACTGGTATTCGTAGTTCTCTACCGTAATTGACATACGCCGGGGTAGCTTTAATGCTCTCATGCTCGGCGGTTCGGTACGACAGAAGGAAGAGTGGTATATACTTGTCCCAATCCTTTTGTTTGTCGTCTACCAATTTCGCCAAATGCCTCTCCAGGGTCTGGTTAAACCTCTCAACCATTCCATCAGACTGTGGATGGTACGCGGTGGTCCTCGTCTTATGCATGCCCAAAATTTTGCACACTTCCTGGAATACTTGCGATTCGAAGTTCCTGCCCTGATCAGAATGGATTTCTAGAGGCACACCAAAGCGACATATCACTTCTTCGACTAACTTAGAAGCGACCGTTGTAGCTTCTTGGTTTGGTATGGCGAATACTTCAGGCCATTTGGTGAAGTAGTCCATGACGACCATAAAATACTTGTTTCCCGATTCCGTTACAGGAAATGGCCCAGCTACGTCAACTGCAATTCGTTCCCACGGTGCACCGACGTTATACAACCGCAGGTTCCCACGGCTTCTGGTCTGTGGTCCTTTTACAGCAGCGCAAGTCGTACATTTGCGGCACCAATCCTGTACATCATCCCGACAATGCAACCAGTAGAATCGTTCTCGCACTTTTGTTAACGTCCTCTTGACACCTAGATGACCTCCTGATACGCCATCATGTATTTCACGGAGCACATCTGGTACTCTCGTTCTTGGGACAATGATCTGAAGATGAAACTCTCTGCCGTTAGTCTTCTCCCATTTCCGGTAGAGTATTCCGTTTTGCAGTATCAGACTGTCCCATTGCGCCCAGTACGCTTTAGTGACAGCGCCAGTGGGTGCAACCTCGCTCCAGATTGGTTTTACGTCACCCCGTTTCTTCCATGTGATGATGTGCCGAAGGTCGTCATCTCTTTCTTGAGCCTCCCTCATAGCATCATTCTCCCAGAGACCCAAAGGACTTGTTCTCGTTAATTTTAATGTTACTTCATGAGATTCCTGCTTAACACAATGTTTACAGTCTTCCGAACACGGCCTTCGTGAGAGTGCGTCGGCATTCCCATGTGTTTTTCCGCTGCGGTGTTCCGTCTCGAAGTCATACTCCTGGAGCTGTTCAATCCATCGAGCTACTTGACCTTCTGGGTTCTTGAATTGCAGTAGCCACTTCAAGGCTGCATGATCAGTTCGCAGTAGAAACGGTCTGCCGATGAGATATTTGTTGAAATGTTGTAGCGTCTTTACAACAGCCAAGAGTTCTCTTCTTGTCACACAGTAGTTTCTCTCTGGTCTGGATAAAGATTTGCTGAAATATGCAATAACAACTTCTCTTTCACCCTGTTTTTGAGATAACACCCCTCCAATGGCCGTGTTGCTTGCATCCGTGTCGACTATAAACCGACCTTCAGGTTGTGGATACCCCAGGATTGGTGTTTCACACAGATGTTTCTTCAGTTTCTGAAAAGAATCTTCACAAGTCTCATCCCAACTAAATTGTCGTTTATCTTCTGTCAGCCGATGTAATGGCTTGGCTATCTCTGAGAATCCCTGAACAAAACGCCTGTAGTATGAGCATAGGCCGAGGAATGCCCGCACTTCGGTTTTGTCCTTAGGGGTAGGCCATTTTTGAACTGCTTCCAGTTTCTCCGGGTCTGTCTGGATTCCATCACTGGAGATAACATGGCCGAGATAATTGACCTTACTCCTGAATAAACGACACTTTATCGGGTTCAACTTTAATTTGGCTCCCTCTATTTTTGCGAAAACTCGCTCCAAGTTTCGCAAATGGTCCTCGAAGTCACGGCCGACAATGATGACGTCATCTAAGTAGACTAAGCAAGCCTCTCCAACTAAGCCTGCCAGTACACACTCCATGAGTCGCTCAAATGTGGCAGGTGCGTTGCACAATCCGAAGGGCATGACGTTAAATTGCCATAAACCTTTTCCGGTCGAGAAAGCTGTCTTCTCCTTGTCCTTTGGATGAATTTCCACCTGCCAGTATCCAGATTTCAGGTCTAGGGTCGAGAACCATTTCATGCCACTCAAGGTATCCAAAGTGTCGTCGATTCGAGGTAACGGGTAACTGTCCTTCTTAGTGACATCATTGAGACGCCTATAGTCCACACAAAATCTCGTGCTACCATCTTTCTTATTCACTAATACAACAGGTGAGCACCACGGACTTGCAGACGGTTCAATGATCTTATTCTTTCTCATGTCCTCCAAAAGGCCTTCAACTTCTTTTTCCTTTGCGATTGGTATTCGTCTTGCTCGTTGACGAATTGGTCTCTCGCTTCCGGTATCTATCCTGTGCTGAACCATCGACGTTCTTCCAAGGTCACCTTCTTGACTGGAGAAGATATTCGCGTAGCGTTGTAAAAACTTCTTTGCTTTCATGCTCTGCGAATAAGTCAGGTTACTCTTGCAGTCATCGAGTAGCTCAGTCACTAATCCATAGTTGTTGCTGCATGTCTTGGTTGGTGTGTCTTCGATCAACACGCATTTGTTTGACTTTTTCCTTCCCTGATCCCGGGCAGGAGACGAAGCCCTTTGCTTCTTCAGCTCCTCTATTTGTTTCTCGATCCTTTTCATCCTTGCCATCTGGGCCTCCTTCTGCGGGCAGTTGAGCTGAAGATGGCCCCTCTCGCCACACTTGTAGCACATGACTCCATATCTTTTCTTCGTAGGAGCCTTAACCTCCTTGACTTCCTCAGAGACCTCGCGGATCTTATGGGTCTGCCGTATGTCATGGCGAACAGCCTCGACCTCCAAAGCATGCGCCAATGCTTCCTTTAGCGAGGTATGGTGACGAAGCCTCACTGCAGCTCTGACCTCCAGGTCTTTGATTCCATCGACAAATGCTTGAACAATATTCGTGTCCACCATCTTGGTGTCGGCTCCTGGGTGTGCCTTCCTGACGAGTTTTTCTATTTCCAACGCCCATTGCTGTAGTCCTTCTCCTGAGCGTTGGACTCTGTCACGCAGTTGGGCACGGAACACGTGCTCCAGGTGTCGCTCCCCGTATCTGGATTCAAGTGCCTCCATCAGGTCTTGGAACCCATTTCCTGTATGTGGCAGTGCTTCCAGGACCGACAAAGCTTGCCCTCTGAGCGCAACAGTGAGAGCAGTCAGGCATTGTTCTTCCGTCCATCCGTTGGCAGTAGCAACAATCTGGAACTGCCTACGATAAGCGTACCAAGAAGTAGTGCCGTCGTATGGTGGCACTTTTACTCTTGGTCCTTGCACCATTGCGGTAGTTCCACTAGACATCGCAACTCCCATGGTTTCAAGCCGCACTACTTTCTTCTGTAATTCAGTGAGGCCGGTTTTCACATTTTCCACATCCAATCCCAACCCGGTAACTCGTTCCTCCACTACGTCGACATCTTTCCGAAGCTTAATCACCGTGCCACTAACATCATTTATAGCCCCAAGCACTTTTTCTTGGAGGTCTCTTTGTTGCTCTTGTAAAGCGCCGAACTTGTGTTCTTGTGCTTCTCGAATCGCTCTCATTTCAGCCTTTTGTTCGTGTGACCTGCGTTCGTGTGATTCCTTCATTTCCCGAATCAATACGAACAAACTTCCTAATTGAAGAGACACTTGAGGGGCTGTAGAAGCTTCGGTGCCACTGGTGGGCGTGGCCTGTTCAGTGGGCGGGGCCTGGTAGGCGGGGCCACTGGGCGGGGCTTGGCCCACAGTTGTGGCCTCCGCAGCTCGTTGTGCCCTTGTCCTGACGCCCTCCTGTAAGTCCTCTCTCGGAGTCAATGGCATCTCCAAATCTCACTTCCGACACCAGTTGTTACGTGTTAGGGTTCGAAGGATTTGGAGAGAAAGACCTGCTGACTCAATGAAGACTTTATTCACTAGCACTAACACAAAGCACTAGGTCAAACACTAAACACTAGGTCCAACACAATGCACTAGGTCCAAACACAAAGCACTAACGATGTCCTAGGTCGTAAGCCAAGTCGTAGGTTTCACTTGTTTCACTCCGGTATCACTAGTTTTCACTTCGAAGTCGCCTCGAAAGCTCGAACTGAACTGAACTCGCGGCCCTCTGCGACTATTTATACGTGCCGTCGCGAGTACTAGAAAATTCCGGAAAGATACCGCGTGTTCCAGAACACGCGAGAATACAGATCCACTAACGCCATCTAGTATCGAGTCGGGATATCACGTTGTCTGTGCGTTCACTGAGTGGTTACACCAATCGGCGCTAGATGGCGCTAGCTTCCCTGTGCCTTCGTAACAATAGTTTTTGTAGCAGATGAGTGATGCTGCAAGCTCGTTTGCTATCTTATATCTTATATTTAAGTCCATCATTTCATATTCAAAACATCTATCCCTGTGAACATCTGCATTCTTGCAAGCATAATTTTCAAATACATTACAAAGACAAAAATAAATAGATGAATAAATAAAATTTCTCAACGAGCTCGTAGTCTACCAAGTTGCATTTGGCCTCAATGGTCCATCATGTCCACAGGTCCACATGGCTTTAATGGGATAACCCACCGGTAAACACACGGCACCCTACTCGCTTGACATTCATTGAAACCCCGGAGATAGAAAAGCAAATGAATCCGCTCCGCATGAATCGTAAATAGATTAAATCTTCGCACTGGTGAGTGGTCCATTAAAATTGTAATAGAAATTTTACAGTCGCGCGGCGACAGAATGTCCTGATCGCACAAACAATTCTGTGTTCTTGTACAAACAAATTTCGTAGTAGACATAATAAAATTTTAATCCCATCCATCATGCACGGGACAGCCGTAGGAGGACATTGCTCGCATACGATATGCCGCGAAGGTGTGTGTGGCAGGAAGGTGGGACAATCCTTAATTTCCCGTCACACTTGAATACGAACTTTAGTGACCCGTTAAAGCTGGAGATTCACCTTGATGAAGGAGGTCTGATCTGTATTAATCATACTGATTTCTTTTGATTTGATAAACCACTTAAGTAATATATGGAGCCTTCTGTGCCGACAAGGCTTAACGACTATAAAGCTGTTTTGATGTTTAATATTTATCGTGGACAAAAAAACTCGCGTATAATATTATTCTAGTTGATTACGATTAGTAAGGATGATGAAAAGTGCGTTTCATGAAACCGGTCTGCAAGTTCTCCATATTGTTTCCGAAGGTATGTGGAACTTGCCAATCAACACTTGGCCATCGTGGTGGACTATGCCCGGCTGGATCGTGCCCAACAATGGGACAAAAAAGTGTTGTGGTGATGGTGATTAGTTGTGATTGACAATGCGGATCAATATTCAAGCATGCAAGATTTCTAGACTGTTTCCGAAATGTCAGTTTTCATCAGCCCACTGCCACTGTACGATCAGTATTCAGCCCAGGTCGGCCGGCGCCGGCGAGCAAGCTCTGTGCGAGGCGTCGTTTAGCGAAAAGATAGCCAATTTACCACTAGAGATTATCTGGGCACATCCACGAGGCTATGTTTACGTCTGGCGGGGGAGCTGAGGATGTTGACCGACCATCTGCGAGGCTGATAAGGTTCAAGTGTCCTTCAGAATTAATTCTTCCTGACATTAATATCAAAGCGTATCAAGTAGAGTAAGTCTAGTATAGATAGACGGCTCATACTCAAACCACAGCGTAGAAACTATCTCAAAATTTTTAGCAATGATTGCTACTGCTATCTACACGGCTGCCGAACTGCTATCATGCTATCAAACATTTTCTATCAATCAATCAGAATGTTAGGATCCACTTCTAGAATAGCCTCTTCTTCAACACCACTCCGCCCAGTCCTATACTCTCTAAAACTAACAATATCATCCTAAATTCCTCGGTTTAACATTCTTCCCGGTCATCGAAAACATTCTAATGTTTTCAGGTAATTTTTTTTCTTCATGATTTCTACAGGGATTTAAACCCGGGACCCGTTTCCAGCTGGAGTATCTCACTCCGCTCCGCAGAGTCGTAAACCACGCTGCAGCATCTTGTCTGATTTAGTGATTAAGTCAGGATCAAGGAAACAAAGCGTTGGATAGATGGCTGTGTTGTGCTGGAGGCACAAAGCGCGCAGCAATAATTAGGAAACGAAGCTAATCATTGCACAAATGGTAACTGGCGAAGCGCACGGCTGGCCGGAGTAATTGCTGCCATTATTTAATCTTCCAGCCCCATGTCTACAGCTGGCTGACGTCACATGACTGGCTCGCCGTCGCCACATTATGAGGTTCGTCTTCATAAACATGCAACACTGTAAACTGTTAACTGCACTAACCATCCCAGTCCCTATTAGTCTTGTTCAGTGTCGGTTGTCATGGGCGACAGCGGAAGGGTTGACACAAGCTTGTTTGTTATCATACATCTACAAGAATATATCTCAAGCGACTTGACAAAGAGTGCTTCGAATCCTACAGAGGGTCTACCACCTCCTAGTGAGCTAAACAATTTACTCATTACTGTTTATGAATGGACCGCGCAACGCGTGGGCGGTAGAGGTCGAGCCACGAATAGCGCTTTGATGGAGAACGATGTCGGAGTTTTGAAGCAACTCGCGCCGTGATACGCATTCAACAGTTCTGATTAAAGATTCATCTAAAGTTCAGTTTCAGTGTCAGCAATTTACCTAGACCTCTTAATATACTAAGTTTCCTGAATATAATTAAGGACCGCAAGACATGACTTCTATTTTAAGACCTATATTACTATTACTATTACAAAAAAATACAGAAAATACAGGTTTGTGTGTCGGTGTATTTTTCACTCGCGTGTGCATGCTTTCTGTGTGGGAGGGAGGGAGGTGCTGCGTGCATGAAGGTATACACCACCAGACATTGTTGTTCGCGGATTGTTGCAAAGTAGATTAATCCTTGGTTTGTAATAATGGAGTTCCGCAAAGTAACGCCTGATACAATTAGTTATACCATAGAGTAAGGACCAAGTTATACTATTACTTTGTCGGTCCATTATAGGAATCTTCTATATACAAGAGAAAGTTCTTCAGCTCACTGCTCAAGTGTTTTGGTAGAGATTTTGAGACCAACCCGAGTGTCGTGAGTTTTAACAGTTTGAGTTTCAGCAGGAATACTGTGGTTTCCGAGTACACTTATCTAGAGACTTCTTAGTCCTCAAGGGTAGCAACATAGCTGTGACTGTGACATCTGTCTTACTAACAGTGACTATATATGTAGTTTCCTATATAATCTCATCCATAAAAAGATGCACACAGTTGATCTGTCGTCGACATACCGTTGAAGCCCAACGGTACGCAGTTGAGATGGCGTCAAGTGTAATGAGATGCAGCTGCATGCAGTCGAGTTGCAGTTGCATGCAGTCGAGTTGCAGCGGCGTGCAGTCGAGTTGCAGCGGCATGCAGTCCAGTTGCAGCGGCGTGCAGTAGAGTTGCAGCTGCATGCAGTTGCCTTTTCCCACCGTGCCGCTAGTGTATAAGAGCCCTTAGTAGGGACGTTGTACCAAAATGTTATAGCGAAGTTCTTCCACAATTGAATGTAAACAAACAATTTATCAAAAGAAAGGATACACTTTTAGGTCTATTTTTACATCATTTCAACAATATTGAACAGCCTGTCTCTCAGAAAATTTAACTTTTGAAGTAACGAATGAAACTAGATCAAGTTCGCAGGAGTTTAATTGGATCATTTATTTAAGCTTTTGAGTACCTACTTGAACTTTAAATATTCAGAAATTATTTTTATGCATCTTAATTTATACCAGCTGTCACAATTGGAATTGTCTCCAATCATTTTACAAATATAGCGAATGTAATATGTATTGTCATTACAAATTCTCAGAAAAATCGCAAGTTATTTTAAAAGTGTCACGAATGTCTTGAGAGATGATAGTGCATTCGACATGGGAGCTATTATGTAAGCACTCACTTATAGCATGGAATTAATACGCACTCGTTAAATCCGTGATCTTAGATTTTCCTCTGTTTACTTTTGTCATACTTGTGTATGACAGTTCCTCTCAGTAATATCTCACTAATGAGGGTTGTCACTCTCTCATCTCACACACACGAGTAGATATTATTATACTGTTATTTCTCTGCTTGCTTTATTGCACCGAGGGCCTTACACTCCTCATAGCTATTTTGTAGCTAAAATTGTGTTGTAGCAGTTTGTATCGTTTGAACTGATGGAACGAGGCAATAACATAAGTCGATTGTGTTATTCGCTTTTTATTTTTATAATTTCATCAAGTCGACCCTTTCCATAAAGTGTGATACCCTTAACCTCCTTAGCACCAGTTTGTGCCATCGTAAAGTACGCCCTTGTCCGAAATTCGGCTCCTCGAGCAAGGTTGGCAACCACAAGTTGAAGCGGTAGGGTTGGCAATCATGCGAAATCGAAATTTTTTGGTGGCAGAACCTTCATAGAGTCACGCTGCACTGTACCACCGGATATATTTTATCAGTGTCGTGTACTGAAATAGATAAACTTGCTATACAATTGGTATTTCCGGTCTGAAATTTGTAGTTGCCGGAGCCACGCTTAGAACGTAAATAACATTTGCTCAGTGGTCTAATAGGTACTATCCCTGATTGGCAAGGTAACAGTAGGAAGATAATACCTATACGTAAAATGTGAGTAGGTATCTTTCGTTTTTGCTATTCATTGAACGTGCATTGTTTACTACTACCATCCTGATACCAAACCAACTAGTGAATAGTAAACTGGATATTTTTTTACATACAAATCCGAGTCTCTTTCGAGTCTCTTTCGAGTTGTGCTCGATGTTTGACAGAGGTCATGCGACTGCGGCTGGGAGGTTCGTCTTAATGCTTGTTTGCTATCTATACTAATATTATAAAGAGGAAAGATTTGTTTGTAATGTTTTCACACAAAAACTACGGGACCGATTTCAAAAATTCTTTCACCATTACAAAGCTGCATCTTCACTGAGTGACATAGGCTATGTAATATTACTAGGTGTAAGCGAAACTATTGTTATGTCTAATTCCACGCGAGCGAAGCTGCGGGGCGTCCACTAGTCTTATATACCTACATCACGACACAAATATACCTCATGTTTGTTTACCGCATCCACCTACATGATAATTACACGCCTCAATGCTTTCAAGACACTATACCATAAAGTAGTAAAGACGAGTTAATATTATTCAGGAGAGGAGATTATTAAGTAGACGTGAAGGAGAAACATTTATTTCTGAACGCATTAGGTGTTAGAAGGGCAAAACCTGTATGTAACGCCGTCACAGCCTCGTCACTAACGTGGATTCAGTTAATTGATTTCTATATTCTTCATAGTAATGTTAATAACCAAGAATAAATACTATTAATTAGTCATATGAAGTCTACCAACCAGCGCGTCTCCAGCGTGGTGATTGATCTCGTTCCAAGTCGGTCTCAAATGTAACCGGATATATAAAGTAACCGGAAACCACACCTTTCCAACCAGACCACAATTATTTTAAATACACGGTAGAAATGGTACTAGGTATCGTGGCGGGGGTGGTACTGCCCCGGACTCTATACAAAACCTTACATAAGCTCTACCACCTAAAATTGTAATCGTGCATGAACAAAATGTAGGCATCACGCTCGTTAATCCACGAGCTTTCAGCAAATCTTCCGCCGGCGGTCGGTAATTGCAGGAAGAGCTTCGTTGATCTGACGCGGAGACTTTCGAGAGGAATCACTTACAACGGATCGCTGGAATATTCCATTATGGAGCGATTGCTGAAAGCTCGCTCGCAAAGCTCGAGCGGCGGCGGTGTTAAATGATTGCTTTTTGCGCAGAAATAACTTTTTTTCACTTAACTTCTTTAATTCACAAGCCTTACCTCTCTGTATCTGGGTAATCACTGCAAAGCATTTAATTTAGTTGTTCCTATCCCTATTGGAGCAACGTGATGGAGTATGCTCTAGACCTACCGCAGCTGTCAGTCGGGGAGTCCCTTGGTCAACAGTGGGACGGCCATTAGAATTTACACTAAATAAAAATCGAGAAACAGAGAATAACCTTTATAAGGCTGACGACCCACAACTGGCTTAATCCCAGTCGAACTAACTGAGCTTACCGCCCGCTGGCTCTATGTGCACTCGCTAGGGCGGGAAGCGCCCAGTCCGCGCGAGGCCGCCGCCGCGCCCGCCCGTACCCGCCCGTACCCGCCCTACAAACAACTACATTCTTTAGTTCGGAATAACTTCTGTCGACTCGTTCACGGTAAGTTGACTTTTCTAAATTAATTTTCCTGTCTAGCGTCATTGTCTGTTTAGTAAAGTGTAGTCAACATTATACTGTTTAGGTCTTACCAACTACATATATTGTTTACTGTGAGTTTTTACGTAGATTACCTGAGTAGATTTAATTAGTCAGACAAGCTTAAAGTTCTCGTCGACTGTTACTGATCCAGCGGTTAGTTTTGAACTTATTTGGGGTAGTACAGTACATTTTTTGTTAATTATAAGAGAACGATTATTTATTTAGGTTTAACATTACGATTTCCGTTTTATATTGTAGTGAAATTCACGGAACTGATAAGTTGTAAGGGAATTTATTTTATTAGTTTACGTCCGATTATTACGTGGCTTATAATTTTATGCCGCTGTAAATACTCTTAACTAACTAACTTAACTATGAGTAACAATATTGGCGAGCAACATTTAAACAAACAAACATTTGGAAGGAGTGTAGTGTGTTTATGAAGAGGGTAATGTGCGTGCATATTTAATATAATAATATTATGTGTGCGTGTGCGTGTGTGTGTATTGTTGTGCGTGCTTAATGTATGTGATGAATAAACATACATTATAATATGAAAGGTTACTAGTAAAGCTATTTGGGGTTAATAATCATGTTACCAAGTGTATTAAATCTTCAGTTTCTTCATAAGTAAGGGCATGTAGATAGTTAGAAATCGCCAACTTGCACTTGAAGCGGATAAATGTTGAGTGCCTAGTGAGTATTATATATAAAGATCCTAAAAAGTAACAGAATGTTAGCGATATCGATGTTATAACCGGCTCTGCGGCACATATGCTTTCATTGGTGCGTGCCGCTGGGGTTTGAACCCGGACCGCTCGAGTGAGAGGCGAGATCGATAGCCACTGGGCTGTCATCGCAATAAGGCTTAGATGCCTTTATTTCAAGTTGACAACAAGTGTATTTAGGCAGCGCCTCACTTAGGTCTTTCGTTAGACCAACTTTGTGAGTTGGGTCAGAAACCAAATCCAACTACGCATTTCAGCTGCCAGTCAGTCGCGTGGCCATAACGTTGTTTGCTTATGTAAATCCTGTGCGACGCTGGGCCACAGTCAACTGAATAATATTAAGTATAAAATGGAATTGAAATCTCGGGATTCAAAATAACAGTTGTTGAGAAGGTGCCATCCCGGCGGGAAAGTTAGTGGTTCGGGCTCGTGTTCCAGCCACGGATTTTACATTTCATATTATAATCGGTAATCGTAATTTGTCCGGGATCAAAATAAGAAGCTATCTTTATAGTATACATATATCTTGTGTAC
Organism: Carterocephalus palaemon; assembly: GCA_944567765.1. Lineage (NCBI taxonomy): Eukaryota > Metazoa > Arthropoda > Insecta > Lepidoptera > Hesperiidae > Carterocephalus > Carterocephalus palaemon. The sequence goes on from OX155641.1 coordinate 335,599, forward strand.
GTGTAGATAGATGTTGATGAAAATATTTGTTTAAGGGGATTCGAGAATGGTTTAGATTCACAATTTAGTCCACAGGAAAATGTTTTTTAAACATGATTTTAGTATTTTTGTATGAACAATATTCAAATATTTTAACCGTCATTCATTGACGTGAAGTCATTTACATGAAGCGTCACTTTGACATTTCATATGGCAGAACAACGTTTGCAGGGTCAGCTAGTAATAAATAAATTATTGAGATATTAGAACTCTCAAGAGTTCAGCTTTGCTCATGATGATATTTGACGTGATCTAATGATTGCTAAAATTCACATCACTATAAATAGTTACATGTTCCTGTCTAGGATTTGAATCCGCTTCTTTACCATACGCTTAATATCGTCATAGCAAGAGTAGAAGTAGAGGTAATTCCTAAAAATATGCGACTTTCTTGATGAACTCAGGCATGTATTCCGGCCTTAGTTCGTCAACAAAGCCAGATTGTTAAGTTAATTTGGAGTCGTTAAATGCGCTAGTAATTGGTCCGTTTGTCGTCTCAGCGTCATGTTTTGTGAGTGGGAGAAAGACTCCTAATATACCACCTATATCTTATGTATATATAATATGTATAGCAAACATAACAACGATCCTAATCCATTTAGAAACGCCGATAATGTTTGCACAGCAAGCCCGCCTGCTCGAGTGATTGATGCGTTTCCGAACGGATAGAACCAATAAATCTGTGGACTGTGCGTTATATAAATCGCTAGACTGATTGTTCTAAGCCGTCATCCTGCAATGGGTCTTTCCCTACGTATTTATAGAGGGAGATTTTTGTTTTAGATGTATAGGTACAAATAATTTGGCGAGAAACGGCGTCATTTGTAGACTGAATTTTTATTGTATACATGATAAGTAAATATTTAGGCAGGTGCAACTTCATGCAGTATCTACTAAAATGTAATATTCAATATCTGTCTTTCTACGAGACGCACAGAGTCTTGTTCCGGGTTTGTCACAGTTGTCATCGGTGGAAACAAATGGGTGGTGCGGCATTCTCGTTTTCTATCTTATATCCATTAAAAATCAATAGGTAAGCGATTTCAGTCTTTGGACTGCTTGATGAGGCACTTTGGTATTTTAATTTCATCTCTACGGAATTTTCACATATTCCTGTATTTCTCCAAAGGGTTTGGCAGAGGCGTGTATACACCCACTCTTTACCAGTGTTCAGGTCCCATGTAATAGGTGGTGAGACTGTTGCCGTATACCGGGCACAGATCCAGACTCCTATCCTCGATCCTAGCTACTACATGAAATATCAACACTCTCAACAATACTTTGCTCGACCGAGGGTCGAACCCAGAGCCTTTGGCGCAGCGGTCGCGCTTACGACTCATATTAGCGAAACAGATAGGTACTCAGGTACGCTAAATTAATTCTGAAAGAAAATCATTATTGAATGAGATTGTAATTCTTGCTGAACAAAGATGAGCGCTAACTTGTTAGAAATTCGCGAACAATTGCCAAGGATTATAAAGCTTTGAATAAATAATTACCCAAAAATATTTAATTAACTCTGTTATAAGTTTAATGCATATTTTATTAAGTATTCCATTTCGGAGTTTTTGATTCTTTAATGGACTTGAAGTAGACAGCACCAAACCACTTGATACAAAGAGTGTAGCAGGAGATAGATAGGTAATTATACCGACTGCAAAAACGGCGTAGGGCCATCTAGCCAACTACGGTAGACTTGATTTGGCTTGCAGAACGCAGGAATACCCCTGAGACACATTCTCCGCGCAATGGAGGGGTTAGTGGCCAACCCAGTTTGGAATGTTCTCAAGCCACCCGAAGATTGAATTCGATTAGGCTTAAAGATGGTTTACACCATTGAAAACAACCGGGACCGACGGCTTAACAAGCCCTCCGAAGCACGGTAGCGCCCATAAAATTTTACCACTAGCCATCCACAAACCGACCGCGCCCGTCGTTGCTTAACCCTGTCATTGAATTGGCCATTGCCATTGGGCTACGGACGCTACCTTTCAGTTACTTACAACATATAATATATAAATATCGAGGTTCGCTAAAAACTATGCTAATAGATCAGGATAATAGCGATGCGGACTGGGATTGTATGAGCGAAGCGTCAGTGGATGGCGGCAGAGCCTGAGCACGTGAGCTCGCGTGCGCGTGGCGTGCGCTGCGCAAATGGACGCGAGCGATGCGCCGCATTGTTACCGCTGCAACGTGGGGCTGCTTCACATGGGACATGTGAATAATTATAGATATTCAACCAAGGTACAGCGGAAGTATACAGTGCTAGGTCTGCGGTAAGAGCGGCGACAGCCCAGTGGCTATCGAACTCGCCTCTCACTCGAGCGGCACGCACCAATGACTTTTCTAAGTTATGTGCGATTTGAGAAATTAAATGTCACCTGCTGTAATGATGCAGAAAAACTTCGGAAGGAGGCATGTAGGCCTTTTGCGAGCATCGTCAAAGAAAGATTCGAGGTTTCTCATCGAGTCTACTAGAGCAAGACTTGTACCTATTCCTGTTAGAATATAATCAAAGTCATGGGTACAGGCGTGGATGTATGGTCGATTGCTTCTCTCTTGAGTTAAAATATCAATAAAAGATATACTATTATTTATGCCAATCGCCACAAAATCAAAATACCTAGTTCGGTGAAAATTAATATTGCTTGTAGCCTTTTGTACCTAGCCTAGCACTACATTTCAACCGTATAAATAATATTCAATTTAATAGGAAATTGAATTTGGGTCGAGCCACACTTTGATGCAAATTCCAGTAACATTAACTAGGTCAGTATTGCTATATGCATTGCTGCAGAATTGGAGTCTCTTATGATATTTGATCCTATTAATGTATCATTTTTCATCCTACCAGAAAAAAAGTGGTACAAAAGGGCGGACTTTAGTCCAAACAGTTATTGGAGAAATTCATAGAACTAGAAACTATAAATAATTAAACACTGATCTTATTTTTTAATTTGTTGTCAGGATACATTGAACTTCATCATTTCTCTCTCGCTTTTGTGAGGCTTGGGAAGACTGCTAATTTACATTTGGTAAGCGGCACGCGTCTACAGTCACTTGATAATGGATTCTGACGATTGAATCAACATCATTATCACTAACTGCTGCTAACTCGACTAACCATTTTACTTCCACTAAGAGTCATGTTTAAAATTTGTCACAATTTTTCATGGACAGTACCTACCGAATGGTCAGTGTTGCATGCTCATTTGCTATTTTATAAAAAAAAACGGATGGTCAACCACATTATCCAAGTACGTTTAGCAGAACTCTCACGCAAACTGGTTTCCCCACATTCCTTCATCGTTATCAGATGACATTTAATTAGTTGAATAATTGAATATCAAGATCAATTCATTATGAACACGTCCTACGGTGAGTGCGAGACAATAGTGGCCTCGCTCAAGGCCTCCGTCACGCCGCGCAACCGCTGGAGCTACTGGCTACCAATAGGCATGATGACAGTATTAAAAAAATAAAGAATAAATAGTTTTAGCGGAACAAGTATGTTGAATAATTCATAAACAATGTTCAAGTTTTGATAAAAACATTGAGATTAATAAGATTTTCATTAAAATAAAAGTATAAAATATAGCAATCGGCATGTTAAATGAAACACCAATCAGAGCGGATGACGTCACGGCTAAGAAAAAAGTCACCTTTCGCTTGGGCTCCTGTCATAATACCTGGGCGTGACGTCGAAGCGGACGCCATGACACCTACGAGCGTTTTCGCGCTAAATAAAAAGTAGATAGGAAAAACTGCAATAATTTGCGTTAAAACTCAATTTATTGCTGAAATAATGTTTTTTTCCGAAATACTCGATACCTACATTACAGAAGACATTTTCAAAATCTGTCATCATGCCTATTGCGATGTAGCAAAAACATTTTGTAAGAACCCATGCAACATCAACAATTTTTGTTTATGAACCTTTCAAAGGATAGCATGCCTTGTTGGTAGAGTCGTCGAAAGCGCTTCTGCTAAGCAAGTACTTTGTTAGATCGCAGGGTTGCGTAAATTATTAATGGGATTTTCTAACATGGAACTCTCAGTAGCAGCTCTGAGACTGTATGTGTGCTCGGTGTATGGCAATAAGCTCCTATTTAGATTGGAAATAACAGGTGGAAAGTGGCTGTTTAACGGCCGAAATTAACAACCTATCTTTGGATAGATTTGCCTATCTGAGATAGTTATTTGACATATTTTTAATGGAGCACAGGTCAAATATCTATCTCTGGTAGGGAAATATATCCATAGATAACTAACGTAGGTTGTAAACTTTCCTAGGAAGTTGTCTTGAAAAAGAACGACAGAAACAGTATTTTTAATTGTAATAGATTTAACCTGTAAGTAGTACGATTTTGTCAAAAATACGGCTTCTCGTAACTAAATTGTGGTGTAGAGGGGACGACTGTCAGCAAGAGCAAAATAATTACATTTTCGTTCAATAACCTTTCCATCTCGCCATTGATTTAGAATATATGAACCAAAATATTGAGCGAGTGAAAATGTTTTCCATCATCTCGCGTATAGAACTTTCTCGACGCAATCAGAAAACAGCATAGCGCGTGATGCTGGGATTGAGCAGATTTTATTAAATTTACCAAGTCTAGGTTCCCCGGCAAACTGTAATATAGATTATTTAGTACTTGCATTTTTAATGAGGCATTTTATTACTCTGTTACCGTAGTCTGTTACTGAATTTATGACAAACAACAAGGTAGTTTCATGGTTTACGAGTATATTTCACGAGAATGTAGTGAATTTAGGTAATTTGATTTCTACATGACTTTGACATTGTTGGATTACGTTTATTTAATTGTGTTTCAAAATAATTAATTTTATTATTAAACTATAATTTAACTGTGATTGCATTATTGTTAAAATATTGCGTGGTAAGTGGTGAGGTGAGGTGAAGAGAGGATATTATGCGGACTTATTTACTCTGTGAATGTTACTAATTATAGATTATAATGTTTTGAACGCAAAATAAAATATATTGCATTCAAAACATAATAATACATAATATTTTGAATGCAATATAAAATATATTGCATTAATAACATTATGCAGATATAGGTTTAATTGCATATTTTTAGGATCGGATGAGAAATGTTTTCCCTATCTGACGTCGATGACTCGGATCGTAAAATCTCTTTTCAATATTAAAACCAAAACGAAACCCATAATGATCTATTATTTATTTATTTTAATACATATTTACACGTAATTAACAGCTACGGCCAAAACATTAATGTCATATTAAATTAACTATAAACATACTGAATATTATTATAATAAGATACACCCTACATAGTAACATAAATAAATTCAGGCAAAAATAAGTCAGCGTCTGGTGTCAGAGCCGAGAACCGGTTTATTAGAATCTGAATCCGTTTTCTGAAATCCGAAGAAAGGCAAATCATCTAGTCAGATATATAAGAAGATAAAAAAATGAAACTAATGTCGAACATTCAACATAACATAACAAATCCTAAGTTCTTTATCTCTGGCCACTACATGAATGTCCAGATCGGAACATCGCTGCGACCCATAGACGTCCCACTGCTGGGCACGGGTCTCCCCCACGAGACACTGCTGCGGGAGGTCTAGAGCATACTCCACCACGCTGCTCTAATGCGGATTGGTTAGTGGCCAACCCAGTGTCGTATGTTCTCAAGCCATCCGAAGGTCTTCGATGAGGCTTAACGACTGTTTCCAGCATTTAAAACAACCGGGACCAACGGCTTAACGTGCCCTTCGAAGCACGGTAGCGTCCATGAAATGTTGCCAATAGCGGTCACCCATCCACAAACCGACCGCGCCCGTCGTCGCTTAACTATTTCGATCACATTGAATCGATGCGAGCCATTGGGCTATGGACGCTATCAGATCAGAACGCCAGGTAATAATTATATGTGATAGTACGAGAGAAAAATATCGTCTTGCAAAGAAAAGTAACCTTACTCACCCGTAAGTGTGTGATGACGTAAAAATATAATTATATTCCTTCGCATCTCGTTCACTGAATTATTGTTTCCCGGTACGAGGAAAAATTCGCAGAACTATCTGACCAATTATTTTAATTTCGCTGACACTTGTGTCCAATCAGTGTTTAATTTTTTTTAAATTAATCGAAGCTTATTGTTCATCGTTAAAAACATTGTCGTTGTCCGTTTAAGGAAAGTCTGAGCCAAAAAAGGAAGGTAGGAAGCGATCGCTGGAACCGAAGAAATAATAAGAAATAATAAGAAATTTACTAAAATAAATATATCTACTGGCGGACACTTTCGCTATAATAATAAATAATAAATAATTTATTTCAGGAAAGTATTGTTTCCATATTGTGTTAGTAGATAGATGACAGCTTATAACGAATGCTAATAAAATAATTTTCTCTTGAAATTAGTCACGATTAACAATCATGTCACAAATTTTTTACAATGTCAAAATTAAATAATCAATGTCAGATACCAATATCATAGTTAAATAAATACAATCTATACATAATAATAATCTATATATAAGTCTATATCCAACCCCTGGCAACCTTGGCCCAAAAATGGCGCAAGGGACAATCTAACCGTGATGCAACCATCCTTATAATTATTTGGTATTATAATTATTTGGCTGTAATTATTTGATTCATCGTCGGGGCGAGAAGTACCTAATTATGTTGGGATATTTTTGCGTCAGCATTATCCTCATTGATTATTATTCCGAATTCAGAGTTCATCATCATTCATCGAATCTCCGAATTATGAAAAATACCTCGTAGTCGCTGTTTCGGTTATGCTGGCCGCATTTTAAGTATTTTATCAAGAAAATAGCTACGCGGCAATGCCTCCGTTAATTTTAAATTTTATGTTAAGCTTTTTTTAAATGATTTATTATTTTATCTGTGTTTCGTATTCTTTATGTCGTAGGTGGGTAAAGTTGGTAGAGGCTTTATGCGGTTCAGCCAATCACCAGTAACAAGCACTTACATATTGTCACATTCCTCAGTTTAACAAGAGTAAATAATAGAGAAAAGAGAGAAAGAGAAAAGTTATTCTGTCAGGGTGAAAAAAGATAGGCATAGTCCAAAATACTTTAAACGTATTTGAGGATATTACTTGTAAACAGATTCATATTTCCTTTACTTTACAGCAAGTGACATTTAATTTCTTAAATCGCACATAACATTAGAGCTTGCCGCTTGGGTTTGAATCCGGACCGCTCGAGTGAGAGGCGAGTTCGATAGCCACTGGGCTGTCACCGCTTATTGCCGCGTGGACTAGCTGCCATTCCTTTTTACTTAGTACGATTGAGGTAAAATCCTGAGCATTGGCGGTGGGCGTGAGTCCTCGCCTCATACAGCTGAGAAACTGCCGTGAACCCGCGCCCCTCTTAGTATGCACGGCAGATGAAGCGGTTCATTGGAAGGAGTCTTCGCTTCCTTGTATCGACCACCTCCGCGCCGTCCTACGCATAACAAAAGGTTCTTTTGTAACTATAGACATTTTAAAATACCCGGAGCCATCAATTAAACACAGGCTTATGATCGACAAACAGCTGATAAGTTTTTCTTGAATCATAGCTAAATACTCTTTACCTTCATTTAAACAAATAAAACTACAAGGTAAACTTCAGTTGGGAATTAAACCTCGCACAGACTAACTGAAATATCCAAGCTACCTCATAACAAGTCAAATCAAATCAAAAATCAAAATCAAAAAATAATTTCAAGCTTAAATTGTAAAAACACAATACACAGTAAATGGATGGCAATAGAAGGTGGAGCTCAGCTTTAGCTGACATAAGATTGACTCTATGCAGCGCTGTTTTTCAGCTACCCCCCATCCCTAAGATGTGGTGTGGGAAGTAGATGGTCCCAGGCTTCTTATACTTTTTCTACCGCATCCTCAGTATAGTAACACAAAATTAAAACCAAAAAAAGAAATGCTAAACTATACTTACTTATATTTAAAAAAAGAAAGTTATACGTCTTACTTTGAATAACAAAAGTTACAGAGCGAGTAATATCGTGACTTCCTCGATTTTAATTCAACAAAGTTATACCAGTCGCATGCAGCCGTAAGGAATAATGCTTAACGTGGAACAAAGTTAGTTGTGACCGACTGAAACGAGCCCCAACTCGCTGGCGTAAGTGAATTTGGATTATTTGAATCATTGATGTTTGATAACATTCAAATATTTTTCTAGGTCACGCTGTGTTTCAACTGTACCTCTGGGGATGTTTTATGTTGACGTTATATTTGAAAGAAAGAAAGATAAAAAGAAAGCAAGTAACAAAACAAAACAAAAAAAGCATAAACAAAAACAGTAAATTAGGATAGAGATAGAGAAAAGTATTAAAATTGAATATATTTTTATAACAGATTATATTTTTATAAGTATTATGAGCTTGAATTAATGTCAACGTTATTTATTCTATAATGAATGTGATAGTATTAAGGTTATAGTATTAATTGATCAAAATTTTATTACGTGAGTAAAGTTTGCAGAGACAATTTTGACACTTTAACCGTCGCGAAAAGGTCGAGAGAAGCGACGCCTACCCAGTGTTCATCAAAAGCTAATCTAATAAACCTAACGAAAAGAAGTTAATAAAATAGCAAAGTAGACGGGTGTTGACTCGGGTGAGGCGGTTCTGTACGAAGTTGATTGCGTAAATCTTCCTTCCATTTCTTTTAACAGTTTCAATTTGACTTTACTATAATGTGAGGGGGAGATCCGTGCCCAGCAGTGGGACTGTGTATTGTAATCATATCATCAAACTGTGGTTACAGGCAGTTACATCGTGTATTTTTAACCGACTTAAAACGCAGAAAGTTCTATGTTCGACTATACTGTCGTCAAAAAATACATACGTATTTTTTAGGTATAACCACAGAGTAAATAGAATACTTGTGGTACGGACACTCGAGTACAAAAACATGCGTCTATTATAGTCTAGGGTCCTCATGTTCTGCGCACTTTTTCCATTGGTACCTGTTTTATAATTTGTCAGTATAAATAAACAGTGTTCAGTTTATTCAACAAAACAAAAATTTGAAAAATTTGAGAATCCTTGTAATGTCGAAGGTTCATTGACAATCATTACTTAAAGGACTTACCAAGGTAAATATACTTTGTAACTTAACTAATAGTCCGGTTAGTAACAACTAACCGGAGTATCAGTTAATAGTAACAGTTAATTAGTAACTGTTGCTCACAATCCTACTAACGAACTTACCAACTAATGTAGAGTTGCCACAGTTGTGTGCGGCAATGGATAGGTGGTACTGCAAGCTCGTTTGCTATCTTACATCTGAAAAAATATGGCATTAACATCTTGTCAGAAGCAGCACATTACTTGTAGGCACTTGAACTGTCGAAAGATTTTTTTAGCACCTATATCGCTATTTATGTTACACAATTTTTTGATTGAGACAAAAAATGTTTTGAAGTGATGAATTGCGAATCGAATACGATATACGGTAATGTATAAGATTAATGAATACCTGAGCATGTTTGTTCATCATATTTTTTCCTTGAATGCTAAAAAAGTTAAGGAAAAACCAACTCGAAGCTTAATACCATCGAACGCTTTTGCTGTAGATTTTATTTTGTATAGCCCGGTCACAATATATGTGCTCTTGGCGTCGATGACAGTCAAGCCGGCACCCTGGGCAAAACAAGCATCACTAGGAATTTTAATAACTACAATTACTGAAAGAAATTAAGTTTTCTTACTAAATGTATTATACATGATTATGTGATAGCAAATGCATTCCAGCGAGGTGCAGAGATATTGCGACGAGGCTATAACCGTTAATAATAATACTCGTAATAATAAATATCATGGAAATACTCACGCTCGGCCATTTGACACTAAACTAGACAGAGCCTGTGCTATGGTCAGAGATTGATATACATACCTAAATATATATTAACATCCAGACAAAGAACAAACAAGTTTTCGTCATATGAATGTTTCTTCTGATTGTGATTTGAACCCACGACCCCTGGCTCAGAAGGCAGGGTCACTACCAGTTGCGCCAACGGGCCAGTCAAATAAAGGTTTATCTATTTAAATACCTATAGATGACTGTTAGTGGAAAAATTTCATGGGCATTACCATTTGGAGGGCAAATCGTAGTAATGGAGGGTGTGAAAGGGTGTGTAAGGTTTATTTATTGAACTTTTCGAATATGAAATCAGCGTCTCTACAAGCGTACTTTTCCTCTCGGAAGAACATAAAAAAGTTATTAGCAAAGAACACAAAGTTATGAGCAAACTTTCGAAGTTAGATTATATTAGCACATCCAGCTTTACTTCGAGCGGGGCCGGGGGAAAGCTTTCGTAGCTCATATAAAAAGAGGGAGTGTAGTAATATTGAAGAAAAGTATCCAGATGGAATTTAATTTCAATGGATGATATTACGAGCGCGTCCTGCGATGCGATATCGAACATGCAAGTGTTATTAAAGTCAAGTCAAATCGTTTATTTCGTTTTAAGGTGATTGGGTACATTGTACTAGACTAGACTCTTTTAGGGACTGGTTAAGTTAAGTAAATTTTGCATATGTGTGGTGTAGTAGATACAGTCCATTTCTCTGATCGTAACAATTGTGTGCTATCAAAGTAGTAATGGAATAAACTTTATGCAGTAAAGACGTTTCTCACTCATTACTAACCGGTTACCAAAATAAGCAAAAGTCAGCAAAAAACAAACTACACCTTATCGCCTAGTCAGGGACTGAGCTAGTGTCCTAGGCAGAATTAGAACTATTTGTGACAGTCAGTGCTCTTAGTTCGAGCTGTTAATTGTTAGTCAGTGTTATATGCTTAGTCAGGAGGGAGTATTTGGGGGAACACAACAAGCAAAAGCAGCTGACCGTACTTAACGTATATTCCATGTGACGTTACACGGTACAATTATATTTATTGAAATGAATCTACCTTCATACATATTTGATATTTTATGAATATTTGTGTAGTTAGAATCTCGACCGAACTTGGTTCCATACGATGCAACCCTTAAGGACTAAGATAACTTTAAAAACAATGATTACACCGCAGAAATGATACTGAATCGAATCGAGTAACTTTCAAACCAGAATCTTCAGTTTGTCGCCACCAGTTTCTACACAATGCTATTAGCAACTTCAAACTTCACAACATTAAGATTCAGAAGACAATCTAATGGATTCTTAAAATCCATTAATATCGCCTTTGTTTTCAGTTAGCGATAAGCAAAAACAAAACTCCATCTTTTGAAACAATTGCCTCGAACCATTATGATTGGGTAGTTACTGTAAAAAATGTCAATTCTATGGCTCTGGGACATTTTATGCAAGACTGAGCACAAATAATATATAATTGAGAAGATACGAGAACGAACGTAATCTACGTAATCCCAAAAGGTGATTAACGTGTCGCTAACTGGAGGCAAGGAAGTCTGATAGGGTGATGAACACATTAAAAGACCAAAGATTGCTTTGAATTATGATCATCTTGGTCTGTACTTCACATTGACACTGAGTCATAGGGCAACCGCTGGTTTTAAAGGGCACAGGACCGGGAGGAGTGGCACCGAATAAAGGAGCAGTGGACTTCAAAATGCGGTTGGATGGAAATATTGATGTATACATGATACATATGCCATCTAGGTTTCTACCTCGGCCAGTCTTCGATGAGGACCATTGATCATCTACCATCCTTTACGATATACTATGGATATTATTCATGGGATTCATCAGCAGTTGAGTTATGGCGGAGACGATGAAAGAAAAAAGGATTTACGATTTGTGTTTAGCTACGAGACCGGTCCGAGCGAGGAATTTGATGTGAAAAAGTAGTATTAATAAGAAACCTTTTCTGGCCGGACGGTCGTTCAACCACACTAGCAGAAGTTTCATTATTTGCGAGGTTTTTTTATTCCAAAAAAATTTCTTCAAAAAAATTTTTGCATAAGTTTCAAATTTAAATATGCTCGTACCTTGGATACTGAAGATTTCGACTTACTTTTAGAGAGGTGCAGGGTTCAAATCCCGCACAACCCTTTCTTTGTCCTACTGTTTGGCACGAGTTTCCTCTCAGAATGGGAGGGATTACGCCTTATTCCACCACGCTGGCCAAGAGATTGATAGACTTCACTTGCCTTATTATGAAGAAGTCTCAGGCATGCAGGCTTACTCACGATGTGTGAGCCGTTACAGCAGGTGACATTTGTGCCGCTTGGGTTTGAACCCGGACCGCTCGAGTGAGAGGCGAGTTCGATAGCCACTGGGCTGTCACTGCTTATAATCCCGCACCGTCATATAAAAATGCATAAAAGTTTACGTGAATTCATCTTTGAAATTAGTTTTATTTTTATAGGTATGTTCCGCTCAATATTTAAATTAAGCTCAATATTTTCCACAATTATTGAGCTTAATTTGACTTTAGCTGAATTTATTCTGCTTATTATTCAATACAGCATATACAACACGCAATTTTGACATCAGATAAAGAATTTATGAGTTCTGTTTTCGAAGAGGAAGTACATAAGTTTGGTTTTTTCGCAATGAGTCGGAAATCCATCGGATATTCCGCGCGTCGTGCCATCTTCCGCAGTTCCTGGCAGCCTGGTAGTGCTGCGATCTTTATTCATCAGCCGTCGACAGGTCAGTGACACGATTCAGGGTTTTCCAGAAAGAAATCAAAATCTGATGTCTGTGGTTCAGGTTAATCAGTTTTATTAATATACTAGTGGACGTGGAAGCTTCGCTCGCGTGCATTAGACATAACAGTAGTTTCGTTTACACCTAGTAATATTATATAGCCTATGTCACTCAGTGATGATGCAACTTTCTAATGGTGAAAGAATTTTTGAAATCGGTCCAGTAGTTTTTGTGTGAAAACTCCCCCACAGACACAGCTGCAGGAGGTCTAGAGCATACTCCACCACGCTGCTCCAATGCGGATTGGTGGAGGGGTTAGTGGCCAACCCAGTATCGAATGTTCTCAAGCCACCCGAAGGTCTTCGACAAGGCTTAACGATTGTTTCCACTATTGAAAACAACCAGGACCGACGGCTTTACGTGCCGTCCGAAGCACGGTAGCGTCCATGAAATTTTGCCACTAGCGGTCACCCATCCACAAACCGACCGCGCCCGTCGTTGCTTAACTCTTTCGATCACATTGAATCGACGCGAGCCATTGGGCTATGGAACTTTTTTTTAGTCATGCAGCCCACACAACGCCGTCTTTCTGGGGTCACTTGATGGATGGATCTTGCCACCCTTAATCCCAGAAGTCCACTTTAGTCGCCTCGTACGACAGACAAGCCGTACCATACCGTAGCACTATTTTGGTCCCAGGCTACATAATAGCCAGTACTTCAATTGACTCTGTATCTCAGTGCCACAGTGTTAATTATTACGACGTTAGCGGGCTCGCATTGACGAGATTGAAACGCTCCACAGTGGGCAATAATTGGATCGCTTGATTGAAACTAGGGGCCATCCGGTGCAACAGGCATCCAGACAGCTAATAGACCCTCCAAGGACTCGTAGTAGCATTGTACATGTATTTTAAAATAATGTTTTGAATGTATGTAAGATTCTCAGCTTAATGAACTGAAACATACAAAATTACGTAAACATTATAAAAGGTAAACGTGATTTGTAACTAAACTTATAACAGCGTAAATGCGGTGTCCGGTATTTTTACCTCAGTGTGTGTGATTTCTTAAGTTTCTGTAAAGAACACTCATACAAGTCGCGTACAAGTCTACTGACGAAGCTTGCATACTATTAAGTTGTTGGCTGTAATTTGAAATGACCCGGAGGTACGAGTAATTAATCCCTCAAATATATTTTTCCATTAATCCACATGGAGTCGGTTTCCTCTTGGATTGGAAGACTAGTCATAGCATACAACGCTGTCCATGCGTGGATTGGCAGAGTTCTCATGCTATCGAAATTATTATTTCGTTGTCACTGTAACAAAATTGAAACACACGAACAGCCACAAACAGTGTTTATGTATTATGCTCAAAAGCATAATACATAAACACTGCCCTATTTGTCCTTTGACTGACAAAAGAATATAATATGTGAATTCAGGAAACCATTAAAAGGTTTATATTGCTAAGCTTTCAACGCCTTTATGTTAACACAAGCATTTAAAAGCCTATGTATACTATCAATTAGCACGAAGAAGTATAAAGCCATTTCAAAATCGAGTATATTTTCCTGCCTGTAGATAATGTTATGTGTGTTAGCAGGTCAAGCAGAGGATGCGATACTGAAGGCTATTAATAAAACAAGAATTATCCTGTTCTTACGGTTAAATATAGAAAATATGATGTAAGGGAACCGGGAATATGGTAACCACACAGGAGAGAGACTACCGACTTTATCCCGATTGGTTCCTTGGGTAGAGTTTGTCGCGATGCTAGTTTTTCAAAGTAGGATAGCAAGATACTCGTACTAGGCTATACTGTCCTGGCAGTATGTCCTGACTAGGAACATGCGAGTGCTGTTTACACGATGCCAGTTGATTTTAAGCGAATACCAATGCAGTGCCTTACTAGTAGGTAGCGCCACGTACGAGTATGTGAAATAATATCAGTATCACTGTCGACCACATACCAGTGGTGAGGGCGCTACTAGCGCAAAAAATATCCTGTTAAACCATTCTAGCTTGAGATGCTAGCTTACTGGTTTTCTTACTAACTTATTAGCCCAGAAAATAAGCTAGTTCTGTCTACGCGAATACATATCCAAGTCGCTCGGTCGGATTGAGAAGATCACACTATATCTACAATATATAAACCTATTTCAATTGTGGTCACGATCATTCAGTGTTCTGTCGCGGTATTTTGCGCACCTCCATGGCGCATAGTAATAGGGCCCAGATTGTTCTGCGAATTAGCTCTACTCTTACGACTGTACCAACACAGTATGCTGTATGTTTGTATATTGTCACCGCATCCGCACATTGCTACGACTGGTGTAGCCATCAATCATAGCGAACTACGCATTACTTTTAAATGACTATAAAAAGCTAATAGTATCAACTTGGCCTAGGAATATTGTATCTTATAAAAAGAGTTTAAGTCTTGTTAAATTAAAGCCAAGTTAGATAGAATAAAAATCAGTGTTACCAGCTGCTTCCCATAAAAAGCTGTGAAAGCAACACGATTTCAATTTCAGAGTCCCATCATACCTTTAAGGATGTATGTGAATATTTTCAGTTTATTACAAAATAATTTGTTATTTTCCTTGACATAGAACTAACTTTGAGCACAGAATACATAATAGTACAAGCTTTGAGTGAAAAATGGTTCATCCTCACAACTACTAACGAACTGACCAACTAATATTCTAATTAACTCTCATCTAATTGGACTAACCATCCCAGTCCCTAATTGAGTTTTATTCAAAGTCAGTCACAGTTGTCATGGGCGGCAGCGGATGGGTCATGCTATAAGCTCGTTTGCTATCTTGTATCCATAAAAAAACACAATGAGTCTCCTTCGCCTGAACTTTGCTTAACCACGGCAGTGGGTCTCAAAATTAAATTTAGGCGCAATTGAATCGTAAGGAAGACTGGATTCCCACAAAGGTTTCGAAGGCATGCGAAGAATACCAATGAGCATTTGGCTAGCGTGCCCCTCCGTGCAAAATGTGCCAAGTCAAAATTTTGTCAATTAATGATTAAAATTAAAAAAGATTTTAAATTGTTTGCATTTATAAAGTAGTAGTTCCCAGTAACTCTGTATTAGTAGTATGTGCTTACCATGGTATTATTGAAGTATCTACCATAGTCATAATCCTATATACCTACCATAATAATTTACATCCGTTCTTACCCCACCAATCCGCATTGGAGCAGCGTGGTGGAGTATGCTCTAGACCTCCCGCAGCATAGTCTGTGGGGGAGACCCGTGCCCAGCAGTGGGACGTCTATGGGTCGTAGCACACATCTTCCTTATGTACCATTACCATTACCTTATTAATAATGATATAGGGAACCACAATTTAACAAATCATTAAAATGTAAATCTTGGTATCAAATCAGATAAATAAAATATAAATAGTGCAAAGTCATATAGATAAAAGCACGGATTCCAACACTAATCCCAACGTTTGCAATTACAACATGAAAGTTATTTATGAGATAATCTGATAGCACACGTGATATCTACCAAACATATATTTTATTTTGAAATTTCCTTCTTAATCATGTTTGCAGAAATAAATACTAAAAGATCGTCCATATTGTATACTAGTGGACGCCCGCAGCTTCGCTTGCCTGGACTCGATATATGTATAACAAAAGTTTCCTTTATGTTTCCTTTTCGCAAGTTACGACTAGTTCCCATGTAATAGGTGGCGCTGGTGAGCCTGATGCCATATCACCACCATCACCAACCCTTTATTTGTCCCACTGTTGGGCACGGCTCTCCTCTCAGAATGGGAGGGATTAGGCATTAGTCCCCCACATTGGCCAAGAGCGGATTGGCAGACTTCAAATGCCTTCGAGAACATTATGAAGAACTCTCAGGCATGCAGGTTTCCTGCACCGATACATCAAGTGACCACATACACTGGACACAAATCCAACTTGCGAGCTACAACTGGGAACTTCTAATAAGATAAACCCAATAAAACTTAGTCCAAGCCGGGTAAAGCGATAATCAACCCGGGTAAAGCGATTCCACTCATGTTTTACACCGGTAAAGCCAACTAGTTTCGGTCAAACACATCGACCATGGAATGGTGAATCGATGGTCGAAGACCTTCGGGTGGCTTGAGAACATTCGATACTGGGTTGGCCACTAACCTCTCCACCAATCCGCATTGAAGCAGCGTGGTGGAGTATGCTCTAGACCTCCCGCAGCTGCGTCTGTGGGGGAGACCCGTGCCCAGCAGTGGGACGTCTATGGGCAGCACGAATGGATGGACGCCCCTTTTTTGAGCAAATTACTGGACTTAAGCAATTACATAGCTTGTCATGCGCTCTACAAAGAAGCTCTAAACGATTCCTGAGTTTAATTACCGCATAGGTAATCAATTTGTCGTTTCAATTATGTATATGTATTGTTCGTGGCGCTAGTAATTATAGACATCTGCATAATTAGTCGCGTGGGCATGATAATTGGAACAATCAGCACACACTATTGTATACTGCGGTCCGCTACGAGCTTTTCCCGCGACTCCGTTCGTTTTCATACATTTGTCACCAGTCGACCCCTTTCGTCGAAATTTCAACAGGACAACAATTAAAAAAATATGCGGAGTGCTATCACACAGAAAATATTATACTAAGCACAACTAATGTGAACATAGATAAAAATCCGTCAGAATATTGAGTGTATCATACCAACCAAATTAAAAAAAACAAATGAAAAAAAAAATATTATACCTAACGTGACCTAACATACCGACCTCAACCAACTTTAAAGGAGGAGGTTCTATGTTTTGTTGGTTGTGTTTTTTTTATGTATGTACGTTTATTCATTTTGAACTGAAAAATATTCGAATCAACCTGCATTGTAGCAGCGTGGTGGAGTATGCTCTCGAACTGCTTCAAATGTGACTGCGAGGGACCTGGGGAATACCTGGACCTGGGAGGGGAATAATTCGTTTGTGGGCAACAAACGAATTATTTCTGATTATTTAGTTCTAAAGTCGGTGGTTAATAATTAACTATTAACCGTCCAAGTGAAGCCACTATACGAGTACGTTACTATTGTAATGAAATTACAGGTTGCATAAGAAGTGGTTTTACAGATGACACAGGAGCCGTACAGCGTCTATGCTAACAGACAACCTACAAATCCAAATAAACATGGTATAGTCGCGCTGACAAATTTGCTTAAATATAACTTTTAATATTAGGTATATTCAACTCAGTACAGTCTCGCTGAAAATTCTTTGTTATTTTATTATTTATTTAATTTCTTTGTTAATCGTCAAAGGAATTTAATAATTACAGTCAATAAAAACAAATCTAAAATTCGTATTAATTTTAATAAATACATAATAAATTTAAGTACAAATAAATGTATTTTAGGTACATTTTGAGAGCTGCCGTGCTTTGCTTTTTATTTTATTTTATCTACGGCAATACTGCATACCAAAATGGCTACTTTGAACCATTGATGAATGACTTTAGTACACATACATTTTAGCCTTACGAACACGCTGGCAGGTCCATCACCAATGGACCATCGTCAATAGACAGGAACAACACGAGGTGTGCGAAAGAGAGGCTATAACCTCTAGAGGAAGCTCTTAGCACGACTTGCTGCTTGTGACTCTTGTCATGATAGCGCTTATAATAAATTTTTATACGCGTACATAATAATATGTAAAGTAAATCATAAATTAATATGCTCATTCAAGCGATACAAAAAAATATAGCATACGTTAATAACCTGTTCACTCGACAGTACTTTATATTGTATCACGAGGCGCGCGTGTGACTACCTACTACGGGTTAACCTGTTGTGTGAGTGTATGTTTAATGAGTGTTTTGGTGTTATGTAACCGCTAGGGGAAATGTCACTGCATGCTTCGATCTCAACATAAGCAATAAAAAGCTACGAGGTGTGGATCTCTTCTCGAATGAATCCTACTAATATTATAAACGGAAAAGTTTGTAAGTATGGATGGATGGATGTTTGTTACTCTTTCACGTAAAAAGTACTGAATGAATTTTAATTAAACTTTACAATAACATAGCTTATACATCAGAATAACACATAGGCTACAATTTATAAAGATATTGTGTGAATTGTCCAAAATATGACGATAAGTGTCAAGTAAGTAGGAAAAAATCTACCATCTGCGAGCTATTCTGGCGTGCGCTGCCAAAACCGCTAGAGTTACACACATGTAATGTATGATGGAAATGTTTATTTTTAATAGTTTTACAAGAAAGTCCGCCACAGTATGTATCTATATCTTATGTGTAAGCCATTTAATAAAGCCATAAGCCAAATGCACATTTGGTAGTAATAAATTGATTCCTAAATGAAAATAGATACTTTTATCGCTAGGTGCAAACGAAACTATTGTTATATCTAATTCCACGCGAGCGAAACTGCGGGCGTCCACTAGTAAATTAAATAAAAATGCCATTCTATCCATCAGCCACAGGCCTCTCTCAATCGTCGCCACTCCTCCCGATCCTGTGTCCTCTGAATCCAACGGTTTCCCGCTGGAAAGCCATACAACGTATTTTTTTTATAATTGCTATAAGTAGTACCTAATTTATAACACAAACTAACTGCACTAACTATCACTAACAGTCTTTGTCCCAGTTTACATAAATATATAACGAACTGATCAAATAATTTTGACTACTAATCCCTATTTGAGTCTTGTTCAAAGTCTGTCACAGTTGTCATGAACGGCATCCGATGGGTGGTTCTGTGTGCTCGTTTGCTATCTTAAAAAACTATTAATCAATTAATATAATTATAAATTAATTGTAATTTAAACCGCAAAATTGAAAACTAAATAGTACCTAACTCTGTTTTGAAGCAATTAAATAATTATTCGGTCATTAGGTATTAAACTAACGCGAACTTCGTTATCGAATTCAAATTAACACCACCTGCTATATTCAAATGTAGTAGACATAGCCTATAGTTATTAAGACAAAGTCAAAGTCAAAGTCAAATTAATTCGCTAAGAGGTCCCATCACCTCAAACGCTTATCGAAAGTCTAGGTCTAACACCAAAACATTTGTTTACTTATAATCGTTCTAACGTGAAATGTTATATAGGATTAACTATAGATCATCGGATGAATAGCTAATAACTTTATACTTATGCAGTAATTATATTGAAATTTATTATTACTGTCAACAGTGTATTTTTAAAAGCTTTTATTTAAAATCACTCGTATGTATCTATGTATGTATGTATGTATGTTTGTATGTCCTGGAATCTTGCAATCAATATTTCACCCACTTGCACTGAAGCTATCGAGCTGAAATTGGGCACACACAACTGGTTCCGATGACAATGCACACAAAAAAAAACGTTATAAAAAGCTGTTTTTAAAATAAAATAAAAAATTAATAATTCATTTTACTATCAAAAAAATCTAAATGCTTTATCAAAAGCATTAAGTATTTAGTTAATCGTGTTTGTCAAAAGAGTATTGTTACGTGTTAGGGTTCGAAGGATTTGGAGAGAAAGACCTGCTGACTCAATGAAGACTTTATTCACTAGCACTAACACAAAGCACTAGGTCAAACACTAAACACTAGGTCCAACACAATGCACTAGGTCCAAACACAAAGCACTAACGATGTCCTAGGTCGTAAGCCAAGTCGTAGGTTTCACTTGTTTCACTCCGGTATCACTAGTTTTCACTTCGAAGTCGCCTCGAAAGCTCGAACTGAACTCAACTCACGGCCCTCCCCGCGACTATTTATACGTGCCGTCGCGAGTACTAGACGATTCTGGAAAGATACCGCGTGTTCCCGAACACGCGAGAATACAGGCCCACTAACGCCATCTAGTATCGAGTCGGGATATCACGTTGTCTATGCGTTCACTGAGTGGTTCCACCAGCGGCGCTAGATGGCGCTAGCTTCCCTGTGCCTTCGTAACACCACTCCCCTCTTAGCGATGCTCGTCCCGAGCATCGTTGTTACTGCCATGGTAACGCGCCAGACGGTCTATGTGTACCACTTTGAATGCCCCTCTTGGTTGCTTTTGAATCCTATAAGTCACATCATTCAGTCGCGTAACCACTTTGTATGGACCGTCCCACTTGGTCTGCAACTTTGGAGATTTTCCTTTCCGGCGAGTTGGGTTATGCAGCCACACCAGTGACCCTTCCTCGAAGCCGCTCGTGTTCGATTTCCGGTCGTATCTGGTTTTCATGCCCTCACTTGACCGTAACCCATTTTCCCGTACCAAGGCGTGTATATAGCGCATTTTTTCCTTTAAATTGCAGACATAGTCTTGTACGGTCTCTGGTCCCTCCGGTGACCCTCCTGTCAATAGATCTACTGGTATTCGTAGTTCTCTACCGTAATTGACATACGCCGGGGTAGCTTTTATGCTCTCATGCTCGGCGGTTCGGTACGACAGAAGGAAGAGTGGTATATACTTGTCCCAATCCTTTTGTTTGTCGTCTACCAATTTCGCCAAATGCCTCTCCAGGGTCTGGTTAAACCTCTCAACCATTCCATCAGACTGTGGATGGTACGCGGTGGTCCTCGTCTTATGCATGCCCAAAATTTTGCACACTTCCTGGAATACTTGCGATTCGAAGTTCCTACCCTGATCAGAATGGATTTCTAGAGGCACACCAAAGCGACATATCACTTCTTCGACTAACTTAGAAGCGACTGTTGTAGCTTCTTGGTTTGGTATGGCGAATACTTCAGGCCATTTGGTGAAGTAGTCCATGACGACCATAAAATACTTGTTTCCCGATTCCGTTACAGGAAATGGCCCAGCTACGTCAACTGCTATTCGTTCCCACGGTGCACCGACGTTATACAACCGCAGGTTCCCACGGCTCCTGGTCTGTGGTCCTTTTACAGCAGCGCAGGTAGTACATTTGCGGCACCAATCCTGTACATCATCTCGACAATGCAACCAGTAGAATCGTTCTCGCACTTTCGTTAACGTCCTCTTGACACCTAGATGACCTCCTGATACGCCATCATGTATTTCACGGAGCACATCTGGTACTCTCGTTCTTGGGACAATGATCTGAAGATGAAACTCTCTGCCGTTAGTCTTCTCCCATTTCCGGTAGAGTATTCCGTTTTGCAGTATCAGTAATAAAACACACAGAGTGGTTGCCATAGACTGTCTATATTTTATTATCATTGTTGCCAGCAGAAGAAATACAGATTATATATTTTGTTATAATACCAACACCTGCCCTTAACAAAATAATCTAGTACTTATTTATACAACAAAAAATTTTATCTATCAACCTAGAAGAAGTTTGATATCTAAGTGTCTACCTACATTTTACCATAAATTACATCTCACTATACAATATTAACATCACATATGCCCAACTGCTCTAAGAATTTATAATGTTTACATGAATTCAAACTTTTGGTCAGCATATCCGCAGGCATATCTGCAGTTTGTAAATATTTAATTTTCAATAAATTACTGCCTACAGCTGATCTAAGAAAATGATACTTTAATATGTGTTTGGTTCTATATGTTTGGTTCTTTTGTGAAATAAAGAATGTTCACTTAGCTTCTGAGCACTTTGATTGTCATTGTAAAGTGTTATAGGTAAATCATCTCTTCATTTCAACTCACACAAGAGGTTTCTTAAGTAAATAGCCTCCTTGCTGGCCTCACACATAGCAATGTACTCAGCCTCAGTACTTGACAAAGCAATAGTTTGTTGCTTCCTACATTCATGTGAAATTATGCTAGCTGACATTTTAAATACATATCCAGTATAAGATTTTCTGTCTAGAGAATCTGATGCCCAGTCAGCATCTACAAAACCAACTAAGTCTGAACTATCTTTTACAAATTTTAAACCAAAACTTTTTGTGCCCTGTAAATATTTTAATATACGTTTTGCATGTAACCAATGAGTTTCATTGTAACTATTATTAAATTGACTTAAGTAACAAACTGCATATGAGATATCTGGACGTGTAAGTACAGACAAATACAATAAACTACCTATCAGCTGTTGATATGGATACTGTTTACAACAATTACTTTCTTTTTCAAGTTTTAAATTAACCTCCATTGGAGTACTAATGCTTTTGCAATTTTCCATATTGAACCTTTTCAACAAGTATTCTATAAACTGTTTTTGATCCACAAAAAGACAATTATTTTGTTTTCTTACTGTCATACCTAGACAATGTTTAACATAACCAAGATCTTTTAACTTAAATCTAGACCCTAACTCCTTTTTGAGGTATTCAGTTTCCTTGCTGTTATTTGAAAATATAAAGAAATCATCTACAAATAATGCAACATAAGTTTTAACATTATCCCTTTGCCTAATATACAAACATGGTTCATATTCTGAATTTTTGTAACCAATTTTATGTAAACAACTGTCTACACGTTTATACCATGCCCTAGCTGACTGTTTAAGGCCATAAATTGCCTTCTTTAATTTAAGAACTTTGTTTTGTTTGTCTTGACAAACAAAATGATCAGGTAAACACATGTATACAATTGAATCTAAATCTCCATTTAGGAAGGCCGTAGTGACATCTAGATGGGTTATTATCAGGTCATATTTTACACTTAATGCAAATAACAGTTTAAGAGTTGTATACCGAAGCACAGGTGAAAATGTTTCTTTATAGTCTATTCCCGCTTTCTGTGTAAAACCCTTAGCTACTAACCTTGCTCGATACCGCACTCTATTGTCCTTTTCAACCTTCTTACGAAAAACCCACCTACACTGAACTACTGTACCCTGCTCAGGCCTATCCACTACTTCCCATGCATCATTTATTTCAAAAGACTTGAGTTCTTCCTCGATAGCTGAAGCCCACTGCTTTGATTCTGGCCCATTCATAGCATCTTCCACTGTTAACTGATCCTCATGTGTATCTACACACAAAGAACTAATCCCATACCTTTCAGGCTTACGTCTGTTCCTGTTCTGCCTTATCACTTCAGTATCTGGCAAATCTAGAGAATTTACTGCGGTATCATCGAAATTCGGTCTTACCGTCTTAGTATCAGGGAAATCTGGAGAAGAATTTACTGCGGTTTCATCTTAATTAAATGTACTATCATCATGTTTCACTGTAGACATAGTCTGATCCGAATCTGTATACTCATCTTCTGTGCTGCATGTCTCGCTCACTGCACCTGATGGCAACTCTGGATTTTCTTCCACAGTAATCTGAAACATCTCTGAATCAATTATTGGTTCAATGATAGTGACATCTCTGCTGGTTATCACTCTCCGTGTAACAGGATTGTATAATCTATAACCTTTCACATTATCTGCATATCCAACTAAATAATGCTCAACCGCCTTCTTATCCCACTTCAATCTCTTTTCTTTAGGAACATAGGTCATGACTTTGCTACCAAACATACGGATGTGACTGACATCTGGCTTCCGGCCTGTCCAGACCTCATAAGGGGTCTTGTTATTTAATCCTGTAGCTAATGACCTATTACGTAAGTATACAGCAGTATTTACTGCTTCTGCCCAAAAACTTTTGTCTAATTTTGCATCAAAAAGAAGACATCTGGCTTTTTCTACAATGGTACGGTTAAGTCTTTCACAAAGCCCATTTTGTTGAGGTGTATACGGGTTAGTACACTGATGTATAATACCACAGGTTTTCAAATAGTTTGACATTTCTAGTGAACAGAATTCCTTACCATTATCTGTTCTCAATATTTTTAGGCATTTATTCATTTGTTTTTCAACTAAATTTTTAAATTCTTTAAAATACATAAAAACATCACTTTTCTTTTTTAATAAGTATACAAATGACATTCTACTGCAATCATCTACAAAGAGCAAGAAATACCTGGATAATCCAATGGATTTGGTTTCCATAGGGCCGCATACATCCGCGTGCACCAGGTCCAAAATCTCCTTACTCCTGTTTCTGCTCTGTGGGAATGGTAATCTTGATTGTTTTCCTTCACAACAAACTGTACAGTTCAATTTGCTTATATTTTCACACTTGTCTTTGAACTCAATCCCATTGACTGCACCATTTTTCATAATTTCCAAATCTCTGCTATTTATATGGCCTAATCTCCTATGCCATGTCCTCGCCGAGCTTATTACAGCAGGAGCCGCTAGCACACTTATTGCCTTAATCTTCAGTTTGTAAACTCCATTCACTAATTCTGCAATTCCTATTGTATCGTTTTGCCAGTTTCTAATGGTACAAACATTTTCATGAAACACAACTCTGTTTCCATTTTTAATGAGCTGGCTCACTGACAGTAAATCAGTCGTCAGGTTAGGGACACACAACACATTCTTAACGATAACCTCGTATTCTTTGTTATTTACCACTGTTGTAATCTGTGTATCACCCGAACATACTACTGGCACACTCATTCTGTTGGCGATTATAATTTCTTTCGGTGTCATGTCTTGAGACTTGTTGATTATCCCTTTTTCACAAGTTGACATGTGATTACTGGCACCGGAGTCTATGTACCACTCATCTTTGTTAAAATTTCCGTTCAAAAATACAGCACTGAATGCATTTACACATTTTTCTTTGGCAAACTGCGGACACTGGTTCTTGAAGTGGCCAATCTGCTTACACTTATAACATTTCACAAGTTTAACAGGCCTAGACGACTTGATTTGGTTGGCAGATTCTTCTTTGCCGCCTTTTCGACTTCGCTGAAACCTTTTAGCTGCAAATGCTCCTGAGTCAATGTTGACAATATCGGTGTCAGCGCTCATATCCAAGAGCTTTGTTTTAATTGCATCTGTACTCATAGCCATTCCAGAGTGCTCAATGGCCATTATCATTGGGCTAAACCTTTCAGGCAATCCCGCCAACAGCAAAGAGCCGATCCACTGGTCATTTATCTCAAAACCAGTACCTTTTAGTTTTTGAGCGGTTTCAATTAGCTGTGAGACATAGCTTGTCATGGAGTCGCTTGTCTCAAGGCGGATCGAAATGAGATTGCGCAATAGGTTTATTTTACGCGTGTAGCCCGAATCGTCAAACAATGACTTTAATTTTGCCCACAAACTACTCGCTTTACTTTCATTTTTGATGTGAACATACAAGGATGGTTCTATAGTCATCACTAATTTGGCTTTTGCTTTCTTGTTCTCTTCTTCACTCAGCTCTGCACTTTTCAATATGTCGATTCCCTCGAGGATCAAATAGTTTTCAACCGCGAACGCCCAGTCGTCGTAGTTTTCCCTGCCCTTAAGCTTGGGGACGCTTAGGGAATAATTTCCAGCCATTTTTTTTTGTGTCGCATTGAAAGATTACAAAGATTAATACTGATTAATTTAAATTTTTTCGGGACTGGGCCCATAACCTAATAAAACACACAGAGTGGTTGCCATAGACTGTCTATATTTTATTATCATTGTTGCCAGCAGAAGAAATACAGATTATATATTTTGTTATAATACCAACAATCAGACTGTCCCATTGCGCCCAGTACGCTTTAGTGACAGCGCCAGTGGGTGCAACCTCGCTCCAGATTGGTTTTACGTCACCCCGTTTCTTCCATGTGATGATGTGCCGAAGGTCGTCATCTCTTTCTTGAGCCTCCCTCATAGCATCATTCTCCCAGAGACCCAAAGGACTTGTTCTCGTTAGCTTTAATGTTACTTCATGAGATTCCTGCTTAACACAATGTTTGCAGTCTTCCGAACACGGCCTTCGTGAGAGTGCATCGGCATTCCCATGCGTCTTTCCGCTGCGGTGTTCCGTCTCGAAGTCATACTCCTGGAGCTGTTCAATCCATCGAGCTACTTGACCTTCTGGGTTCTTGAATTGCAGTAGCCACTTCAAGGCTGCGTGATCCGTTCGCAGTAAGAACGGTCTGCCGAGGAGATATTTATTGAAGTGTTGTAGCGTCTTTACAACAGCCAAGAGTTCTCTTCTTGTCACACAGTAGTTTTTCTCTGGCCTGGATAAAGATTTGCTGAAATATGCAATAACAACTTCTCTTTCACCCTGTTTCTGAGATAACACCCCTCCAATGGCCGTGTTGCTTGCATCCGTGTCGACTATAAACCGACCTTCCGGTTGTGGATACCCTAGGATTGGTGTTTCACACAGATGTTTCTTCAGTTTCTGAAAAGAATCTTCACAAGTACCATCCCAACTAAATTGTCGTTTATCTTCTGTCAGCCGGTGTAATGGCTTGGCTATCTCTGAGAATCCCTGAACAAAACGCCTGTAGTATGAGCATAGGCCGAGGAATGCCCGCACTTCGGTTTTGTCCTTAGGGGTAGGCCATTTTTGAACTGCTTCCAGTTTCTCCGGGTCTGTCTGGATTCCATCACTGGAGATAACATGGCCGAGATAATTGACCTTACTCCTGAATAAACGACACTTTTTCAGGTTCAGCTTTAATTTGGCTCCCTCTATTTTTGCGAAAACTCGCTCCAAGTTTCGCAAATGGTCCTCGAAGTCACGGCCGACAATGATGACGTCATCTAAGTAGACTAAGCAAGCCTCTCCAACTAAGCCTGCCAGTACACACTCCATGAGTCGCTCAAAAGTGGCAGGTGCGTTGCACAATCCGAAGGGCATGACGTTAAATTGCCATAAACCTTTTCCGGTCGAGAAAGCTGTCTTCTCCTTGTCTTTTGGATGAATTTCCACCTGCCAGTATCCAGATTTCAGGTCTAGGGTCGAGAACCATTTCATGCCACTCAAGGTATCCAAAGTGTCGTCGATTCGAGGTAACGGGTAACTGTCCTTCTTAGTGACATCATTGAGACGCCTATAGTCCACACAAAATCTCGTGCTACCATCTTTCTTCTTCACTAATACAACAGGTGAGCACCACGGACTTGCAGACGGTTCAATGATCTTATTCTTTCTCATGTCCTCCAAAAGGCCTTCAACTTCTTTTTCCTTTGCAATTGGTATCCGTCTTGCTCGTTGACGAATTGGTCTCTCGCTTCCGGTATCTATCCTGTGCTGAACCATCGACGTTCTTCCAAGGTCCCCTTCTTGACTGGAGAAGATATTCGCGTAGCGCTGTAAAAACTTCTTAGCTTTCATGCTCTGCGAATAAGTCAGATTACTCTTGCAGTCATCGAGTAGCTCAGTCACTAGTCCATAGTTGTTGCTGTTTGCCGAGTCTGCGCCTGTCATTGAACTACACTTTTTCATCCAGACACCTTCCTCGCACTTTCCAATGACGTCACCTTTGTTCAAGCAGATCTCGCGATCACCAAGATTCAAAACCTTGTCCACAGCGTTACTGCTTCCACTAACAACGGTTCTCGCCGTCATCCGTTTTTGCGCCGATGTCTTGGTAGGTGTGTCTTCGATCAACACGCATCTATTTGACTTTTTCTTTCCCTGATCCCGGGCAGGGGATGAAGCCCCTTGCTTCTTCAGCTCCTCTATTTGTTTCTCCATCCTTTTCATCCTTGCCATCTGGGTCTCCTTCTGCGGGCAGTTGAGCTGAAGATGGCCCCTCTCACCACACTTGTAGCACATGACTCCATATTTTTTCTTCGTAGGAGCCTTAACCTCACTGACTTTCTCAGAGACCTCGCGGATCTTATGAGTCTGCCGTATGTCATGGCGAACAGCCTCGACCTCCAAAGCATGCGCCAATGCTTCCTTTAGCGAGGTATGGTGACGAAGCCTCACTGCAGCTCTGACCTCCTGGTCTTTGATTCCGTCGACAAATGCTTGAACAATATTCGTGTTCACCATCTTGGTGTCGGCTCCCGGGTGTGCCTTCCTGACGAGTTTTTCTATTTCCAACGCCCATTGCTGTAGTCCTTCTCCTGAGCATTGGACTCTGTCACGCAGTTGGGCACGGAACACGTGCTCCAGGTGTCGCTCCCCGTATCTGGATTCAAGTGCCTCCATCAGGTCTTGGAACCCATTTCCTGTATGTGGCAGTGCTTCCAGGATCGACAAAGCTTGCCCTCTGAGCGCAACAGTGAGAGCGGTCAGGCATTGTTCTTCCGTCCATCCGTTGGCGGTAGCAATAATCTG
This sequence comes from Carterocephalus palaemon, assembly GCA_944567765.1. Taxonomy (NCBI): domain Eukaryota; kingdom Metazoa; phylum Arthropoda; class Insecta; order Lepidoptera; family Hesperiidae; genus Carterocephalus; species Carterocephalus palaemon. The sequence continues at coordinate 364,312 of OX155641.1, forward strand.
GAACTGCCTACGATAAGCGTACCAGGAAGTAGTGCCGTCGTATGGTGGCACTTTTACTCTTGGTCCTTGCACCACTCCGGTAGTTCCACTAGACATCGCAACTCCCATGGTTTCAAGCCGCACTACTTTCTTTTGTAGTTCAGCGAGGCCGGTTTTCACATTTTCAACATCCAATCCCAACCCAGTAACTCGTTCTTCCACTACGTCGAAATCTTTTCGAAGCTTAATCACCATGTTGCTAACATCATTTATAGCCCCAAGCACTTTTCCCTGGAGGTCTTTTTGTTGCTCTTGTAAAACGCCCAACTTGCGTTCCTGTGACTCTTGCATAGCACCGAGCTTGCGCTCTTGTGACTCTTGCAAAGCATGCAAAGCACCGAGCTTGCGTTCTTGTAACTCTTGCAAAGCACCGAGCTTGCGTTCTTGTGATTCCTTCATTTCCTGAATTAATTCAAATAAACTTCCTAATTGAAGAGCCACTTGAGGGGCTGTAGAAGCTACGGTGCCGCTGGTGGGCGTGGCCTGTCTGGTAGGCGTGGTCTGGTGGGCGGGGCCAGTGGGCGGAGCTTGGTCCCCAATTGTGGCCTCCGCAGCTCGTTGTGCCCTTGTCCTGACGCCCTCCTGTAAGTCCTCTCTCGGAGTCAATGGCATCTCCAAATCCCACTTCTGACACCAGTTGTTACGTGTTAGGGTTCGAAGGATTTGGAGAGAAAGACCTGCTGACTCAATGAAGACTTTATTCACTAGCACTAACACAAAGCACTCAAAGTCAAAGTCAAAGTCAAATAATTTATTTCGCTATGAGGTGATTAGACACGCTTAACGAAAGTCTAGGTACCTAACTAAAAACTACTTAAACTACTAACTGATCTATATAAGGCAAAGGATTAGCTATTGATTATTGAATGAATAGCTAATCCTACACAGGTGTCTAACTTGCCTTAAGATAAATTTACAATAATTACCTACCACTAAGCTAAGCTCTAAGTCACGATAGACTATCTATATGGTCATCGGCTTTAGGAAGAATTTACAATATTCTTATCCTATGCCCTAGTGTAGGCCGAGAGAGAAAAAAGCCGGAGGAAAAAACTCTCGGTACTCTTTTAAAATTCAAATTAATTTTTACAGAAAAATGCACAGTATGACCATGACATGATTAAGTCAGACACGAGACAGCCAATCGTGTATGCCAAGAATCACCCCATATGCCACCTGCTTACAATTTTTAGTATAATTAATACAGAAGCATAGTGATAGCCTGTCAGAGTTTAATTCAGTCCCATGCCTTTATATCATCCAAATACTCCTGAATATTATAATAAGCTTTTCGACATAATGTTTGTTTGATGGTTTTTTTAAACCTTTGTAAAGGCAGAGACTGAACCGCAGCCGGGACTTTATTGAATATTAGAATAGACATTCCTATGAAGGAACGACTTTTCTTACTAAGCCGGCATTTAGGAAACGCTAATTTGTGGCCGTTCCTTAGTGTTACATTGCGTAAGGCATTTAGGTCACTACGACTTACAAACTGATGCCTATTTTTACGAATATACATAATATTCTCATAGATGTACTGCGATGCAAGGGTTAGGATGTTTATTTCCTTAAATTTTTCTCTAAGGGAGTCTCTACTTTTCATTTTGTATATATAACGGATAGCCCTCTTCTGCAAAATAAAAATAATATTAGCATCAGCTGCATTACCCCAGAGTAAAATGCCATAGGACATTACACTGTGAAAGTAACTAAAATATACCAATCTAGCGGTATCGACATCCGCCAAACAGCGTATCCTTTTAACCGCGTAAGCTGCAGAACTTAGTCTATCCGCCAGTCGACAGATATGGGGTCCCCACTGCAACTTCGCATCAATGGTGATTCCAAGGAAAACAGTCGAGCTAACTAAGTTCAGTTTTTCACCATTTAGTTCAGGTTGCTTATCTACTTGTTTCACATTAGGTGCTGAAAATTTTATGCAATTGGTTTTATTGCTATTTAAGAGTAGGTTATTTACGCTAAACCAATGCACAACTTCAGAGAGAGCATTGTTTACATCGTCATAGTTAGTTTGTTGCCTGTTTAATTTGAAAATTAATGAGGTGTCATCTGCAAACAATACAATCTCGTTATTATTCTCTACCATATAAGGTAGATCGTTAATATATATTAAAAACAGGAACGGACCCAGAATCGATCCTTGTGGGACCCCCATCTGTACTAAAGACCCAGACGATCTTGTACCGCTTACTTCGACTTTCTGAGTTCTTTCGCTGAGATAAGAAATCAGAAGATTCAGCGCGGTATTTTTAATGCCATAGTGATTGAGTTTCCTGATTAAGGTTTCATGCTGTACACAATCAAATGCCTTGGACAAATCACAGAATATGCCCAGAGCATCCAATGAATTCTCCCAAGCATTGATAATATCAGTAAATAATTCAACTCCCGCATCAGTTGTTGAACGGCCTTTTGTGAAGCCAAACTGTTTGTTATGTAGGAGTTTATTACTTGTAAAGTAGCTAAGAAGTTGCTGGAGAATTATTTTCTCAAATATCTTACTACAAGCCGGTAAAATGGAAATCGGCCTATAGTTAGTTGGATCTGTGCTATTTCCGGACTTGAATAAAGGTATTACTTTGCTTTGCTTCATTAGGTCAGGAAACTCTCCACTTTTAATACAGTTGTTAAATATTAAAGCTAGGTGGGGTGCTATTACATCTATAATTGTACTTATAAGTTTAACCGATATACCCCAAAGATCTGTGGTGTTCTTAATTTCTAATGATTTAAACATTTTGATAATTTCATTGGCGTCTGTGGGTCGGAAAGAAAAAATACCCTTGCATGCATTTACATTTTTCTTGAGCAACGATTCGGCGACGTCGGGAGAAGACCTCAGTGATTTAGTGGTTAAAACTGGAACGTCAGCAAAGTACTTTTCAAATGCTGATGCTATCTGTTTATCGGTTTTAATATAAGAATTGTCAATGAAAAGCTCACTGACACCATCGCGTTTTCTGACTCTTCCAGTTTCCGCATTAATAATATTCCAAGTCATTTTAATTTTATTACAGCTATTTCTAATCTTGTTTCTTATGTGAATCGACTTGGCCGTGGAACATACTACCTTAAATATTTTAGAGTAATTTCTTACATAGTCGCTAAAGGCTTTACTTGTATTATATGACTTCTCATGTAAAAGGTCATATAACTTTTGCCTACTTCTAAAGATTCCCGTAGTCGCCCAATCATTGAACGATTTACAATTCTTTGGAGAGATTTTTTTTGCAGTAAATACAGATTTATAGGCGTTATTTATATGAAAACATAATAAACTATATTGCTCATTTACAGTTTCATTCAATGGTATTGTAATCCGGTCCGTAATCATGTTTCTAAACCTCTCCATTCGTTTTTTAGTCACAGGAACGACCACACTGCTCTTACTAACCTGTTTATCCTTATTATACTTAAAAGAAACCAACTGACCACTGTGATCAGAACTGAGTTTATGGATAATACCCGAGTAGACAGGTGTTCCATCTGTGAAAATGTTATCAATACATGTTGCTGTGGTATCTGTTATTCGAGTTGGTTCTAAGAACTGGTTAATAAGATTATTACATTTGAATAAAGATAGAAATTTAACACTTAAAGATGTATTGTCCAATAAATTAATATTAAAATCTCCACACACTATTATGTCCTTGTCTTTTTTTCCTGATACTTTTAATAATAATTGTTCCAAAACTAATTCAAATTCTTCATAACATGCACTAGGTGGTCTATAGATACTTACTATAATACAATGCGTTAACTCTACACAGGCTATCTCTATAGTTCGTTCAATGGAAAGGCTCACAATGTCTTTACGGACCTTAAATGTCAGGTCCTTTTTTAAAATGATTAAAGAGCCACCATGTATCGCTGTCTTCCTACTGAACGAACTCGCAACTAGGTCAAACACTAAACACTAGGTCCAACACAATGCACTAGGTCCAAACACAAAGCACTAACGATGTCCTAGGTCGTAAGCCAAGTCGTAGGTTTCACTTGTTTCACTCCGGTATCACTAGTTTTCACTTCGAAGTCGCCTCGAAAGCTCGAACTGAACTCAACTCACGGCCCTCCCCGCGACTATTTATACGTGCCGTCGCGAGTACTAGACGATTCTGGAAAGATACCGCGTGTTCCCGAACACGCGAGAATACAGGCCCACTAACGCCATCTAGTATCGAGTCGGGATATCACGTTGTCTATGCGTTCACTGAGTGGTTCCACCAGCGGCGCTAGATGGCGCTAGCTTCCCTGTGCCTTCGTAACAGTATCAACTTATATTAGTAGTGTTTCATGCCGTGTTCTTCTCGGTAGCATCAACTTCGTGAACCGGTTGTGGATAAAAATGTTGATCAAACGTTAATTATGCGTATACAAATACTCGTACTATATAGAGAATAATAAATGAATCTGAATCATTGCAATGTTCAGGTGATGCTGCTACTTTGCTATAAATCCACAAAATAAGTCCTCTGTAATGGTCCCAAGCCCAGCGTCCATAGCCTAATGGCTCGCGTCGATTCAATGAGATCGAAAGAGTTGTGTGGATGGGTGACCGCTAGTGGCAAAAATTTCTAGGACGCTACCGTACTTCGGAGGGCACGTAAAGCCGTCAGTCCCGGTTGATTTCAATGCTGGAAACAGTCGTTAAGCTTTGTCGAAGACCTTCGGGTGGCTTGAGAACATTTGACACTGGGTTGGTCACTAACCCCTCCACCAATCCGCATTCGAGCAGCGTGGTAGAGTATGCTCTTGACCTCCCGCAGCAGTGTCATTGGGGGAGACCCGTGCCCAGCAGTGGGACGTCTGGTTCCAAAAGCTAGTGCCTCTACTTTCGATCATCTACAATACTACCAATCCGCAGTTGTCATTCAACGCGAGCGTCATAAGAATTTTGACCCAAGAAACTATTTTAACGATTCATTTCATTTTACCTTAAGTGTAAGTTCTTGTAACATTTAGTATTCAGCTCAGGTTGGAACACAGTCACTTCCTCTCAGGAGTCCTTCTGTCTGTGACCGGAACCGTTGCTTGTCTGCAGGAAAATACTGCCGAATCTAGCCTCAAGGTGGTACGATAGAGACTGAAGCCTTGCAATTAGGTAGAGCACGTTTGAGAGAAACATATCGTAATATAAACATAGCGACATCACGCCTGCATTTACCCGAAGGGTTAGGTAGAGGTGTACAAACTTTGAATGCCATATTTATTTATATCTAATCAACAGCCTAAAATATAAATTTTATGCTTCTAGTTCTGAAAATAAGAATACTTTCATACAACCTTTCATCCCCCTTTTCAACCCTTTATAACCCTTTTCTCCAATTAAAAAGTAGCCTATGTCCCAGGCTCTAGACTATCTGTGTACCAAATTTCATTTAAATCGGTTCAGTAATTTTGGTGTAAAAGCGAGACAGATTGACAGAGAGAGTTACTTTCGCATTTATTATTAGTATGGATTACAGATAAGGAATTAAAAAAACACGACTTTAAAAAGAAAACTTGTAAAGAGATGATAAAATATTAAGTACAACATAGTTAATTACGAAGAAGATCCTGAGAGATACTCTGAGGCCACACTTAAACTTACTTATTGAGTATATCTAAATCATAATCAGAAATACTGGCATAGATTAGGGAAATTCATCTTTAGAGTATGAAAACAGTGTGTTAGATAAAACAGACACAACGTTGTATCCTCCCGGTGAGAGCGAGCAAGCATCATGCATGTTCGACAGTGAGATATGCGTAGATCGCACCATGACACAGACGACAATGACCTTCAGTAAAAAATCGAGAAAATCTAGCTTTGTGTGACGGCAAAGGTACTTTAATTACTAGTATTATAAATTTGGGGGTCGTAAGTATGTTAGCGTAAATCTAAGCTTTGTAACGTAGTCGTATTTGTTAGAGCAAATGTCAGTTGCATTTGTAGAGTAATATTACTTGTACTAATAAGTATTCTGTGGTAATATCAAGAAAAGAGTAGTCATAGAGCACGAAGCTTGGTCATGCTTTGAACTTGAACGTCAAGCCTAGCCAGATAACTAATGTATGAATGTATGTAGGAATGCATGTTCGTATTATGTATTATTTAATATAAGTATCTGTGCGAATGTTTAAAATTAAACCACTTTGTGGTTTAATCTTTTCACCACGTGTTTTTTTTCAATGATTAGATGGTAGCGGTGGAAAATTTTGACCGTAGCGTATGCATTAAGCTTGCCATTTCCAACCTATACATCTTCGTATGTGGTTCAATATGCATATATGGCATTGAGTATATTGTATTTGTTGGTGGTTTAACAATAATAATTAATTAATAAATAAATAGAGTAGACTATACAGATACCTATAACACTACTAAATTATTTATTGTTTTAATTAGGTAATAAGAATTGCAATCAGAAAATAGAATTAAAATTCCAGGTCATTTCAATGAGGCAATGAATGTAATTGTTACGTTGACAATGTGATTTTTTGTTTAACTTTTCATGAAACGTTCATTAAAATTACATAAAATTAAAATATTCAAGCCATTTTCCATTGTGCATCTTTTTGCTTTGAAAATAATTTTTCCAATTGTTACCAAATTTCCCAATATTAAAAATTACCCTTTTAATGTATGTATTTAATTATTTTTGGGATTACAAAAACATAATGAATTTTTAATTATTGTGATGTAGAATTATAATGAAAAGATTAAATATAAATATACTAATTAGTTAGGAGATTTATAAATTAACGTAATTTATGAAGACACTAAATTGCATTCTGACTTACCCTTACATACCTAGGCAATGAAGTACCTAATCCAAATCCTTACTACAAATTAGATTCGAAGGTCGATAGGATTACATACAGAAATAACAGAAATACAAGTATAAGATGATAATAGGAACGTTAAAAGTGCTTAAGCGGAAATAATTCATATGCGGCTGGTTAATTAAATGCACAAAGAAATTCAACGGCGTACATCCATTCCGGAGGACACGGTGCTCAAACGTTACCGCGATGTTTATAACGTTGTCACGGCGAGATACGCGAGCGCGAGAGCGGCTCTAGTTTACTGCTGTCAGGACTAACTATCGCATTAACCTTTACATCTCTAATATACATTTTTCTTTTTGTGACAGGTCGCGCTGACGCGGTGAATTAGCGCCGCAATTATAATTGTTGGATCATTAAAATCAAAGTGTGGCCGGGCCGGCGCCCGCGCACCCGCGCCAGCCACCAGCCACGCCACTCCTCCGCCGGTCGCCGCGCGGGACGCACGTCTCACATTCGCGGCCCTCCGAAACAGTGACTTAGTGTTGTAATCATAATCGCATACCATTCGCAATTTTTAATTGAGTGCATCCATCGGAATCACAATCCACACGGTTTCTGTGAACGTTTTCTCTAACAAACCGACGAGTGCATTCAGTGTGGAGAAGGCTACATTCCAAACCGGTGTCGTTCTTTAATGGACGACTTGTGTACTACTGTGTGTATTTTGTTAGTTAGCTAAGTGGCCGGTTTAAATGTAGCTCGCCGCTCGGATAGAAACTGTCGCGGACGGAGATCGTGTGCGACGACGGTGTCGTTCAGTATGTAATAGTGATCATAAAAACTCAGGCCTAATTGAGAAAAATGGCTCGCGGCAGGCTCAGTGAAAACGAACGCCACTGCCTCGACTCGGGCGCAAAAAACCAATCGGAGCGAATGCAAGAGACCGAGAAACCGGCTAACGAATGCAAGCCCAACGGGCTGAGGGTCCGCTTTCTCGACGAGGAAGGGAAGATCGAGAGGATGGTCAGCACCGACGAAGTCGACAGCGCAGTCTCTCGCGTGAAAAAGATACACATCCTAAAGAACAGAAGCTCGAGTGAGACGAGCATCCTCTTGAGAAACCCTTCGTTGGCAAAGAGACGCTCGAGTATCGAACGCCGGTTCAGCGATGGCCAGAGCGACAATCTCAACAACAACTCCCTCAGCGAGAATCTCAATGGAAAATCGATAGATACAGATAAATCAGATAAGACTGAACACAGCTCAGACAATACCAAAGATACGAGCCAGAGCTATAAGAAAAACTGCAACGTGTATAGCGTGAACCAAGCGAAGACGCTGACGCCGGAGCGGAAGAAGACGATTCCGTTGACGATTCCCAGATTGATTGCGCATAAGGAGAACGGGCAGGGGAGGTCTATATTGCCAGCGGAGGTTTGCTTGGCGGATGGCGCGTCGGGCAAGGATTTCACAGCGCGCGCGATCGGGAGGCTGTCCAGGGGACTGGGACGGCTACTGCGTCGCACTAACAGCGTGCGAATCAGCGAGCCTGATCCTGTTTACAAGGTGGCCTATCTCGGCAATGTACTCACCGGATGGGCTAGAGGTAAGTCTGATTCATATCTTTAATAGCATAATAGCATGTAATCACTCGAAATGTTTTATGTTTATCGAAAGATTTATCATGTACCGAAATAGTTTTTGCTGATTGGAATTTGAAGTAATCATTTCTATTGTTTTATGTTATGTTATCATTATTGTTACGTACAAAACGATATGAACGACGTATAAATATTAATGCTTGAGAATATATAAATCACTGGTCGTAGGATACCTCCCTGCAAAACACTTGTCTGTTGTTTGAAATTACGTAAACATTTTATCAAGTAGTGTCTTCGTTTTACAATAAGATCACGTTTCATGTCCAGTGTTGAGGCTGAATATTGAACAATGTTATTACAAGTGCTTTGGGGACAACATTGTGCAGTTGTTTCTTTCGAAGGCAGTTGACTAATATTGTTAGTTTAGTGATTCGTTTCTAGTAATAGCGTGTGTCTACAAACGTATTTGATTAAGACTCATGCCTCAATTAAGATATCGCATACAAACAAAACAGTGCAACCTCATAATTTAGTTATAGTAAGGGACGACCTGCAAATAGTAGTTTTATTTAATTTATTCAGATATATATTTAAATCACAGGAATTATGTCATTTACCATTACCATCTACAGTGAGAAAATAAGAGTTGGAATTGCTTCCTAAACCATTATTACTTGTTAGTTGTTGTTGCCGCTCTGTAGTTTTATGTTGTTACAAAATCTAAAGATACAGATCTTCAAAAGGTTATAGGTAAGGTTTCTATTAGAAGACATGCAATGCAACGCAACCCCACATTAATTTTAATTATAAATGTAGCCTTGATATGCGAGTAACGGCGATAAATTATATTCGAGTCCTTGACCAACATAATTAAGACTATTGCTGAAAACCTTGATGATAAATTACATATTAAACAGTATCAAAAGAAATTAAAATTATCAAAGTTCAAACAAGAACTAATATTTTACGTTATTGAGAATTGTTTGTTTAAACGCAAGTGCAGTAAAAAATTATTTTTAAGACTAAGCAGACTGGATACAGGGTTAACAAAGCAAAGGCCGGTAATGCGTAAGTAGTTCAAGGTGAATTTGAATGGGCGTTTCGGTCTTCATGATCTTTAAATAAATTTTGATCGAGCGTTTCAATTTTATTTAAATTTTTGCATCTACTGTAATTATCTAGTAACGATCAAAAAGGTTTCATTTTGAATGAAAATGGAGTTCTTAAAGTGTTCCGAACGTGGTCTAAATTTATCCCAATTGAACGATCACAAGGCGATTTATGGTTGAAATTTTGACGATTTTGTGCATCATAAGTTATGCTACTAATATTATAAATGTCAATGTTTGTTAGTTTGTATGTTTGGATGTTTGTTACTCAATCATGAAAAACTACAGGCAAAACAAATCTAACATATTTTGTATATTTTTATTGGGATTTAGTAGATTGTTGGCATCAAACCGGTTATTGTTCGTATTTAATGTTTTATTTAAGTTTTCATTGATTACTGAAATGGGTTTAAATAAGTGATGTGTTGTTGGAAAACAAAAACGGATTGTCGAAAAAAATTCCACAGTAAAGGATAGACAATTTATGTAAACTAAAAATAAAAACGGGTCTAAGATAGAACCTTGCCGAATCCCTAAATTTATAAAATATCGAGAAGATTGACACCCGTTTACTTGAACTCGATGCACTCTATTTGCTAAGTACGATATAACCAGACGTTTATAAAAATTTGAGAGTCCACTCCAGAGACAGAAAATCTCCTCCGAACATGGTGCATCATTAGTTACTGTATCTGTTCATGGGGGGCCACGGGGAAGACGTACATGACTGAGGTAGAGCGGGCTCAGCGAGCTCTCCTAAAAGTATTATTAGGAATTTTGATAATCCTCATAGAAGTGACACCATATTCAAGTAAAAATTGAACTATTGTTTACCAGGTTGAAATCTGGAATATCATAGAATAAATGTCATGGAAATGGAACAAAACAATCTATGTGAGAAAGAAACAAACAACTTGAAATAGTTTGATAATGTTTACAAATCTATCCATACTAATATTATAAATGTGAAAGTGTGTTTGTTTATTTATTTGTTTGTTTATTTATTTGTTTGTTTGTCCGGCTTTCACGTCGCAACGAAGCTATTATATGGTATGGTTTTTGTGTGTGGAGATAGTGAGGAGGGTGGAGAGTGACGTAGGCTACTTTTTACCGCGGTGAAACATCCCCATGGGAAGATATCGATGTTTTGTTATTTGCTAGATATTTAGTTCCGGATGTTGTTAATAGATGGCGTTTATTTAGCGAAAATTTAGTTAAGTAGTTAGTATAGCAGTTAAGTAGTTAGTATCTTTTTATCGTGGAACTGTCACTATTCATCCACCAATAAATGTGTCATGTATGATAAACAACTCATTGTTAATTCCCTTTGACCACGCGGGCGGAGCCGCGGGCAAAAGCTAGTTTCTATATATGTAATTTGTATATTTGTTCATTGGTAACCTCATGATTTATTAGGCAATTATCAAAATATATTTGAAACAGGCAATTTAATTATGATATTTTTAATCTAAGAATTATTATTCATATTGTGAGCAGTACTGGTTTTGATCAGCAACACTGGTTCTTGGCTTGAACCAGTATTGCTGACGTCGACCTGAACATGTTTATGGACAAGAATTTAATTTTAGGCAAATTAGCTTGCATACTGACGTCAGAGCGGTGATAGATCGTTGTTGAACACATTGTCAAACTATTGGCGAGTAGAAGACGAGTGCCAAATATTGTACAGAATAAGTTTGTTTAGGCACAGAAAAATACGGCAACAATTTAGTTTTATGTTTTTATTTTAAATCTACTTATGTTACATATAATGTTAAATATAAATTTAAGAATTTAAAATTATAAATGGTCATCGCTCAGCGAAATAAAAACCTAAGTATGTAGATTGGAATAAATTAAAATCTGGTTCAGTTAATGGTCATGCCCGTGGTGCCAAATTTTAAACGTTTTATTCTAAATTAAAAGTATTTGTTTGTTTCAAAATACCTCTATATAAAATTGTTAAATATTTAAATATGGAATGAAATTTTGATATAGTTATTGCCCACTCCCTTGTAAAACCTTCCAGATAAAGTTACCGTTACAAAGATTGGTTATATACAAACTAGAATAACTGTTTTATTGTAGATACAATTAAAAAAGAAAATGCTATCAAATATTGTAAATGCAGAAGTCTTGTTCTTAAGAAGATTCACAAGATTTTTTGACACTGCACACCAGTTTTCAGTAAAATCGGGCGTGACACTGTAAAAAAGAGAATTTTGCGAATTATTTATATTATAAATATGTACTCCTTAATTTTGATACCTAATGAATGTTTCTTTTAACGTAAGAAAACCTTAGGTTATTATATAATGCGGACTATACACTATCTCAGTTATAAAGATCTTGTAGATTTATGTATTTTCCAATAAAGTAGGTATCGTTTTTTCATTCGCGATGCGACAAGTTCCTTATGCTGGCTAATATTTGAGCCGAGGGATAGTCTCACATGAAAACAGCTCGTATACACCAAGATGAAAACAAATATTATCACAGTAATATTATTAACATGTTATGAAAATGGATGGCATAAGACATGTATATAAAAATAGTTCTCATACCAAATTCACACATACACGCACTCAGGTCTATGTTGGTGGTGGTTTTGGTAGTTCGGTATGTTTCAAATTATACCAACAATTATCAAATTTTTATTATTTTATACCAGTTATCAAATTTTTTGTAAAGTGTTTTTCAGGGACTGTTTGTTTGATATTTGTTATTGTAAGAAGTAATTATCACTTTCCTGCATGCAATTACCTCGCTGTGTTTTGGATGTAGATAAAATTATCATATCAGTTTAGAAATATTAACTAAATAAATCAAAATATAGTGTTATTTTCTGTAACAAGAGCCCGGGCGATACTTGACAAGTACATGTATACACGTTGCAGTTGGTTTTGCAACGTGCGTTTCCTAATAACATCTAATAGAATTTGTAGAGCGAAGCGATCAGCGTACAAAACTTTCGATTCGTCGGTGCGTTCATCTGAGGCTTGCCTCGCGGCATTAGCTGGTACACTCGGTAACAAAATATTTTTTCTAATTTACAAGTTGCATAAACGTATATATAGCTGTCTGTATCTACATACATATTAAATTAGATACTATGTAAACATAAATTTCTTAACATTGCATAAGCACCTGGTATTATTTTCAATTTTACTAACTTCTTACTTAGTAATATTTTACTAAACAATAAATAAAGAATCTATTTAATGGACTGCGTTACAAGGATAACCATGAAATACGTGTTGATTTCTTAATTTTTATAATACTTTAGGTTATTGTGTTATACATTTTGATGTGGATGCTATAGTGTAATATGGTTGGCCGGTATTTTCGGTGTGTGCTGGTGGACTTGTAGAGACAAATCACTCTTTGTAAGATGAGTAACCTACGAGTTAATTTATAATACGAACGTTAACTTACGAATAAATTAAGAATCACTCTTTGTAAGCTTAGTTAACCTACGAGTTATTTTAGAATCACTATTTGTATGATTAGTAAACTAACGAGTAAATTTAGAATCACTCTTTGTAAAATTAGTTAACTAACGAGTTAGAATCACTCTTTGTCAGCTTAGCCTACGATTCCAAATTAAGATTTTCTCATTTACATTTTAACTATTGAAAACAAGTACCTACCAGCCCACCTTACGCAGTAAGAACTGAAATCACTATTTACCTTCTGAAATATAAGTCAAAATGTATTGCAAAACATACCGTTGATACGTTCTGTGTCTTCATCTGTCAGACTCGACTATTGAGTGACAAGATAATTAGATAAGGTCGTCTGGGATATTAGAGGATTGCGAAATTTCGGGTGTTTTAACTGATACTCGTATCTTTGTATTGGCTGGCGATGAAACTCAAATCGCAACAAGATAACAATGAGACGCTACATCAGCGATATGTATCGATATGAAAGTGGGCCATCGTCATGGAAGTACATTTTATAATGTACTTCCTGAGAAAAATAGATTGATCGATATTGAATAGAATAGCAGCGAAATTATGGCTTTTAATGTTAATTTCTTCATTATGTAATGTTACACCTGGCCTGGTTTCGATCCCCTACACACTATTACATGGGACCTAAATATAACTGGTGAAAGTGGGTGTACTTAACATTTCTCAATAATAAGTAATAATATTAAATAAATAAATAAATATCATGGACATTCTCACACACGGCCGTCTGACCCCAAATTAGGCGCGAGCCTGTGCTATGGTTGTCAGAGACTGATATACTCGTACATACATATATATTTTCAATAACATATTTAAATAAATAATATTAACATCCAGACACAGAACAAACACAAGTGTTCGTCACACGAATGTTTGTCCTGAGTGGGATTCGAGGCAGGGTCACTACCAACGGGCCCGTCTTAATAATAAGTAAATAATAATAAAGTAATAATAAGAAAGGCGTGATTTTATGTCATGATATACTTAAATAAGCTATACAGACACTAATTTTCAGTAGCTTTTTGTCTCAGTTCAAACCGTTTAATAGACTTGCATTTGAGTTGTCTATTTCATCCAGTAGTTATAGGGCATATATTGAGTTTCGTTTATTTATCTTTTAATGTATTGATGAACTTATACATATACACAAGTTTTAATTATAATCCCTTAGTACCTGCTTGTCTGTGGAACAAGAGGGAAAGTAACTAAACTAAACTAAAGGACCATCACATTTTCTTGAATAAGATAGCAAACGAGCTCCACACATCCAATGTCGCCCATAGTGTTTGGGAAACATATTTGTGCAACCAAGTGCATTGTACACTAACTACTTAGTAGCCATGTACTTGAAGTATTCAAGTACTTACTGCTTGCATTACGCGCAGGTTGGTGTACGTCTAGTCCAGCAGATTACCAGGATAGCATGAAGCCGCAAGAGTCCAGTTACCGCTTACATAAGCGGCGATACCTACTTCGTTACAGCTTACAGCCTTACGTAATTCTCGTTCTATAACGTATGTTTTGTGGTAAATATGAAAATATCCTCATTTTGCACTTTATAGGCGGTTTACTGGTAGTGAGAAGAGAAGGAGTTGATATAAAGGAATCATTATTGCCTCGACTAGGTATATCCAATCCAGAATATAAAATTTAATATCACTATTATGACAGCATACGATACATTTATCATTTCGCTGTGCTTATATATCAATTGTTTGTAATATCGGGCGACCCTTGACACTGTTCCAATGTCTTACAAATTATAACCCGGTCAATATACCCGTGATAACTGTGATATACTTTGAACAAGACTCAAATAGGGAGTGAGAATGCCAGTCAGCATAGGGAGTTAGAAAATTAGTTGGTCTGTTCCTTAGTAGGTATGATGACTGGCAGGTACTGTTAGTTGGTGTTAGTACACCAAATCGTAAATAGTAAATCCAACACTTTCTCTCTTTTTCTGTAGGTATGTGTTTTGTGCCGTCTATTGATCCATCCATCCTTTTGAGGTCCACTGCTGGACATACGCCTCTCCCAAACACCACGCTGGCCGATTCTGTGCCTTCTGAATCCAGCGGTTTCCCGCCGTCTTCTTCAGGTCGTCTGTCCACCTTGTCGAAGGGCGACTACTCCTTTTTCCGAGTCGTGGTCTCCATTCGAGGACTTTTCTTTTTCTTTCTTTTCTCTTGTGTATTTTGCAAATTCTTGAGATATTTTTGTGGCTACCGCATTAACAAACAGATGCATAACGTCATATATTATGCAAACCAGATTATCCGGAGCGCTCATTAAGCCACTAAGCCTTCGCAACTAATTGACGCAGCGCAGCGTAGCGTTATCTCTGCGATAAGATGGCTCCGGTGAAGATCGAGACCTTGGTCGTGACCGGGAGATAATAATCTTGACTCATAGCGGGTAGGGTGACCCTGCAGTAAGGATTCGTGAGATCCAGGTTCGAATTCGGTAACACTCGCTGATTACTTTACGAGTATGTGTGTGGAAATCTATTTAATGCTGTATTGGTTAAGGAAAATATCATAAGAATACCTGCATGCATGAATGTCTCTAGTATTTATAATCACCACAGATCCACACCCGCCATTGTGTTTCTCACTTAAAAATTATGTGCGTTTTAAATAATTAAACATCACATTTGTATCGGTAATGGAAACCGGCATGTCTACATCATGAATTGACAGAAATACTGTCAATACTCGCTTGTATGCTCGGAGCTATAACCCTTAAATGAAGCACATGAAGCATCTGAGTCAATTTTGTATCTGTGAAGAAAAGCTCTGAATAATATCCATAGAATCTCTACGTAAAGACTGATATTCACTTGCCCAGCGCCTATGCCGACTCTTCACTCATCCTCGATGGGTTATGACGAATAACATTACCTCATCAAGATAAACGACGACAGCAGTGAAGATCGGAGCCTTGGACGTGACCGGAGATAATAACCCTCGACGGCTCGTGGCGTCAACACGCGCTGAACAATGCCATGGGAGTTTTATGCGGAGGAATGTTCACGGACAAAATGTTCATAAACAGTTAATATAGGGTTATGATGACGCGATCCCGGTTTTTACCAAAAACCACAATAATTTCTTTTACACCTATATTATAAAGCCTATGTCACTCAGTGAAATGCAGCTTTCTAATGGTGAAAGAATTTTACAAACACATCTTTCCTATTTATAATATTAGTATAGATGAGTGATCATCAACCCGCCATGTTTGTCTATTAGTCTCGTGCAGAACTGTTGACCAAGTGTGGGTTCGATACCTCGCTGGCACAAAGTAGTATTAATGGGGTTTCGAGTTAGCATAGATTTACGCATTTTTACAAGAGGCTCACGCCTTGTCATTTTTATGTTATTTCTTTCTCTCTTTTCTTTAGTAATATAAGCATCAAGATCCGTCTTCTCATGAGACAAAGAATCCATAGGTCACTTTTTCTCGCCAAGATTACCATCATCTTCAAGGCACAATGCTCACAAGTAGAATTAATTACGATGAGTTTTTCAATACAATGACAAATGGATGGCTGCCGCACATGACAACTGTGACTGACATTGAAAAAGACTCAAATATAGACTGGGATTGTTAGTTCAGTTGAGAGTTAATTAGAACATTAGTTGGTTATTCGTTAGTGGGTCAGAGAACTGTTAAATGGTGTTAGTAATAGTTCGATTAGTAATTGTTAGTACATAGAGTCTCGATCTAAGCCGTTTGTCAGTTCGTTAGTCGGTATGAGGACTGTTAGTTGGTGTTAGTAATAGTCCTGTTAGTAATTGTTAGTACATAAGAGTCTCGATCCAAGTCAGTTATAAATGTGTTGCTACGCTTCAGGACTAAGATGGTCACCTCTAAAGAAGTGTAACCGGAACCTTCCCAACCGGACCACCATTGATTTAAAAACAATTATTACACTGTAGAAATGGTACTAGGTACCGAGGCGGGCGGTGGCCTCCATATGGAACAAAATAGGTTTCATATAAAACGTATATGGTTGGTTCTCTACAGGCTCTACCACCTACCAATCGTGAGCGGAATGTAACAGTGTATTAGCTATTTCCTGCAGCACAGTTTATGCTCAACGTGTACAAATCTAGTAATACATACAATAATATCCTCTGTTATTTACTTCGCCTGATTAATAATTATACTTTTGTGTTCATAGTAGAAGTTACCGGCTTACTCACGTGTGATTTAAGTCGGGAATAGGCCGACTAGTTTCGATCTATTACGATGATCATCTTCAGGAGTGAACGCGCTCGCGGCGGGCACGGCGTACACTGTCTGCCTATTTCCGACTTAAGTCACACGTGAATAAGCCGGTAGCTTCAACTATGAATATAGACACTCACGAATCGTTCAGTAGTAAAATATACTTTTGTGGTCAATCTTGTAGGCACTTTAGGTAATAAATTTTCTTGCTGTTTTATTAACTGCTCTAATTTCAATATGGCATTGACTATGAAGAGACTAGTGGCCTGCAGTGGGCCTCTTTGACCACTATCAGTTTATTTACTATGCTAGAGTTAGGTAAGGCTTGATACATCATTGGTAGAAATTAACAGTCTATAGTACTGTTTCAAAAAAAAAACGTGTCTATTTACATAACTGTAATATACATTTTATAGTTTCTTAGAGACCTCTAAGAACTAAGACTAAACCTTAAGAAATGCAAAAGTAAAAATGTGAACTTGGAAATTCTGTTTACATTCATAACGGAATAAAATTCCGCGCACAATTCCTAGGTAAAATCTCGGTTGAACAATAAGAAAGAGTAATAATTATTTCCTGGGTTCATTAGCATGCCACTTGGCGCTTGTAAGTGTAACAGGAAGTAAGATGCTCAGGCTGTACCGTGTACTGTGCGAGAGTAGTCGCAACAATACAAGTCAATAACATGTCATGACGTACACAAAGATAATAATATGAGAAGGCGAATTGACGTGTCCGAGATTTTGGAAGGCATTGTTTGATAGCAAACATTCGGGTGTCAAAATTGACAGTACAACGCTGAATGAGCTGCAACTTGGCTGCAAGGGCCAGACAGCTGCGGGAGGTCAAGAGCACCACGCTACTCCAATGCGGATTGGTGGAGCGACCAGTGTCGAATTGTTCTCAAGCCACCCGAAGGTCTTCGCCAAGGCTTAACGACTGTTTCCACCATTGAAAACAGCGAGGCCGACGGCCCTCAGCCGCCACTCACCCAGCCACAAACCGACCGCGCCCGTCGTTGCTTACTTTCGATCACATTGAATCGACGCGAGCCACTGGGCTATGGACGCTACTGTATCAGACTTGGAGATGATTTGACTGTGTGGTTTAAAAGCGTTATAGGCAAGTAGCGGAACGTCGGCGTCTCGAGAGGGTCCGCGTTCAAATCCCAGTGGCACGTACTATGAAATTAAATGTCTCCTGCTGTAGTCCAGTGACCGTTAGGAAACCAGAACGCTTGAGAGCTCTCATTCTTGCTCTCGAAGGCATTGGAGTCTGCCAATCGCCTCTCGCGACTATGAACGAGAATGATGCGTGTAAATGGATCGTACATTTGTAATCATCTGCTAGATTCTCAAAACACGCGTGTTATGTTATATGTACTACTTATAAAACATGAATATAATAGGAGCCGACAGCTCTTTATTTTTTATTAATTCTATGGGGTAATAAAATGTTACATTTTGACGTATTGCGCGTTGTCCGTGCGAGAATCGTTGATCGCTACCTGATCGCTGCGAATAACTTATTTTAGTAGACCCGCCGAGAAGCCTTAATCACTCCATACAACACTACTACACTAAATGTTAAAGACTCGCTGTGTCTGAATAACCAAGTTCCCTAGAGATTTATAAACAGATTATTAATGTTATTTTGATCACAACACTTGATCTCTGGTTTTCCCAGGCGAAGAGGTCGACGTTATCAGCTAACTTTGTAAACAAAGTTTTGTTGTTGTAAGAACACTTCACGATCTCTATGAGACAATTAAAATATATATTAAGCCAAAAATAAACTCAATATACACCTCGTAATTACGTTGGAACTCTTTCTCTGACGAAATGGTAATGGTGTTGACTTTTTTTAATTCTGTAACAATATTCGGTAGACGCTTGTTGTGAATACACTTCGTGCAAGCCCGATGTCAAGTCATAGGCAGCAGTAGAGTTTAGTGACACATTTGCACCATTTCGCGCAGGTTAAAGGTTTCAGGGGTGTATTATTGAATCTCACTCGCATACAAAAATCGCCAAAGCGTCTACGAATGTCTAGTTGTCTCTATTTCGCCCAGCGATAGAATGTGTGTGTAGTAAAATTATATAGTACTAGTGGACGCCCGCAGCTTCGCTCGCGTGGAAATAGTCATAACAATAGTTTCGTTTACACCTAGTAATATTATATAGCCTATGTCAATCAGTGAAGATGTAGCTTTCTAATGGCGAAAGAATTTTTTAAATCGGTCCAGTAGCTTTTGTGTGAAAACATTATAAACAAATGTTTCCTCTTTATAATACATATTAGTATAGAATATAGATATAATAAAATTTTAACTTTTCGTAAGCCTACAATCAACTTGTTATGAAATTCGCAAACGAAAATGTTTCGCATACGAATATCTGAAGTCGTATCGGAGAAGTTCAAATAGAGTTCCGCATTCCCGCTGTCGCAAGTCTGGTATTCGAACAGGGGGCCATATTTTGAGGTTTGACGTCGTACTCGCCTCAAAACATGGTTTACAGAGAGGGGAGTCGTCTCCCCACTCTGTTTAGTAGACCGTAAAAGCAAAAAGGCCCAGTCTTTCCGGCATGTCTGATAAGAACTTTTTATATGGTTTCAACGAATTTTGTTACAAGATAGATAGTCTACAGGTGACGTTTGTTACAGGCCTAAGCCCTGATAGACGATTGTATAAGTAACCTTTCAATTTTGAAATCATCTTGTTAGAACTCTTTGATTTGAACTATTTCAGTCATTGATATATGCAGTAGATCGAAACTAGTGTTATATTTAGAAACTACTGTTTTGTCCAAGCGAAGCTGCTGGCTTCCACTAGTGTTTAATAGTTGGTTTTGGTTATCTGGATACGGTGGCATGTTTTGTGTCTTTTTTTATACATTGGTTTAGATTAAGTCTATGATTATAGAGATAATTTAAGATAAAACCTAATTATTGTTAAAACTTAATATTATAAAAATTAATTATGTTAACAATTATGATATGGTGGTGGTTTAAAAATGAAATATGCGCTCTGAATATGGAACACTAAACCTGAATAAATTTGTGCACCTTTTGCTTAGTTTCGCGTCGACACGTGACGTATTCTTACAGATTCAAAGCTCAACGAAACATTCCGTTTGCGAACACTGAATACTGTGTAATAACTATCATCTCATTTTTACTTCATACATATTTTTTTTAAATGTTTATATCAAATAATGTTATTTTCCATTTAATCTGCTTTATCATATCAAATTGATTCATATCTGTTAGTCGATACAAATTAAGCTCCTTAAGTCTGTAAGCTCTTCCTTGAAGCTCTGAATTAATTAACAATGGCAGTTGTAGGGATTGTGACAAACTAATTTGGCGTGTCGGAAATACACACCCAAACCTGCCATTCAATATAATTCGAACATTCTAGACGCGACACAGTGGGAGTGGGAGTGGTGACCTTTTGACCTTCATTTAACCTCATCCACGATCGTCACAGAGGCTAGGGATAAACTATAACTTAGTACCTTCCCACATGCTTAACTTAAGGTTAAGTACAACCTATTCACGTCCCACAGTTGGCAACTCATCTCCACAGCCCAGCTGCGGGAGGTCTAGAGCATACTCCACCACGATGCTCCAATGCAGATTGGTGGAGGGGTTAGTGGCCAACCCAGTGTCGAATGTTCTCAAGCCATCCGAAGGTCTTCGACAAGGCTTAACGACTGTTTCCAGCATTGAAAACAACCGGGACCGACGGCTTTACGTGCCCTCCGAAGCACGGTCCACGAAATATTACGTTTAATAAATTAGTTCACAAGCTAAATCATTGCGCATGCACGACCAGTCGGTAAATTTTCCTAATATCAATTGTAATTACTCACACGTATTAATGTCGAATTAATAATGCATTGTGTCCGTGTGCTCGCAATGTTCGGCTGATGTAATACCGCATGGCGTACGCAGTACAATACCACCTCGTCTGGATCTTGTAGAACATCGAACGAGAGGTTCTGTTATCTGGTCCAGCAGCTCATCAGCGACACACTGGGGGACGCTGGACCACGGGTCACGACGGCTTGGAGCGTTCTTCTGTAGCGGGAGGGTTAGTGGACTGGCTAACCCAACTGTTTGTAGTGAAGGTCACTGAATGGCTCGCTCGCTGCGACCCATAGACGTCCCACTGCTGGCCACGGGTTTCCCCCACAGACATAGTTGCGGGAGGTCTAGAGCATACTTCACCACGCTGCTCCAATGCGGATTAGTGGCCAACCCAGTGTCGAATCTCGACAGCTTAACGTGCCCTCTGAAGCACGGTAGCCACCATGAAATTTTGCCACTAGCGGTCATCCATCCACAAATCGACCGCGCCCGTCGTTGCTCATCTCTATCGATTAGTACATTGATTCGACGCGAGTGTATGGACGCTACACTGAATGGCTAACTAATGTTATCTTGTGTAACCACAAAGACCAACGGGTTAACGTGTCCTTCGAAGCACGGAAGCGGTCAGAAAAAAACACTAGCGGTCACCCATCAAACTGCCTGATGAGACCGGTTCGGCAACGCTATCTCTATCCATCGGTTGATATGGCTTCGGGCCGCAGAACCACGAGCGTTTCACCTCCGGTATATCGCTGCCATCTTGTTTATTCAGATGAATTTCGGCAGATGTCAATAGTATCTATGCATAGTTTAACCGTATCATATCACTATAACATTACAAGCCAGATGTCACGTTATTTAACTTCTATTGATTATTTCGTTTATCATACAACAATGTTGTTGGTGTTTTAAATGAATTAGATGAAAATGTTATATTAATTAATTTAAATCAAGACTAACCAATATCTGAAATGTTTTTTAATTTCTTACAGAAATTTTTTTTTTGATTAATTATATTTTCTTAAATTGGTAGAATCTACTCTACGCAACGCTTTCTAGGCTAGGTATTCCGCTATCAGATATTGCTGTCCCATTTAACACTGTCTTGTTAATAAACCTTAACAACTCGATAAACCGTCGTAGTGGATACTTTCCTGAATTCATGTCAAACTTTCGCTACTGACATAAATTATTCTGACATTCAAATATGTCTAACATTTTATTACAGCTATTGAGACTATACGAGAGAAGTAATCTTTATTATTAATTTATTTGTCACTGGGTAACAAGCTATGGTTTTTGTAACTGTTACGTGAAAAAAATTTAAATTCAAAGAGTTCAATGCTTTGGTCATGAACATTTTAACAATACGTATTTGTATGTGGAATGCATGCTTCACGGCATTCCGAGACATGTGACTCTGACGTCATAACATCTTATGGTCAATTTTAAGTATAGGCTGCAATCTATTAGCAGCCCACTGCTGGGCACGGGACTTTGCGTACAGCGACGCTGCTCCAATGCGAGCGGTTCATTTAAATTTATACATTGTGTCTGAAAAGAGAAAACAAAAGTAATTGTCTGCAAGGATAGCATGGAAAAAGGAATTAAACTATTTGTTTAACTGTAGTACGAGAACCTACACTAACCGAGGTTGATTGCATCCGGTGCGGCAATTAAACCGATTGAGATCTACAGATTTAAGCGATGACCTCAATTGATTAGACAATTGTGTTATTCTACTCGCAGCTCGAAAGATAGCACTGCGCTTTCAATCTCTTTGGAGCGTAGAAAAACCGTTTCATTCACGAATTAAACTTTACGCCTGCAGTGATAGCAGCCTTTTGCAAAACTTCTTTTCTTTACTGTGTTCTCCTGTGTTCTTTTTCTGGTGCAATAAATGCTATTGTATTGTATTGATAGTATCAATAGTATATTATTCGACTGTTTTATTGTTTTACGATCCCGATCATGTAAATGGGGAGAGAGTTTCCCGTGCGATAAAAGCGTCAGCAGAATTAGTAAGTTATACAATTACTCGACGCTCACTCGAGGGCGTCTTCAAATCCAAGCCACAACCCATTATTTGTCCCACAGCTGGGCACGGGTCTCCTCACAGAATGGAAGGCATTAGGCCTTAATCCATCACGCTGGCCAAGTGCGGATTGGCAGACTTCATATGCCTTCGAGAACATTATGAAGAACTCTCAGGCATGCAGGTTTCATCACGATGTGTCCTTCACCGTTACAACAAGTAACATTTAATTTCCTAAATCGCACCTAACTTAGAAAAGTAATTGGTGCGTGCCGCTTGGGTTTGAACCCGGACCGCTCGAGTGCGAATCCACGCGCGAATTGAGCGGACCTGCTTGCCTGAGAGTTCTGC
Organism: Carterocephalus palaemon; assembly: GCA_944567765.1. Taxonomy (NCBI): domain Eukaryota; kingdom Metazoa; phylum Arthropoda; class Insecta; order Lepidoptera; family Hesperiidae; genus Carterocephalus; species Carterocephalus palaemon. Next base: position 387,827 of record OX155641.1, read on the forward strand.
GGTATGTTATACAATTTTATTAGGGCTTGACAGTAATCAATTTTATTATTATAAAATGCGATTTTATCGCCGCTAGTTAATGTTTTATGGTACAATGTTTTAATTGCAGAAACATAAGGTTCTGAGCCATGGCTAAGGCTAACATATGATAGAGTAAAAGCCATATGATAATATAACTTTTCAAAGGACAGATATCAGTAAGAAAACTGAAATAAGGAAGTGAGGTTAGCTAAATAAATCTTGGATAAGACGAGGCGATAAAGCGAGTCCATCCGTCAATACTCTATGCTTATCAAAGGTCAATGACACAAATTTATGATTACTAACTGGACTAACACTAACTCCGACTATCTTTTACGAAGAGTTTTATTTTTATAGTCATATGTCCTAATAGGAACGAATACTGAGCAACTAAAATTCCTGAAAAAATGAATTTTAATAGTATTTCGTATATACATTATATACTTCTTTCTTCTTTCGTATATACATACTTCTTTCTTAATAATGAGCTGCATGCTCGTTTGCTGTTCCCTTTACAAATTTTTTAGTAAGTATATTTGTCGTCCCAATACGTGACCGACCTGTTGCATATTCCCACAGACACACCTGATCCCCTTCATACAACGGAAGCGTGTCTCTGAGCAATATCTTGCGTCTCGCTCCAACGTGTGGCGCTCTCGCTCGTGCCCGTTTTCCTATCACATTCCAAGCATTGTGTTCTTGCTCCCAGACACGCTCGAAAGCTTCTACTATCGAAGGGTTGGACCTTATTACTATGACAAATGGTACAATTTAGCTTGACACGCGGTTTAGGGTGCCGCTTTCATGTTATTTGTAAGCAGTTCATTACTATGTACTCCTGGTAGTTTAGCACGAAATTAGTTTTGTTGCGGAATTAAACTTCAATAACACACAAAGATAAGAAAATTGCATAAGTTTAAAATCCTTTTTGTGGAAAGTGGTATAAGTACATACTTTTTGTTTACTTGACAAATTAATATTACATAACTGTAAATTGTAATAAGTACTTAGTGATTTACTTACGCAGAAAACTGTCCTAAAATAATGTAGGAATTACTGAATTATGAATCTGGTATGTTCCTAAAGAGCTGGTATCTAACTCTTGTTTCATTTGCAAACATTTGTTGTAATTCATTTAGGTACTAAAACTAAACAAATTGTGTATATAATTTAAACAGCTTCGTATGAAGTTATGTATCAACCAGTACATAATAATAACACATTCGGCTTAGCCGAAATCTGACCTATGACACAATCGACTTTAGCAGTTTTAGAGCGTAATAAAGTTCAAAGAATGTTTTACCTTTATATTTAGTTACATCATGAGAAGACTTAGCGAAATATTTTCAAATGTTATAAAATAACTTGTAACCGATTTAATTTTAACTTAGATTATGTCGATTATTTAGCTCCTACTGAAAAATCATTGACGACACTTGATTTTATCAAGTGTAAAAGTTAGTTGGTATCTTATGGGCGCTTGAAAGTACCAGGTCAAGACCACATTTTGCTCAGTGTCACTTGCCCTTAGTTCGCTGCAACCCATAGACGTCCCACTGCTGGGCACGGGTCTGCCCTTAGTATCTTTACCCAACTTTAAAACTGGGCTGGTACTACTGATAGCAATAGGAAACAAGAGGAGCGACCACTAATTGCATAAAAGCCTGCTTCCTGTTCCGGTCGCGCCGACAGAATGCGCGGCGACTTCCGCTATTTAAAAATCATAAAACCGATTCACAGTTGAATACATTTGATATAACAAGTCATTTATTTATTTGCTTTGAAAAAACACAAATACATCTATCACATATCTAGCTGGTAGTAGGTATTCAGCTGAAGATTAGCATGCAAATATATACAAGTAAATTGAGTAGAGAGCAGGTAAATTATGATTTTGACTAATGTTCTGACGGTGAAATTTTTTTTAAACCCTACACACACACCCCCTCGGTATGCATGGCCGTGTTTTAAATTAATTTCCCAGTTTCGCCAACAGTTAAAGTGGCTTCCTATTCGACAGAGGCGTAAGAACCAAAGTAAATGATGCTAGACTAACGATATCTAAAAAATATATTGTGTGTAGATACATACGCTTTACTATACTCAATTTAATTACTTGTTCACGTCAACGATCGTAATGGATTGGTTATGTCCACGCGATTGTATTATCAACAAACTAAAAACTGCCCAAAATATCAGTCAGCAATATCTATTCTATCGAGCTTCGCTTCAAGAGCCCTCCAAAGGTTAAGGTCAAAGCTGTAAGAACAGCTCAATAGCCTGTCCTATTTTTATCTGACTAAGAAAAAACACGATGAGTTGTAATGTTCTCTTACTTTTGATAATGTTATAGGATTGATATTTTTATTTATCTAAAAAGGCGATTTTCCACAGTGTAGATAAAAGGCAGAGAGTTATTCCGATAAAACAGCTGTTTTGCTATGAATACAGTGTGATTTTCCGTTTCTACAGTTTTTATAAACTCCAGACATAATACAGAATACGATAAGTATTATGATTTGCTGTTGTATCATTTTGTAACAATTTGTAAATCGACCCCACAGCAATATCGATCATGTTACATTACATCGTATAATATTTTATTAAGGAACGAACCAATCTGAAACTATCCAGATAAGGGTTTTTTTTTCGTGTTATTTTAGTTTTTTTTTTTTTAATTTGCAATCACATCCGAGGCCCATCCAAAGACGTAAAACTACGTCTACGCCTCTATAGTTAATAAGGTATTTAAATAACTCTCTTTTGCAAACGCATCTACTCAGGTTGTCCTCATGACTATAAATTCACAAAAATATCACTTGTCACTCATACCACTGGTACCGCGTCGCGCAGTAAATACTCAGGAAACAATCATTGAAATAAACAACTGTGAGAAAAGGTGACTATCCAAATTATCTTAATTGTATGACAAGAATTTGTTGAGATTTATTATGCAAGACACTGAGTTAAGTCTGTAACGTTCATAGGATTTACCTTCCTGCCATTGGCTGCAAGTGCTGCAACGCATCTTCGCCTCACTCCCCTGTAGCGCAGGGGTATCTTCTCACAACGAGAAGGCCCGAACCTTACTACACCACGCTGCTCCAGTACAGGTTGGCGGCTTTCTCCCATCATATTTTTAAATGATGCTATCAACATTTATCTCGACATAAACTAAATCTTTTGTAAAGCTTCATCCTGTCCCCATTTTCATCTCAAAAGTTTTAAACAGTATTACGGTACCAAATCGTTTTCAGGTATCAGTTGTACGATAGCGAGAGAGGCCTGTTGCGAAACTATCTTGAATACCCAAGGGTGTGGAAAACCGCCGAATGCGTTCACGCGCGACCTCGGAACGTGGGTCCCAAGCCGCTTGTGATACGAGTATGTTACACGAGAAAGCTCTTTAGGATTGCCAAACGCTTTACATAATACGTGTATATGCGATCTCAACTCTCAGGAGTGTCAATATGGCGTGTAGGATTCCGTATACGTGGTAATCTGTACGTCTTGTTATGTTGTTGACAATTATATTGCGTTTACTTTATACAAGCGCTATAGCCGCGTGAACTCGGGGGCGAACCAGCTAATCTTTTACTTGATCCTGACCTGAGCTTAATTAATTAAGTAATGAAGGCTTTAATCTGTCACGAAATTCTTAAACTTCGTTTTTCTCCCAAAAAAATTTAAGGTAGCATAAAAAATTGCAATTACAGTAAAGCACTCAAATAAAATTCAAGGGAACATATTATTTAAGGGATCAGATATTTTGTTTGTTTTGTTTGAGATCAGGAGAAATGGCACCTATTTCTACCTCTCTATCACACTAGATCTCACGATGATTTAAAATCAACTCGTTTTATAGTGATAACGTGGGTGAGGTGACTACGTGATAGTCAATTACAAGCCATTATAATAAAATGGAAGATACTTCTTAGAGCAGAGCATATTCCACCACGCTGCTCGAATGCAGATCGTAATCTGAATGAAAGCAAATAATACTATGGTGAAAGTTAGTGAAAAAATGCCTACACAAACATTGTTAAGAAAGGTCCTCACTCGGGCTTCGGATAAAAGTAGAAATAACGATGACACTGCACGGCGGTCGCCGCGGGCGAGTCACGGATAACATTCTGACAAACTTACAAAAGCTCGACGAAAGCGAAATGGAGACGCGCAAAAAGCTCAATGTAGTACGTGACGTGAGGAAAGCTCGCTTGCAAGACATTTTGTTTGGTCTTGGAAGCGCTTGAGCTTCCAGAGCTCATAGCCGCAGGCGTGCTTTCATTTTCAATATGTCTCTAGCGTTTATTGGGACAGGTAGAATAGATCTACTAAACTAACTAGCCACAACCCATAGACTTCCCATTGTTAGGCACGGGTATCCCCCATAGACACAACTGCGAGAGGGTTAAAGCATACTTCACCTCGATGCTCCAATGCGGATTGAAGGGGGGATTAGTGGCCAACCCAGTGTCGAATGTTCTCACGCCACCCGAAGGTCTTCGACATGGCTTAACGACTGTTCTTATCAATCAACAACTGGGCTAAACGTGCCCTCCGAAGCACGGTAGCGCCCAAGAAACGTTGTCACTAGCGGTCACCCCGACCGCGCCAATAGCTTTATCCAAATTGCTTGTGATTAAATAAACAATAATTTACAATAAACGCCATTCACGCGAATGTTATGGTTGCTTGTGATGTTAATCGAGCCATAGCATTCGGCGAATCATAAATTAACATAATTGATGATGATGTAATTAGTACGCAATGTTTTGTGCCTGACGAAGTTGGATCTTGTAATTAGATTTAATTATTCTTTATTCGGCTGTGTGACTAACTGATTAATATGAAAACCTTTAGTTTACCGAAGTGATTGATAACTGGATCTCAATAATTATACCGTTAAAATTAAAACAAAAGCTTTTATAACTTTTATTTTTATTTTCGTGCATTATTGTCATCGGAACCAAACATGTGTGCCAAATTTCAGCTCGATAGCTTCAGTGGAAGTGGGTGAAATATTGATTGCAAGATTCCAGGACATACATACATACATAAATACATACATACACACATACATACACACATAGGTACATAAATACGAGTGAAGTTAAATAAAAAAAAACTTTTAAAAGGGAAGAGAATAGTTACTGATAGTATTGATTAAATTCCAAGATACATTTAATTGTATTGTACGAGTGTGATTAATGAGTGTCCTGAGATCTGCGAGTGGATCTCGCTTGACCTCCCAGCCATATGGCAGCTGCTGGTCTATGTGGCCTTGCGAATGCCACCGTCTGTCTCTATCGTACTATATTATTAGTTAGATAGCTTTATGCGTGTAATGACTTCGTATAGTTTATAGCCAAACTTTGATTACCTAGTACAAACGTAGTTAGTTTAGTAGGTGGTAGAGCCTATAGGGAACCAAATAGGTTTTATATAAAACCTAATTGGTTCCATATAGAGTTCGCCCGGGGCGGTATCACCACCCGCCACGGTACCTAGTACCATTTCTGCCGTGTAATAATTGTTTTCCGTCAATTATGGTCCGGTTGGAAAGGTGTGGTTTCCGGTTACACTTCTTTAGAGGCGACCATCTTAGTCGTCGAGGGTTTCTTTGTCCTCTGGTGGTGCACGGGTCTCCCCTCAGAATGGGAGGGATTAGGCCTTAGTCCACCACGCTGGCCATGTGCGGATTGGCAGAATTAATATGCCTTCGAAAACTTTATGAGGAACTCTCAGGCATGCAGGTTTGCACGATGTGCTCTTCAACGTCACAGCAAGTGACATTTAATTTCTTAAATCGCACATAAATTCAAGAAACGTCATTGGTACGTGCCGCTTGGGTTTGAACCCGGACCGCTCGAGCGAGAGGCGAGTACGATAGCCACTGGGCTGTCACCGCTTATTAGTAGGCAACAAACTAACTATGACGATGTGAACAATGCTCTCTCTGAAAGTCTGAAGTGGTGCATTGGTTTAGCGTTAATAACCTACACTTGAATAGTAATAAAACCAATTGCATAAAATTTTCAGCACCTAATGTGAAACAAGTAGATAAGCAACCATAACTAAATGGTGATAAACTGAACTTAGTTAGCTCGACTGATTTCCTTGGAATCACCATTGATTCGAAGTTGCAGTGGGGACCCCATATCTGTCGACTGGCGGATAGACTAAGTTCTGCAGCTTACGCGGTTAAAAGGATACGCTGTTTAGCGGATGTCGATACCGCTAGATTGGTCTATTTCAGTTACTTTCACAGTGTAATGTCCTATGGCATTTTACTCTGGGGTAATGCAGCGGATGCTAATATTATTTTTATTTTGCAGAAAAGGGCTATCCGTTGTATATACAAAATGAGAAGTAGAGACTCCCTAAGAGAAAAATTTAAGGAAATAAACATCCTAACCCTTGCATCGCAGTACATCTATGAGAATCTTATGTATATTCGTAAAAATAGGCATCAGTTTGTAAGTCGTAGTGACCTAAATGCCTTACGCAATGTAACACTAAGGAACGGCCACAAATTAGCGTTTCCTAAATGCCGGCTTAGTAAGAAGAGTCGTTCCTTCATAGGAATGTCTATTCTAATATTCAATAAAGTCCCGGCTGCGGTTCAGTCTCTGCCTTTACACAGGTTTAAAAAAACCATCAAACAAACATTATGTCAAAAAGCTTATTATAATATTCAGGAGTATTTGGATGATAAGAAGGCATGGGACTGAATCAAACTCTGACAGGCTATCACTATGCTTTTGTATCTTTAGGTCGCAGTGGCTTGTGGGCATAACTGCCCACACCCCCGTCCTATAAATAATAATGCTTTTGTATTAATTATACTAAACTAGTGGACGCCCGCAGCTTCGCTCGCGTAGAATTAGACCCATTAACGACGTCTACCCGTCTAACGACTTCAAAAACGGCAAAGTTTCATACTAACTTTGCACCCCCGTCTTATCCCCTTAGGGGGTGAATTTTCAAAAATCCTTTCTTAGTGCTCCCCTACGTTATAAAAGGAACCCCTGTGCAAAATTTCAAGTTTCTAGCCCTTATAGTTTAGGCCCTGCGTTGATATGTCAGTCAGTCAGTCAGTCAGTCAGTCAGTCAGTCACCTTCTCCTTTTATATATATAGATATTGTAAGCAGGTGGCATATGGGGTGATTCTTGGCATACACGATTGGCTGTCTCGTGTCTGTCCTAATCATATCATGGTCATACTGTACATTTTTCTGTAAAAATTAATTTGAATTTTAAAAGAGTACCGAGAGTTTTTTCCTCCGGCTTTTTTCTCTCTCGGCCTACACTAGGGCATAGGATAAGAATATTGTAAGTTCTTCCTTAAGCCGATGACCAGGTAGATAGTCTATCGTGACTTAGAGCTTAGCTTAGTGGTAGGTAATTATTGTAAATTAGCCATAAGGCAGGTTAGGCACCTGTGTAGGATTAGCTATTCATTCAAGGATAAATAGCTCATCCTTTGCTTTATATTAATCAGTTTAGAATAGCATTATATCTCTTTAAGTAGTTTGTAGTTACCGAGACTTTCGTTAAGCGTGTGTAATCACCTCATAGCGAAATAAATTATTTGAATTTGAATTTGAATTTGAATTTATTAATGGATAAATTCGCGGGCCGGTAATTGGGCAAGTCGGTTGTTGGGTTTTTAAACAAAAATTTTCAGTTGCAGCTGATAGTCTGGAAGTGTGCCTAGTGCACTATGACAGTGGACTCACCACCGCATTGTACCAAAACAAATCTTATGAACATTTTCACACCAACTCCGTCGGTGAAATATAGTCGTGATGTTATGTTATGTCCCTCTATTGTAGTGTGCGAACAGTAACAGTTAGACAATTCAGCCACATTCTTCATATGACATACTGTGTCGCATAACGCCTCGGCATAACGCATGCATAACATTATCTCAGTAACAGTAACAGTTTTGCAATGCTGCCTAATTTGGAACCCGATAGCCTAGAGATGTGTCCATAAAAATAATCTTGTACTAAAAAAATTAATCTCATATTTGACATACATATAAATACTCGTAAAAGGTAACTGTGAGGTTATAGGTCATGGATTCGATTCCCTGGTCGGAGAACCTATATATTACGATTTATGAGTAACTATTGGGTTTTTCTTACTCTGAATTCCCAGTAGTAACTGGAGTTTCAAATTGTGCCCGGTGCATGGCAATAGGCGGTGAACCTATTGCATGGGACCTTAACATAATGGTGAAAAGTACAACATACCTCTATGTAGCATTTCGACGAAATACAGGTGTGGCGATTACGTGTAAAAGGTAACGTGATTCGTGATACTAAAAACGCTGTTGTTTGCGTGAAACACAAAACTTATTGTCAAATGTATACCTAGGAATTTAGATAACCGTCAATCCTTAATTTTTAAGCATGTAAAGCATAGATTTATTACTCTATGTAAAGTCTCAATACAAACGTACCTACAAAACTACACGTCTTTATACAGTTTCCATCATGTTTTTGTTGGACTATCGCCGTAGTCAAAGTCAAAGTCAAGTCAAAGTCAAATAATTTATTTCGGTAAGAGGTGATTAGACTCACTTAACGAAAGTCTAGGTAACTACAAACTACTTAAAGAAAAGAGATACAAGTATAATGCTATTCTAACTGATAAGGCAAAGGATTAGCTATTGATCATTGAATGAATAGCTAATCCTACACGGGTGCCTAACCTGCGTTCACAGCTTGTCAAATAACGAATAATTAGATTAACATATACATACGTAGCGTTCACGTATATCTTAATCTAATTATCCGATATTTGACAAGCTGTATAAAAGTTTCAATTTTACATTCCTCACAGGACTAGGAACTCAGCAAACACTGAAGTTTCATTCCCACGACTGGATGTCTCGCGGTTCTCATAACACGGTGGGCTGACTATGACAGTACCAGCGACGCGTTGGCGACTCCTGTGGTGTTGCGTGTCCAGGCGACGGCGACCTACCGCCGGGACGTCACCACAAGTGTTCTTGTTCGTTAGGTTAACATTTAAGAAGAAACTTGTCTGCATCGCAATTCGCCGTGAGTCAGTTGCAACTACAGGAAGACTGCGATAAATTTGTATTTATTCGACGATTCCATTAGTATCTATATATATCTATATATACTCTTTGTATATGTTGTTTAGTAACAAGCCGTAAAGCGCTCATGTGCATGTAGGTATTGATTAAATAAAGGATATAAGTGAACGCTTCATCCCTACATCTACGCTTTAGGCTTGGACCTGTTTTACGGTTGGACTCACACATAAAACACAATGAGAGATTTGCTGATGGATTCGCTATTATTATAGTAAACTAGTGGACGTCCGCAGCTTCGCTCGCGTGGGATTAGAAATAGTAGGTAATACATTCTTCTTAACGCGTTAACTTTAGCTCCACAAATTTGTATTGAATCCGTAAATGTGTTATCCCCTATGTTTATTTTACACCCATAAGGGTAACATTTTTACAGACTTTGAATGCCATATTTATTTTTATGTAGTCAACTGCCTAAAATATAAATTTTATGCTTCTAGGTTTGAAAATGACAATACTTTCATACAACCTTTCACCCCCTTTTCAACCCTTTACAACATTTTTTTCCAATTAAAAAGTAGCCTTTCTCAGGTTCTAGATCTTGACTGTCTGTGTACCAAATTTTTTTAAAATCGGTTCAGTAGTTTTGGTGTCACAGCAAGACAGACAGACAGATAGACAGACAGAGTTACTTTCGCATTTATAATATTAGTATGGATAATGAATCTTTACTTCAGGTAAATGCAGGGTTGTCAATATTATTAAACCACTTGTCATGCAACTGATTTAAACAACATCGAGTGTAGTATTTACGCCACATTACGCATATTCTAGAAATTTCGGAAAACTCGTGGAAAATTTGTGGAAATATATTTAATCCGTAAATCGTGTTAATTGCGACCTGTTTTTCAAGAAGTTCAACTTTCGTCTTCCATTTGTAAAAATAGTATTTACCTACTTTTTAATGAATGAACAGAGTAAAATTCAGAGTTTTTCGTGTTCCGTAAACATCTCAAAATTAACTCACTTCTCTCTTCTATCGTAGAACTATTTGTCTGAACACACCCTTTTCGTAGGACCCCGTGGAAGGACTAGTATGTTGTAATCAATTTAATTGAAATACTCATGACTGTAATCAAAAATACGCGTCACTGTAATCTACAGAGCTGCAGCAAATTTTTTAGTCAATGCAATCAAAAGATAATGGATAAATGACTTGCATTGTTGGTCCAGTGGACGCAGCCGCGACCGCTAAGCTACCGGTCCTAAGTTTGATGCCCGGGATAGAACACGTCGGGCAACGAAATTCCCGGGTGTATAGAAATATGCTCTCCACATATAATATGGGACCAAAACATAACCGGTGTGAAATTTGGTTGTTCTACACATATCTGCCTGCCTACCCTACGCTGAAATACAGGCGTGATCTTATTTTTTAAATGTTATGGCTCCGAGAAAAGATGACTGGTAAAGTACTAATATAAGTATTTCTATGTATTTTGTGCTCTAATTGAAAATTTATATTATAGAATACTTAAAGATTAGTAGCTCAATTGTTTGCCGACGAGATTGGGGCATCATTAACAAGAACAATTAAAATCGACCCAATAATGTATATTTTAATAACTGCAAAGTTATTTTAATAGGCTCAATTATATTTGTAGGTCAATCGACGAACACATTTTTTCTACATATAACATAGTTTATTGTGAAGGAATATAAGAATCTATTCATATTAAAATGTAATTAAGGGTACATACGATGTATTCGTACCTATTATATGTCACGCACGAGCGTAGCCTTTATCAATGCTAATGCGCCGCGAACGATCTCGAATATTCTAGAAAACCGTTCGGATACACAACAGACAGAACTAATGGCTCTGAACTGGAGCAAAGGACGAGGCTACTATCTGCAGCAATATCAAAATGATATACATAGGTATTAGATATTGTATTGGTTATTATCATTGTATGAACATGGACAAGACAAATGCCACGTCCAGTGTGCATGTCACGCCTCTTGAGTGGTAGACCCCCGGAAATACAAAGGGGATTGAGCTTAACCCATAGGCGTCCCACAGCCACAGTTGAGGCTCCACTGCGTTTCTACAACTGATTGGTGAATGTTTTCCATCCTTAGATCTTCGACACGGCTTGACGATGAAATGAAATGAAATGAAACGAAATTAAATGAAATGTTGCCAGTAGCCGTCACCCGTCCACACACCGACTGTGTCCGGCGTTGCTTAGCCCGATCATGTACGATCGACACGAGTCATAGGCGATGAGTTACATTTACTCTCGAAAATCAACCCTTTAAACCATAATAGCATGGGGTACCTACATAACGTACTGTAGCGGATGTCTTTAAACACATTGTCTAGGAAAAGAAACCTATATATAGAACTGTTATATCACCGTCTATTATTACAAGTACGTATAATGGCAGGTTGTCCTCCTCTACTTATATATAAATGGGAAAGTGTGTTGGTTTATTGGTTTCTCCGCCTCAATGGAATGACGGATCGTCGTGGTTTTTTGCATAAATATATTGACATAGGATACTTTTTATCCCGGTTCCCGTGAAATGGACAATGAAATACTTAATCGTTCGGTCTTAATTGATAATTAACTATCTATAAAGATAACAGAAGCTCAAGCGACAGTTGAATTTTTACTTAGTCGTGACGTCATCCGCTCTGATTGGCGTTCCAGTTAACATGGCCGATTGCTGTATTTTATACTTTTACTTTAAATAAAATCTTATTAATCTCAATGTTTTTATTAAAACCCATTTTTAGGAATTATTCAACATACTTGTTCCGCTAAAACCATTTATTCTTTATTTATTTTAATACTGTCATCATGCCTATTCTGCACGTAAAACGATTGACGCGGACGAAGCCGCGGGGGAAGCTAGTAATATGTAAACAAGTTGTTATCAATGCAACTGTATATTACCAGCGAGTCGCTTATAATATACAATTTACCCTGCGGCGTCATTAACATGTGAGTAATGTTTTCTCGTGGATATCGCATTTAGTAATAAATAATCAGGTAACAAAAAGCCTGCTTTTTAAAAAATAATTGTTGTCGGTACTACTATAGGTAGGTACTCTACATACATAATAACTGCAACCCATAGCGTCCCACTGCTGGACATGGGTCTGCCCCAACTGCGGCACACAAACAAATCTGCGGAAGGCCTACAGCATACTCCACCGCGCCGCTCCAATGCGAATTGGTGGAGGGGTTAGTGGCCACCCAGTGTCGAATGTTCTCAAGCCACCCGAAGGTGGAATGAAGGCAGCTGAATGGTGCTGCAGGCTCGTTTGCTATCTTAAATCCATAAAATAAAAAGATACCTCGTCACTAGAGCGTTTCTCGCGACAGGTTTAGGATGGTACTTTTGTTACTTGGTTGTTCTCGCATGCGACCGCTTGGATAATAACAAGTTGCGGATGACGGCAGGAAAGTCATTTGGTTTACGAGCCGTTCTTTATAATGTGGGTAATTACAACATTCGCGTGATGGTACTTTCTTTGAAGCGCTGCTGGCTACGTATCAGCATTGCTACGTCACCCGTTGCCTGGAGACTGGACTGTGAAAACTACGAGTATGTAAATACATGAGTTTATTGAAGTGAAACTTCTTTTGGCGCATGAGGGTAAAATTTTTACGGATGAAGCGGACGTGACGCAATAATGCGTCACGCAGCATGCAGGAAGATAGAGCGAACGTCGCACAGTACAAGTCAAATCCAAAGCTCCACCACAGACTAAATACGAGTTACCAATTAAGATTATTCACCCAATCTTCACCAGTTATGTTTAGGTCCCATGTAATAGGTGATGCCATGTACCGGGCACAAACCCAGACTTCGAGCTGCTACCAGCCATTTTAAATTAGAAAACTAATAGTTGTTGCATGACCCGCGAATCGAACTTAGGAGCTCTAGCTTAGTCGCGCTTGCGCAGTGGTCGCAAGCGCGACTAACAATTCGCAAAACACAAACATTACCTAACATATGGGAATTCATATTCAACATAGTACACTAGCAGAAACAACAACTCTTGAAACCCTCCTACGTCATAGTTTTTACTATTTCATTGTTTCAAGTACGTTTCATTCAAAAACTCAACCGTTAAGAAAGGCCGAATAACCACGCTCAGTTAAACGCCTACACGAAAGTCCACTAGGGCTCAAATGAAATTCCACTCTTTCCCGACGTGACTCAGTTGATTTTCACATAACATAGCATATGAAAACCGGTCGCAACGCAACCCGAGCTCGAAACATTTTCGTTGATTTTACCCGCTCCGTGCAAGGTCGACACAATCTTTTTTATTTACTTAAGAAAGCTTGTAATAAAGTAGTAGTGCGTAGTGTGAGCCGAAGAAACCGTACCGAATGGAGTAAGTAAATAAGATCACCGTAGTCTTCGAAGTCAACTAAATTAGCTTTAATTTGATCAATAATATAAATTTTTAGCACTTTCTGATTATTTCGGATAAAATTTAGCTTTTTGGAGAACAAACTCCTCAACAACATACGTGGTCTGGGATTGGCAACTGTGATCTACCAGCTATATCTATTTGACAGGAGTCAATATCAATTAATTATATTGCATTTTATGGCCTTCGCACAGCCTTAACCCCTCCCACACACGGGTCGGCCAGTAACCCCGGCATTCCGCCTTTCGCTGCGACCCATAGACGTCCCACTACTGGGCATGGGTCTCCCCCACAGACACTGCTACGGGAGGTCTAGAGCATACTCCACCACGCTGCTCCAATGCGGATTGGTGGAGGGGTTAGTGGCCAACCCAGTGTCGAATGTTCTCAAGCCACTCGAAGGTCTTCGACAAGGCTTAACGACTATTTTCACCATTGAAAACAACCGGGACCGACGGTTTTACTACATATATTGCAATGCAACTAACCCGTAAAGTAAGTAATCTTAAAATTACCCGCTAAAAAAGATAGGTGAGGAACAAATAAATATTCAAAACCAAAGGAATTAAAAAAAATAATTGTGAAGTTTGTAATGTTTTCAAAGTAAACAATTGAAATTGATTGATTTCTTCGATTCAAACACAAATATTTTAAATATGAAATACAAAGTTTTCTTCGTATGAGATCTGTAAATAGCAAACAGTTTCTATCACTTCCATGGTATATTGAACCCACTTTGTTACAAAACCTGACATTTAAAACTCGCTCGAAGAGTGCCTTGTCTGTTGAGCCAGGTAAATGTACTGCGTAATAAAAATTTTGCGGAATGGTATATAAACATTATTAACACTTCTGACGTCGAGTGGACAAGCATAAATTAGGTAGATAAAGGCGCAAGATATAATGGAGTTTGTCTGTTCGTTTCTTTTACATCTACTACATCATTCAACCTTAAACTTGCGCACCTAAACTTGGACTTAGTTAAGTTTGAACTTGTATGTATTCTGTGGTTTAACCCCATGAAAAGGCACCGGAACTTCGCTACGTTGAACAAGCGGTGTGTGAGGCTTGACTTGCGCCTGACTGTACTTAATTTGGCTTCATTATTCTATTATATAATTATATGCGGTGACAGTCCAGTGGCTATCGAACTCGCCTCTCACTCGAGCGGTTCGGGTTCAAACCCCAGCGGCATGCACCAATTTGCGATTTAAGAAATTGAATGTCACTTGCTGTAACGGTGGGGAAACCTGCATGCCTGAGAGTTCATCATAATGTTCTCGAAAGCATGTGAATTCTGCCAATTCGCACTTGGCCAGCGTGGTGGACTTAAGCCTAATCACTGTCATACACACGTACACAATATTATAGACGTAGCAATGGTGGTTTTAATGTTATGCGTTTAACTATGTATTAACCATCTATAAGAGAGTAGTGTTCATAAGCATATGACTTCTACAATCTAAAAGTTAATAATACATCGTTTGATCCAATAACCAAACATTTTCAGTGCGGCATGTTGGCACGATCAGTTTTGTTTCAAAAAAATTAACGAACGGCGCAGCGGGACATCTCTAGTTCTGCATGAATTCATTTAGCCGTGTCAATAATGACTTCTAAGTAATCTCGTAACTAACCTGAATAACTGATCCGGTGGTATTCGCCGATAAGTCGAGGTGTACATACATGCGCAGGTGGAGTATGTTACGTCTGCTATATGGTATGTTGTGCGGCTGTATGCGGTAACTAAGAACTTTGGAGCATTTTGAGTTGTGCCCGGAGCAGCACTATCGCTATATATTTTGGCTTGTTGTAATAATTTACTTATAGAAAACTAGTGGACGCCTGCAGCTTCGCTCGCGTAGATTTGGACCCATTAACGACGTCTGCCCGCGTTCGGGTTGCCCACTTGACTTCAAAATCGGCAAAGTTTCATACTAACTTTGCACCCCCGTTTTACCCCCTTAGGGGATGAATTTTCAAATTGTTGAACTTTTTCATCTTACTGTATCTTTTCCAGTTCAACCTGTCATTGGAT
Source organism: Carterocephalus palaemon (assembly GCA_944567765.1). Taxonomy (NCBI): domain Eukaryota; kingdom Metazoa; phylum Arthropoda; class Insecta; order Lepidoptera; family Hesperiidae; genus Carterocephalus; species Carterocephalus palaemon. The sequence goes on from OX155641.1 coordinate 403,413, forward strand.
TATCACTTGAATAGACAAACTATCTAATCTTTCATATATCTATTATTCCTCTCCAAAATTCTACAGCGGCATCCAACGAAAGAGTCCTCTTACTTTAAGTGCACTTCGGGACTTAATACGCTCAGCTAAAATATTTTTGTGTAAGGGTCATGGATCTTAAAATGTATTGCGTTCTGTGTGTGTCCGCCACCGCACACACATGACTAAGCCTACCGCGGGGCTTGTGTGTGTGCTTTTATATTATAAAAAAAAATATTCGCAAGTCAATAGTGTACATAGCACAGTACATAGTCACCGCGTCCTTGGCGGGTCGGCGTCACAGCGATACAATTTTTCACGCTAGAGACTCACCCGCCTACGGAGTACTATGAATTTGATGTAAATGAACTTGCCTAATCGATTCCGTTCATTGTCGTTAAATGCTCGAATAGGTAGCAGACCTTTTATAAATGTTGCCTACTACGGATAGAGTTACATAAATGATTACATATTAATATTTCGTTTTCATCAAATGCCACATTTATTGCTATTGTGTAGGAACATTTGCTTCAACATTTAATGTCTGCAATGTTATGCAATGAGTTATCAGGTGAGTTATGATTGCCTGTAAAAAAAAATCATTTTTTTCTGTTCATCGTCATTAAAAACCTCGCACAAAAGTTGTCCTTCCTATGTCCCGGGCGGTACATTCTATCAGAATAGATACGTGCCTTACAGTGGACAGACAAAAATGTATATTAGGGAAATATATTAAGGAAATTGATAGATGTAGGGTTGCGCTAAAACCACCATTGCTATGATGTACTATGTGTCACTTGGGAAAAAGCTGACAATACTATTTTATTTTCAAGCAAGACACAGTCCAAATCAAGTTTTATGCTTTAAAACAATTAAATTTGGATAGTCCGTAGTTTATAAGTATTGAATACATAATTTGAGTGTACATATTTAAAAAAAAAAAGACTAAATCTATATAAATAAAAGGAGAAGCTGACTGACTGACATATCAACGCAGGGCCTAAACTATAAGGGTTAGAAACTTGAAATTTTGCACAGGGGTTCCATTTGTAACGTAGGGGAACATTAAGAAAGGATTTTTGAAAATTCACCCCCTAAGGGCGCATAACGGGTGTGCAAAGTTAGTACGAAACTGCCGTCTTTGAAGTCAAGTGGGCAACCCGAACGCGGGCAGACGTCGTTAATGGGTCTAATTCTACGCGAGCGAAGCTGCGGGCATCTACTAGTTTACTATATAAAAATTAATATATTCTTCTTCTATATACGAAGAATGTATTTCAATAATTTCTAGTACTATTTTTATGAATATTGTGTTACTCGAAAGAGTCGCCGGCTGTATTCTCACACCGCGCCCGTCGCATGCTATCTCCACACATACATAGAGTACGTATGTCGGTCGAGGCGAGTGAAAGTTGATGCACTTGAGCGCGGCTTCGATTCCGACGCAACAATGGCATCTGGAAATAAACCTCTTTCCTTCGATATCGAGTGACGACCCGGCTCTTGTTTCTCTTCTATACGTAGACACCCACTGCCAGCGAGTGTTCTCACGTGAGAGTAAAGTATAGGTTGAGTTGCCTAGAGTCGACACTTTTCATAATATGTATGTAGTGCAATTTTAAGTCGGATCACACCCATTGTTACTTTTAAGGTACAGTGCTGGACAAAGGCCTTTACATACAACTACGACTGGCCTCGTACTTTCTGATTTCAGCGATCCCCGCTGTCTTAGACAGGTCGTTTTTCAGAAGAGGTTCATTTACATAATATATAATCTAGCCTATATCTAAGTAAGCGATTACATGATAGGTATAATACAAAATTATATCATGTACGCCTTGTTATTTTCGCTTTAGATCATATTTATACTATAAATAGTGGACGCCCGCAGCTTCGCTCGCGTGGAATTAGACATAACAATAGTTTCGGTTACACCTAGTAATATTATATAGCCTATGTCACTCAGTGAAGAAGCTTTCTAATGGTGATAGAATTTTCATATTTTTATTTATAATCATCATTATTGTTCACAGGTAAGTCATTTTTTGGTTAAAGTTTCTCAAAACACGCCGTAAGAAGGCATTTGCTTGCGTAAGTAAGAATATTTTGTAATGAAACATTTCTCCTTAGCCATTAATATTACCAACTGAAATGTTTTCCTCCGTGGAATGCGTCGGCGTCGTAATTAAAATTGTGATTTGGTCTACGATGTAATTAAATGTGAAGTAGTCCAATGGTATGTTATTACTACTATTACGTATCTACTAAATTTTCCTATGTTCTCGTTAGAAATTTTCAGAGCCTAAGAATCTATACCTAACCTTCACTGTCCCACTTCTGGGCACGGGCACGGCACCCCCACAGACAAATCTATGAAAGGTCTAGACTTCACCACGCTGCTCCAATGCGGATTGGAGGGGTTAGTGGCCAACCCAGTGGCGAATGTTCTCAAGCTACCCGAAGTTCTTCGACAAGACTTAACGATTTTTTCACCATTGAAAACAACGACGGCTTAACGTGCCCTCTGAAGTACGGTATATAGCGCCCATGAAATTTCATCACTAGCGGTCATCCATCCACAAGCTGACCGCGGCCGTCGTCGATCACATTGAATCGACGCGAGCCATTGGGCTATGGACGCTACGGACGGATATATACAAAAAGTTAATCAAACTGCGCATAAGTTACTAATCGAATGGTAACGCTACGAGGTTACCTTGAAAATAAATGTACCGTAAACAAATCAGAAGCTAACTTTACTAAACTTACAGTTTATCAAACAGACGCAATAGTGCAGCTCATAATGTACAGTGTGGAAAAGCGTGACTATCTACAAACCAGCTATATCGAGCCAAGTCGATTCAAAATAATCGTTAATGATAAAGTATTGTTGTATTAGAGACGGTACATTTCCTGTAACAAAATGTTAGTACGAGCATTGTCGGCATTTTAATCGAATTAGTTCATGTATGTATAGTAGCTTATTTTGTAATCAAATATTTATAAGAGTAACTACGAGTTTCTTGCCGTTTTCTTCTCGGTAGGCGTGAACTTTGTGAACCGGCAGTAGATAAAAATGTAATGATGTTCATTAAGCATATACAAATACCGTATAGTGAAAAATAAATGAACCTGAATCTGAATCTAATTTAGATTAAATAAATAAATATCTTGGACATTGTCACACACGGCCATCTGACCCCAAAGTAGACGCGAGCCTGTACATGGTTAGAGACTGATGTACATACATAGATATTTTTAAATACATTTAAATATATAATATTAACATCCAGATACAGAACAAATACAAGTGTTCGTGACACGAATAATTCTCCCGGGTGGGATTCCAATCTACTACCCCTGGCGCAACAGACAGGGTCACAACCTAGGTATATCTTGATCCTTAAAGAAACTTAGCAATACAAAATTGTAACCTACTTGGTATTAAATTCCATTACCTACCGGCGCGTAGAGCGGGGCTAGGAATCCGGTCCCGTTAGTAACGGGAACGCTTACCATTAACCACTTAATCGAGGGCTGCGGCAGCGCCGGCCTATACGACCGTCTGCTGAGTACGTGCCGGTGGTAGAACCTTTGTACGGGTCGCCTTGGGTGGTAATATATACTTACTAATACTAGCTGACCCCGCAAACGTTGTTCTGCCATATGAAATGTCAAAGTGACGCGACACTTCATGTAAATGACTTCACGTCAAAATATTTGGATATTGTTCATACAAAAATCGTGTTTAAAAAACATTTTCCAGTGGATCAAATTGTGAATCTAAACCATTTTCGAATCCCCTTGAACACACACAAAAAATTTCATCAACATCTATCCAGCCGTTTAGGAGGAGTTCAGTGACATACACACGTACACAAAAACGTGTGTACGTCGTTCAGGCATAGAAAAGTAAAGATAAAAGATCTCGAGATGTAAAGTATCAACTTGTGGTTTTATATCATCACGAAACTATTTTGTTTCTACAATAAATCCAGGCACGTAATAATTAATAGTATACGTCCAGGCTAATAATTGTAGATATACCTACTAACCCGTCTTCTAATTTAATGAAACACGTTAACGAGTAAAGATAAATTTTGTTACTCGACGAAAGTAAGGAGCTATGCAAGAGTTAGTAGATGATATGCGTGGTGGAACATTCACGCACGCGTGCTCTTCTAGCAATTTTATTTCTTTTATACACATTGCACATTGCAGTTATTTATACAGAGAGATTATGTTAATTGGAATTTGAGATTAAGGAGGTATTTTTGTAAAATTGAAAGTATTTTGCTAGCAATATGGTATTTTAATTCCCCTGTCAGCGTCACCACTCATGGTCCAAGAGCTGGCACCAATTTTGCGGTAGGTATTTGAGGCAAGCTGAAAACTTGTCATATACCTCTCCTATTATACCCCAACACGGAAATGCAGACCTGGCTGGTGAGTAGCGGGGCTAAATCAATCCCTGAATTTTAAAAAATTTTAAAAATTTATTTCCAAAAATGTATTTGAGGCAATATGTAATTTTGATAAGTTGTAGTCCAATGTTTACAGAATGTAAAAAAAAATAAGCCAGACAATTTAGTTGGGGTTTTAATATTGCCAGATACGTACAAAAATATTTTGAAAAAAATATAAAAAATGTATTTGAGGCAACTTGGAATTTTAACAGGGTATTATTTATAATTAAAAAATAAGATTCTCAAAAAGACAGATCATTTTGGTGGGGCTTTGTACCTGCCAGGTGATCTAACAAATTATGTATAGGTGCGAGTGCGTAGCGCTATGGACAAGCTGTAGAATGAGAGAAGCGTTTATCGGCAGCTGTCTGCGTTCTTGCTGCTGCTGCGACCCATAGACGTCCCACTGCTGGGCACGGGTCTCCCCCACAGACGCAGCTGCGGGAGGTCTAGAGCACTCTCCACTCTAATGCGAATTGGTGGAGGGGTTAGTGGCCAACCAAAAATCGAATGTTCTCAAGCCACCCGAAGGTCTTCGACAAGGCTTAACGACGGTTTCCAACATTGAAAACAACCGGGACCGACGGCTTTACGTGCCCTCCGAAGCACGGTAGCGTCCATGAAATTTTGCCACTAGCGGTCACCCATCCACAAACCGACCCCACCAAAATGATCTGTCTTTTTGAGAATCTTATTTTTTAACTAGTGGACGCCCGCAGCTTCGCTCGCGTAGAATTAGACCCATTAACGACGTCTAGCCGTCTAAAGACTTCAAAAACGGCAAAGTTTCATACTAACTTTGCACCCCCGTTTTACCCCCTTAGGGGGTGAATTTTCAGAAATCCTTTCTTAGTGCTCCCCTACATTATAAAAGGAACCCCTGTGCAAAATTTCAAGTTCCTAGCCCTTATAGTTTAGGCCCTGCGTTGATATGTCAGTCAGTCAGTCAGTCAGTCAGTCAGTCAGTCAGTCAGTCAGTCAGTCAGTCACCTTCTCCTTTTATATATATAGATTATAAATAATACCCTGTAGCGTCCATAGCCCAATGTAGCGTCCATAGCCCAATGGCTCGGGTCGATTCAATGTGATCCAAAGAGTTAAGCAACGACGGGCGCGGTCGGTTTGTGGATGGGTGACCGCTAGTGGCAAAATTTCATAGACGCTACCGTGCTTCGGAGGGCACGTAAAGCCGTCGGTCCCGGTTGTTTTCAATGTTGGAAACCGTCGTTAAGCCTTGTCGAAGACCTTCGAGTGGCTTGAGAACATTCGAAACCGGGTTGGCCACTAACCCCTCCACCAATCCGCATTAGAGCAGCGTGGTGGAGAGTGCTCTAGACCTCCCGCAGCTGCGTCTGTGGGGGAGACCCGTGCCCAGCAGTGGGACGTCTATGGGTCGCAGCAGCAGCAAGAACGCAGACAGCTGCCGATAAACGCTCTCTCTCATTCTACAGCTTGTCCATAGCGCTACGCACTCGCACCTATACATAATTTGTTAGATCACCTGGCAGGTACAAAGCCCCACCAAAACGATCTGTCTTTTTGAGAATCTTATTTTTTAATTATAAATAATACCCTGTTAAAATTTCAAGTTGCCTCAAATACATTTTTTATATTTTTTTCAAAATATTTTTGTACGTATCTGGCAATATTAAAACCCCAACTAAATCGTCTGGCTTATTTTTTTTTATATTCTGTAAACATTGGACTACAACTTATAAAAATTACATATTGCCTCAAATACATTTTTGGAAATAAATTTTTAAATTTTTTTAAAATTCAGGGTTTGATTTAGCCCCGCTACTCACCAGCCAGGTCTGCATTTCCGTGTTGGGGTATAATAGGAGAGGTATATGACAAGTTTTCAGCTTGCCTCAAATACCTACCGAAAAATTGGTGCCAGCTCTCCGTCCATCACCACTACTTTTGATTTCACAAAGTTTATCAAAAATTATTCAATTGTAAACAAAATTCAGTTCCATCTGTTCTGCTTATTATGTAATAGAAAAACTTAATTGAAATAGCAAATAGTAGTAGCGGCAAGTTCGTTGACCTCCCCTCAAGAACTTTCCTGGTTAATCGGGTTAGCTCATTCTCGACGTATCCCATTAGTTCTATCGTTTCCGCGAAAATCGGTTTAGCTTTTGAAGTTTTGAATGTTAAGTATTCTGTATTGTTATAATATGTATAACAAGCACTTTACAAGTGTTTGTTAATGATAACTTTACGAGTGTTATACAGGTTCCTCTCATATAAATTTGATTCGTCGTTAACAAATTATAAAACCCATACTTAAAATATATTGCATATTATACGGATTTCTGCAACAACAGTAGGTGTTTAAGTACTTTAACATTTCATGTTTTATTATTTTTCCAGTCTCACTAATATATCGATTACAAATTAATGTTTACTAAGTACCTACTGTGAAAATTTGAATTGATATAATTGTGACAGTAATTTGGGTCGTAATACTCGGAGGACTTAATACTTCTTCCTCAAGTTAGTCACCCGTACGTGATGTACCTACCTAATCGCAATGGTTGACACTAAAAGAGTACGTATTACAATTACTAACAATCAGTAGGTATATAAAATACACTGTATTCACAGGTGGTTATAATATTTATAATGCAAATTTTCATCACAAAGTTTTTCCGCAAATAACTTAAATCTTTTAATTGACCATATTATTCAGTAGCGGATATAAAAACTAGTTAATATAATAAGGAAATTGATCGCAACAATAAATATGAAGTAAATGACAATAACAATCAACTAGTGGCAGAAAAACCAACGGGAGTCACATGTGAAGGAAAGAGCGACGGTGTGAGTAAACACTAAACTGGTTTGCGAAACCACCGACTGGTTTATAATGGAAATGGGATGCAGAGAGCTGGAAGATTGTATGGGATATACAAGCTACTGTCTATAATCCGAAATTACTATGATATTGATTTTTTTTCTACATTTTAATCATTTAACATCTCCATTAGGTATATTTGTGTGTTATTAACAAGAATTACTAGAAGAAATGCTTTCAAGGTAGAAATACAGAAATTTTATGTCGTTTTTTATTACACGCTTTTTATATTTAGAAATATACTGATCTTCCTATCTTATATATATAAAAGGAGAAGCTGACTGACTGACTGACTGACTGACTGACTGACTGACTGACTGACTGACTGACTGACTGACTGACATATCAACGCAGGGCCTAAACTATAAGGGTTAGAAACTTGAAATTTTGCACAGGGCCAGGGGTTCCTTTTATAACGTAGGGGAGCACTAAGAAAGGATTTTTGAAAATTCACCCCCTAAGAGGGTAAAACGGGGCTAAAAGTTAGTGTGAAACTTTGACGTTTTTGAAGTCAAGTGGGCAACCCGAACGCGGGCAGACTTCGTTAATGGGTCTAATTCTACGCGAGCGAAGCTGCGGGCGTCCTCTAGTATAAAATAAAAGTATTACAGATTGGGAGTTATCTTTACTTTGTCCTCGACCCACACGGGTTGAAATAACTGTTATTTTGCTTGTTTTGTTGTTAGTTTGCATGTAATTTATCGTCCATTAGCTCACATCGGTCTCTACAATATTCAGGTTGAGCTAACTCAAAAAACACACGATATGGTTATTCATGTTAAGAATAATATAAAAGTCTATATCTGCATACGAAATCGCGACCACTCTCAAGTGGATGGCATCGGCACGTTTACATAATATCACTTTTGGCTCGGCCAATGCCGGTTGCACGACTGTCGAAACTGGATGACTTACTTTCATATTTTTATTTACAATTTAAAGTATTCTCTTCCGATCTTTGAATGAATTTATATATGTATTTATACTCGAGTATTTTTGCTGAGGTATTCTCCAAGGAAGCGTTTTAGAGCCATGTTTAATTGCTTTTAGTTGTATTTGTAACGGCGTTTAATATAGACATAGCAGGGACGGAAATATTGGCTTCGCATGTGCATCGTTGCTTAAAATAAACCTAGGTTCCTCGCTCAGCCGTAATGTTGTCTGCAGTACGTTTATGTTCTGCAGATACCACTTAGCATAAAAACTCATTCCCATATCAAACGAATTTCACGCTTGTTTGCTGTTTTCTTGCTTCTCGTCTATACTGGTTTTCAATTAAAGCGTGGCGTTAGTTCAATCGCTACCAAACAGGAGGTATAATAACCATTTTATCGACGTCATACGATTGCCTCTCTCAAACTTGCTTTTGACATATTCACGTTTCTTAACGCGCCTGCCAACGGATTGTAAACATCGTATTTTGATAGGACATAGAAAGATTTGGATTGAGAAAACAATCAATTGGAATGCCAATGCAAATAGAATTCCTTTTTAAGAAAGCATTCTTATCGATAAATTGCGTAGGTAACAGCTGTTCATTTTCTGTACAATTTGGAATGACTGAATATTTTTTTCTTTTTTATTTGCTTTCAGACAGAAGTCAAAGTAGGGGTCATGACCAAATAACCCCTAAATAACAGAACCGTTCAGTGCATTAAATATTCAGATTACAGATTCACAATTTATTTTATTCCATGACAGGATTACGAAATCAAATTGAATATTTCCTATTTTGTTTCATTATACTTGGTACGAATGGGAACGATAATTCTTAGTGGAGGACGAAAAATTTACTTCTAGGTACTTGTCTTGCAAAACGGGACCAGAAATCGCTACGGTAGCCCCTGCCTGACGTAAAAGGGGACTTCTAGGGCTGCGGCCGGTGAGAGTGGGAGCGCGAGTCGTCCATTAAGTGCTCCCGGAAAAAACGACGCTGTGTATGGATTCACAGCGTTGTGTGGGGATTGTAGGCTCAAAGTCGAAGAAGACCGAGAAGATCCTGTGTTGTGCACACCGCTGAAGGGTACCAACACGATCTAAAAGAGACCCCGGAGCCCTCCTGTAGCGCCGAGGTAGGCCACTGAGCGGGTTTTAGTGAGTGTAAATTCCATATAACTTACGTAAGGTACCCGGACGTCGTAGGGGCTTTTGAAGGTTTCCCACTCGTAAAAAAGGCATTTGCAAAAAAGAAGTATCATTCGTTCGCTCGCTGACTAGGTGGATCGAAGACCTGAAGACTGAGGGTTTCATATGAAATAGTACCAGACCTATAAAGGCCTGGAGAATGGTTTCAAGGACAGACTTAAGACCGATGCCAATGAACTCAGTTAAAAAAAGAACACATTTTTTAATAAAATAATTCAGTAACTTGCGTCACTAACATTAGTTATTCTCAAACCTTCACCAGAAACGTTTTAATGTTTATTAATAATGAATTGCTTATCATAACACTGGTTGGCAAGTTTAATAGTAGGCGTAATAATGTTGAAACCTTCCGTTATAATGTGAGCGTATTGACGTGTGTTGTTTGATTATTTAAATGAACAATAAGGACTTGGTCACGCTTGATAACGCTTCTGTGCGATTTAACGATTGGCCGATTGGCGAATAACTATATGAATTCTAAACTCTATCTAACTCTATCTAAGTTTATTGGGGCAAAGTGTAGTGTTTGTGGTGTCCATTGGGTAAATAAAACACGCCTTTGATCACTCAATACGTGAAGTAGGTAATGCGTCCGGCGCACGTCCGAACTTGCTCACAGCTAGCGCGTGAGTGTCGGTGCCGCTACACAAAGTATTATTATGTCTTTCTAAATTAAAATTTGGTGAAAAGTTGGTTACGTATACACAGGCCTTACGTATGCCTAGCCCTTTGAGGAAATACAGACGTGATGTTATGTAGTATAAACAAAGTTCAGTGCTACTTTACTCACAGACAAGATCTTTTCGCGATACAACCGGTTTTCCAGTTTATTTGATTACGTTGTTGAGATCCTGTCTTTTACGAGTAGGTATATAATTTTTTTATCTTTTGTAAAAAAATTAGCATTGCCTTAACAAAATTTAACAAAGCACGTGCATTGAGCCCTTTAGAGTTCTTAGCGTCTGCGTTTCTAAAAAGAATTTTAATACGGTGTTATGGCCACCTGTTAATACAGGTTTTATATCAGGAATTACATACTTAAAATATTTAGCGAATATTTTACATTTACTAAAGAAATATGGTTTTGGTTTGCGGGTCGAAATCAAACTCAAATTTGAAACTGTTCTTGAGTGAAGATTTGAGGCTGCTGTTGCATGGACATTGGGACATTATCATCTAATAGGTCCTGGTTTATATCTGAGCTTTTTAAAAGCTTTTATTTAACTTCACTCGTATGTTTGTATGTAATGTATGTATCTATGTCCTGAAATCTTGTAATTAATATTTCACCCACTTCCACTGAAGCTATCGAGCTGAAATTTGGCACACATATTTGGTTCCGATGATAATGCGTGAAAAAAAAAAATTAAAAAAAAATTATTGTAATATTTATTAATATGGACCTTCAAGTCTGAGGTTCCCCGTGATTATATTTGATTTATATAAACAACTTAAAATGAACCTGCTTGACTAACAATATGCAATAATAACAAATCCTTCACACCGTTTGTAAAACAATAAAAAAACTTATAGCATTATTCCTTGAGCCAGGACGGCTGTGAATACGAATATTGGATGAAAACTTTCATAACACGAGCTTTTCGCGAAGCTTGCCAATATCTACGGTCCGGTATCTATCTATAGTCAGGCAGTATCCGAGGCATTAACATTCAAATTGTTATTACATCAGCTAGGCCCCTGCTTACAGCTTTTTATTCGTAGCTATAATCCTGCTATCTGTTATTACTTTCTTCCATAATCACTCGGGAATTACTGTAATGTAATGATATTGCGGTTACGTAACTAATGTTAACAAGGCGGGGCTCAAGCCGCTGATGTTCTTGGCGTTATCAAGTATTTCTTAGATCTTAAGCGGTATTTCTTAGATCTTATGCTGTAGCGTCCATAGCCCAATGGCTCGCGTCGATTCAATGTGATCGAAAGTGTTAAGCAACGACGGGCGCGATTTAGACAGCTTTTTTGGTCTGAAGAAATAATTGAGTGTTTCTTTTAGTGTGTTTAGACCATTAATGCAACTTTCAATCTTATGGGCGAAAATAGTAAATTGACGCAGTTGTACTTGCAGCTGTTTACGATCCTTACAGTTTTTAATGTTTAAATCTCAAATCTTATTCCATTCGGTACCTCGCACCAGAACGTAACTACAACTTTATTGCATCTGTAACATCCGTGAAATGCTCAAGAATTGTTTGTGAGTTCTGATCCAGAGAGTTGGCACGCTGCCTAATGACAAGTGAGCGGTATAGCAGTTCTAGAAAGACCTGCATGAAACATAAGAAACTAACAAATTGAAAAAAAAAACGCCTTTTATCGCCTTACATCATAAGCTTTTGTAAGTCCGCTACTATTTCTAAGGTTAAATATTTTTGTATGTATTTATTGTATCAATGTTGTTGGAAACTCTAAACGAAGTGTGGCAGTTTTTACATGACATCAATATCTTGACACAACGCATATTCAGCATACTGTGGCAAAATATTATATCTGTGGCATTTTAAATATAAATGTATTACAAATCGTTTTTCTGCTTATCTGAAAAAAGTAAAAATTCTACAAAGGTAAACTAATGTATGTGAGATTAGTTTACTTAGTTTACTGCCAAAATGACACTTTGGCTAGTTGACTTTTGTACCGACGACGTATGTATTTAAAGAGAGGCAATAGATTATTTGCGGTGACAGTCCAGTAGCTATTGAACTCGCCTCTCACTCGAGCGGTCTGGGTTCAAACCCCAGTGGCACGCACCAATGACTTTTCTAAGTTATGTGCGATTTAGTACATTGATACATCGTGTGGAAACCTGCATGCCTGAGAGTTCTTCATAATGTTCTCGAAGGCATGTGAAGTCTGCCAATCCGCACTTGGCCAGCGTGGTGGACTAAGGCTTAATCCCTATCAAATTCTGAGAGGAGACCCGTGCCCAAGGATTGTGATGAAAAGAGAGATGTCCTCTACACAGTCTGTCTCTATTTGCAATTTGCCATGTCAGGTACAAAATAGTGCTACGGTAGACCCTGCCTGTCGTAAGAGGTGACTACAAGGGGACTTCTGGGGTTGCGGGCGGCGAGAGAGGGAGCTCGAGCCACCCATGAAGTGACCACGGGAAAGACTATGTTGTGATTTCTGTTGATGACATAATATCGAAAATGAGATAGACCCTGTGTCGAGCGCATCGCTAGAGGGTACCGGAGATCCCGGAGGACTCCTCTATCGCCGAGGTAGGCCACCGAACGGGTTTTATTGGGTGGAAATCCCACATAATCCGGTGTCAGTCCCACGATACCCGGATATTCTTAAAGGATGCCCACTCGTTAAATAAACAAGAACGAAATAAAGCGGGAACCAAAAAGTTCTTTTTTTTAATTGAGTTGAAGTTATATCGAGCCCTGTTCCACACGCAGTTGTACAGCCGTCTATTTTCAAGCGGCTTTCACTTCAGTCCTCAAGGGTGGGAAAACTTTTCAATCCAAATACCGTGCAGTAGGCTTCACTGAAAATCAGAACTACAGCCGCAGTACTACGGCCTTTCCGAGCACCTTCTCCGAACAAAGGAGCTATTTCTCAAAGAATGAAATGGTTTACATCTATATATATAAAAGGAGAAGGTGACTGACTGACTGACTGACTGACTGACTGACTGACTGACTGAATGACTGACTGACTGACTGACTGATTGACATATCAACGCAGGGCCTAAACTACATATAAGGGCTAGAAATTTGAAATTTTGCACAGGGGTTCCTTTTATAACGTAGGGGAGCACTAAGAAAGGATTTTTGAAAATTCACCCCCTAAGGGGGAAAACGGGGGTGCAAAGTTAGTATGAAACTTTGCCGTTTTTGAAGTTAGTGAATGTCTTTTACCACGCGAGCGAAGCTGCGGGCGTCTACTAGTTTATTTATAGTTTTTTTTTCTGCTAATATGTGCTCAATGATAATTTCCTTACCTGATCAGAATTACAATCCCATTTTTACTAACAGAACTCCACAAATACATTGTCATTAACATTATATTAACTGCACTCTCAACCTTAATATTGTCTTTTGGTTTGTCAGATGTTAGGACGACAGCGATTTCTGCGTGTTCGTTTGCTGTTCGTAACATAAACAAATAATATCCACAAATAATATCTAATGGAGCTTAGCTGGTTCGAACACGGCATGGCAGACATCTGGTACTTTCGGCTTCGATAAAACGATTTAAGCCGATTTAACAGATTAAATCGACTTTGGGTCTATCGAGTGAGGCTCGTCGACGTACGATTTCTAACAGTTCCGAAATAATATTTGGATTATGCGTATTTAATCGAGCTATGAAGATTGGGCGCTGAAGGTGATCGAGATTAAAAAACTTGATTTCGATAAATCTAATTGAATTCATAAATTACAATAACTATTTAGCTATATTATCGACTAGTGGACGCCCGCAGCTTCGCTCGCGTGGAGTTAGACACAACAATAATTTCGTTTATATCTAGTAATATTATATAGGCAATGTCACTCAGTGAAGATGCAGCAGAAAGAATTTTTGAAATCGGTCCAGTAGTTTTTGTTTGATAACATTACAAACAAATGTTTCCTCTTTATAATATTAGTATAAGATATAGACAATCAATTCTATGCGCGATGAAAGAAAGACTGTGTCACTTCTTGAGTCATAAGCCTCTTCAAGAAGCTCTTTAAGAAGCAGTTCTGCGTCAGCACCTCATCCCTGATGGATGTTGCAAGAACTAACGACAATTCTTATGTCGATGAGACATAAATTGTGTTAGGGTTCCTTTGGTCTTTTATAACAATCGTAATAGCAAGCCTTTGTGTGTTTCGGGTTCTGTTCGGTCTTTCTTTCGCTATTTTATATCTGTACCTTTAATCTTTCAGAAATGAAAGGAAAGCCTTTTCTTTCATTTTATTTACGGTCCGACCTGGTCCGACAGTCAGGGTTGACAACACGAAGCCGCGAAGTCTTCAATTATTATTTAGTTTTTTGTATCTATGCGTGTAATTTTAACAATGTAATATCTCCAATATGAGTTATATGTGTCATAATTTAGCGTTTTTGACTCTGTCTTAACTAACCCTAAAAGGACCATTAGAATGGGCAGGTACTGACATAATAATGTCATGCAAATTGTACAGCCTTACGGTATAATAAACGGGTTTGAACTTATTAAGATTCAGTTATTTGCGCCGAACGGTTTGATTTCAAATATATTGGCAATCATTATGGGAATTTAAAATGTTTAACCGTAGTCTTTAGACGATCTCAATGGAGCGGCGCCCGTTTTAAGAATTGGCGTGTAAATATTTTGGTCTAAAAAGAATGTTATTGCTATTTAAATATTCACACTTGGTAGGAACTCTTATGTACTCTTAGGCCTTGGTAGGTACTTCCTCGAGAAACTGCCTGTATGTCTAATTGTGGGAACGAGTTTGATAAAATTAATTCGGATATTGAGCGTTGGATATATATTTATATATATTGCGCGGTATATAGTTGTTGGTACGTTGGATATATTTATATCCAACGCTCAATATCCGAATAAATTTATCAAACTCGTTTCCACAATTAGACATACAGGCAACCAAATTACCACTATATATAATATGTATATTGCATGTTATACTGTGGTTGTATACTATGGCTTCCATACACATATAATCTATATTCTAGGCCCGGGGCAGAAATCATACATCCTTGGCATTTCTTTAATGGATATAAGATAGCAAAAGTGCACGAAACACCACACATGCGCCGCCTTGACAATTGTGGCAGACTTTTATATGCTCCATATTCTAGCACCTTAATAGCAATAGCTAAAACTTAAATTAAACCTTAACCTTTGGGTGAACTACATGAGTTCTACCTATGGTTCTACTCACGCGCCAGCGCGGAAGCCGACCGCCATTTTGTTCACACGTGACTTCCGTTTTCGCTCTTCGCACTTCGCCGCCGGGTCAGTCGATTTCATAATGACCAATCGATTTGTAACACATTGTGGTCAGTTGGTCACCTATAACAAATATCTACGTAATCCCAACTCTTTCTGGCTTGCAGATTTCTTTACCTTCTCCATTAACGTAATACCTTACGAGTTGAATGCCGCTGTTTATCGACTTGTGCCTTCCAGTCCCTGAATAATAATTGACAATCGAAGTCTTTGCAGCGTGCACTGTGCCTTATGGAGTCTTTCAATAGCACTCAGATCCAAGCCATAATGCCAGTAATTTCGAGGCCGTTTATAACCGGGCTATCATTCTGTGAATCGACATTACCGAACAGGAATCTTAATTATGTCTGACCTCGTGTGCGAAGAAAACGATTGCGAAAATTACCGACGTCTTTTTGTACGATAATTCACACTATTTCACACACTACAAAATGTGTTACTTTTCCTGTATACTTGCCATTATACCTTTAGGTATTCATGAATAGTTTCAACGAGTTAACACTCAGATGCAAATTAGTTTATTGTCACGAATGTCTGATAGGTATGACAGCGTCTGAAAAATAACTTCGGTAGTTAATTTCGTTAACTTTAGCATATGAAGGCAAAGGACGTTTATTTCTTATGTTTTAAAGTTATTTTAGTACTAGTTGCATAACTTCAATATTATATTAACTACTACATTGTACTACATTAGTACTATTTGCGTTTTTATGAATTGACCTGGGATTTTGTGATGGGGATCGCAAGTTTTGTTGCCAAGAAGTTGGAGAAGAACATCTTCAATAATTTTCAATTTATTAACGTCCATAAAGTTTCGAGTATCAACACTTACTCCATCATCATCATCACAACCCTTTCTTTGTCCCACTGTTGGGCACGGGTCTCCTCTCAGAATTGGAGGGATTAGGCCTTAGTCCACCACGCTGGCCAAGTGCAGATTGGAAGACTTCACACTTATCTACTTACTTACTCCTTACTAATATATAAATGGGAAAGTGTGATTGTTTATTTGTTAATAGACGTAATTTTTTGCTTTGATACTGATAGATAGGCTGTCTATGTTACTCTCCTAGCCGAAATAAAATATACGATATTCCCGTAAAGTGAACAAAAAAAATTAAAATAATCGTCTGGCGTTTAATGATGTAGGTAAGTACGTATGCATGTATGTAGTACAAGCAGGCAGTGCTAACCGGCTATACGGAAAGGTCATACGAATCTACGGTCGTGCCGTAATCTCGGCAGTATCAAATCGGATACTAGAAAGTAGGCGCGAACACCTTCGGGGTCACATGCGGCGAACGCTAAGCAACGCCGGAAGCGCGCTGCAGTTGTTGTGAGGCTGATGTAATATTGAGGCTTGTGGGACGCGTTGGATAGGCGACAGGGTAGCGCGGTCCCACGAGTGGGTATGTAACACGTCCACGTGATGTGGCGTGACCATTTCTAATTTTACGATTGTATTAACTCTATGGTATTTATCCGTATATACTATTTAATAATATTTATTCTTCAGATTAGCGTAGCGTCCATAGCCCAATGGCTCGCTTCGATTCAATGTGATCGAAAGTGTTAAGCAACGACGGGCGCGGTCGGTTTGTGGATGGGTGACCGCTAGTGGCAAAATTTCATGGACGCTACCGTGCTTCGGAGGGCACGTAAAGCCGTAGGTCCCGGTTGTTTTCAATGGTGGAAACAATCGTCAAGCCTCGTCGAAGACCTTCGGGTGGCTTAAGAACATTCGACACTGGGTTGGCCACTAACCCCTCCACCGATCCGCATTGGAGCAGCGTGGCGGAGTATGCTCTAGACCTCCCGCAGCAGTGTCTGTGGGGGAGACCCAGCAGTGGGACGTCTATGGGTCGTAGCGATTCTTCAGATTACTTTGAGCATAGGACAAAACAGGTGTTCTCTTCTAAACGCACAACCACTCAGGGACTGATTCAAGCGCAGGTGAAATCTTGAGGTGAACAAAGATGATGATGATGATGATGTTGATGATGATGATGATGACGATGATAAACCGCGAGGCGGCGCTGACTCCATAGTCGACGGACACTTATCAACAGGTGGCACGTCTGCTTCATACGCTATAGCTGTTGCTACTGCTGTACCTACCCATTGACGTCCCACTGCTGGGCACGTCTCATCTCCATAGGCAAATCTGCGGGATATTCCACCACGCTACTTTAATGCGAATTGGTGGAGTTAGTGGCGAACCCTATGTCGAATATTCTCAAGCTACTAGAAGGTCTTCGACAAGACTTAGTAATTGTTTTCACAATTGAAAGCAACCGGGCGACGGCTTAACGTGCCCTCTGAATCACAGTAGCGCCCATGAGATTTTTCCACTAGCGGTCACCCATCCACAAACCGACTACGCCTGTCGTTGCTTAACTCTTTAGATCACATTGAATCGACGCGAGCCATTGAGACGATACTAAGTTACGCTATAAAACCTTAAAAAATACATAATTTACTTACACACTTAATAAAAATTAATGAAGAAAAGTAAATGTTTCCTTACATTTATTTCCAAGAAGATCAAAATACATCTAAATGTTTGAGGAAACGGGACGTTGTCGAGCCGTGCAGAGCCGTAGAAAGTGTTCGAGACGACCTCCAGAATTGCAATGGCAATGGAGTTCCGTAGAAAGTATTATTTGGCTTGCAGATAAGCGAGATGCCGGCGCGTTCGGAGCGAGACGAAAGTGAAGCCGCGAGGTCCTGCCGTTTACGTACACTGGCTTACTTTCGGAATTACTGAACAGTTTCGGATCAACAGGCCTGGATTTTCCACGGGCTATCTTTAGATTTTAGTTATCTTAGTCTTCAAGCGCAACACATCAGTGTGACTTAGACCGGGAAGAACATGAGGAACCTTTTTATAAACCCTTTATTTTTATTGATTACTAGTGGACACCCAGCAGCTTCGCTCGCGTGAATTAGACATAACTATAGTTTCGTATACACCTAGTAATATGTATTAAATAGCCTATGTCACTCAGTGAAAATGCAGCTTTCTAATGGTGAAAGACTTTTTGAAATCGGTCCAGTAGTTTTTTTTTGAAAACATTACAAACAAATCATTCCTCTTTATAATATTAGTATAGATATAAATATATGTACATATAGATACACATATATATATGTATACAATAAATACGTCCATATACACATTAAATATCTTTAGTTAAAACTTCAAAATCTGTTGGGGAATAATTATTTTTAAAGCAATAATTTTGTTCTGGTTGGAAAGATGTGATTCTGTTTACACTTTTTTCGAGGCGACCATTTGTGCCGACTAGCGACTTCTGTGTCTTGTGTCTGACTCTACTGCCTGATTCTAGTAATATTTTTTAACAAAGCTAACATTAACACTAACCAGCTGACTAATGTTTCTACTAACTGCACTAACTGACCCATGTTTTATCCCGTTACACTTAAAAAGTCGCCGTAGAGGTGTCGAACTAAGCAGGTGTTGTTTTGAACTATGCCGTGTCGAGGCGCCTTTGCCGCGTGACCCTTGCCCGGCCAGTTGAGCAATTCGCTCAAATCGCTCCTAATTGCGGGCAGGGGCGCGTGACTGCGTGTGACTAACCGCTCCTGCGCGTCACTAGCGGCAGGATGTTGTGGCGGACTGTTGCAATGACGGGCCCGTTGGCGCAATCGGTAGTGACCCTATCTGTTGCGCCAGGGGTCGTGGGTTCGAATCCCACTCAGGACAAATATTCGTGTGACGAACACTTGTGTTTTTTCTGTGTTCTGGATGTCAATATTATCTATTTAATGTATTTAAAAATATCTATGTGTGTATATCAGTCCCTGGCACCCATAGTACAGGTTCGCGCCTAATTTGGGGTCAGATGGCCGTGTGTTAATGTCCATGGTATCTTTTTATTTATTGGTTTAAAAAATATTTCACATTAGTTTAAGCATTAATTGGCTACTTATTTTGCTATTATTTTTATTTAGGGCCTTATTTTTAAATTAAAAATTAAAACAACAAAAAACCTACGCTTGTTTACTTCATTGGACAAGTCTTAAAAATGGTGTTTACGTGAATCACTTTTCGAAGCCGAGTTCTGCCCTCAGTTTAGTTCATTCAGCTCATCAGATTCACTGATTTTCAGAATAGTAAAAAGGTCACGGTAAATAATGCGCCAGAAAATAAGACACCTTCCAATATTGTTCCTTTTATGTTTCCTTTCGCATCAATGTAAAACACCTTTCGTTCTGTAATCTGAGATAAAATGAAATACCAAAGGTGAGGCAGGTTAAACTTCAGGAAAATAAATATGGATTCAAAGAAGAACTTTGCTCGCATGGTTATTGGCATTTAGGCCATTCTCCCAACACCGGGAAATTGTTTGCTCATTAATCCTGTATCCGGCATCGCAATTTAAAAAAAAACATCATAAAGGTACTTTAGGTATATACCGGTAAATCTCTTTTCGAGTCGATGAAACATAGCATCAATTTACTGTGCTCTTTAACTACAAGGAATGTTCTCGAATGTCACTGCACTTACGAATTATGTTATCGTCGGCCATCAGAGGTATCTTTTTAATAACAGCCAGAGGTGAACGGTCAATCTTGAACTCTGGATATCTCTTTATAATATTATATGTACGGCGTGATACGTGAGTTGACTTGGTAACATCAAATGAGTTTGTTTTGGCAGTCTTCAACAGCCACTGTTACCTGAGCATATCTGACACCTATAACATGATAACTATTGACTAAGGACATCAGTTGACTATCGTTCAATTGCCTGTTCATAAAAAATAAATTCCGCATGCACTATCCACTACACACATACCAAGCTAATAAAATGTCATCGATGCGTGCCGCTTGTATTTCAACCCAAACCTCTTGAGTGAGGTACGCTAATTTTACATAGACTTTCCTCAACTCGCGCTACTTCACCCGTGCATTCTCAATACAGCAATTTCAACTGTCACCTTCAGGTCATCGGTCCACCGAGTCGAATAACACACAATGCATTTACCGTGACGCGTCCATCTTCCACAGCTGTACCGTCCAATGCAGTGACTATTGTATACAACTAGTGGACGCCCGCAGCTTCGCTCGCGTAGAATTAGACCCATTAACGACGTCTGCCCGCGTTCGGGTTGCCCACTTGACTTCAAAAACGGCAAAGTTTCATACTAACTTTGCACCCCCGTTTTACCCCTTTAGGGGATGAATTTTCAAAAATACTTTCTTAGTGCACTCCTACGTTATAAAAGGAATCCCTGTGCAAAAGTTCAACTTTCTAACCCATATAGTTTAAGCCCTGCGTTGATATGTCAGTCAGTGAGTCAGTCAGCTTCTCCTTTTATTTATATAGATTTCTTTCTTGGACATCATCAATCCGATAATGAGCCGCGTGACCAATGCGGCTCATGAGTCACGATGTTCCTTAAGGAACCTGGGGGCCACGCGTGGTCGGGGACGAGGGATGACGTCATCCCGCACGCCCAGACGGTGCCTGCAACGCATTAGAACGTACGTGGCTTGAATACTACGTATATGTATTGAATGCTATTACATGTGTGCATTGGCAGTTTATTGATTATTTTCTGTTTATATAGTAGAACATAACACGCCTGTATCTCCTCAGAAGGGTTGGCAGAGGTGTGTTAAATGCACACTTGACCAGATATGTCAGGTTCCATGAGATGTGTAAGGTGATAGATGGTGAACTATTGCCATATTTCAGGCTGGAACGACACAGAAGTTCACGGTTTATAAGGTAGTGATGATGATGTCCAAGACGTGTCCGTCTACGGCGACCCGCTGTTAGCACCTGGCATGCGCTCGGAGGTGGCTAGCGAAGCCAAACTTCGTTTTAAACGTTAGTTTGCAACTTTCACAGTAAAATTGACCAACATCATTGTAGGTATATTTGTAGGAGGGCTTAGGGCGAGCTTTCCTAGTCTGCCGTTTAACTTCGAGTAACCTCAGGCGACCTTGTTCGAAGTTTAACGTGTGCGAATTTACAGTGCGTCGCCACTCAGCCCTATTTTGCGCCAGATCCTCCCACCCCAGTGGGAGGATAAGGTAGTATATAATATAGCAGTACTAGGCTGAGAAGTGTAGCTTAGCGCCTATTATGCGCGTGCGCGATTAAACGTGGTATACTGCAGTCTGCAGCCATCTGTAATGTCTGAGCGGTGTCGCTGCGACCCATAGACGTCCCACTGCTGGGCACGGGTCTCCCCCACAGACACTGCTGCGGGAGGTCCAGAGCATACTCCACCACGCTGCTCCAATGCAGATTGGTGGAGGGGTTAGTGGCCAACCCAGTGTCGAATGTTCTCAAGCCCCCCGAAGGTCTTTGACAAGTCTTAACGACTGTTCCCAGCATTGAAAACAACCGGGACCGATGGCTTTACGTGCCCTCTGAAGCACGGTAGCGTCCATGAAATTTTTGCCACTAGCGGTCACCTATCCACAAACCGACCGCGCCCGTCGTCGCTTAACTCTTTATCACATTAAATCGACGCGAGCCATTGGACTATGGACGCTGAGCGGTGTATTATGATCAAATCAGTGCACCTTTTGTTTCGCGTCAGGACGTGATCGACAGATTCTAATTTACAAGCATGCCATTTGCAAACACGGAATACTTTGAAGGTAACATATTTTTTTTTTACTTTATTAATAAACGAACACGAGCAAGTACCTACTCGGTAGCAATAGTAAGGCAACCAACTATTTAATAATAGCATCAAATCAAGCGTAAATCGTTTATATTTACATTGAAAAGCGATTCATTACGGGCAGACATCCTGTTGCTTGAGGCTACGTCAGACTTACTGCAACCGAATGCAATATTCAAATTCAGATTTAATTGAACCCGTATTGAGTAATAATAAGATGTTTGATATTGAGTAACGGGCTTGACAATTGGTGGACCTTGTGGTATTCCCAAATCGATCTCATAGGAAGCATTTGTCGCGCAGCTCATTTTCATGATATTCTCTCGATCCATTTATTGATAGACATCTCGGATTTAAATCGGCCGAACTGCAGGTGAAGCTCGCCGTTGTGAAAGGCTATATATGTATACTTATTATATTTTATCATTATTATCCATAGAGGCCCGTTTAGCGTGTTGGGTGTGTATGCGTAATTTTTGTAAAAAGCAAATAGTAACGTCTTCGCTTCACGTATTCATGTTATGCTGACGCTACCTGAGATTTCTTCGGATATTTTTTTTAAATCAGATGAGAACCGTCAATTTGCACTTGTCCCTTGTAACTGAAGATCTCTGAGAGTATCTGTGCTCAAATCTTATATGTTAAGGATATCAATGTATTAGCACATGGCAATTAGCAATGGGTCATTATGATGATAAAGTGGAAACCGTGATATCGGGAGCAGAGTGGTGGAACGCTTGGTTGCGAGAACAGACTTGTGCCCTTAAGCAGGCCAGTAATGGCTGCATCCGGGCCAGTATAGGATTGCTATGGCATGTTAGTGCATATATATCATATTCAGGTCGCCTCTCTGTAAGCTCTCTCCGAAGCCAGTGAAACCTGTATTCAGCTCGACCGAGCGATCAGGGTGTGTTCGCTGACCCACTATGACACGCACCAGACATCTTTATAAAATTATTTTTTCAAGATCACTTTAATTACAATTTACTCTATCTGTTTCGAAGAGTTTACAGATTTAATATTGTATCCTTGTTTGTGGATACATTATTAAAAAGAGTAACTACTTACTGAATATTTTAAGGAGTTCCCTTCAAAAGCAAGAACCTTTAGATACAATGATCAATAAAAATGTTATGACGATTTTTTTCCAATAATTTTGCACTTAATAATTTCCTAATCATTCACGAATTATTAAAGACAACACAAACAGTTTTGCATTCAAATTTGCTGAATTATTTAATTATAATTCATTTATTCATAATGTCATATCATATTTATACAATTCGTCGGAATACTGTTATTACGATAGCATTAGGACCTCATCGTTTTAGGCTGGCCGACATTTATACATGTATGTATATGTATGGCCGGAATAATAAGCACGCGTTGAAATATTTGATATTTATGTGGATTCGATTTAGAAAACTGGTAAGACCAAACGACATTCGTATGAGAACGAAGCGACCTTGAGCTGCTTCGAGGGACTTAATATCGTTTTCATAAACTATTTTACTTATTATCATTATTAAATAGTTGTCGGTTGGTCTCATTTACCCCGCAATTCATCAAAAGTAGAACTTACAGCGTTGTGTTAAAACACAGATAAGTTACTGTTACGTCTGATAAACCGGGATGGAACGCAAGCTTGTTGCATAAAAATGTCGTTTCAGGCTTATTGCATACAATTTTGAAGACGAAAGCCTTTGTGTTTGTGGACCTAAACATTAATACATACCCATTAGTATTACTTTTCAGTTTTGAAGTCAGTTTTTGAATATTGTACAGATAAATCAACCACATTAAAAGAAAACAATTTTCAGGAGGTTAATGTACTTTAGTGAGTCAAATTTAATTGTTACTTTACAACTAATTCTCACATTTCAGACGATTAAGTTAAAGCTAACTCATTATGTGTCATTCAATGCAAATGTATTATTTTTATTGCCAGCCATTACATGCTTAAACTTTAAGTTTACACGACTAAAAGATGAAGACAAGATAACGTTAATTTATTTCAATTGGCTAGCTAGTAGGTATTAATAAAGAAATAAAACTATTCATCTCAGTTTAATCTAGACATTCGTCTAGATAGTCTAGACGCATACTATTCGCTTTGTGAAGTACTAGCACGGCAAGAATCACAAAATATATTTATAGTTTTTTCATAATTATATACTCTTAACTCCACCAATCTGCATTGAAGCAGCGTGGTGGAGTATGTCTGTGGGGGAGACCCGTGCCCAGCAGTGGGACGTATATGGGTCGCAGCGCATCTGCCAATTTAAAAAAAGATATCGGTTGTTTCATATTCTTATTATTGTTCTGAATATTTTATTAATAAATATCATGTTTTTGTTTCCAGGTAATAAATTATTCTACTACAAAAGTAAATCTGCACTAGGTGGCTCGTAAGTATGAGTATAAGCCATAAAGAGATTTCATCTTCACTTCACCACTTAACTGCATCTACATACTGATAATAGAAGCTCCGGCTTACTCTCGTGAAATTAAGGTCGGAAAAAGACCGACTAGTTTCAGTCAATTACAAGTGTCTCTGTCTCGTGCGCAGAGGTAAGCCGGACAGACGCGGACTCGTTACAGTTTTATTATATGTGTAGAGAGACTACACATTATTGTTACTACCTACTTGTATAGTAATCATCACTGCAGTACCAACAAACTCAATCAAATGTCTCGAGTAAGTGCTAAGTAATAAGTTTGGAATTGAGAAGAATATCTTGCTTACATACGAGTAAAATAATTAATTCTATCTCGGCGGCAAGTTTGGCAATATTTTAGACCTTTATTATTGAGCGTGAAAAGTTACTTGTTTTCGTGTCAGTGACGTCTGGTTATTTGATTTTTTTCTTTGAGGTATTTCGTGATGCGTAGGTACATTTTATTTTCGGTTACTCACTTTGGTCGGGAGTCATCAAATACATTAAGTATGATTTCTATTTTTTATCGAATTATGTGTCTATGAACACTGTCAACCATGATAGTTCAAATGAACAAAAAATCTTATTTTTCGATTTGTATAAAAATACATATTTTTTTTCAGTTTACCCAATCGTTTTTTTAATTTCTCTATTATCTATTTGTTTCAACCTTGTCCAATGTTCAGTGTTCTAGTTCGATAGCGAAACTGCTAAGCTAGAAGTCCTGGGTTCGACCCAAGAGTCGGTCAAAGTACTCGTATTAAGCAGTTTTTCTAACTTGAATTTCCCAATAGTAACTTGGAGTTGCAACTGCAACGCATAACTGCTGTAAATACCTACAGTATCTAAACACCTCTTTTTCCCCATTCGCTAAAATACAGGTGATCTCTTGTTAGTTAAGTATTTATATTTTCACTTTCATTTACCTAATTATTATATTCCTTGCTAAATTTCCTTACTTATCACATCATTTTTCTCACCACATAAGAAGGTATAGCTCCAAAGGGTCAGATCCAAGGTCGTTCGTACCGGAGTCACCGACTCCGTCGTGTCGATAACTTTACTCTGCGATAACTTTATAGAACTTTCTATTATTCTTCACGCACGTTTGATTGCGAGAAACTTTAGCTTTATAGATTTCGCAAAAGGGTAGGATAATGTTTGAAAGATTTTGAAGTCGGTGAGGTCAGGACCTCTGGCTTAACAAAGGGTTTAAGTGTTCTAACTATTCTATCTAACTATACTAAACAATTAGTCTTCTAGTCAACTAGTCTTTGGAGGTTGATAAAATAAATTTTATTAATTTATTTATTAATACATATATTAATAATAAATTAATTTATTTTATATTAGACGTCCCACTGTTGGGCACGGGTCTCCTCTCAGAATGGGAGGGATTGATTAGTCCACCACGCTGGCCAAGTGCGGATTGGCAGACTTCACATACCTTCGAGAACGTTATGATGAACTCTCAGGCATGCAGGTTTCCTCACGATGTGTCCTTCACCGTTATAGCAAGTGACATTTAATTTCTTAAAACGCACATAACTTAGAAAAGTCATTGGTGCGGGCCACTGGGGTTTGAACCCGGACCGCTCGAGTGAGAGGCGAGTTCGATAGCCGCTGGGCTGTCACCGTCTATGGGTCGCAGCGATTTTATATTATCTATATATATAAAAGGAGAAGGTAACTGACTGACTGACTGACTGACATATCAACGCAGGGCCTAAACTTGAAATTTTGCACAGGGGTTCCTTTTATTACGTAGGGGAGCACTAAGAAAGGATTTTTGAAAATTCACCCCCTAAGGGGGTAAAAGGGGGGTGCAAATTTAGTATGAAACTTTGCCGTTTTTGAAGCCAAAGCAACCTTAACGCGGGCAGACGTCGTTGATGGGTCTAATTCTACGCGAGCGAAGCTGCGGGCGTCGACTAGTTTTCTTATAAAACCCATAGATGTCCCACTGCTGGGCACGGGTCTCCCCCATAGACACAGCTGCAGGAGGTCAAGAGTATACTCCATCACGCATCCAATCCGGATCAGAGTTCTCAAGCCACCCGAATGTCTTCGACAAGGCTAACGACTGTTTCCACCGTAGAATCACCGGGATGTGCAATACGAAGCACGGTAGCGCTCATGAAATGTTGCCTCCAGGGTTCACCCATTCACAAACCGACCGCGCCTTCTTTCCTTAACTCTTTCGATCACATTTAATCGACGTGAGCCACTGGGCTATGGACGCTACTGAATACGCTACTGATATTTTACATAATCGTTGCATTTTACGGGTAAAACCTTAGGTAATACGATGCTTTGTTGCTAAGCATAGAACAAAACAATCCTTGTTTATATCTTAAAAGTTAAAACAAAGTTATTTTTACCGGTTATCAGTAAAATCTAAATTATTCATTAATCTTTTTTGCATACTTAGCGCTTAGTAATGGTTACTTGTTTTCTCAGTTAATTTGTTTACAGTCTGATTTCGCAACCACAAGAGCACGCCAATGCGATAAAAAAGAGTTGAAGAAAGTGTTCTTAAAACCCAGAATTTAGATTGGGTTGACCTCTGTTGGTGGCTTTTGTGGTGTCGGCTTACTCTAGTGCGTTTGGAGGACAATACAATACAATACAAAAATACTTTATTGTATACCACAGCAGAAAACATACACAGTAAATTACAGTTCGGTGAACAATTGGCGCTCCCATCGCTTGAAGCGATCTCTACCAGACAACCATCCGTGAATGAAGGACAAAATGTATGCGTAATAGAAATAAAATGAAATAGGTAGCGGCATACAATTAAATGCTTATTAAAATAACACAATGTCATGGTCACGAAACGGATACTAGCACGCAGTGTGTTATATACGTGAACACTGAATTTTATTTACGTGAACTAAAAAATGTTTGCAAATGGCCTCTCTAATGAGTACTTTATATCAAGTGCCTAACAAATATGAGAATAGACAGAAATCTCATCGTTATATGATTAAAGTAACTTAAAAGAGATATTTACTAATTCACGTCAAGCGGTTCAGGATTCCTAGAAACGGAGGAATTATCCGAAGGAGAATTATCCGTCTCTGAACCGTGTTTGATAAAATAAATATTCATGTACTTAAGTTATGAAATCAAATGAGTCCTCTTAGTCTTTGTAGACCAAATCAGTATAATGAATTTTTTTGCATATTATTTGCATAAAGATCAGTTTTATCAAACTCAGTAGGTAGATTAATCCAGATTAATATTAAAAAGTATCCTTCGTTTCACTTTTTATTTGCTTTTAATTTTTGGACCTCTTTTTTTGCGCCGACGTTTCTTTTATGGCTACGATCAAGACTGTTGAGCTAGAGGTCCTAAGTTAGATCCCCAGGTCGGGGCTTCAAATCGACATCATTCAGTTTGTGATAACCGTGAATTTGATTTTTACTAGACTTAGATATCACTCTGCCCATGTAGGTATATCGGATGTGCGGATTGGTAGACTTCATATGCCATCGAGAACATTAAGACGAACTCTCAGGCATGCAGGTTTCCTCACGATGTGTCTTTCACCGTTACAGAAAGTGTCATTTAATTTCTTAAATCGCACATAACTCAGAAAAGTCATTGGTGCGTGCCGCTGGGGTTTGAACACGGACCGCTCGAGTGAGAGGCGAGTTCGATAGCCACTGGGCTGTCACAGCTTTATTACCGCACCGAAATTTATTAGTTTACTTTAATAGTAATATAATAATATCAAGTTTTAAAGGAACTCAGATAACTTTCGTACATTCACCCTTCCGTCAAACTTGGCACCTACCAAGCGGGATCACTTACATTTCGTTTACAAGTTCGTATTGTCGTCGTGGGACCTAATGCGTGTGAAATAAAGGTCGTTGGCCCCATTACTGCCGTCCAATGAGGCAATCGACATTGTGCTTTGTGTTAAGGAAAGTGGGGGACCTGACTACCGTCTGCGTACGTAGATGTGCCTATATGGCGTGGCTTCGGACGGCGGGGGCGATTTTTCGTCCGATTCTTTTCAAACACAAGTCTTTTGAGTACTTATCAATGGTTATTTTAATAGATTTTAGCTTAACGAACAAGCCAAGGTCTAGTCTCCATCCATCCAGACTTAATCGGTACCACTCCGGTCCTGTGCCTTTTGAATCCGTTGATTTTTAGCTCATCAGATCATCTAGGTGGGCGGCCTGTGCTCCGTTTCCAGAACCGCGGTCTCCACTCGAGGAACTTTCGCACCCATCAGTTGTCTATCTTTCAACCGTCGTGGCTAGCTCATAGCCATTTCAGCTATCTAACTCGATGAGCTATGTCGGTATTATCGGTGACTCTCATTCGTCTCCGGATTTTATCATGACAAAGATCACATAAGTATTGCAGATATCCTGAGGCAGATTAGACTAGTATTTTAACTAGTATCTGATTCCCATTCAAAACCTACCTTCAATTTAAAACGCAATACGCGAATGTTAACGCGCCACTCGCCAGCCTATTGTCCCTAATGTGTTTACATCGCAAACAATACGCGTGTTCACTCGCGACCGCACTGTTCCAGATTGATGTTGTTGATGTTGCTGATGTTCTGCGTAGTAAACACGCAACGGTCGTAATATTCGCCTTCCTACTACGCGATTCACTCGAGATCGTTACAATTTCTCCATCCCTAGTATACCTAGGGCAACCTTACACAAACTTTACTTACCCAATGACAATCACGATCTGTACTGCCCCAGTCTTCATACCCATTAATAAACTGACCAACTAGTTTTCTTAGTAATACCCTGTTTACTAGCCCTATTTGATTCGTGGTTAAAAAATGCATTTAAAATAAAATATTACTTTTATCCGCTGTTTCAAATGCTGTTGCTCAGGGCAGGCTGTAGTTATCTTGCATTTGATTTGATGACGAAAGACACATCAGATAAAATGTGAAGCATAGGTATCTTCTTCCATAGTATTTTGTTCTTTTTTTCTTTCTAAAATTTCTGACATCTATCTTTCTGGTGGAGATCTTGGTCTCTCGAGTGGAGGTCTTGACTCGGGAAACGGAACACATGCCGTCCTCTGTGGACTGATGCCCTCAAGTCAGCGGGTAAGCGCTGTATTCAAAAGGCACAGAACCGGATGGAGTGGCCCCGATTGAGGGATATGTCCGAAGTGGACAGTTATTTAAAACTGCAGATCAGGTGTACACACGCTGCACCAGAAACACCCAAAGTCTGGTCTGGGACAAAACACCGCGCACATCTTTACCCGAAAGCAACGGTTACGGAATGTGTATGAGAATTTATAATAAGATACGCGAACCTATACAAATCTTTTCAATAAATAAATTTAGAAATAGAATTAAAAAAATCCTTTTGGCAACTGTGTATTATAATCTTAATGAATAATTTAAGTGACCCAAAATCTACCTATTTGACATTTGCATACCACCCAGTGGTTAGAGTGAGAAACTACTTTTAATTGTAACATAAAAATGTACCACTTAAAGGCAAATAAATGATTTATGATTTATGATGGACTTCGAACGGCTGGGGATGGGTGGATTTTTTAGCATACATTTTAACTAAGCGATGAATATGTATTTTATTTCCTTGAGTGATTCCCGCTGAGTCAAATTCCCATGTGCCTACTTATCTGACCACAAATGAGACTTTTATAGGCTACGCAGTTTTTCATTTTCCCGCAGTGAATTGACCGCCAGTCGGAACATATTATACATACATAATCTTTGCCCCTTCCCTTTCTCTACCTTTCGCTTTAAGATTTCACTGCTAATAAGATTAACTACCATCATCACCACGACGCTGTCCAAGTGCGCTTTGGCAGACTTCATAATGCTTCCATGAACTCCTAAGCATTTTCAGTCAAGATATTTTCCTTTACCATTACAGCCATTTTCTTCAATACACACAAAACTTATTCGTAACGCTGTGATTTGAACCCTCTAGACTGAGAGATTTTCAGCCAATGGCCTATCATCGTTATCATAATACCATCATCACGTCTGTATGTCGTTGAAGGGGTAAGCAGAAGTGTAGAACCTCTACATGCCTATCACATTTCCATCCACTTTTTAACTCCTTAGCACGGTGGTGAGTGCCTCTGACTGTCGACTCTCAGCCAGGGCAGATTTGTACTCAGGTCATGGATATTAAATTGTGTTATTTTCTGGGTGTGTTCCTGGCCACCAACACAGGCCTACTGCGGGGTTTCAATTGTTATTTATTTTTTATTTAATAAGTGGCGATCCGATTGCAACTGTCATCAGCACGACACAATCTTGTTACTCCAGGCCGGCGCGTTCGTCACGCCGCCATTGTTCCGCAGCTGGCCGTGTCATGTAACGTGCGAGCTTCTGACGTAACGCTGATTGTTTCCAATTTCAATGTGAAATGACAACGCTTCCGTTTTATGTCATGTGTGGACCGTTCTTAAGTTAGGCCTGTTAGCAGACTGGTTTATATGCGGCAAAGACTTTTTGATATCGACGACATCCGGGCTAAGTTATCGGATAACGTTAGATTTAGATTTCATACTAATGGTAATGTTTCTTGAGCCCTCCCGTGCTTCGCAGGGCACATTAAGGTCAGACTCGGTTGTTATCGTCGTAAGCCATCAAAGGCGACCGGAAAACTTCTGGCATTCTGGCCACTAACCCACCAGTCGGCTCAGGATCAGTATGGTGGAGTGGGCAACTAATGAGATGTAGCTTAGCTATTGTCATGTTCCAAGATGAGTGGACTTTGTCTATAACTTATGGAGAACACATGCAATTTCAGGCAAAACACTCCATGTTTATAACTTTGTAACACGCCTGAAAATATCTGATATTATCTGCGCAAACTAAAGAACGAACCCCTTACTTCAATAAGGACCCTATTCATTCTTCCCGACGCCTGATTATTCCAGGGGACTAGAGGGCGTCTCGTCCCGAGAATGCGTTCCGGGAATGTCACGGAAGGTTCTAAGCATCACCATTACACCGGACATCGGTTGTGTAATGACTCGCAGGGCGTTGACTCGGAGGTGGCGAAAGTAAGAGGAGATTTGCTCAATGAAACTGACGGTTCGACGTGGAAAAACAAAAAAAAATCAAGCACGTTTCTATGACTTTCAGATTCAGTTCTGAAGCCATTCATAGGTACTAGTACATGAATGTAACCAAATATGGAATAGTACCTATACCTAATATGGAATTTTGTTGTCCTACCGCAATACTGGTTAGATTCCGTAATTGGGGTACTATTCCATGTTTGGTTAGTTTCAACTATAAATGGCAGATGACTGGTCAGTTGCTAATCAAGCGAGTTTAAGTAGCGTTGATTTAAATACGTAACGTACATGATTACATAAGTTTGAAGAATTGATGTTACTTCATGGTAGATCACTAGCGAATGATTGCATTGTCATCGGTCATTGATAAGTGTGCAAAGTTTAAAATTAATCCGACGTTTTGAAGGGGATCGAAAACACTTTCAAAGATCACATACATACATACCTACATACATTCGTACATACATACATACATACATACATATATGCTTGCATACAAACATACATAGCAACAGAATTAATAAAGACGTTAAAAAGGCAAAATTAATTTTATAGATCCTCTATATAGTCCGCTTATATATTACGCTCCATTCCATTCCTCCACCAATCCGCACGGGAGCAGCGTGGTGGAGTATGCTCAAGACCTCCCTCGCAATTTGTCTGTGAGGGAATGGGTTAGGCCTTAGTCCACTGTGCTGGCTGAGTGCGGTTTAGCAGACATCAAACTCTAAAACATTATGGAAAAGTCATTGGTGCGTGGCGTTTGGATTTGAACCCGGAGCGGTCGAGTGAGAGGCGTTCGATAGCCACTGGCTGTCGCCGCTGTTACCGTACACATTACTAGTTTCAACCTAGCATGGACTGCGCGACTGAGCGACGAATACAATAAGATTGTTTACAAGGCTGATGGTAGTCGGCCGTCGACTGCGATGTCTACGCAACATGACAAACTGCAGGCCACTCGTGATGTAATACCATTGCTTAAGAGGACTACAGAGGCTAAACGCGAGTTTTATAAACAAGATATCACACGAACCATTGCAGAGAATCAAATAAAAAAAATATATGGTATTCTTGGGGATATATGTTAGATTGCTACGGCCTTCAAAACATAATACATTAATGTTGACTCGATAGAAAAAAATCACGAAGATACCTCTAAAATAATCTTCTAAACATTCAAATCCCTTCTAAAATACGTGTTTTTTTTTTCAATTTAACATATATTTTTCATCACAATAAATACAATATATCAGTTATACCACTTTTTAAATCCATTTTGTAGAATTTCCAAAAAACCCTTGTTCTCATTTTCGCAGTGTTTTAGAACATAACTCGCGAGCATGTGTGTGTAAACGCCGTGTACCGACAGTCGCGGCTGAGGCCTCTTGCTAGACGGGCGTGTCGCGCTTTCTGCCGCAAAATTTCTGCAAGATTCCAACGTTATTTCATTACTTTTATTGATTGGTTATTACATTAGGTTAATTTATATAAATAATTTAACGTTATAAGTATTTTTTTAAGTTAGAAGGGCGTAAACGGACTCCTATTTTGTAAATAAACATGGGAAATAAATCAAAAGTGTTCATATAAAGCAAACGTCACACACATGAATGACGTAAAGATTTAAATTTTGTCAAACATTTATTAATTTTCATTGTTCTCTGCAATCCTGCAGAGTACAAAAAGATAGATACGTACACAGTTTTTCAACCCTAATCGTATAGCTGTAAATGGCGTAATTGGAGTTTGCGGCGAGTAAGAATCTCGCTCCAGAGACTCGGGTTCAAATCCCAGTTACACTTCCTATCTTTTTCAATTTTTTCTTTATTTTTTATGACTTTTTTTTGTTATTATTTTATGCAAATGAAATAAAAAGCTAATAATATTTATATATGTCATAATATGTATTTATTACAGGAAAAGAGAATCCAAAGATAATATCAATAACGGGGAAATTATAGACATTAGCAGTGAGTAAGAATCTCGCTCTAGAGACTCGGGTTCAAATTCCAGTTACACTTCCTTTCTTTTTCAATTTTTTCTTTATTTTTTTATGACTTTTTTTTTGTTATTATTTTAAGTAACTAAAAAAATTGCATAAATCTAATTTCATTACGTTGTCGTACCTTCCTATAAATTTTTTGTTAGGTCAATTATTACTTAAAATAAACGCCATCTACTGAAACACTTCCCCGTATAAGCCGCGCAGATAGAGAATAGATTTGAAAATGGCGTCCTCTCGCATGCGTTCTCGCTCACTCTCTATCGCTGTCTATACTCACACAGTGAAGTACGAGCTGCAAACAAATAATCAGTCGGGATTCGCTTTCTAAGCTACTTGACGCACTCCGAGTAATTGTTGTTTTCGTTGATATTGTTGTTTTTGTTTGCGTTACATTTGATTGTTATTTATTTTCGTTAAGTTTTTGTTACGAACGTTGACATTTTGTGATGTAATTGAACAGCAACACCGAAGATGAAAGTGACGACTCTGAAGACCAGGACTGTGAAAGTGACCAGTCCATGGAAGATTTTAACCAATTCATGGAGGGAATTGAACCAGTAATGGGTACAGATGACCAGGACACTGCTGGACCAAGCGGTTTATAAAACCTTTGATACCATTCCCATCCTATTGTTCTTTATTTTTATAATCTGATTCTGAAATGTCACAATTAATAAAGGCAAATTTTACAATCCAGTGTTTTAAGTACCCTTGCTTGTGTTGTGTGTTGTGCTTGTATTTTAAGTGCCATTTTCAGATCTATTCTCTATCTGCGCGGGTTATACAGGCGATTAATACAGTACCTCATGACATGTCATTGTATGCTCTGTAAGGTAGTTCTGAGGTTTTCCGTTAGAGGCGCTGTTGTCGTTTGTGAGAATGTGTGCACCGATTCTCAAGGTCATTTTGCACCACTAGGCGCCTTAACGTACTTTAATAAACACATAAGGGGCGCCACGCTCCGGACACACTGCGGATAATCCTGAGTAATTTTATCCATAACTTTAATTGGATGAAATTTTTTTGACGTGATAACGTCTTATAAATCGATAAACGTCTACACGTGCGAAAAAAAGTGTGACGTTATCCCCCCGTACCGCCAAGTGTTACGCCAATCGTACCGCCATCGTGTTAAGACAATCGTGGTCATTCAATTTTAGTCTGTATCCCACAGCAATAGAGCTAGTTTACTAGAGCGTACTAAGATATTAATGTACTTTACACAATACAGTTGATAACGTGATTCAGAAAAAGGCATAGCGCTATCTAGTGTATGTTTTGTGAATCAATGCTACAATTTCAAATAATATTTCTTATGATGTTATCACGTAAAATTATCGTCCGTAAACCGACTTTACAGACAACCAGTAACTTATGAATCTGCAGGAATCCTCAATCCTCATCTGAATTGCTGTATTTAACAAATATAATGTATCTTAACACATATTCAAATGGATATTTCAATATGCGTATTAATTACACTGTACAAATTTATTTAGTACCTCGTTTGGGTAACAATTTTGCAAATTAAAATAGTAATTTAACCGACGGTTGGATCTGGATACGGGGTCTTGCAAAAAAGAAGCCATAAAGGTTTTATTGATAGCAATAATGTTGAAGTTGGTAAAAAAGATACTTGTTTTTGCATCTGTGCGGTCGACCTTAACCGAGGCAAAACTCGTTTAGAGATTTCGTAAACCCAGTATTACGAAGTGCTTGTTATTAAAAAAGGCAAAATTAATTTTATAACTTAGTCATCTACATAACATAGGTCATCGACTCGTTCTGCTTAGGTACTGCTGACAGCATTTATTCTGAAGTTAATTAGTAATTACGAATCTGTTATCGATAGAATCATTCAATTATTCACGCTTCAAATCAATGTAATCAACAGGCTTTGAAGGTTTTTAGTGTTCAACAAGAACTGCTCGTGTCCTTGATCTCGTTTTTTCAACTTTGTCTCGGCTATGCATACTTATCCACTCCACTGCTGTACCTTTTAAGGTTAAATCTTTTTAAATAATGTGATTGTGTTGGTAGTCATAACTGTTTCCTGTGTCTAGTTATCTACTATGTAAGATCATCTTTATAATCAAATACTTCTTTTCATACCCTAATACTATAAATTCTGATACGAGCCAAAACGCTACAATCGTAAATGTTTTCTTCGAATTGAAACAAAATAAATATTTCTCTTAAGTCTGTCCGTGTGTTCCACAATTATTTTCATTCATGAATTGATTAAAAATTACAACTCACTCATTTTTAAAATTCGTTTGCAAGTATACAATTTACAGTTTTGTATAAAACGTGTATCAATACCAAAGTGGCATATTCAATGAAGCTTGGCAATATGGAAATAGTAGTGAACTCACGTGACAGCTGGCCATAAAGCCGATACTTGAAGAAAACTGTACCGATTGTGCTGTACCGGGAATTGTAACGGTTCCCTGCACATTCTGTTAACACGCGGCTTACTGATCGATTTGTTTATAATATGTATAATCTCTAGTATTGCCAACCATTCTGATTATCGTTAGAATACTCTTAAAATTATTTTTATTATTATTCATTTGCCATCATTTTTATATTTCAGCAAATTAATTATTTCTTTCTATCTTTCGTTCTTTTTTCTTTTAAAATAGGATCGTTTGCTATCCTTTGCTGATCCTTGCTGAGCTTTGAATGTGTAAGCGGAATGAAACCCTTACCACAATGCTCTGGGGCGGTTCCTTTGAATGAGTAAATTTATCCCAGTTCTTTGACAATTGAAATACTATAATAATAATACACAATAAGAACACTACTGTCCAGCAGCATTATGGTCACCCTACATTTACATGTAACGTCCTTATGCAACGTGGGCAAATAAGGACATGCAACGTATTTGCGTAAAGCTGTCGGTCGGTGCAAAATCGTCTTTAATACCGTTGATAACTCCAAATGTGGATTTGTGTTACATACCAATATGGCCACAGAACGTACTTACGTAATCATTACCTAATTACGGATGATTATGTGACGAAATTCTGATAACATAATCAGTATTTTTATACTATTCACCCATCCATCAGGCTTTTATAGTCTACGTTGGTCATAGAGGATGCTTCAAACAGCTCCACATGAAGAGTCTGTCATCAAAGACGAGCTCTGACCTTGTATGCGCACAAGTCGAAATTAGGGTCTCGCCGGGCGGGGTTCCCAGACGACAACGCTGATTGGTTTGCCAACCGTATTAGGTGAATTATTATGTCTCCCTCCCACTGAAAACTACCAAGAAACCGATAAGGATAGTAACTCCAACACAACAGGTGCTTGGTAAATTACAAATAAAATATGTATACAGAAAAAAAAGAATACCTAAGATAACTAATTGTATCAGGAGTTATTTTGTGTAAACACACAAACCAGGTGTGTATGTTGGTGTATGTTTTCACTAATCGCGTGTGCACGTTTCATGAAGGTATACACACACCACCATACATTATTGTTCGCGGATTGTTGCAAATTAGATTAATCCTTGGTTTGTATAAATATCTAACTTAAAAATTTACTGAAATACTGCACTTACATACCTAAACTGTTTTCGCACTTTTCATTAGCCCTGTCATATGAGTGCGGTAAAAGTAATAAAAATTGTCACATTCTCACTAACAGCACAACTTAACTGTTGCGGTCCACTACGCCACATCGAAATACACAACATAATTACTGTGTTTTCAATGTAGCAATGATAAACAATAAAAAAACAACTAAATGAGGAACAGTTGTGACTAAATATACCAAGGTTGTGCCATAAGAACCATCTAGACATTTCTCAGGAAAAACGGAATAAGCGAATGTCCTATTTACAAAAGTTCCAGATTCTGTTCTGTCGTTCTGCAGCACTACACACGAGCCTTGGGGATTCACCGAACAATGGAGACGGGCAAAAAGTATGATCTCTTAAATCAGGAAATTTGTTCTGTTCTTAGCTGTCTGATGTGGCGTTGAAACTACTTCTTAAAAACTTTTCTAGATTATACAATTGTTAAAAACATTAAGTATTGCTTCCAACATTTTGCCTCACTTCGACATAATGTTGTAAATTCAATAATTAAAGATCAAATTTAACATTATAATTACGTATATGCGACTCAATTCGATCGATCAAACGTATATGCGATGCAAATCAATTCAATTTAATTTATATTCAAACTATGGTATTTATACGACGGTGGTGTCGTTCAGGAGAGGCCTATGTCCAGCAGTGGACCTCAAAAGGCTGATGAATGGATGATAAGGTTGACAAGAGGTATGCTCAGAATCTTTCCGAGCATATATTTTATTACAAGAACTTTAAATCGAAAGAAATAATCCACGGTTTAAGACAATTCAAACACCTATTTATCAGTATGTTGTTGACCCAGTACAGGAAAAGTCATTTGAAGGAGTGTATAAAACCATACCTTGAAATTTTTCAACGATGATCAAGGTTATTGTACATTCTTTATGTGGGATTGCAGGCAGGAAAGATAATGTGCAAAAACGAAAACATTGCATCAATTACACTGTAGGTATTACCGGTCTCGAGTTCAAGTTTTATATTACCTAAAGCCTGCTTCAGACATATTGTTTGGTTCATTGAACAAACTAACATTTTTCATGCATCATTGAAATCATAAGCAAAAAATAGTCACAAACAAGTAAGACCCGAAAATCTATTTATTTATTCGCGAATTAATCTTCCGGGAATAAATCCTAGTCTCTTCACCGAGACCACTAAACCACTACGCCTCTTATCTAGTATTAAAAAAATATGTTATGTATTGGTAAAATACTCATTAGCTGAAATAGGTTTGATTATTAAGCCCTAAGATTAATTTAATAAAGGTACTGCATACAAAACTACAGAAATTATTACAATATTCAATTGCTTGCCAACGATTTACCGACATTACACTAATACCTGTCGACCAAACTAGATTGGCTCAGATTGCATGTAAACGAGGTGGATGACTTATTGTCGTAGGAGGCGAATTTGGTGTCAGCGCCATGTATTACGTTGCGGTCTACTATAAACCATAACCCTTATGCTTAAGATCCAATTTGCATTGGAAAGATAGGACATCTGCGCTAACAGCATTCCTCGAGCGCCAACGATTAACAAAAACGTAATGTCAAATTCTTCTCATTCCAGGTGAGAGCTGCATTGAGAAGCCCCTCGCGACCCTCTGGAGGAACTACCAGCAGTCAACGAAGCCCGACGTCATCATGAAGCTCTCGGTCGCCAACTCGGGGCTGAAGGGCTTCACCAAAGAACACGGGCTCACCGAGTACTGGTCCCACCGCATCACGTACTGCGCCAGCCCACCGCACTACCCCAAGCTCTTCTGCTGGGTCTACCGGCACGAGGGCAAGAAGCTGAAGCACGAGCTCCGATGCCACGCCGTCCTCTGCACCAAAGAAACTGTATCAAAGAAAATCACAGAGGAACTCCAATTCAAACTCAAACAGGCGCTAGTCGAATTCAAGAAGGAGAGAATCTCGAAACAGAACGCGAGGCTCAGCCTAGCGAATAGCGTGTACGACAACCCCAGCATGCCGCGTAGAAAGATTCTTCTCAGCGTTGGTGCCATGAACTATCGACCGCCATTAGAAAGGTCGAAGTCCGCTCCGAAACTCGGCGCAATTGAAGAACTCTGCTCCGAAGAGGACGAGGAGGAAGCCGAAATGCAAATGAATAAGCAAAACATTTGCGAGTTCACCGTGGACGACTTGTGCGATTCGAACACGTTAGACAGGCGACGTGTGGAGGCAAAGTCTCGCAAGCTGTCTTGCCCCGAAGGCTTCATGGGACGAGTTCGAAACGATTCGGACGAGAGTTCCGAAACGTCGACGGACGAGCTGATCGGCCTCCTCGTCAAGGAGAGTAAATTTAAAGCGGAATCCGAGCACCGCACCCTCGAAACTAGTCAGAGCGAAGTGGAGAAAATCGAGTCAAGGCTGCACACGTTGGAGTCCATTTCGGAATCGTTGGAGCTGAACGGACACGCAGTGGGCGGCGAGGCGCGGAAGCTGCTGCTATCGCAGAGCAACTACCTCGTCACGGACAGTGACGACGGATCGGTTTCTTCGGGCTGCGAGACCGCGAGCACCGTCACGTCGTCGGACGCCGAGCCCTCGTCGCTCCCGTCCCACTTCCCCCCGGAGGAGCTCAAGTCCGACGACGACTCCGAAAGGGGGAGATTCGACCGCACCTTGAGAGACAGCAGCAGGAGCTTCACCAATTCTGTCCACATCATGAACGAGACCACCGCTGGCGAGGAGGTGAACCATGTTCCGATCGGCGAGAAGAATACTTTCCGTCGACGCTCCACTTACCCGCCGCTGCGGTCCGACTCCAGCATGATGACAAATCTCGATGGGAAATTCGAGTCGCTCATCGACAATCTCACTGACGCCGACAGTCTGAACTCTAGCACTGAAGCCGAAGTGTTCAGGAACACCGGTGACAACGACAGTGCCTGCAGCGACGAGTCTGGCTACTCAGAGCTCCTGGACAGCGGCAAGGAAAGCATAATTGGAAACACAATAATGGTTTAATCCCTACGAATAATTTGCACAGCAATGCACAAATGCAGCTAATACTATATCTTAGAAGTAGGACACTGTAAAAGTTTTACCTATGTAAATAACAGGGTACGTGGCGTACTCTATCCAGTTGATGTATTAGTTAAAGATATAGATATTTATGTATATATTGAGCGTTAAGGTGTACAATTCAGAATTGTGAAACTACCTAGATTAAAATTTATTGGAGATTTTTAGCTGATTTCTAGTGTATTTACTATAATATTATCTCTACACTTATCTAAATGACCACGTAACGTTGTTGTATTTATTAGTTTAATGTTATAGTTTTATTGATGTAGGGTTAATGTAATCTGTCACTTCCTTCAAAAGGTTTAAGGTACTTACCCACATTCCGTATGTATACGTTGGTTCTGTATTCTGAGGTATACGCGTTAATAAATCCGGTCATTCGTTCGTGTCTGTAGTGAGGAATGTTTTGTGAAATTAAAATAGAAAACTAACGTGTTGTTTTAATTGCGACGTCCTTACACTATCTCGAACAAGTGGCTCACCAATACAACCCTGTCTTAGTCCCACTGTTGGGCATGGGTCTCCTCTCTGAATGGGAGGGATTAGGCCTGAGTCCACCACGCTGGCCAAATGCGGATTGGCAGACTTCACATGCCTTCGAGAACATTATGAAGAAATCAAATATTCAGGTTTCCTCACGATGTGTTCTTCACCGTTATAGCATGTGACATTTAATTACTTAATTATCTGGGTTTTTCGTATTTAGGGCCGTTTCTCGGCAGTATTTTTTTTTTCTTCACGAGGGGGATCTTCGCATGATGCCCGACCGCTGGGGGAGGCCGGGGTATGTGAGATTTTTACTCACTAAAACTCGCTCGGCAGCCTTCCTGCGCATATAGTGAGGCTCCGGGATCTCCTAGGGAACGCACCGGTACCTCTCTTGCGCTTCGCCCAAAAGGTTCTTCTCGGGGGAGTAATCCTCACCCTTCACAGCAGGTAGGCCAGTTTGCGGTACCACCTGCCCTCTTCTCTCAGTCGTACAAACGGCCAGGGCCCCCACACTGATCAATCACAGAGTGCAGACCAACTAGGCAGTCAGTAAACAAGCTTGCAGCACCATTCATCCGCTGCCATCCACCGCCCGCGACAAATATGTCCGACTCTGAACAACACTCAAATGGGAACCGGGATTTTTTGGTTAGTCCAGTAAAAGGAACCAACTGTTCCTAACTTTAGTTGGTCAGCTCATCAGAAGGTATAAGGACGTGTAATGACTGTTAGTTAGTCTCACTAATTTTTTGCTACGAGTACAAACACTGTAGAAACAATTTTAATGTGTAATAATAATAATAATACCCGTACACATGCTGCTGCGACCCATGGACGTCCCACTGCTGGGCACGTGTCTCCCCCACAGACTCAGCTGCGGGAAGTCTAGATCGTATTTCACCACGCTGCTCCAATGCGGATTGGTGGAGAATCCGTAGACATACGTGATATTTATAACTCTATAATAATTAAATAAATCAAATGAAAAAAAAAAGATCGATATAATTTTATCACGAAAATGACCTTCTACCATCGGCCGAGGCAAAGTCAAGCTGAATAAAACCTTAATTAAAAATTCCGTATCCCTTCAAAAGGATTGCAAAAACGTTAAATTGCCAGTTAGAATAATGACCGAAAAACCAGATTGACCAAAAAAAACCTTTGATTTAGCAACAAAAAGTTCATGTCTTAATTGTTTGGTCAAAGTTTATTATGTTTAGTAACTAACGTGAAGGTGGTGGTTTCCCCTTTTTTGTGGTAGGGCCTTACCTAGAGCTGTATACCAACATCAAAATGTTATCAAAAACAGTAATAGTAAGCCTTGGTCGATAACGTAAACATAATTGTACTAAGTTGGATCGTAAAAGGAACACAATTAACCAATTATGTCGGTGAAACACTGTGTTACTTAATTATTCATAACATTATCTCGACTGTCATCTAAAAAATTAACATTTATGGGAACAAAAATTCAATCTTAGAAAATGTACATCATTTTTATGTGTTTTTTTTTAAAGCGTGCACCGCGATGAAAATAAACCACGATGATAATAAACCACGATGATTATGATGAATATTATTTTATGTACGTTTTTTACTAATTTTATATTGTTCTTTTATATTTACTTTTTTTTATTGTGTTTTAATGTATCTCTATGGGTTTTTTACCTACAAATAAAGACTATAATATTATTATTATTAGACGACAAACACACATACGAGCCACCTGACGGTAAATGGTCATATGGTTTCACTTAATCATAATGAGATCCAAAAGAGAACTAGAGATAAGTGACTCTATTGCTCAGAATCTTGTTAAACCGTGACTGAGTTGAATGTCAACGAATTTGGGAACACTTAATCGAAGAAGTAGGTTCATTGTATCGATATAAAAAAAAAATAGTTGAACATATATCTAACCTCCTCTTTTTTTTCCGAATACGGTTAAAAAGACCATACCCATACAAGTCCATAGACCATATCCATACAAAATTTTGTTCCATTTAATAACAATAGCGCGATTCCAAAAACATTTTATTATACTGGTTTTGCCAATATCACAATCGGTATTACAAAAGTCAATCAAAAAGTACCATTAAGTAACTGTTTGTGTGATATTATACGCAAGAATCTGTTACTTCCATGGTTTGTGTTTATGAAGTGATTGTTTGCTGTGGTCTATGCCGCTATAGTATGTAGCTTTAAAGTCTGTATATTTAATTATATATATATATATTTATGTAAGTATGTTTGTATATATGTATTATTGTGTATGATTTAGTGTGTATGTTAATATTTAATCATTTTAATTTTTGTTTGCTTAAATTAATAAAATTAAACCGCTATTCGTGACTATCTAGTTAGCCCAATGGTTGGCTGGTACGAAATGCTTTATGCATTAAGCTCGCCATTGTACCTTTGGTATGTGGTTCAATAAAGATAAATAAATTTTAAAAAAATACAAGTCTGTTGGGAGCATAGACGTCAGAGAACTTTTTCAGGTCTTTTGGTTAAAACAACGATTAAAATAAA
Source organism: Carterocephalus palaemon (assembly GCA_944567765.1). NCBI lineage: Eukaryota > Metazoa > Arthropoda > Insecta > Lepidoptera > Hesperiidae > Carterocephalus > Carterocephalus palaemon. The sequence goes on from OX155641.1 coordinate 446,712, forward strand.
GATCTGACAGGCAGATATACACCGATATATTAACCACATCACATTGCCAGCGGCAGGTAGGTATAGAATTATGTAAATGTTAGAATTATAACACTACCAGTTTCTGATTTCATATCCAATTAGTTGGAACAGGAAATTAGTATTATTAGAGCCGAGAACAGTTGATCTGATGTAATAGCTTTATCCTGTTAGCGCTGTATGGTAGAAATATGTTTATTTATTGATTATGTTTTATACAATGTGTTTTTTTGAGACTTGATCAAAGGAAATGTGCGAATATAAAACAAGAACGAAAAAAAATAATTAAATGGCTATTTCAAAAATTAAGGCACTTAAGGCAAATAAGTTTTTAACGAAAACCTCATGTTTTTGTTCTTACTTTGTTTTTTTTTTTGTTTGTAAAGGGTGAATTATCATCAAAATAGTCTCTAATTTTACCTCAGGTGACTTGTCCTGTTGAACAATAAACGACCACAAACACACACAATTATGTTCACCGCTGTTTAATTTCACTTAACACTTCTCACAGCACTTTCGAGCATTGATTTCTTCTTTGTTATCACTTCGATTCTTCACTTCTCGCTCGGATCGCTGAACTGGCCGCCGCATTCGGCTTAAATACCCCTATGAACTTTCTGAAATCAAATAAGATGTTTTTAAAATATCGAGTGTCGATGTCAAACGATCATCCCTTCCATGAACTTTCTGGAAGATGACACATTTGAATGTGGGACGTATTCGAGTTCATCTATCACTTTCACGAACTTATAGGGCCCCATACACGGTACAATTGATCTGTACGATCCGTCGTTTCAGACCGATCGGAAAGACGAATTGATAGTGTATGTCAAGATCGTTAACGATTTACTTAATTTTTTGCTTGGCATTTTTGTGACGATCGATCGTTTAGGATTTCCGTCAGATCGATTGTACAGATCAATCGTACCGTATATGGGGCCCCTAACGGACGATGCGAAGGTAAATTTGAATTTTGAACGCAAGATTACATGGAGTGTAATGAAGGATATATTATTAGATATTATATTATACCAACATGACATCGTACATCTAGGTAGATACTCCCCGAGGCTGCCATACCATTCCACATGAAAGTTATTGAACGAAATTGCGATCAAACGTTTGATTTTTATCGTCTATATTTAATTGAAAGGAAGAAAGAAAATTATACTGTTAAAAAATATTCTTTTTTTTAAAGCTTTTTATAACTTTTTTTTTATTGTCGTGCATTGTCATCGGAACCAAATATGTGTGCCGGATTTCAGCTCGATAGCGTCCGTGGAAGTGGGTGAAATATTGATTGCAAGATTCCAGGACATACATACATGAGTGAAGTTAAATAAAAGCGTTTAATATGTTTATTAAACCATTTCAATACAGAATTATGTAGATTGAGATCTACTTGTATGAATATACAGATTATGAAACAATAATAAAACTCCAAAATTAAATAAAAATAACTAAATACAGATTTTCTGAATGCAAAAATGCGTTGATCGTAGAGCGTCCCAACCGAAACACCTGCTGGTGTCCCGCCTCACGCGCCGCGTGGCCCACGCTGAACCGTGACGAGTTGGTGACGACATGCACATGTGCCCCGTAGGTACAGTTATAGATATAGCTACAGTTATAAATATAGGAGCCATGTTAACGTGCATTATAAACGAGCTAATCTGCAAATGTGGAGGGACTACGTTTTATTGCAGTAGAAAAAGTACCTACTGATACAAGTTGACAAAAGAGCTCTACACGTGCACAAGGTACTCTGTGAAATCGGCTCTGACATTAAACTAGCTAGGTACTCTTTGGAGTTCTGCGTTTTAAATTCAAATATGACGTTCTATAAGAATCGGCTCCTTATGAGATTGAATAGCACCCAGTATGATCGTCAAATCCAATGCTTAGGGGCGCGGCGGCAGTGTTAGGCACCCACGAAGTCCCAGGTTCACATTGGAATTAGATACTCCAATGTGGCTAGGTATCTGATCTAAGAATAGAAAAACGTTAGCGACTTATTTAGTGAAGTGCCCTCCACTTGGTTGACCCAGAGGTAGGTATCTGATGTGGAGTCTAATTGGGACGGCACTAAGATAGCCCACTCAAGATGACCTCCCAAGAGTAGGTCGATCAGTGTATGGCATGTTTAATTAAAAGCTTTTTTTTAACTTCACTCGAATGTATGTATGAATTTATGTATGTATATATGTCCTGGAATCTTGCAATCAATATTTCACTCACTTCCATTGAAGCTGTCGAACTAAAATTTGGCACACGTTTGGTTCCGATGACAATGTACGAAAATAAAAATAAAGTTATAAAAAGCTTTTTTTTTTAATTTAATGGTAGGTATAATTTATTTTAGATAGGATCACTACCTATGTAAGAGACTTGTAATATATATTTTGGAGCAGTTGTTAGGTAGATAACCATTATTGTTTATCGATATATTGATCGGATTAATTTTTTTTTAGGTGAAACAGGCTTGAGGAGAGTCAACTTCAGGGGTTCAAGTAATTGAGTCAAACTCAATTATTTGCTATTTTTATTTAACCGAAGACTATAGTATATACTGCATAAACATACACTGTCCCACACTGTTTTTAAGACCCCCTCCTTTTTCGGCCCCAATGCCCCCTGTGCTTTACCTGCATCCTCTAAAACCAGCGGTAAAATTAAATAATAATCTGCCATTTAAAAATAATCCCTCTAATTTATGTGGCCCTCTAAATTTAGAAGTCATTTTGTCAGGTAGGGATTAGTATTTGCAGAGAAATACACAGGTGAACCCGATTAATATGAAAATTAAATATTCAGGATGTGTTGTGTGTACGGTCGCCATGGCAACGACCCGGTTCGATTCCCAAGGAAAACCCGGCGCAATCGACGTTTCCCATTAAATACTAATGTGTGGATTCTTTATAAATTGCCTATTGTTGGCAGCTTGGGGCCGCCATGACTCTTTAATGAATTTGAATCACACTCATAGTAACAATCTAAGCTGCTGTTGTAACCTACAGACGTCCCACTGCTGGGCACGGGTCTCCGCAACAGACAAATCTGCGGGAGGTCTAGAGCATATCCACCACGCAGCTCCAATGCGGATAGGTGGAGGAGTGGCCAACCCAGTGTCGTATGTTCTCAAGCCACCGGAAGGTCGACTTCGACAAGGCTTAGCGATTGTTTTCACAATTAAAAAAACAATCGGGACCGACGGCTTAACGTGCCCTCCGAAGCACGGCGATTCGCATGTAACTGAAGATGCTAGAACGATAGGAGGGACGTTCCAATGTGTTCTACGGTGTCGTGGAGAATCCTTGAAAGTAAAGCCCTGTTGGAGTGGCTACTTAGGCAGGTGACTGGAAGACATGCCGTTGCGATGTTGCCATAACATAGCTTCACGCCTATATTTCTCGAAGGGGTAGGCACTTAGACAGACATGTGTTACCTACTCTCATTTTTCACCAGTTATGTACTGTATCTAAGCTTACTGCCGTCATTACCGTGAACATTTTGTAGTATATTTTATCACTAGCCAAGCATCAATTTGAATCATTGCGCTCATGATTTTTGCAATACAAAAGCTATCCGGAAAAAGTGACGCAAAACATATTTTTGGCGGAACTACGCCCGCTTGTCCCTTTCAGAGCCGCAGATTAATGCAGATTATCCATCCATCTCTTTTATATCCATCCAAGTTAATTCTGCGTTCTAATTAGTTAATTAAAGCGCGGCATTTGGCCGTATCAGCTCATTTTTTTAAAAGCTTTTATTTAACTTCACTCGTATGTATGTATGTATGTATGTCCTGGAATCTTGCAATCAATATTTCACCCACTTCCACTGAAGCTATCGAGCTGAAATTCAGCACACATATTTGGTTCCGATGACAATGCACGAAAATAAAATAAAAAGTTTTAAAAAGCTTTTAATTACAATAAAAAATTACGGTATTTACTTACTATGGACGCGCCCGCCCGCATCTTCGTTCGGTAGCCTATGTCACTCAGTGAAGATGCAGTATTCTAATGGTGAAAGAATTTTTGAAATCGGTCCAGTAGTTTTTGTGTGAAAACATTACAAACAAATGTTTCCTCTTAATAATATTAGTATAAGAAGTATAAATTACATAAATTGTTTATTTCATTTGTGTGTAGCAAAGCAATCTGAGTAATTGTAATAGGATCTTTGTGGTGATGCCACATAACAACACAACACGCATGTTTGAAACCACAACAAATGTTATTCATAATGTAGGTACTTAAATTAATTTAATCCGAAAGTGATTACCACGGTACCTACCATTTGATTGATTGAAAATGGGTTGGCCACTAACCCCTCCCGCATTGGAGCAGCGTGGTGGAGTATGCTTTAGGCCTCCCGCAACGGTATCTGTGGGAGAGACCCGTGCCCAGCAGTGGGACGTCTATGAGTTGCAGCTTTGCTTTTTTTATAGGAAAGTCTACAAGTCTACTATAGGCAAGTCTACCAATAACATTGATAAGCAGTCTGTACTGAATACTGAAATATGTGACAAATAATAGACTTATTACAGAGTACTACTAACTTTGTTAGTAAGAGTAAGTACTTATACAGTATACTACTTATTAAGTATTCTGTGGTAAGAGCCACACCGTTTAGCTGGTCACTGTGTTCACAGGCAAGACAAAGACAGGCCCCTTCTTTAGAAGCCGGGCAAATGAAATTGATCTTCGTCATTCGGTGAATGGAAGTGTATTCTACCTATATCTTTAATTATCAGACTATATATTAGGGACTTTCGGAGGACAATCATAGGGAAGGCATTGGAACTAATGATAATGACACAAAGTATCATGAACGATTTATTAGCTAAAACTTATTGTATGTTTACGCTGAAAAAGTAGTATAGACATATAGCAACTTCTTTGCATGCCAAAATTGTCAAATAGAAAATAGCAGCATTGAAAACGGTCAATTCTGGCAGTCACGCCATCTAGTATTATCATACGAACTAAGAGAAAACTACTATTCAAGTCAAGTACGGTAACAATTGTAGTTAAAGTTCTACGTTACGATAAAAGATGGCGCTTTTCTATCTCCTCCAAACATACTTACAATGGTATTTTGTATGTAGTCCGTGGTATTAACATTATATTTTTACTTATTCACATAACAGAATAAGGTAAATATATAAAAGACTGTACTTTCATATCTTATGAATCCGCACTGTAGCAGTGTGGTTCACCACAGGCAGGTCTAAACGAATCTCCCTAGTGTGGGCTTACAATGGGACGTCTAATAGAGTCATAGATATTTATCATTTTAACAACAGTTATAATAGTTAGTTAACAATAGATATTTATCTCTCTATCAACAGTTTTGAACCATCTATTCTTGTAATACAGAACTTGAACCACAACAGCTATCTTGTTTGTCTGACTTGCCTTTACCTTAGTTCTTAAAATAATTCTAGATGGCGCTGTTAAGACTACCGCTACTACCGACACGACGACTACCGATACGACAATAGCTAAATGTTTACATAGCATTTTTGTAAGTGGATGTAGGTACTAGATGTTTCATATGAGTACTTGCTTAGGAGACATTATTTAAGCAGCCATTATTTATAGTTTAGGAGAGGTCTATGTCCAGCAGTGGACCTCAAAAGGCTGATGGATGGAAGATGTAAGCAGCATTCTACTTTTTCGAGCAGTGCGTGTTGCCAGTGATATCATATGAAGCCGTGACGTGGAACTTTACCGTCGGTCTGATCCGCAAACTCATAGTCGCTCAGCGCGCTATGTATAGTTCTATGCTCGGTACTCCTCTACGGAACCGGATTCGCAATGATGAAATTCGTAGACAATACCTCGAAGGAATAGTGAACTGAAGTGGCAATGGGCAGGTCACGTTGCTCGACGGACTGATAACCGTTGGGTAAGAAAAGTCCTCGAGTGGAGACCGCGTCTCGGAAAACGTTGTATTGGCCGCCCCCCGACGAGGTGGACTGACGACCTGAAGAAGACAGCGGGAAACCTTTGGATTCAGAGGGCGCAGGATCGGGAGGAGTGGCTACGATTGAGGGAGGCCTATGTCCAGCAATGGACCCCTGATGGATGGCTGGAAGACTGAAGGATGGATTCAACTGTAACTGACATGGCGATGTCGGCATTAAGTTAAGTGATGAAAAAAAAAACAACAAAAGCAGGTAGCAAAGCAAATAAAAATTGTGTAAAATGGAAGCGACGATAACGCGATTACATTTGAAAAACATTATAAAACTTTAGAACAAGAGCAGTGACAGGTGCCATAATGGTACAATGTCTGGGCGGACAGTAGCTCACAGTTTTGTAAAGGTAAATATTTTGGTCACCTTTTGTACGAAGACAGGCTTGCGGATGCTTTGTTCCAACTTTTATATTTAACGTTCCTGTGAAATGAAATTGAAAGGAATTTTAACTTTTTGTAATCAAAGTATATGCTAAGTTTAGATATGTAAGGCTTTTCATTGACTTCAATTTTACAAGATACGTTTGTAAGCAACTTGTAATAATTTCTGTTGTGTTTTAACAAAAGATTCTAATGAATAAATACTGTAGAGAATAAGAGAAAATTTTCTGATAAATAAATACTATATGTATTTATAATAAAGTTTTATATTCGCTAAATGGAATATTTTTTCCATCCTACATAACAGATAAAATACAAACAGGTACCTAGCTACTAACACATATGTAGGTATTTTGTCATTAACTATATTTAGTACTTCTGTAGGTTTGTTACTATTTATTAATCTGTGCCTAGTTACTTATTAAGATGTCTTGTTTGTCTGTTTGATAGCTGATGCAAGGGCCACCATCAGAGCTACCAAGGGCTGACTCCCTTTCCGCATTGTCTGAGTCAGACAATATTTTGTGACAATTCAAAAAAAATCCAATTTGGTAGGTGTGCCCAATCGGCCTCCCGTCGGTACATTCTACCTCTGAGCTGGAGTTGCGCAAACGTATTGTGATAACCTTATTATGTTTTTCTACCAACTGGTAGCTATTTTGTCTTTATGCACGTTCAAGGATTGATCGCAGTGTTTTGAGGTGTGCATTTGTTCATTTGGAGTAATTTATTGCTCTCCAAAGTATTGTTTCGACATACCTTGCACGGTCAATTACGGCGTAGCCAGTGGTTTCAAGAATTGTTGTGTTGGTCCGAACTTACATTTGTTATTTGTTATTCGCCCAAATTGGGTATACACATAATTTTATTAAAATTATAATGTGAGTTCAAAAGTACAAGACACCATTTTACTGGGTAGGGTGTAAAATAGTCAAAACATAATTTTAAATGATACGTAACAGTTTAAAAATTAACAATAATTACTTACCTTGAAAACAAACTATCCAACTGTATGTAGGTACTTAGTGACCCTATTTCAAGACGAGAACTTTCATTACGTTAGAGATTGTTGTAGAAGCTTTTTAACACCTAGGTAGGTACATAAATATTAAGAACTATTTTGAAATTGTCAACAGTGAGACTGAAGTCAGTCATATTTGATAAATATGATGAAAAATGATGAGATGAAAAAAATTCAAGGACAATATTTTGTTAATACATACATATCTAATATTAGCATCCGAAAAGTTAACCTGCCTCTGGTCAGGATTTAGAAAAAAAAACCTCCAAGTAGGTAACCGGTTATAATGGGCGCGGATGGCTTCGCTGTAACAGTTTTTCATTTATTTCCTAATCTAAATTTTTAACAAGATTGACCATGCCAGTCTCATAGGGAATTTCAGAAGTTCCTTGCAGATCCTCTTATGAGGTTCTTCAAGCGGAGCTTCGTAAGCAACAAAATAACTTTGAAAACATTACCCGGGAAGTAACAGATTCTTGCTCTCAATTTAGTAGGTCGAAGCTGCTGAATAGCCTGTGACCTCAACCACGAAATACTTAATACCTACTATACCAAATATTTGCAGCAGTCATGCTGAACGTGTCTGGACTTGTCTGCTAACGATGTCTGTTGAGTCATTCTTTGGTTATTTTTACCTTGTCAGCGTAAAAATGATTAAAACTATGTGGGAAATTATTTCTCCGCACAGAAGCTGACTTCCGATAGTTATTTTAGTATAATTTATAATATTATTATGCTCCTCTAGAGTCTAGAAATATTTAGGTATTAATTATCAGTATAAGATAATAATATAGCACGCAGAACCCATCGCCGCCTACTGAAAACATTTTATGTCTCTATGACTGATATTATGTCTCCTTGGCTCAGATGAATAAAAAAAGGTAGATAAAGCGCGGCCTTAGTTACAGGTGAAGCCAAAAAACTCGGCTCCTTAAAGTAAACACACGCGATCACGCACACAGATGCATTAAAACTACGCTCATTTTCGTCAGTACCTCCCGGGGCGCCGTACAATAACTTTGCCTACAAAATGCCATCCTGTGTAGTTAAATGGTGCAAAAACAACACTAAACGCAACAATAAGTGTCAAGGAATATCGTTTGACACGTAAGTACAAGCAAAACTATATTTTTTAATGTTATCACTACTTCATTTGAGGTTGTTCGGGTCAATGTCGGGAGGTGACGTAACGGGAGAGTGTTGCCAAGTTCCCTTAATTCGAATTGCCTAAATTTGGGTAAGTCGTGGAGAAATTATGTAGATTGCACGTAATTATTGTTTTTGTATGTTATATCTAATTGAAGTCAAGATAAATATACATTTGCGCGTTCTTATGTACCTAAATATTTTTTTTACTAACAAATATTATGGTTTTAGATTTTCAAAGGATATTATTGTAAGAGATGAATGGGTAGGTAGCTGCTATAAAAATGAGCCGAGATGAACCAAGATGTTTTCGATATATACGCAACTTGCGAAGTAATATTAAGAAAAATATCTATAGAGAATATAAATTTGGTGAGGGAAAGTCAGCATACCTATATAGTCACGCAAATTTTAGGTTCTTTTACAGGTAACAATAGAACTTTTAATAACTTAGAAAATGACCACGATTATGCTGGCCATGGGTATAAAGTAAATTTAATACGATTAGTTATTGAAAAATATTTGAACATACGACTGCATCATATTTCTAAAATGAATACAATAAAGATGACACTGAGTTCTAAGCGCCAAAAATTTACAAAACTTATACAGCCTTTCGCCAGCCAGAATCCTTTATTCTAGGTTAAACCTAAAATTAAATTAAATTAAATTTTTATGTTATGATGAGGTAATATTTACCCCACTTAAGTAATTATCAGGGACTTTTAAAAAAAAGTGGCAACACTTCGCTAACTCACACATCGTTATAAAAATGGTTACAGTTCCTTATTAGAAGTGCGGCATCTACCTTTTTTTATTCATCTGAGCTCCTTGGTGACTCCTTTGCAGCAATCTGTCATTGAACACAGTTGCGGTACATTTTAAGCCATGCAGCATGAATAACATTGTTTAAATATTCATTTTGTTCCCATTGCTATACATTAATTATGCCCATCACCGTGAGATTTAAACTTTCCCTGTCAAGGCATAGAAGACACACCTAATTAACTCGGAACAAGCAACTGAAAAGCATCATCAACACCGCGGCCGGCGAATTCTAAAACGTGGTAAAAAACAAGAGTGGAATTAACCATTGTGTCGCGGTCTCGGAGTTCGCCAGGTCCGACTGCAGTGCTCGCTGCACACTAGCTGTGCTCGCCCGAACATTCGGCCGAGCACATTCTTGCTCATCTGATCCAAGCTTATATTAATTGTTGAGGTAGATGGTATGTAGGCATTTATAACAGTTATTGTGGACGCCTGTGGCTTCGCTCGCGTGGAATAAGACATAAAAATCGTTTACACCTAGTAATATTATAAAGCCTATGTCACTCAGTGAAGATGCAGCTTTCTAATGGTGAAAGAATTTTTGAAATCGGTCCAGTAGTTTTTGTGTGAAAACATTACAAACAAATATTTCCTCTTTATAATATTAGTATAGAATACTATAGAAGATATATGTATGAGTAATTACATTCACATTTGTAAGAGAGAATAAAACTGAATACATATGTATATTGAAACATATACCAGAATTTTGTTTTAACACAAATAAATCATAATTATAAATACATACCTACCTGTGGATAAAGTATTTATAAAAAAAATATTAATCATTTTTAGATTAAGATACATTTATTTTTCATTGTACGGTATCTTTATACGCTTAATGAACGTCATTACATTTTTTATCGACGGTTGCGGTGTACAGCTATGTTTAATAATTACATTATTAATGGTACCGTCGACAAATCTATGTATACAAACATTACATAGAGTTAACGTTTTATATTTCGGAGGTAATCCCTGATCGAATTCTAAAAATTATTTGACTAAAGTCCTTTCAATAGTACTTAAATAAGTCATAGAGTTTACTTGTTTAGCGAGAGTGTAGACGTGGCTTTAAGAAGTGTGTCGAGCTAGCTACTTGTGTCGAGCGCTCCAGTTCCATTGTAGGTTAGATTTAAGTATGAACCGTGATTGTCTTTACTGCTCGAGCAAATAAATACATTTCTTTTTAATATTCTTGACATCTGGTCGGCAGATTGTTTTTGGTTTATTTGTGGTGTTTGTTTGATTGAGTGTTTTCTTTGTGTTTCTGATGCAACACAGGGAATCCTAGTTTTGGTTTGGTTTGGTCAGTACGCACGTGTCATGTACGCGCCTACACGCTTACTCTAATCGAACTCAGTTTTTCTTGAGCTGTCTTATTTGGTAGGTAAATTAACTTTATTATTAATATTATTTAATTTCAGTAAAAAATATATTTTTCAGTTTTAATTACAGGGAATTTGATTTTTTTTTGTTTCATTCTCATTAGATATATCGTTCTGCGTTATGTTGTTGTTCTTAGTTATATGTTGATAGTTGAGACTTGAGACTATGTAAATGCATAAGATAATTAATATCTGCTTATAACATAGCATAGAATATAAATTCTAGAATAAATAAATAAATAAATTTTCATTTTGTCAGTAAGTTTGTTTATTAAATGCAAACCAGCAATATACATGTCCGACAGTTCTAAGGAGTAAAGTATTTGTAATGTACGATTGTGAGATATACAGGGACCACCACAATAAAATAACCGTGAAATATCAGAGCATACCATTGATTGTAATTGTAATACACGTAATTGTCAAATGAACTTGCCTAGGTTTGAATTCGGGACACAGCATGGCAGCAACTCTACCGACGAATGTTTCTAAAAGATCACAAGGATGTATGTAGTTTCATTTTGTTTTCATGTACGATAGTAAATACAATTTTGTACAAGGAATCCACCCGCCTTTCATTTCGAGTCGGTCTCAAGCGTCACATTATTATAAGTATAAACAATACTTTATTATCTATTACATTCGATACGGTATAAACACAAACAAAAAGATCATTGCGGCTCTAACAATTCCATTTGAGACATGTGTTTGAACTTTTAATAGGATTCTTTCTTTGCTTTTCTTTCATCAAACTATCTTTTGTAAAAGTGATCATGATGCGCATTCAAAGAACATTGCTTGTTTGTTTCTTAAAAAATACGTCGTTATTACAATGCCAAAATGTTTACGACTCGAAAACATGTGTGATCCTGAACGAGCGATAATTGTTCAATCTTTGTTTGTGGGTTAGCAGGCTATAAATGTATTGTGTTTCATTGTTATAGACGATGACAAAGAATTGCCAATTTTGTTATAATCTTTAAAACTTCGGTGGTTACTGAATACTATCACACTTCTCGACAACATGTTAAGTTTCATCCACACTCAACACCACAGAGATACCAACCACCTGCTCCTGGACATAAACTGATATAATTTTTTTTAATAAAATGTCAAAATTTTGACATTTATGACATTTTATTCGGAATTATATGATATTTAATTTTAGTTAACTGAGCTCACTTGATCGTAATATTTCCAATGACTGTAAATAATTGTAATAAAAATAGATTATTAGTATGTTTATATTTATATTTGCAAACCACATTTTGGTTAAAGTTGATTGTATGCCCATGAACATTAAGACCTTCTTGTAAATACTCAACTTTAAAGCAAATAAACTACATACATAGTAATTTGTATTTTGATAGTGGAATATTAAAAGGCTTGGAATGGAAATGGTAACGCAGAATATTTAGACGTTGGAAAAAGCTTAGATATTGGCTTCAATATAAGTCACGTCAATTACTGGTCACATATTGGAGCTTTGGATTATTCTAAATTATGTTAGTCCGACATCCTACTCTCAGAAATCAAATTATCCTCTGCATTACTGTATTATAATGGTTAATTTCTTCTAACAAACTCATCAAAATAACAGATATATTTACATCTTATCTATATTTTATTTAGAATTGAATGATCATTGTCGGCTGTGCCTGTGCAATTGAAACCACCGGTCCATACAACATCGGTCACACATAAATACCACCCCAGCTATCGGGACGAAACAGTTTCGTTTCCGAACAATACGCAGTTTGCCGACAAACAGCCTGAAGCCAAATAGAGGAACAGTAAACAAATATTGCCTAAAGTACAATGAAAACGCAACCTTTCTTCGCTGGTATTTATTTATTCATTTATGACACCTGCAATATAGTACCGTGACGATCCTCGGCGCATGATTCACTTGAAATATTAACCTTATCACGTAAGGATAAGGTCCAGCTATAACAACGGTAAGCGTATAAAATGCCGCCAATCGTACTATAAATGCGGGCCGAAGCGAAGTGGGCAACCGAGCTGTTGTTTTTTGTCCGAAGCTCGTCGATGTAGACTCCTACGATGTAGGAAGTTTGTACTTGATTTTTTTTTGGAATTCCGTTACGAATTTGATGGCGTATTTGAAACAAGAAGCCGGTGTAGTCGAAGTATATAACATTGAATTACCATGTCTTCTCCCTTACTGTACTGGTAGCTTTAGTAATGTAAACCGTGTTTATATTAGGTATAATTCATTCATTTTGAGGTCCAATGCTGCATAGAATACGAGTAGGCCTCTGTTCAAGGATGTCACTCCGAGCGGTCCTGTACCCTCAGGATTCAGCGGTTTCCTGCTGACTTTTTCAGGGAATCAGTTCAACTAATCAAAGTAGTACCAATTATATAAATAAGTTTTCAAAGTGATCATTTTGCCGATCGAGTTGTAATTTAACAATTGCACACTTTTAGAATAATGAGATACCAGACAGAATACCCTAATAGATATTTACCCTACCCCCTAACCGAACCCTAATAGTTATTATGTACTTAAATTAGAAATTAGATTAATAATTAGTATATTTGAGATATATTAATTTATAAATGTAATTTATTATTTTATTATCAGTTTGAATTTTATCAAATCAAATAAAGCAAGTTTGGATTTTAAATCATATTTTCCAGTATGCTCCATCAACGGTTCCGGTTTTGGAAGCCCTAATGTAATGTATTGCGTTGAAGTCTTCTGCTCGCCGCGTCTTTAATCTGTGCGCTTGAAAGATGACGTGACGTCACATCTTTAGGTACCTGCCTACTATAACCACCAGCAACATTTAAATCATGAAAACAAAACCGAGTCTTACTCTAAAAAGAATATTTATTTAATGGTGCTACAATAGAAAAAGAAATAATTTATAAATTTATTCTAAGTTTGTCAATGTTTGAGCCGAAAATTCTCTACCAAATAAATTTTCATCCTATTATTTTCTATGTAAGATCTGGTTTGTAGCAGATATCTAGGCTATATTATCTTCCACCATCTACCAATTCCACACACCATCAATCCACATTGGAGCAGCGTGGTGGAGTATGCTCTAGAACTCTATGTGGCTGATGGAGAATCCCCAACAGTTGATGCTTATGGTTTGTGTACCTAGTTATCTAATAGTGATATAAAATATTGACTTGACTGTGATTTTGACTAAAATTTAATAAATTATTAAAGGATGTGTTAACTTCAAACATAATTTAATATTTTGGAGATTTATCTCCCTTTATTGATCTTATTTTTTATACAGTTTATATAAAAAAGCTAATTTATTTATTTTTTAATTTATGTACTCACTCTTCAGCATACAATACATAGATAGAGTAACAAGGGTACTTATTTCTTATGAAATTTCTTCCAGTAGGCCCGAGATAGAAAATTTGCTACGGACGGTAGGCCAAAGTGTATGCAATATACACATATGTATAATATATTATTATGATAAGCTTCAACATATTCTAGTCCTAATATTATAAATAAAAATAAACTCATCTCAATTTCACACAATATTCAAATTGACTAGAAGCTCGCAAAAAGCCTGTAAAGCGTAAAACCTACCTCTGTTGAGATTCAGCTCTTGGTCGAATGCAAAGTAGAGTTAATTCGGCTCGCAAAAAGCGCGTGTCGCGTGCTCCACACCGTTACGGGTGAAGTGGGGCGCTGGAATGAGGCTACGCCGCCCGGCAGGGCGCGTCCACGACTGTAACGCTACAACGCTACATCCTCATCTCGCGCTAGGTCTATGTCTCTGTCATAGAAAACAATACAATTTAACATCAACGAGCCGAGTACAAATATGCGAGTAGTTCCCGAGGCTTGAACGGGACCCGCAACATATTAAAATTATGTTTGTACTAGCTTTTACCCGCGGCTCCGCCCGCGTGGTCTAAGGGAATTAACAATGACTTGTTTATCATATACATGACACATTTGTGGTGGATGAATAGTGACAGTTCCACGATTAAAAGATACTTAGAGGAACCAGAGGTAATGCTGACCGCAGATAAAGTGTACGTACACTGACATACTGGAGCTTTAAGCTAACTTCAATAGAAGTGTGCTGGTGAAGATTGTGGAATTATAGGGATTCGTGCAATCATTACATTTTCACCCTTACCTAGGGTTAAGATGGTGGTACTAATTATATTCTGTCCAAGTTGTGTGACTCGAAGTCTCGTTCCATTACATAATCGAGTATCGACTATCATTTTGTTAGCGTGATTCAGAAATTGAAAATGAATTTTAGTAACGCACTCTATTAACAACATTCGGAACTAAATATCTAGCAAATAACAAAAAATCGATATCTTCCCATGGGGATGTTTTACCGCGGTAAAAAGTAGCCTACGTCACTCTCCACCCTCCTCACTATCTCGACACACAAAAACCATACTATATAATAGCTTCGTTGCGACGTGAAAGCCGGACAAACAAACAAACAAATAAATAAATAAATAAACAAACAAACACACTTTCGCATTTATAATATTAGTAAGTAAGTAAGTATAGTAAGTATAGTAAGTATAGTAAGTATTTATAATATTAGTAAGTATAGTAAGTAAGTAAGGATTTGTGTATACGATGCGTTGTGTATGTTTTGTGTAACTGTAGTATGTAATGTGTGTTAATATAAATGTTAATAAGAGTGATATAGTGTATGGGTCAGTGCATATAAGGGCCACCCACTGAATACTTTGCAAGGGAGTCGTCTAACACACCCGGTGTAAGATGAAACGGACTGAAACTTGTATCATTCTATCTTTTATTCCAAAGCCTATTGGATTAAAGCTCACTACACATGCTTGAACTAATAAATTCGTTTATTTATCCATCTGTATGATAGTTTTATTAGCCGGCGCTTATCACCGTATCAATCTTTCTCATAATTGTTATTCAATTGTGTGTAATTCAAGAAATAAATAGAATTTTGAGTACAATGTTTTTCAGTAGGTACCTTATCCAATCAGCTAGAGCTCATATATTTCGACACTCGAATCAAAATATTACTTATTCCATAATGCCGAAAACAAATGCAAACAAAACGCATTATAATGGTTCAGTAGTTCAACATCGAGCAGACATACAACCTTCGTCAAATAGTATGCGATCGGAAAAGTATTACTATCGTGCCGTATCTCATTGTTGCTTGTGATTTTCCGACATTATTACGAACTTAGGTACAACATGAAACCACTACGATGTATGTAACAGACGAGGACGCGTCGTGGCATGCAGATTGGCTCGCTGGCTGGGCGACTCTATTATTAAAGGTTATTTATTTTATCGGTGTATTTACTTGCTCGCGTCGGTTTCAGTTCGTTAGTTTGGATGACGGCGGAATGTTCGGCTTTGTTCGTGCCGTTTGCGAATAAATAGAATGTATGCATCAATATGAGTAATTAAGGAGTTTTTGTACGTTATCATTATCACTAAATCCGGTCTCATATTCGAACGATGCCACCTTAAGGTACTATTCCGATCCACGCGACATACTACAGACTTGTATGAGACGGATTCCAACATACGAATGCAACTGTCGCTCAACTGCTCGTGATTTATTTTGACGCGTAACAGACGGCACTGCTGAAAAAACATATTACTGCTGTTGAAGTCTCGACGTCATGAACGTATTGACAGATTATGATAATGAAAATTCGGCAATAACTTCTGAAAACGTCTTCACTGTCATTCAAATATCTATTTATTAATGTTTCATTAGAATCTATTTAAGTACAATATCAGTATAGATTTTCTGTTTTAGTAATAATATAATTAAAAGTCTTCTTCTAGCAATAAAACTTGCAGCATTTAATTGTTCATTGTATATCGAAGAAACAACCGCAAGATAGTAATGCTATGGCGAAACTGCAGTGCTTGCTCGGTTCCCGAATCTATACCACGACAACTGAAGCCCGACTGCATTATCTGTCGGCCGTCTGCCGCTGCCGTCTGCAGTCTGCCGCCTGAATTGTAATTGCACCTTTACTTACTTAAGTTGATTGTATACCAACACAACGCAAGCTTGTCTAGTTAATTTCTTTCTGTATTAAAATGTGTTGATAAAATAAAAATTAAAATAGGTTTTTATAAAATAATAGACACATAATTATTACGTATTTTAAGACCTTTTCAAAACAGTAAAAGTATTTGATCCAACTAGCACTAACTTTAAGGAAGAACAATTACACAGTGGAAAAATATTCTAGCGGATAGCAAGACAGGACAGAAATATTCTAGAAGACCCAAGTACTCGTACACTGGCCTGCTGGTAAGTGGTGGTCGCTCTTTTGATAATGGACACGAGCATGACCCGCGTATATTATATATTCGAAAACTTAGATAAAACCTCTAGTAGGATCTCCACCAATCCACATTGGAGCAGCGTGGTGGAGTATGCTCTAGACCTCCCACAGTATAGTCTGTGGGGGAGACCCGTTCCCAGCAGTGGGACGTCTATGGG
The DNA here is from genome assembly GCA_944567765.1 of Carterocephalus palaemon. Taxonomy (NCBI): domain Eukaryota; kingdom Metazoa; phylum Arthropoda; class Insecta; order Lepidoptera; family Hesperiidae; genus Carterocephalus; species Carterocephalus palaemon. The sequence goes on from OX155641.1 coordinate 463,970, forward strand.
TCGCAGCGAGGGAATCCGAATTCCTTCGCTCATCTGTTTTATGGATGAAAAGTATTTTATATCAATACATATACATAGGTACTATGTTAACATACTTAGTTAAAATTTTCATCCATAAAACTATAACAAATCATAAAACTCATTTTCTTATCTTCTTCTTAACTCATAACTTTATTGAAAGTCTGTATGTATATGTAGTACAAGCTTAAGGCAAGGCTTAAAGACCAAAGTTACTTATGTCCGCTTCTCACTCAAGAAGGTACTTACAATACATATACACAAACACAATTTTAGTGAACGTAAGCTCATATTAAATCGTACTTCGATTGATGTCAATGCACCCTTAGTTAAGTTTTTGGCCAAACTCATTAACCGACTTTATACTCGTAAATCAGTTTCTGAGTATGACTTGCATAATTATATTTTTGCCCCCATTTTTCATACAAAAAGTGTCCTTAATTACGGAACGGGCTTTAATATAATTTTAAATAAGCCTCGCTTTATAAGTCTTAGAATTTTTTGTAATTGATGCGACACTAATCACTATCCCTTGGAAAATACACTTTAAACGGGAATACAGCGCTATTTAAAGCTTATAATATTCAGTGTGAGGAGTCTGAATTTGAATACAGATGTGTTGTGGTAGAGTCAAGCTGTATTATCCGCCTGTATTACCTTTCTGCCGTGTAACACTTATCTATATATGTATAATATACTCGTATATAAGAAGAAGTTGACTGATTGACTGACATATCAACGCAGGGCCTAAACTATAAGGGTTAGATACTTGAAATTTTGCACAGGGGTTCCTTTTATAACTAAGGGGAGCACTAAGGAAGGATTTTTGAAAACTCACCTTATAAGGGGGTAAAACGGAGGTGCAAAGTTGGTATGAAACTTTGCCGTTTCTGAAGTCAAGTGGGCAACCCGAACGCGGGCAGACGTCGTTAATGGGTCTAATTCTACGCGAGCGAAGCTGCGGGCGTCCACTAGTTTTATAATAATTTCATTACGAATTGAAATGCTTGGTTTCTGTCTATATGGATACTTTGATAGTTTAGTCCCTATCCGAGGTCAACTTACTAACCACTACTAACTGGATTATCACTAACATCAACTATCAAGATTTACACTGATATAATAACAGTCCTTTCGCACATTCCTATCCTTACACTAAACAATACTTACGCAGTAAGCCAGTTTCGTTCAGCAAGGAGATGGGTGACTGTTGGTGGTAAAACTTCTTGAATTCTTCCGTTCAGAAGGCACGTTAAGTTGACGATCTCAGTTGTTATCCTAACAGCTATGTCAAATGCAATCGGTCGACAAAAAAACTGCTGACAAACGGCCAACGAAGTGTAGGCCTGCCAATACGCACTGGGGTAGCGTGGAGTACGCTCGAAGTCTTCCCACTTGTAAGAAGATACCTGAACTAACCAGGTGCTCCATGTTTGAATCGCTCGAGTTCCTTAATGCGTCTCATATTCGTATAGAAACAATACCGTACTAATTAGTCTGTCTCATGGCCAATCGAGTGTTAAATACAGCTTGTTACATTGTAGTGATTTAAAAATCTGGAATTCTCTGTAGAGAGACAGTAATCGGTTTAAGCTAAGTTAAGGATATCCTCATTACCGCACGCGTCTACAAGTAGTAGGGCGTTGGTTAACGACGGTCAAGAGTCGAAAAAAAAAACAAAAATTTCGACAACAAAACGCTTCGTTCGCAAACCAATTGTCGAAAACTCAATTTCCAGATGACGTCGGGTTGTGAAATCATTGCGGTGCGTCACTATAACTGTTGTTTGATAAAAACTCGCCGTTTTTTGTTGGCAAAATTTTGCGATTGCTGTTATTTTAAGGCGTGCGGTATTTATTTCATGGGTGGGCGCGGCTTGAGGGCAGCGAGCGGTATTGTTAGTGTTGCGAAGATCTAGTTACAGTTTATACTAGAACTGTTCTAGTATACGCTGTCTAATATATAGTAGGATTGCTACGGGATACTTATGCTATATGTTGCGAGCCGACATAAAAGAGACTTCCAGGGTTACCGCAGAGTGGAAGCTCAAACAGTCTATTTACGACATCGGGACATCACTACAGCGTCTTAAACACCTTTTTATTAACACTAAGTATAAATCACTTAGGTACTGATCAGTTGTTTCATTGTATTGTAAGTGATCCTATGGTCCAAATATTGGCTAATGAATGAGTCTATTTGAAACCATTTTTATGTCTGCCTCGTGTTCAATAACGTAGCTTCGCAATAAACAATAAATATTATACGTTTTCATCACATTATACTATTATATGATGATGATACGAAAAGGAGGCTGTGATCTCAGTACCAATGTTTCATAAAATAAATGTATTTCATCAGTCCTTTCTTTGCATATCCAAAATTGCGGTAAACTGTAATAAAATGAAGCGCTTCATAAAAAGCCGTCTATGAATAAGAATGAGGAGCAAAAGAGCAAATCGCATCGCATAATCGTATCGCGGTCAGTGTGCCGAGCGGCCGGAGTCGCGGGATGGGGGAGATAGGGGGTATGGGGGAGCTAGGGGGGGATGGGGGAGATAGGGGAGTTGGGGCAGATGGGGGAGACGAGCTCGACACGTGGCAGTTAACAACAGGTGGGTGGAAGTCATCAAAGAAATGATTTGGTTGTTGATTACGTTTTTCTAGAGGTGACAGATGACCTGTAGACGACCTGCGAGAAACTGCTGGATTCCGAAGGCACATTTCTCAGCAAGTTATACCTACAAAAAGTCTATCCTCTTCCAGCGCCCCACGCTTTTACAATCAAATATTATAATTAAAAGCACATAGTAATAATTTATTTTTGGTTTTTACGTGAATCTATTAAAGCGTGTTTTTCTATTTGTTTTTAAACTATTATTATAATACAAGTGGACGCCCGCAGCTTCGCTCGCGTGGAATTAGACATAAAAATAGTCTCGTTTACACCTAGTAATATTATATAGCCTATGTCACAAGTGAAGATGCAGCTTTCTAATGGTGAAAGAATTTTTGAAATCGGTCCAGTAGTTTTTGTGTGAAAACATTACAAACACATCTTTCCTCTTTATAATATTAATATAGACAGTATAGATAATAATACCAACAAAATAATACGTTACTGATAACGTTTTGCTAACCTGTGGTCGTCTACACCAGCGCGCCTACTAACGCTACGAATGATCAATCAAATCGTTGATAATTAACGCCGGATGCCCCTTGTTACGGTATCCGACCCACTGCCTCCACCAAAGAGTATGTACTTGCAAAAAATCAATCGCCAAAGCCACTTACAGTAAGTAATTTGTATAACTGTTCGGTAACTCGCTTTGGCCAAGGTTTTGATAACTATAATCTGAATTAGTGCTGACGGGAATGCTATAACGCGCAACTGGAAAATAAAAACATTTTTTAACTATTGATCTTCTACATCCTCATGCAAAACTAAACGCTAGTAATTTTGTAAAGGCCTAGAGCATACACCACCACGCTGCTCCAATGCGGTTTATGGAGGGCTCAATAGTTCCAGTGTCGAATGTTCTCAAGCCTCTCGAAGGTCTTCGACCAGGCTTAACGATTCCTTACATTGCTACATAAATAATTTAGTGAATTATGTTTTTTTAGGATGTGTTATGTATGTTGTTTTTAAATGATTTTATTTAGCTTGTTTATAAGGAAATCGAAATAGAATAAGCTTATATTGAAAATTACAAACAAATACATTGACCTTAAAATGGATTTAAAGTAGTACAAATTTGTCAAAATGATGTAATATACCATCATTTTGACAAATTTGTACTACTTTATTTGATTCTGATGATTTCATCCTGCAAAGCTGTCAAAAACAAGTGATTGTACACATTTAACCAAAGTCTAGGTAACTACTGAAGAAAAGATATATAATGTTATTCTAACTTGACTTGCATTAGGTAACTAATAATTTGTGTAATTACAAACGTTCTAATATTAAATGTTATATAGAATTAGCTGTTCACAAGTGTACCGCTGTAGCGAACGGTAGTCGGGCCGAAATGCGCGCGAGATGAGCGAACAATCAGAGTGGCTAATGAGACGCGCGTCCGCGCGCGCCGCCCGCATACGTAAGTGTTAAGGGCACATACTCCTACTCCCGCTCTACACCTCAGGGAGAGGGAGTGCCTGAAACACAGCGCTGCACGGAGTCGTGGTGCGGCTCCGGGGCAGCAGCTGAGGCACTCCTTTTGCCCACTTTAGCTTTTATTTACTGTTTAAAAAGTGGTTTTGTGATTATGTAACTTGTGTGGCAATAAAACATTATTTTATTTTTAATATTATTTATTTATTAAGGGTGGAAGCTAACAGGCGAACAAAATAACGAAAACTCCATCTAAATCGGATCAGTAGTCGAGAATAGTCGCATTTCCGTCAAAGATGAAATGTCCTCCTATCGATTAAATCTACTTCCTACCACTTACATTGATGTTGATTTAAGAAAAGCTACATTGAAAACAGTAAATATAGGTAGGTAAATTAATCGACACCCACGACCATGGGTAAGAGGCAAAGGTATGGCAAGGGTAGGCATGGGTAAGAGGTAAGTCTCGGTGACAACCAAGGCATTTAGTAAATTTAAACGAACCATTTCACGCACGAGCCTCTATTAACCTTCCTCTAATTAATTAATTGTTCTAATTTTCATCCTTGACTTTGATATATAAAACATATAATATTAAAAAATAACACTACATAAAATAAACATAATTCCATCAGGTATTTCCATAGCGACAGAGCCTTAACACCTGTACGGTTGGAACGGGACCGTGGCTGACGTCACGCGCTCCTCGCGAGCCCACATACTATCGTACACTCCTCCACGTAAGTATCACGCACAACAATACTATATTTACGTACCGTATGTAAGTATTATATCGTGTTAAACTATATTTACGTACCGTATGTAAGTATGATATCGTGTTATACTATATTTACGAACCGCACATAGGTAAGTATTAGTTAGTTGTTTTTAACACTCATAAAAATAGTAACTTTGGGAAAATTTTATTCCGTACGACCTATCCTTGGTTTTGGAATTATTTTTCTTGACTGTTAGGATTTGTTAATGGCAATAAGTGGAGTTATAGGGTTCCATAAAGGAATTTAATTCGATGTCAAAGCGTAAAGATTTGTAATACATTATGTATAGTGTGTAACTTAACCTACTATCTAGGTAGCTTATAAAATGACGTTCATAAGTTTCGCTACATACAGCTCATGGACCGCTAGTTATTACCTTTCATCCGTCTTCACCTACATAAAATCCATCATTCATTTAACTCAACATAAACCCCAATCACAATGTTTTGAGTCCACCTCACAACTTTTCATCGTCACCATTTTACTGGTCCAAGCGGAACTGTACGCCCGCCATACTGAATTTAAGCCTATTATAACAGCTGGGGCAAATCAGCGAACAAGTCTGACGAGCGTCTCCGCCTTAAAGGAGACTTCGGAGGCCCTAGCGAGGGCCTTTGAAGAAAATCACTGGCTGTCCTACTTAATAACTAGCTTGCCAACCCGACCGGTGCTGTGCCAACTGAGATTAGACTCTAAAGCTTTCACCACAAGCGAGTGGTTTGAAGAAAGTGGTGTTTGTAGGTCTGTAGGCCTGCTGGAGTGTCTCGGTGTGGGTGAGCGGCCGTGGCGAGAGAGTGTGCGTACACGCAGCGAGATAGCGAACTACAGGGGTCCTCAACTTTAGGAGAAATGCGTCGCTTTGCATTTAACTTAACTATCGCAACATATACATATTTATACCTAAACAGATATTGATTAAAATGATATCAATCTAAAACAAAGAATTTGCTATGAATAAATGTAAATTTGTGTTTTATCAAATAAGAATGTATAATAAATACAGTAATAATTTATTCTAAGGGATCAAACATCTATGTAAATCGATGCAAGTTATTCTTTAATAGCTTTATACTTACAAAAACATAATATAATAAATAACCTTTACTTGTAACAATAACCCTTGTGTAGGTACGCCGAAGCAATTATGGAAATACTTTTAAAAAGTCATATCCTAATCATTACCAGTTAGTATATCGTTAGTTAATTAGAACTGCGGGTCAATCAACTGTACAAGTAACATTATCGATGTGTTTATTACTGCGTTCAATGCAACTCATAATTGCATAAATATTCATGCCTACAAGGTACGTTAGAGATGCAATGATCGATTATTAATATAATTGTACCTAACAAATTATATTTATTCTTTTATTAAAAAATTTAATGCATACTTAGTGGATGTTTTAGGAAATATTCGTATAATATTAACGTGAAATTAAAAGCATGTAATGTTGATGTCCTTAATGTCTAGTCTTGTGATACCTCTGCTATAGCTGAAATTACTTGCAGAAGGTTAATGACCTTTTTTTGAAACATCTTATTTGATAAACAATTTTGAGACGTTGGGACTATAAGTGTCAACAATCTAGTCTCGAGCTAAACAGTTTGTTTAGGTAAGCTTTTCAGTACTAAACATATACCATTACCACGTATAGGGTGACATAAATTAATTATGTAATGCTTCTACAGACTCTACAAGCGTCGCCCTGCGTAGAGAAAATCAGCTTCTCGTAGCGGGCCGTAGCTGTCGAACCCCAGACGGTGGAGGAAGAAAATTGGGAAGTGAGTGGGGTGCGCGCGCGCCGCCAGTCAGTCCTCGCGCGGCGCGACCGCCGGCCGCATGTGTGCGCAGTCCGAACTACCGTACAGTGACCCCGTCAAGTTGCACAGTGTACGTTACACGAGATACCACTATTTTTCCAAATTTTTTTCCACCACAAGTGAAACATTTTTTTTTGTACCGTTTTTTCGCGGGAATCGTAATTGGCATCAATAAAGTGAAGTGTGGATTACAACAGTGAATTGGACGTTGAATTTTTTTACGTACTTTTTTTTTTTGTATTTATAGCTCTATCACTCTGTCGAGTCGCTTCCGTTTGGTTGTTTCCAGTCTTTTTATTCATGCCAATCACACGTTTTCCTTCTGTTTTTCTTTCCTTTCTTCCCTAACTACATGCATGCTAAATTATTGTAAAAAAATTGATAAATATTTTTTACATAAAATCTTTGTAAAATCCTAAACTAGCCGGTAAACGCCATCGGAAAAGGCGGTCTTTTCCGTTGATCGATGTGGGTTCGCTTTTCGGCTGATAACACGAAGGTCGTTTAACTGGTTTTTTTACAGTTTAACGAAGCGTACTCGCGTTGTTACGAGTCAATATATCTTCCTATATTTCATTGTTAAACTTATATATTTTATTTTGCCACCGGGATTGGCGTATATCAGTTGAATAAACCTATAATACTTTCATAGTACTTTTAAAATTGTTTTCATACGTCGGTACGAATTTGGAAATGAGGAGTAACGTTACTTTTCATAAGTAGGTCAAGTTTCACAATGTCAATGTTAGTTAAATTTCGTACATACTCGCGCTTATACAACTGAAAAAAATTCTAAGTTCTAATTTTTTCAATATTTTTAAAATTCTTTAACACTTAATTTCTTCTTATTTCTCTCTACATCCCGAAACAAATACTAACAATATGTAAAACACGTGATAAAATTACAGCTAACCAACCCTAAAATAGGTGAGTATGCTGTAACAAGCTCATCTCTAGGTCTTTCAGGCCACCCTTAGTAAATTCTATCATTTCTCTTTTTTCTAGTCTTCCTTCCTACGGTGAATTCTTGCTCTTTCCGGACGCAACGAGAACTATTGGTTTTGAACAGTACGCGGTAGTGTAGTTGAACAGTAAGCAGTGGAGACAGTTTATAATGTGTTGGATTTGACACCCCACGCGTGGACTATATCTTCTTTCAACATTACAGGTAGGTACTGTACTCTTTTATATTATACTAATTTTTAAGGCTCCTAATTTTAGTTTATTCAGGTGGTACATTTAAACCCTCTTGCAAATGAAGATTAAGTTCCCTTGATAACCTTAGGAATGCCATGCTAGAATAACGTATAATTTGATCAACATGATCACAGGTATTCTACCTATACACGGGGTATATAGGAATTCATCAGATATTATTTGAAGATCAACGACATTTAAGATAATTTTTTAATAAAGTTTATTTACCTCCATGTTTATCATGCACATTTTTAGTAAGGATTTCTTAAGGGGAAGCAGGTTAATGGGTAAAAGGTTACCCCCTCCCCGCGCAAACATTGCTTCGTATTGCAAACCTACATACATCGAACTGTCATGAACTAGTTATTTTGTGGGTTAAAGGTTTACAGTATTTACAAAACCAGTTTGGCTGCTCGCTTACACGATAACACGTGTAGCCGAATTGTACTGAAACCTGAAATGTTAAGAATGTAATTATGAGAATGAATTACTTAATCAGTTGTTATTTTTATTCTTCTGTTTTCCGAATGATTGCATTACATAACGCGAATGGTAATAAAGTGGATTGCGATTTTCTTTAGCCTAGGCAAGTTGTGTATACTATACCCACTTTTTACCAGCTGTGTTTACGTCTAATGTAATAGGTGTAATTGTTGGCAACCTCAAGGCGAGTTATTTCAGCAGGTCGCCCATGGTATGATACGGTCATTTGCCGAGAGTGTCCACTTTCTTCTAAGCTTGATTTAATAAAATAATACATCTTGTTTTTGTGTTTATTTTCTAATTATGACGTAAAAACATTATGGTTTCTTGGAACAATCTATGTAGTCTTTGTAGGTTATTTAAATATGTAAAAGTGATTTTTTTTGTTTCAATGATTTTTTAAAGCATTTTTACAGACTTCAGGATGTCTGATAAAATGCAGTAGCTACAATTAATAAGTGTGCGTGATCAAAACTTGCCGTGCTTTGAGTAAATATAAGTTTTGAACTTAATAGATAGTGAAGATATAGTTCTTTTTAGCTTGTTTATATTATTGTAACTTTACACGTTCTGCAACGGAAGAAACAGGGGTGATCCCATTAAGTTTTAAAGGGAATAATCTGTTCAAATTGATAGCGGAGAGTTTCCCGCGAGTATTACTACGAAGATTCTGCCTATAGGGTATTAAGGTCGAGTGCTTATACCACGAATATGCTTATTGTACGCAAGTCTGCAACTGAAACTTAGGTGCTATTGGCAAAATGTCTGGCCCCCTCCGTGCTTTGGACGCCATGTTAACTAGTAGGCTGCTACTCCGAGGCGGGAACATAAAATAATCATTTTTAACATGTTGTTACCTTGCTATGTATGTATGTACGTAGGTATGTAGATACATACATTGTATCTCTGTAATGGGAACTTTGAACGTGATTTTCGCCCACATCAAACTGTCGAATTGATTTGAAACTTTGCACGCTTATAAAGGAGCGATGACAATACAATATTTAAAAATTATTTTTAAACAAAAAAGCTAAATTTTAGTTTGATTTCCTAGTTTAGTTTAAAATCGTGTTCTTTAGTTTTATTTTAAACTATGTTGTTACTTTATTGTTTTAAGTAGTTAAAACATTTTTAAATAGTGACATTATTTTTTAAACTTAACGGCATACTGTATTGAATTTTTCAATCAAAAATTATTTTGGTTCTTACGATTGCTCACAAATTGAAAAATTTAATTATAATTTCAATTAGAATTGAGCAAGATTCCGACATCACAGTGTCAAGCTGAAGTCCGCTAAACGCGGACTAAGTTACAACAACTATTTTAGAAGCTTGACGAATTTCGCGGGAGCACCTAGATTAAATAAAAAGAAAAACAATGTAAAAGTCTTTAAACCTTATAGATGCTTCCTGCGCCGCAGTGGCGTACTGCAAAAAGGATTCCACTCAGCTAATTTTGCAGTGAGCATCCTAAGATCAAACCAGAACGCTGGTTTTGAGTGATTCCCAAAAGAGTTGTATCACTACAGATATCATAGTAGCATCGTTACATGACGTCGCCAGCGCCCCGCCCACAGCGCTTGCAACACCACCACGCTGACTCAGAACACCTCAGACATTAGCCGAAGGATACGTGTGTCATCAGCCTAATTATCACGAGGATTTATGTAAAGAGGCTCGGTTAGGTTAAGTGGTCTATAAGTTTTACCTCAGGGTTTACCGGTCAATTTACAATCTACTTGACAAATGCGGAAAGATTCAATGGTGACAGTACTAGCTAGTGAATGGTGACAGCCTAGTGGCTAAAATTCATTGTGAAACAACCAGCTCTCATTTAATATCACCTATAATATGTTACACTTTTAGTGAAATCTATTTAGAATGAATAGATGGCATATTTTAGAATTACACTACAACACAGCTTATATCTTAAGTAGTACATCTATCTATTGTATATAAAAGAAGAAGATGACTATAAGGGTTAGAAACTTGAAATTTTGCACAGGGCTTCCTTCTTAATAACGTAGGGGAGCACTAAGAAAGGATTTTTGAAAATGCACCTCCTAAGGGGGTAAAACGGGGGTGCAATGAGTAATAAATCTATGGGTCTAATTCTACGCGAGCGAAGCTGCGAGTGTCCACTATTATTATAAATGGCATTGAAAACAACAATTATTACTCGGTTAAATAAAGTTAGATCTGTTCAAGTGTCACAGATGGTTTACAGCTGAATATGCTGGCGGTACGATAGCGTACCAAGAGCGCTGATTTTCATTGCACTGGATTCAGAAAATTTAAGATTATTAATAATCTCTATGCTTGTATACTCGTAATGTTAATGCGAAAGGCTGGAAGGTTGACTCTTGTTGATGTATCCGTATCTCTTTAAGACGAGGACTGATAGTCAACAATGCATATTATTTTAATCAATAAGTCGTTGTTACTTATCGCAGCGTAGGCTTTTACCCGTATTATTAAAACTAACTCAAGTTTAAGAAGACTTGAGTAACTAACGAGCCAGCTCACGTATGATGCTGGGTCGTATCAGTAAGATTTTTATCTGAGTTTAATTTATAAATACAGGATTATTGTTACTAGAGTAACCATTAATTTCATTGCGTGCACTTCCAGTAGTATGAAAATTTTGAACTATAAGTGTCAATAAAAAAGTCACAGAATTAATATATTACTTCACACGTTTACATAAAGGAGTATCAAAGGTGTACCTTTCTATAGCCAATAAATAACATTACTTACTGCTAAATTAAGTTAAATTTACTCCTTTTAATGATATATTTTAGTAATTTTTTGTTTTTTTTTTTAGGTTTATTTTTAAGGTTTTTTTTTTAGTTTAGTTTAGTTTTCATTAGTTATGTTAATTGTTAAAATTAAAAAATATATATGGCCGAGAAAGTTTGATAGTTTAGTTTATCTTGGGAGTGTTCTAAATAAATGTTTCAATTAGTTAAATTTTATATCTCCCCTTGCGGTAGGTAATATTTATCCAAGGTTATTTTGACGATCCCACTCAGGAAAAACATTCGTATGACGAACACTTGTGTTTGTTCTGTGTCTGGATGTTAATATTATCTATTTAAGTATTTATTTAAGAATATATATGTATGTATATCAATCAGTCTCTGACACCTATAGTACAGGCTCGCGCCTAATTTGGGGTCAGATGGCCGTGTGTGAGAATCTCCATGATATTTATTTATTTATAGTGGACGCTCGCAGCTTCGCTCGCGTGGAATTGACATTCACTAACTTCAAAAACGGCAGTTTCATACTAACTTTGCACCCCCGTTTTACCCCCTTAGAGGGTGAATTTTCAAAAATCCTTTCTTAGTGCTCCCCTATGTTATAAAAGGAACCCCTGTGCAAAATTTCAAGTTTCTAGCCCTTATAGTTTAGGCCCTACGTTGATATGTCAGTCAGTCAGTCACCTTCTCCTTTTATATATATACATAGATGTATAGATTTACCAACGCGCCATGAGTCGTGAATAAGTCTTAAGTTAGTTCATTTTCTCCGCCACGAATAATAAAATTGAAGTGCAAATAATCATCTGACATTGCACTGTACATATTTGTATGTGTTTATTTATTTACCAATCACGAAGCGCACCGCAGCCGTCCGCCGCCGTCCGCACATCCCCAGCGAGCGGCGGCGGCGGCGGCGCTGCGACACACATCTCGCAACTTTCACTCGCGGCAATGACCACGCGCTAATGTCAAGTGCGGTTTCACCTCCAGCGGGTCAACGAGCGACAATTCGGATACGCAGATAGTGGGTACCCCACGCTAGAGGATACGAAACACATTTTACACTTTTGCAACACTCAAGTGCAGATTTGGAACATTTTGGACATTTGCAACCTCACTCTAGTTTAGACACTGAAAGATACTTTCATATACATATCAGTTTTTCTCCTTTTAGTGGATGCTGCTGCCGTTTTTAATATTATCTTTATCCTTTTAGTCTTCATTAAAGGAACTTGTCTATCTGTCTGTCTGTCTGTATGAGTGCGTCCGCAACATCACGACGCGGAATTACTCGGAGAAGATTTACTATAAGCTAAAAGCTGCTAAACTTAGACGTCCCACTGATGTGCACGGGTCTACCTCATAGACTAATCTATGGGGAGGTCTCGAGCATAATCCACCATGCTGCTCCGATGCGGATTGGAGGGAATGTTCTCAAACCACCCGAAGGTCTTCGACAAGGCTTATTTATTAGGCTTATTACAAGGCGATTGATTTCACCATTGAAAATAACCGGGACCGATGGATTAACGTGCCCTCGGAAGCCCAGCGGTCACATCCACAAACCGACCGCGCCCGTCGTTACTTAACTCTATCGATAGCTGAATCAATGCAAGCCATTGCGCTAGACGCTACGAGATGGGAGGGGGAGAGTGGGGAGTCCGTGTCTATGAAGGGAGACAGTTGGAATAGAGCTGTTCTATATCCGTCTCTCTCTCGCAATCACACGTAGTACCTTATGGTGAGATTTACTATAGGTAGCTCACAAATACTTATAATCTATGGAAGGACTTGAAATTGAATAAGAGATGGAAAGAGAAAAAGAATACATTACGGATGTATTTCTTCATTAAGATTTCTAGGCGCTTTGTTTGCCAAGTTTTACTAATTATCCGTTCCGTTAAACTCCACAACTTATGAAACATGTTGGCTTGCTACAGTTGTTTTGGCGATAGCTGTGGATGGTGACTGCAAGATCCTTTGCCATATTACATCCACAAAAACAAAAAAAAATTGATTGGATAGTGATTGGACGAACATTCAACGAATTTCAGATGCCACAGTTTGCTGCAGCAGTTAATGAGTGTCCGAATCTTTGCTTTGAACCGGGACAGATTGTGCCCTCCGAAACACGATCAAAACAAAACACACTTGCACCTAGCGGTCACTGACCGCGCCCGTCGTTGCTCACATACGATCGACGCAAGCCATTCAGCTATGGACAGTACAATACTATACGGAGGTTTTTGACGTAGATATCTATAAACAATCTTGACAGTCAAAATCAAGGTAAAAGGCTTAGTACTCCATCAAGTAATGACTAGACAACGATTTCTTGAATGATTTAGCGTTCATTATACCACAAATATGTGATCATTGTACAAATGAAAATGTTTTGGCACAGCCTTGACATTGTGTCTGGTTATCTATAGACAATCTTGACAGTCGCGAATCAAGGCAAAAGGTTAGTGTAGTACGTTCAGTCAGCTGACGCGCTTTCTCCGCCGGCCAACGTCCGCGGCGTCGCGTGCGCATGTCTTGTGTCGCCGGGTGCGCGTGAGTGTGGGTGCCGTGCGCATGCCTCGTGTGACGCCGGGTGCGCGAGTGTGGGTGCCGTGCGCGCGCGCAGGTATGCGTGTGATGTGACAACGCGGATCGTATTGTTGAATGGCGCTAGTTTTGGAAAGTAATGGATGTAAATACCTCTTGTCTCGTATTAGCCTCACATGGTTTTGATTTTGCGCTCTTATGCTAATATCGATTCGGTATTTGTTGACGCCTGCGCCGTAGGCTCATGTTTTTTTTGTATGCGTTTTCTTTTCAGTATTAATACCTGATGGAAATACAATACGCAGTGAGAAGGCTTGTGATTCACGATGTCTTTTGAACATTTGAATAACGAAAGTTAAACGTTTAAGATAAGCATTTTAACTAATTAACGTTAAAAATCTGTATTAAGGTATTTTTATTAATAAAATTGTTAGTCACAAATACTTTATAAACCTCTTTTAGTACAAGTGTTTCTTTGTTCTGCTGAGCTAAGCTGCAACCCATAGACGTCGTACTGCTGGGAACGGGTCTCCCCACAAGCATCCGCGGAGGTCTAGAGCATACGCCACCACGCTGCCCTAACGTGGATCAGTGGATTTTATTCTGTATTCGAACTTCAACATACGAAAGGAAGTATCTTTAAATTTATAGACATTATAGTAATTCGTTAAAAATTATTAGTGAGGTGTAAGCTATACCTTTTGAATTTTCTGAACTGATCTGAGTGCAAAAATTTGCCATAAATCCTAGAATTCACAAATTTAAACGGACAAAGTTAATATCTAGGTTACGGTCATCTTTGCTGCAACGTTACGAAACTGAGCCTCACCAGTCCACCAGCTATCATGAGTCAGTGTCGCTTAGCTATTACAATAGCTCCTTGAACATCTAATGGAAAACCCTGGTTTCAGTACTCGTGACGTCACTGGCTAATCAAACTCTCTGTTTTGCCGTTATTTAGTTATTTATTTGTCGGGAAGATGTCGTCGGTACAAAAGTCAACTAGCCAAAGTGTCATTTTGGCAGTAAACCAGGTAAACTAATCTCAAATAGATTATTTTACCTACGTAGAATTTTAACTTTTTTCAGGTATGCAGAAAAACTATTTGTAATAATAACATTTATATTTAAAACGCCACTTACACAATATTTTGCCACAGTATGCATTATGTCAAGATATTGATGTCATGCAAAAACTGCCAAAATTACACTTTGGCTAGTTGACTTTTGTACCGGCGATGTCTCGCCAACGTCGCCATTTATCGACTTTCGCATGACTACACGGCGAAGACTGAAGTTTCATCCACACCGACTGGATTTCTGCAGTCTTGTAGTAAACGGTTTGCGCAGTCCTTTTTACCGCGCACTTGTCAACTGTGGAATGAACTTCCTTCTGAGGTCTTAACGGTAGGCTATGACATGCGGTTCTTCAAAAAATGCGTAAAAAGAGCTCTCCTTCAGGGCTGGCGACGCATTGGCAACTCCTGTGGTCCATAGGCGATGGTGACTATTTACCATCAGGTGGTACGTCTGCTTGTTCGTTAACGCTGGTGTCCAGGTATCGGTGTAGAATCTTAACTTTTACGGGAACAGAATTAAACAACTGAATACTATTAAATAAATGGTGGCACTTACAATTGTAACGATCGATTGAATGGATTGTCACGTCTAAGAAGTCCTTGAAAAGGTAATCAGAAGTGTATACTGTGTAGTTGAAATCCAGTAGGTACCTCGTACAGACACTTTTTATTCGTTCATTAATTAAATATCTAAATCGGTTTCATATAATATCTAATGAGCCTTAAATAATATTTTTAATATTCCAAATATGATATCCATAAATAAAGTTCGCGCAATGTCATGCTATGCATATAAAAGTTAAAAGCTAATGCACTTTCCTTTTAGTGCCATTTTCTCGCAGAGAGACACTTGACACGGTCAGGAGCGTTAGTCCAAAATGTGTTGCGAGTCATTTTGGAAACGCAGTGAGGTTGCGTATTTACAAAGTGTATTCGCGCGTTGACCCGTCGGACACTTGACAATAGCATTATTTGCACGCTAAACCGAATAAAGAAGTCAAAAAAAGTGCGAAATAGAAATCACTTTTCATATTGTATTTTTATCTTGTTAGACAGGCCCGTTGGCGGTACCTAGTGACCCTGCCTGTTGCGCCAGGGGTCGTGGGTTCGAATCCCACTAAGGACAAATATTCGTGTGTATTTTGGATGTTAATATTTTATATTTAAGTATGAATTTAAAAATATCTATGTATGTATATCAGTCTCTGACACCTATATCACAGGCTCGCGCCTACTTTGGGGTCAGATGGCCGCGTGTGAGAATGTGCAAGATATTTATTTATTACTAGCTGACCCGGCAAACGTTGTTCTGTTATATGAAATGTCAAAGTGACACGACACTTCATATAAATGACTTCACGTCAATGAACGACGGTTAAAATATTAGGATATTGTTCATACAAAAATACAAAAATTGCGTTTAAAAAATAATGGATGTGGGTAGGAGGGTGAAAAATACTTTACGACCTATTCTCAGACCTACCCAATATGCACTCGTAATTTCATGAGAATCGGTCAAGCCGTTTCGGAGTTGTTAAACCACAAACACCGCGACACGAGAATTTTATATATTAGATTTATTTATATTTATCTTGTCGAGTATTGATCACGGCGGCAATGGTGCTCATTCCCGGGCCGGTACTGCCCCGTCAACCATGGTTCTACCACGTTCAACCATCTAACGTCTGCCTGAACCTTGAACAAGGTCACCCCAGCCCGCGCCGAGCGCGCATTGGGTCAGCGGACCGGTCCCCGCTTTCACCGCGACTGCACCGCTCGCACCGCTTTTTATTTGAGCTCTCATGTCCATGTTGTACGACAGCATAGACTAGTACTAGTATGTACGTTTTATCAGATATAATAGCAAACGAGCATGCAGCACCATTCAACCGCTGCCATCCATGACCAGAGTGAACGACTCTGAAAAAGAGTAAAATAGTATAGTAGTAATTATAATAGTAACATTGACGAAAGAAAATTTAGTACTCACCCACAAATGTAATGTTCTATGATACGCTTTTTAGGATTGATGATAAACAGACAAATCCTATATAACATATATCAGATATATGTACTTCAGATTCTGTCCTTTAGACAAGATAAACGCTTTGTCTCTCTTATACGGCAGTCTCTCGTCAAACTTTACCAGACTTCTTCTTATCTAGTCTGGGCATGTCTCTTTTCACATCTTACTGCTTAGTACCATCAGCAGGTTTCTTAACGGCAGTTTACAAAATATATACCTTTACTAAACAATAATAAAATCGTAATAAATGTTTAAAATCTAAAAAAAAACAAAATTAAATCAAATACTTTAAAAAAATAATTAATTACTTTAAATGCATTTGGTGCGTTTGTAAATAAACATCTTCATATATATTGTAATTCAATGTACGTTTATCTCATCTAGGTTTTAATTAAAAAAGGATTTTCTTTAAGAATAAGAACTGGTCGAAACCTAAGACGAGGAAACTCTAGCTCTATCAAGTACGTAGAGTAATCGGAACCGCGCGGAGAAAGTGCACATCCGTTTGCGAGCCGCCGCCCGCGGCCGCCGGGGGCGCCGGGGCCGCCGGGGGCGCTGTTGGACTCATCACTCGCGAGTACTCGCTGATTTGCTGGCTGACTTCATTCTTGACATGTTGTTGAAAATGTTCATAGTTTGGCTATAGGAAAAGTACAGCAAAATCTTCTAGAGCTGACTGACTGACTGACTGACATATCAACGCAGCTAAACTATAAGGGTTAGAAACTTGAAATTTTGCACAAAGGTTCTGTAACTTGGGGAGCACTAAGAAAGGATTTTTGAAAATTCATCGCCTAAGGGGGTAAAACGGGGGTGTAAAGTTAGTATGAAACTTTGCCGTTTTTGAAGTCAAGTGGGTAACCCGAACGCGGGCAGACGTCGTTAATGGGTCTAATTCTACGCGAGCGAAGCTGCGGGCGTCCACTAGTATAATATATACACGCCTGTATTTCTCTCAAGGGGTAGGAAAGGATTTACTACAAACTTTGCAGTGTTTTAAACCAGGATTATGACCTGGTAAAAATCTGACTCTAAATTACTCTAAATAAATAATGTAAATGCGAATAAAACAAACTAATAAAATTCTTCTATACCAAATTACTTCACAGGCGAATATTTTCGATTATAATTATTGTTAAATACTTTTATTTCGTTATAATAAATTGTCGGTTACATAAACTACCGAGTATGGTTAACTGGGAGATAATTTATTTTGCTAAAATATAGGTTTATATAGGTTAGGTATTTTATACCATTTTTTACCACTAGCCAAAAGAAATTACCTGTATTTTTATTGCAAGAACAGACCACCCGTTGTAATCAATTTGAATTGGTAAAAATAATTAAAAACAAGTATCTACTCATATAAACACCTGTAAATTACTGTCTTATCTGATGAAAAAAAAAAACAATTTTAAATAAAGAACATGCGTACAGAACAATAAGGTTTTTTAGTGCACATGTTACTAAAAACATGTAGAGCATTGTAGAGTAGCTTTCCCATCGCGTGAGGCTTTCTCCGACGATAAAGGCTGGCGACAGATGTCCCGCGAACCCTTCAATCAGTCAATATTTGAATTTGGAAGGAGGTAGAAAAAACGAGCATGTGCTCTCTGTGGGAACATTTAGAGACGCTCGTAATTGTGGGTTCCAAAGGTACTTTTGGCATTCAAAGTATTTTTAGGGAAGCTACATGTTATATTTCAAGATTGCCCTGCTGTATACGCTATTTATATAGCCTATTTAAATACGCCTGCTAATCCAGCTTAGCAATCTTGGTTCATAAGATAACTATTCTAGAAGCGGACACTTTATAATGTTTAAAAATTCTCAAATGGATTTAAACTCATTAATCTTGTCATCATCTTTATTACCTACCATTTTATTTACATGCTCGAATCTGTATCCTAAAATCATTATTTTATGTTTTGCTTAACTTTGATGCTGATGTATGGCTGTCTTTAGGGTTCGATCTATAAATGGATGATCTTTAAGGTGCTAAAAAACTTTTTATATTGTTCTATTAAAGATCAGTCACAACATGACTGCATACAAAGCTCATTATAAATTCCACGCATCTGTTGTGAAAGAAATCACTTATTGATTCGCTGATGGATTTGATTCGATTGTTGAACTTATTGATTTATTTTTAATAAAAGGATAAACACAATAGATACAAAGTTGTCTTTTGATCTGTTTTTGACGCGAGAAAAACATTTTTGTGAAGGTCTCCAACAAAAACATTTTGTTTTGACTTTTTGAAACGATTAAATATCACTTTTTGTGTATACCGCCTTACATGAAAAACAATTCCTTACATATATATAAATGGGAAAGTGTGTTTGGTATGACCTTCTTCTTCGCATCAACGGAATGTTGTATCGAAGTGATTTTTTGCATAGATATAGTGGAGGGTCTGAAGCGTGACATAGGTTACTTTATCCCAGAAAATTGCATGGTTCCTGTGAAATGGACAAAACACTGCAATAATCGCGATTTTCAATCGATAATTATCTATTGATCGATTTTAATTCAATTGATGGCGATCTCCATTATGATCGGCCGAATTGCGGATAAAGCTACGAGTAGATGTTGATAAGTGGTTATCTTTGGTGTAACTTGACGTAAGTAAGGCTTTACTTATTATATTGTAAAACATTCCTTGACAGTAGAGTTAATTCTGCACGGAAAACAATATAAAACGCTAGTCAAGATATAAAAATGTACTACCACAATGATTTGATGTATAGTTTAAGATGATTTACAAAAGCGATTTACTGTAAGTTTAATTCGAAGTCAATATTTTTTATTTAATTAACAATATTAAGGTTCGGTGTCCTTATTTAAGCCCACGACTGTGGGACAAACTCAAGCTCAAGGCGACGACGATGGCAGTGTGTATCTTAATATGAACCAATTTAAGCCGCTTAAAATCCCCCTCTGGCTCAAGAACTATAAGACTTGAAGACATGCAATTTTGAAGCAAATTTTATCTTAAAATAATGTATTTGAAAAATACCTCAAATAGTTTTGTTTATTTACACGAGTTTATATTGTATTAAAAGATTTCACATAATAACCTACCCTTTACAAGCAATCCTGCGTTGCAATGGTCATGCAGTTCTTCAAGCAACACCGTCACCTAACAAAAGACATCAACGCATTTCCTCAACATCTTAGAAGCTTAAATTACACCACGTGTTTCTCATCCGTTTATTAAAACGATTTCCTGCTTCCGACGTCGATAAATAAAGGATTGTTACCATTAAGGGAACCCCATGCGACGGTGTGACGGGGGTGCAGGTTCTAAGACTTCATGGGATCGGTTTTTTTACTCACTTCCCTTGACCCAGTTTGTATCAGGTATCAGTTTTTTTATCGCCAAGCGATTAGCAGGTTGGATCAGATTATAGTGATTTGACACATATTAAAGTATTTTCGTGCATTTAATATCGGATGACTCGTTTGTATACATGATTTATAAAATGGATAGCAATTTTAACTATAACATTAGGTACATTACATTTTAATTAATCAATATTCTATATAAAAGGAGAAGCTAACTGATTGACTGACTGACTGACTGACTAACTAACTGACTGACTGACTGACTGACTGACTGACTGACTGACTGACTGTCTGACTGACTGACTGACTGAATGACTGACTGACTGACTGACTGACTGACTGACTGATTGACTGACTGACATATCAACGCAGGGCCTAAAAAAGGGTTAGAAACTGAATTGTGAAATTTTGCACAGGGGTTCCTTTCTTCCTTCCATAACGTAGGGGAGCACTAAGAAAGGATTTCTGAAAATTCACCCCTTAAGGGGGTTAAACGGGGGTGCAAAGTTAGTATGAAACTTTGCCGTTTTTGAAGTTAGTGAATGTCTAATTCCACACGAGCGAAGCTGCGGGCGACCACTAGTTTTACATATACATAAAGTCATGCCTATCTCACATTGTGGTAGCAGAGACTTAATACCACTCGCTTAGATTCGTAAGTAAGAACAGTAAGATAATGGTAAAATTAAAAATACCAGTAGCTTGGGGTAAAACCACATGCGTGAGGGTGATAATAAATTAATTTTGCAAAAAAATAAATCCAAAAATAAGATAATATCTTAGACGCATTGCTACTCTAATCCAATTCCAATGCTCAGGACATTGAGGTCCAGGGTGCGAGTGAGACGGCGCGCTAGTTGCGAGCGGGACGGCGCGGGGCAACGTCCCGGTTTGTAAATAAACTTGACCCACTTCGCGCCGACAGCTCGGGAGCATTAGATAAGGCTGCGTGTACACTGCCTGTGACGTCAGCATTTTGCTGTACGGTCTTCACGGCGTCATCTGTGTCGTCATTGATGACGTACATAGATCAACGTCTTCAGTGACGACATATGGATGAGCACCAGTCTATAAAGTCTTTTAAATTTGTTAATACTTGTAGGCAGCAGTGCTAATCTACAAGTGTACACGCTAATCTGAAGCCGATTTTCATGTTGAAATTAACTGCCGGCCTAACTAAATATTATGTGAATAAACAATGCAATCTGCATTGGAGCAGCGTGGTGGAGTATGCTCAACTCCTCCCTCAACTGTGTCTGTGGGAGGGACCTGTGCCCGCGAATGAATTAACATTATTTCTTACTTTTTAGTTTTAATGTCGGTTGATATTTTAATTTCGCAAAAGAATGAATCAATAATATTTATTTATTTTATTTTATATCCTTACGTAAGTCCGTATTTATCTCCGTCCGCAGTTTATACTCATAATCTTAAAACATAATTTAATAATTATAATCATAACAATCTCTAAAACCACTGACCCAATTTGTAAAGATTTTTTCACTAATAGAAAGCTACAAAGCCCCCCAGTGCTACAGGCTATTTTTAAGCGATCGAAGGGGTAATATCAAGTTATAAGTATAGAGAGATGTTAACTTTACCCGTGCCATGACTTTTTCCTAAAAACATTTTTAACTTCTAAATAAATAACGTATGAATCTATCAAACTATTCGCGAGTGGATAGGGTAGCACTGAATATCAGCTTTATTATTTTTAAATCATGACTAAGTGAGGTTCTATTTCGCCTTAAAACTAAAACAACCTTTTCCGTAAAATAACTTAACTAAATTTGTTATAAGCGAAATTGAGTTAAATTTATTCTATATTATTTCATTCTATGAACGTGGCTCTACGTCTCTACCGAGGTCCTTGTCCTACCAATGGTCACTCCCCGCCTCCTAGCTTTATAGCCTTCTTATAGCCTTCGATTTACATGAATAACTGTCAAGTTGTAAAATTATTTTTTATCGTTAAAAATAACGTAATATTAACCATGCAATAACATTCCTTTTTTATGTTTTACGATGTTTTTTGTTAAACATTTTTTCTACGCTTATTTAGTGGTATAGGAGGAAAGCATGGCTTGAGTCCGCATTAAAAGTTTTAAGGCTGCCTCCAATGATTCTGAGTGGTTATGATCTGATTATAAAGATTGGTAGTATTTTCTGCATGTTTATTTAAATTATCGTATCTATGCTAGATACGATAATTTACCGATAATCTACACTACTTTAATAGTGGTGGAAAACTTAAAAACTTAATCTTCATCATCAATGAATATTTTGTTGTGAAACATAGATTGATATGCAAATCTTACTGTATTTTTAGGGCTGTATTTTTAGGGCATAAATAACATCACGCCTTTATTTCCCCAAAGAGGAAGGCAGATGTGTGTAGTACACCCACTTTTCACTAGTTATGTTTAGTTCCATGTGATAGTTACTGGACCTATACCATACAAAATGCTCAATTCCAGACTCTGAGCTCGAGCCGACTCCAGTTCGAACTTCGATCCGAAGTAAATTTCTACGCTATCCGTGACGATGTTTCTTAAGTAAAAAAAATCATTACAAAACTGCCTTAAGAGGAAATATCAGCGCAGGAACATTTGAAAATCCAATTTAAATTGAAACTATTGCCGAAACTTGAACTTGAAACTGCAGTTAGGACTGATAATACCTACACAAAATTGACGAAATCTTCATTCAGTATTATACTGTTACCTCCACGAAAACTGAACGGATTTTGAATATTTTCACAGGATAATATAAATAAGGAACTTGGCTATGTCGGTATGTTCTTATTTTTGCATGTTATTTGGTTTTCTAGATGTCTGAAACCGATAATTTTTATCGGTAAATTTTGTCGTTTTGGAAGCTTCATAACTTCTATAGTAATTTATTTAAAAAAACAAAACATACCGACATGGCAGTCGTAGAGATGTATTGTTTTCCAAAAAATATTTGCTCTAATGTTAATATCCAGGGAGGAAACAGAAAAATACGTTTGTATGGGCTGCACGGTGCTCCGATTTCCTCTTAACTGTTAGCGCTTGAAGCGCACGCCGTCAACCTAACTACAGTCTGCATCGTATAGTCTCATATAGTCTGGACGCACGTGGGATCACCGAACGGCCTTGCGGGCAGCCGACCGTGCGCGCGCGCAGTTACTCGCCGCGTCACTAACTGTACCGCACCGCGCCGCAGCCGCGAGCCGCAGCCGCAAGCACTGACGCAAGCCGCAGCGGCCAGTGGTAGAAAACCGTAGTCGCTCAAGCGGAGCGCGCTGAATATGCGAGTTTAGATGCAAGTTTTGTTGGGTACAACCATCAGTGATAACTGGAAAACATATTGTTTCATAAAAATATACCATTCAATATGGCTTAGCTTCTGTCTTTTTCAAACGCTGCGTGAATGAAGGTATACATACACCATCATACATTTTAGTTCGCGGACTGTTGCAAAGTAGTTCTTGGTTTGTAATAATGGAGTTCCGCAAAGTAACGCCTGATACAATTAGTTATCTTCTGTCTTTTTTTTCTTTTCTATCTTCTTCTTCTTTTTCTGACTTTTCATGTTTCTATAGTTTCATACCTTTGTTAAGTAACTTAACTTATTCATTCATCTTAATTATTTTTTAAATTATTAATTTGATTGATTAATTTTAATGGGCGTTATTAAAGTTAAACGAAGTTTGTAAAATTAAAACTTCACTAGTTGTAGTGATTTATGAAATTATCACGAGCAAGCCAACAAGAGAGTTCTTCATAATTCCAAGCTAGGACAGCGTGGTGGATTATGGTCTTTTCATTCTTCTATTAAGGTCCTGAGGTGAGCATTTGGTCAGTTTCGCCCCGAATGTTTTGTCTGTGTTGACAGAAGCGTTACTTAAGTATTAGCTTACACTTGAATAAAAGGTTTCAAGAAAGTTTGACCTTAAAGAAAAACACTTTCCAAAGAAAATAAGTCAGGTCGAAGCAGAACCGAATGACAATGGTCGAACGACGGTAGTTGCTAACTGGAGCGGACACTAGGCACCGTGTTGGTATAAGTATATTCTGTAACTTTGTATATAAGTAACTACTGAGTGTTGTCGTGTTTTTCTAGATAATTACTTCACTAGATAACAACTTCAGAGGCCAATCCCGCAAATCGGTGGTAGATAATGAAAATATTTTTTCATAAGTGCATCAATCTTCTTGCAGGCGGTTTATTTTAATAAATGCATCTGAATCGTTGAACACAAATTAGGGAAAATTCAAAAATAATATTTTTTATCTGTAGTTTAAGCTGTTGAAACGGAGTAACAATTTGCTATGAAACGGAGTGTCATTTATGAATTTTAAACTATTGTTTATTGCATTGCTTCTTTCAAAACATACCTCATGTTACTTTCGATAGCTCAGTTGAAAAGAAAGGAATTGTTTTTTACTTGAAATAAGTTGTATTTTTGTACTTTGCAATGAATTGAAAAAAAAAAACAGAATTGTAACCACACTAATATTTGAAATTTTGACACACACTGACACTGACATACAGATTATTACAGATAATAGAAACGTTCCAAATTACGTTTCATTTCATTCAACACCTCATAATTATATCTTTGTTTTTTATTTTATTTTTGGTATCTTACTGATAATGAGCCCTGAATCTAATTAGGATTTCTTAATCGTGGATAAGTATATACCTAAACGTCTTCTTTTCCGCAACCTCACTTCCGCAACGCCTCACAATCCCTCCCTAACGCGTAAAATTAGTTTTACTTCAATAAAATAACAAAAGTTTAACGGCGTGGCGTGCTTAATGGAGCGCAGCCGCTGCAATCCGCTGTCGCAAGAGGCTGGTTGCTCGCCGACGTTGTAAAACTACTTTAATTATGGCTTCCAATAACCTCACTCACTGACCTTGGTTAAGATTACATAGTTACTGAAAAGAAATTTGGACTTTTTACAACACATACAGACAAACAGGCGTTTGATTTAATATACACTACAACTACTACAGCCATTTATCGTCACACGGTCTACCGGATAGTAAAATGGTAAATGTCACTTCTTGGAATGGGAGGCGCAGGTTACGCTCTGCGTTTTCCAAGTGTGCGATCTACAAACGCATTTGAAAGATAGTGTATAGCATAAAGATAGTGGACACCCGAATCTTCGCTCGCGTGGAATTAGACATAACAATAGCTTCGTTACAGTAGTTACACCTAGTAATATTATATAACCTATGTCACTGTGAAGATGCAGCTTTATAATGGTGAAAGAATTTTTGAAATCGGTCCAGTAGTTTTTGTGTGAAATTTGCATTACAAACAAATGTTTCCTCTTTATAAATATTAGTATAGATGGTACATAATAGTTAGTTCTTGTTCTACTTAGAACATAATACACTTCGCCGCTGAACGGGGTATCTTTGCATAAATGTGATTATAATCACATTCCTCCACGCTAACACTGCGGGGTGGTGGGGATGAGATACACACTGCATCTTGAATCTTCATTACGTTATATATTACCTACAGTCTACCATTAATATGACTAAATAAAGCGTTTGTTAGTGTTGATGAATACTCCGAGTATTCATAGACATAAACAATTCTGGTATAGATGTTCAGAACATCCGCTTTTTTCCACATATATTTAGGTAATGTGTTGACCTATAAAATTAAATCCAATACAATATCCTTTATTGTAACTATAAACCGAAATTCGATCGGCTATTGACAATTTTACGTTAAATAATAGATTTCTATACCCAGGAATCGAACCGGGTAAATTTATATGTAATTAACGCAAAAGTATATGATTTTTAAAAGTTTCAATGAAAACGGTATATTTCAGTGATGGAAGTGTATGTGCGAATTCACCTCACGTTTAACAGTTATGATTTTTCATTAGAAGGCAATAAATTCTGAAATATTAGTGTTATCTGCTCAATGCCAGCTCAGTCACTCGGCCCGTATCTTTAGCCGAGAAAAAACGTTACAACGCTTAATTGACATTTACTGAGAAGTTCATTAAACTGACATTAAGAATTAGACTTAGCGTAACTCTTATTTTCTAAGTAGTCGGACTTAATTAACTTTCATTAATTACTAACGTATTCTATTAATTGAAATAAAAAACCTTTGCAGCAAATTTCAAATTTAGCAAACAATATTTGAGAAAAGTTCATACTAACTTTCATCCTGTGTTTCAGGAGAACCTCCTTACTTTTCGGGATGAACAGTGTATTTGATCCATCTCAGGGATGCAGTGCATCTTAGTGCCGAGTTTAACTAAAATCGGGTTGCTAGTTTTTGATTCGCACACATAATGACAGACAGTCAGACAGACAGACAATAAATTTAAAAAAAAAACTAAAAATAATTTGATTTATGATTTACTCTACTTACTACTATTTAACGCTCCTTTACCCAAAGGTTGCCTTAAGAGATATTGTTGTTGTTGCGCTTATAAGCCATAAGGCCGCCTTTTTGCATACCTTAATTTATTTGTTCTTTTTTGGTGTACAAATAAAGAGTATTTGTATTGTAAGTTAACAGATGTTTTATCAAGCTATTTTATAACATATTTAAACGACATGAATTATATCTAATCGGTAATGCTGAGCGGCTTTCACAGTGCAGTGCGGCGACACGTTAGCTGCTACGCTGCAGGTGGCGTTGCACTCTTCTGTTTTAGGTGGTAGAATCTTTATACAAGCGAAGATGGTTTTTTTTATCCCGATTAAGTCACAGTGGCACGTACCAACGACCATTGTAAGTTGTATTTTTAGATATTAAATTACTCTACCGTAGCGGTGAAGCATAATATCTTGCTGTCCTTGTTTAAAAATGTGTAGCTCAACAAATTATAGTTCTAAACAAATCTATTCTAATCGAGCAGGGCGGGCGGCAAACTCATTGGATGTGAAAGAAAATAATAATAATAGCACAATAAATACTCCAGTCTTAATTTAAGTTTACGTTAAATTACATTTTATATTTAGACATTGTCATGTTTACCAGTACTCAAGCAACACCGTATGGTCAACGAATTAGTTAATAGTTAAATAACTTTGACCATTCGTTGTTTTATTTTGCTTACACAACCAAACCCGTTGCGACCTGAAACGAATGACCGCAAATGTAAAATGTCAAAATAAAAAAAAATAAAGTATCTACAAACCTTATTCATTCCAGAATTAATTAAAAATATTATTGCATGTCTTGCAAATAACCAAATTAGAGAACGGAAGTTCCGTGAGACCAAGCTTAGAATCGCATGAATCGGAGCAAAAAAGCCTTCTAAAGTCGGTCATAAACAAAGCGCAGCCGCTCACGTAGGCTGTACTTGACTTTGAAAGGAGGTTTGGCGGCCAGAGGGGGAAGAGGAGGGGCGGGGCCGAGAGGGGGGGTAGAAAGTGAAATGTTCACTCGCTACTAATTGCGGATTGGTTTGCATGGAGTAAATCGATTCGGAGATGACTCGAGATGTATTGTTGCGGGCGATTTAAATTTATTCGATGTCGGCTGCGAGCACTGTCAGTTCTAAGTCTGCTTGAATTAACACCTACCTACTTTTAGCTATGACGATACAAAATTCCAAATTATTATGGCTATTTGTACCTGTTCACTTTTTTAAAGTTACTGTACCATAATTAACTTAAATTTGGTTTTAATTAAATACAATACGGTTTTACAAATGGCTTGCTTTATTTTCAAAATATTTTTCCTAATTCATACTATACTAACAGAACTACTATACTATAATAACAGAACTACCGTAAGTTAAAATTCAACTTTCTTTCTGTGTTACATGATCACATGTAGTCGATCGGCAGGATGCCCGAAATATTTGACCCAAATACCGGCCACATTCTGAGAAGTTTCGCAGTTATTATCAAATGACCTTAATTACTCGTACAATATTTATCAAGAAATATTGACTTTTTTCTCAACTTAATTGAAAACAATTTTACGAAAAGGAATTATCTTTTACATTACCTTCGAACTAATAGTAACTTCAACTAAAACTAGACATGTTGTAGAAAGTACGATTAGAGTAACGAGAGTGCTGTAGCTAACTGAAATTGTTCACAGAGTATAACAATACAAAGTTCTATGGCAACAGTTGTCATGGGCGGCAGCGGAAGTGGTGCTGCATACTCGTTTGCCATCTTAAATCCACTAAAAGAGCTATTATGTGCTTTATTTAAATAACATTTTCATTATATGACACATACATAGCATGATAGTATCGTTGTATTATTTGTTGACATTAATTAAGTCGGTACCGTAAAGACATGTGAAGTTGGCAAAATTTCAATAACATAAATAATTTACGATCTTTATTCGCTGCGACCCATTGATGTCCCACTGCTGGGCCCGGGTCTCCCCCACAGACGCGCTGCGGGAGGTCTAGAGCATACTCCACCACGCTGCTCCAATGCGGATTGGTGGAGGGGTTAATATTGGTTAACGATCATTAATAAGATTAACAAAAGGTGTTAGTACATATTATTAAACAAAATAACAATAATCCCTCAAGACTCTTTTGTTGACGTGACATGTAAAATGTGTGACAAACAGGATGCTCGGAATATTTGACCCAAATACCTGCCCGCTGTGTTCTGAGAAGAAACCCGAAAAGTGAACTCGTGTCTAAAACGTGCTCTTTAGAAGCGCGGCCGAAGCCCAGGCTATCGGGTTGGGTGTACGAGCTTTTAAGCTTTCATATACAAAGAAAATTTTCTTATAGTTTAGTGGTAAAGTTAAAAAATAATAATTATGTGTTATCATAATATGCGTCGGTTCGCATTGTTGATGCTACCGAAAATAATACGATAGGTATTCGGAGTTTTTAATGTTTCATTTAATACACAGTAGCGTAATAAGTCTTTCATTGATACACTATATAGTGGTCACTTTTTAGAATTGTAATTTAATTTAAGTGGAAAATTAAAAAACTGTCTAAAACTGGACCAAGTCCCACATAATACTCTTCTAAATAGCATGCAGTTTCTCTAGTGATGATCTTCACCAGTGCAGTAATACACACAATCATATTAGATAATAATAATATAATTGTGAACATAACATAAAAACACGTCTGTATTTCTTCGAAAAACGAAGTATCGGCCGCCCCCCGACGAGGTGGACTGACGCCCTGAAGAAGGCAGCGGGAAACCGTTGGATTCAGAGGGCGCAGGATCTGGAGGAGTGGCGACGATTGAGGGAGGCCTATGTCAAGCAGTGGATCCAAAAAGGCTGATGGATGGATGGATGGATTTCTTCGAAGGGGTAGGGAGGTGTGTACACACCCACATTTCGTAGGTGAGCTACATTGATCTCTCAACTGAGCCAACTGTAGCAACCGTTGGGACATCTAATATCTCAGCGATGGATTCCGATTGCTTTTTCCCATCACTATTTGTGTTAAATATGATGAACAATTATATGATGAAATCACATTAAAATAAACAAGCAGGGTGTACTTGTGGAGACAATTACGAGGCATTGAGAGCGCGGCGCGGTTCCGAAAACCGTATTGGGGTCAGCGTCCCGTTAGGACCAAACCTGTTCGGATTCGGCAGGACACCGCTCGGGCATCTACCGACTTGAGGCGGTGCCACAGATACTTTATTATTCAAATTATAGACAAGCTATGTCAATATATTTGATGTTTTAAGACACCGCATTAATTATGACAGTCATAAGGTGATGCTGGGAGATTTACTTAGCTTGAAATGCGTATGAAAGGGATGTTATTAAGTGTTATTTGATGTGGTCTTTATAATAAATTTACTCGTAAAAAAATATACTTATTGGGCATTAAATAAATGTACAAATAAATATCAGGGATATTCTCACACACGGCCATCTGACCCCAAACTAGGCGCGAGCCTGTACTATGGGTGTCAGAGACTGATATACATGCATAGATATTTTTAAATACACACTTAAATATATAATATGTTTTGACATCCAGACACAGAACAAGCACAAGTGTCACACGAATATTTGTCCTGAGTGGGATTCGAACCCACGACCCCTGGCGTAACAGGCAGGGTCACTGCGGATATCG
The DNA here is from genome assembly GCA_944567765.1 of Carterocephalus palaemon. NCBI lineage: Eukaryota > Metazoa > Arthropoda > Insecta > Lepidoptera > Hesperiidae > Carterocephalus > Carterocephalus palaemon. Next base: position 494,223 of record OX155641.1, read on the forward strand.
CCAACGGGCCAGTCAATTGACAAATTGACTTATTATAACCTATACGTGTATAATGTCAGTAGTATATTTTTTTAGAAAATTATTTATTTTAGTATCAGAAAATTGCTGAATATTCTTTTTACATTTCATATTAAGTATATCTGCCTGTAATATTAACCTTTTGTTCAGCTTATTGTGATTGATACTTGTGATTGATTGATAGATGTATTTTTCTACTAGTTGGACTAAACATCTCATCCTATGTCCGTTAGTCTTTTTCAAAGTTTGACTCAGTTATCAGTTATCATAGGTGGCTGAGAATGGGTGGTTAGTATGCTATTATTTGTTTTGTTATCTTATATCCGTAAAAAACATTCTCACGCTTGAACTTAAAAGACAACGACTAATTTTAGACCATTTTTCACACATATTTACCACTCTTGAATAAGGCTGGAAGGAACATTATTAAAATCCTAAAGAAAATATGGTATTTCAACTCAAATCCTGAATTATTTAATTTTTAATTAATTAATTAATAAGGTTCTCCAACACAAAATACACTAAAGCTACAAAAAAAGTTCTTAATTAATTAAATTTTAATTTAAGTGCTCCTGCGGCTATCTAAGGGCACCGCATGTTACAATTGGTTACGTTAATATAAAATAAAACACTTTACATCTAGATTTAAAAAGTCCTACGGATTCTCTGACCACCTGTCATGCCACCTGCGAACCAAAGATCTCCAAAATACGACTTATATATTGTTCATACGTCAAGCAGCCTTATAGAGGCGAAGTAACGAAGACACAATATTACGAAGCCAATAATCATATCACTGAGAAATACTGTGTCTGTCTTTGTTATTAAAATGCGCTGAGCAGTGAAGCCGACTGCTTACTGTTGGAGTTCGAAGATGCCTTACAAATTGACCTACATTCTTCCTTATGATCTCTTGGTAGACTTACTAACGTATAAAGTACTGGTAACGATGGTTAATTTAAAACAAGTCTTAACTAACTCTGATTAATATTTATTTATTAATGTATTCTCATATTCACAGCATTAAATACAATTTTATGTTACATATAATTAATATTACTGTAGCTTAATTATTAATTATTAATTTATAGTTATTCAGAAAATTAATTTCTACATATCATTTAACTCATATAGATATGTTTGTAAATAAAACGTACTACATATACACACAATCGACCAGTATCGCGGTATATATAAAACACAAAACACATTATTTATTTATTTCATAGTATTATTACATGAACTAGTTTGTAGCTAAAGTTAAGATTAGCTAGTCACAAATTTAGTATTATTCAGATATTATTAGATACAACTTATATTAATTTTATTAATTCGTTCAGCCTGCCAATTAATTTGTAGCTAGAACATATGAATTTCGGGAACAATCGTGATTCGAGAATAGTCACTTATCTTACAACTAACTTGACATATTTGACGAAACCGTGGCGCGGTGGTGCGTGACCCTGACAGTCATACATTGGGGTCCAGGTTCGAATCCAACCAGCAACACCGGCTTAGGCGTACCGCGGGGGTGTGAGGGTGTAGCATTTATTTAATTACTTGGACTAAGAATAAGGGCATGATGTGTTCTGGTCCTCAGTTCGCTGAGGACCAGAACACATCATGCCCTTATTAAGAGTAGGTAAATGCAAGAACATTTCGTATAAATAACTAGTGGACGCCCGCAGCTTCGCTCGCGTAGAATTAGACCCATTAACGACGTCTGCCCGCGTTCGGGTTGCCCACTTGAGAAAAACGACAAAGTTTCATACTAACTTTGTACCCCCGTTTTACCCCCTTAGGGAGTGAATTTTCAAAAATCCTTTCTTAGTGCTCCCCTACGTTATAAAAGGAACCCCTGTGCAAAATTTCAAGTTTCTATCTCTTATAGTTTAGGCCCTGCGTTGATATGTCTAGTCAGTCAGTCAGTCAGTCATTTTCTCCTTTTATATATATAGATTGACAGAATCTCCATGCTTATACATGTACATGGGTAACTACTGTATTCTAATCAAATTGACCCGATCTGCGTGTTGATATGCCGTACGGTATTGCGTATCGATACGTAACGGGCTTTGCTTGACGCGTATTGATGCGTATTTGACGCATCCTAACAAACGGGCTGCGATTGGACCGGCCCCGCTTGTATCGTGGTTGATTTGACGCCTTGTGTGCTCACTGTGCCATTAGTTCAAATATGTCAGATTTATAAGGCAAGATCTTAAATAGCAGTCATGTACTGTTGGTCGAAAATAGCTCTCTTCTCATGCAACGCTGGCAGGTATTGATTTCAATAGAATTTTTGTTACATATTTAAGTTTTATCTTCACGAAATTTATCGTTTACATAATCATTGACGGTTACAGATTTAAATAGTAAGAGTATTGAAACGAGTAAGATACAGTGGATATATACAGATCAGGTTTAAACATTTTGGGGGATAGCTATCTATTGTATAGATCTTTTAGGTCGCAGTGGTTTATTTCTTAACTCACACCCCTTCCTTCCAAATTAATAAAAATAATAATAAGATACAGTAGGATTATTTAACTTTAGGTGGTAGATCCTATAGGTAGAGCCTATATATATACATCATCATCATCATCATCACTACTCCACAAGCCAGAGTTACTAAGTAGTAACCTAAACTACGGCACTGTTTTCTGTGCATATTATTGTCTGTAACAAGGATGTTACTAAAAAAGCGGCATTTTACTAAGTTACTCATAATTGTAACTTAGTTACCAATATTTAGTTAATGCGCACGGAACTATGCCGTTGCGAGGCGACAGGTGATGTCGTCGCTCGTAAACCTACATAGTGGCCGCATTTTTGTCACCGAGCGCGGGACATCCACACTAGAGCGAGCACGCCTCATTAAATAGCCACGCTCAAACAACACAAGGGGGACAGCAGTTTTATGTTTGTATGATTGTCTCGTTGGTGTAGTGGTTGCAAGCGTGACTGATATGCGGGAGGTTCTGGGATGTCAATCCTCCGGGTTGGGCGATTGGGTTGGGGAAAGGTTGGGGAAATATCTTGGACATTTGAACCCCAAAGTAGGCGCGAGCCTGTGATATGGGTGTCAGAGACTGATATATATACATAGATATTTTTAAATACATACTTAAATAGATAATATTAACATCCAGACACAGAACAAATACAAGTGTTCGTCTCACGAATGTTTGTCCTGAGTGGGATTCGAACCCACGACCCCTGGCGCAACAGACAGGGTCACTACCGATATCGCCAACGGGCCTCTCAGTTCAGTTGTTCCCTCTTTATAATATTAATATAAAAGTATAGATATCACTTTTAAGATATTTTTTTTATGGATACAGGATAGCAAACGAGCTTGCAGCACCACCCATCCGCTGCTGCCTATGACAACTGTGACTGACTTTGAAAACTGACTTCTCGGACAATACAAAGACTTCTTCGTACTATAACGATGCTTAGGATACACAGTCGAGTACTGAATTCACGACCCATATTCACACTCACACACACACACTCTTTTCTTACCAATTATTGATTAGCACCACGGAGTTAACAAATATCTAACTATACTAATAATAAGTAATGATAAGTAATTTTAATATTCTGAGCGAATCTTGAGTATTGTGCCATTGATACGAGTTGGTTACGATGATGCAGTTATGTTGGTTAGTGTTAGATTCAAGATAATAATGAAACATTTGTTCTCCATAAGTTCGAAGTGTTTCCGCTCGTCAATTAGTGCCGCTCCGGCCGCCCATCACACTGATGTGATTACGAGTTTTAATAAATAAATATTTAGTATGGCGTAACAAACTAGGGACAGGCTTAAGCGTATCAACAATATTAACCTATACTCATGCTACGAGTCAAAGAATGATTAAAAAGCTCGCGGTTTTGATTTAAATCGATCATCAAAATTTAAATCGATAGTGAAAGCGGTAGCAACACTAATAACACATCTGTGACAGACTTGGGACGAGATTCTCATGAATGTTGCTCAGGATTTGTCACGAATGTCACCTAACATCGGTGGTTGTGGTGGTGTGAATAACCGTTTGTTATTATAATATAATAACAAACGGTTATTCATCTCTTAATAATTATTATAAAGAGGAAACATTTCATTGTAATGTTTTCACACAAAAACTACTGGAACGATTTGAAAAATTCTTTCACCATTAGATAGCTGCATCTTCACTGAGTGACATAGGCTATATAATATTACTAGGTGTAAACGAAACTATTGTTATGTAATTCCACGCGATATATTCATAAAAAACATAATGCAAAAGTAAAAATAATGGTTTCAACGGAACCCTTCGCCTTTGACTTGCAACTTGCGCCGTGCTTAACGCAGTCCCCGTTGCAAGCTCGCCTGAAACTTACTCGGTATAAAAGCTTGGGTGCGATTATAATAAGGTTTTAATACGACGTGTGAATTGCGTTGTAGGTATGTTATCTTAACCCTTAACGTAATGATTGAGATATGATTATCTTTAATTAATCAACTAACTTATAAAAGCGGTACATTCGAAAGATAAGGTCTGTGCGTTTTTTAAAGATCTGACTTTCATAAATAGGTAAGTCAACGGAAAATATTCCACTTTAACAAATACAAGTAGAAGTACATTTCATACGATCTATGAATAAATTGTTGTATATCTATTTTTCAAATTACTAATTCGATTTAATAAACTGGCTTAACCCACCAAAGTGTCTTTTGTTAATTGCTTGCTGCCGCTCATGACAACTGTGACAAACATGTCTCAAAAACCTATTTGTAATGTTATGTTTTATGTTTAAGTTTATCTGGTGAAAATGATCATAGACTAAAAAACCGTTACGAATTTTGGCCGATATACAGCGGCGCATAGTAGCCATGCTCATCATTTATCTATGTATATAAAAGACAAAGCTGACTGACTGACTGACTGACTGACTGACTGACTGACTGACTGACTGACTGACTGACTGACTGACTGACTGCCTGCCTGCCTGCCTGACTGACTGACTGACTGACTGACATATCAATGCAGGGCCTAAACTATAAGGGTTAGAAACTTGAAATTTTGCACAGAGGTTCCTTTTTTAACGTAGGAGAGCACTAAGAAAGGATTTTTGATAATTCACCCCCTGAGGGGGTAAAACGGGGGTGCAAAGTTAGTATGAAACTTTGCCGTTTTTGAAGTTAGTGAATGTCTAATTCCACCCGAGCGAAGCTGCGGGCGTCCACTAGTTTACGTATAAAATCATGACCTATCATGACCATATATCAAAATAGTATAAGGTAGTAGTAGTAATAACATAACGCCTGTATTTACCCGTAGTGGTAGTGGACACAAATACAAACAACAAGCTATAAAAGTTATAAAAACCCGATAGTTGTTTGGGCAACAACACGGGCTGAACCCAGAACCGTAGATAATATAGCAGTTGCGGTTACGAACACTAAAGCAACGAGGCAGTCGAAGCGATGCGTAAAGCATTCTCTACAAGTCAATCCTATTAGCTAGTTAATTGCCTTTTGCTAAATTAATGGCTGAACAAAGGCGTTGCCAGACGATCTGACAGTAGATCCTACCAACCAACTGTATTAGCTATCAGTTGTTCTGCACTAACATTTTTTGTACTTATCAAGCTGATATTTGACGCGCCTCCTTCATAAGCTATAAAGAAGTTTACACACAATTCATTTTTTTTGTTTTTTTTTTTTTAATTATGTTATTTATTTCCACTAAAATGGTTAATAGTTAATATATAAATTCTGCCAAACTGTAGGTCAGTTTGTCGGCAGCCGGTATTTTTCATGACAGTTAATTTACGAATAGGATGTAGAATGAGGTGTACATACTTCTGCCATCTATTTGCACGTCTCCATTCACAGGGATGCTGGAAGAAATTACTATAAGAAATTAGCAGTTCCTCTGGACATAATTTCATTTAAAATGATTTTTGTGTGTATGTTCTATCTTTTGTGTATGTACATAAATATTAAATAAATAAATAAATAAACTTTGGTAGAAGGATTGGTAGAAGGAACAAACTAGACTTATAATTATAAAAAAACGCAAATACTCTAGCTTCAAATATAAAAAGAAAAACATCCCCGAAGGGGTATCCAAAAGTGTTATACACCCAATTGTCACCAGCTATGTATAAATACCGTGTAATGATTGATGGTGAGCCTATTACACCGGGCTCTGTTGATTTTAAGTTACAAAATCCTAATATTACTTGGCCTGACCCGGGAATCGAATTGAGTACTTCTAGTTGTGCTGTCACGCCTGCAACCACTAGACCAGCGGTGCAGTTAAAAACGTCTCAACTTGCACGATCTTGAATCAGAATAATAAGCTGCAAGTACAGAACTGTCATCAAAATCAAGACACGACGCCCTTGATTTACTCGTACCTACCGCCATAGACCGTGTACTATCCGGATCACAGATAACAAACGGACCGTAACGTACGGTGTGTAATCCTCGTCAGGCTGATATTTTGACAGCCGCTATCACGGTAACGGTCGGCGGCGTAATGAACTATCGGCCGTTTTGCCGCGATACCGTTAACGTGCTTAATTGTACGGAACACTGGCTTGTGGAGTCTCCGATTGTGATGCGGAACGTGTAAATGTAATTTGCAAATTAGGTAATGATATATTTCATAGTGTGGGTTCAAATCCAGGCCGTATGCACCAATGACTTTTTTAAATTAAGAAGTTAAATGTAACCATGTGTAACGGTGATGGAATTATGATCTCAAAAGCATGTAAAGTTTGCCAAACCGTTCTTGGTCAGTGTGGTGGACTATAGCGTAACCCCTCCCACTCTAAGAGATCTCCTCTTAATGTGTCTCCGTGTCCAACAGTGGGGAAAAAAATTCCTGAGTCACTGACAATGTTAGTTCAGTTACTTAATTATGATAAAAGTAACTGTGGGTAGTGCGATATCTATTAAGTCTCCACTCTACACCAGTTATGTTTAAGTCGTATATACACAATAGGTGAGCCTATTGCCATTTGCCATGCCATTGCGGGCACAATTCCAGATTGCAAGCTGCTACCGGGCATTTCAAGTTACAAAAACCCAGTAGTAGTGGACGACCCGAGGATTGAATCCATGAACTCAAGCTTTGAAGTCGCGTAACGACAGCTAGATAAACTACAGACTTTCTATAATACTGCATTGTATTAAGCATGCAGTGTTATAGATAAGTTAAAAGGCCAAGCAGCGATAGATATCAGCGATATCTAATATGCTGATAGATATCAGCGAGCTACCAATAAAAGTCAGCGACAGATTGAGATGGAGTCGATACGCGCCTCTCCTAGAGACATTAATCTTCTGTAGAGCTAGAGACAAACTATGTAGTTATCTACAACTCGATGGTTATGAATGATCGTTATGAAATGAAAATATATTATTTGATAGTTATGAAATATTAAACTGCATTTTGATTAAAAAATATTATTTAACACACTTTCTTATTTACTATCATTCCATCATTACATTTGTATCCACTACCGCCCATGACATCAGACAGATCTCGAGGAACGACTTGTATAAAATTCACCCCCTAGGGGGGTAAAACGGGGGTGCAAAGTTAGTATAAAAGTAGTTAGTTAAAGTTAGTATAAAAGTAGTTAGTAAAACTTTGTCATTTTATATGAATGAAGTTCCACGCGAGCGAAGTTATATGTATAAGTTTCGCCTATACCATTCGTATAGCGGAATCAAATATTGCGAAACACTGTTCATTTTACATGGATATCTATAAGATAGCAAACGGTCCTTTAGCACCACCCATCCACATCACTGCCGCTCATATCGGGATAGTTAGTCCAATTAGCAGAGCGTTTTTTTTTCTACTTACTATCAGCTGGTCTGATCGCTTGTTCAATAGGTGAAATTTATAAATAAAACACTTCTTTCTCTTCTAACCACTTCACGTGTTTTATCCATTTGTCAATAACTACTTCTTTATAACAGCGCAATTTTTCTTAAGCCGAAAACCAACTAGGAATAACTACATAACATTAAGCTAAGTTGAAACTTGACACCGACTGACAGATAGATAGATAACAGCCTCTTCGGGATAAAATATGATCTCTAATAAAACCTTATGCATGGCAATTTTTTATACGTACGGCTTATTATTTCCGAACACATTCCGCAATAGGTCATTGATTGAGATATCTTTACCGGTAATTACTCCAGGCAATGTCTTTATGAATGCATAGATGAAAAAGGCACTTAAATTTCGACGCTTTTTTACATCAAAATGTTGTGAGCGCAGTTTTTGCTCTCAAGAGGTTCCTCCCTATTAATGTTTACACAAATACTTCATTTATATTCTAGCCATGCGTAACTATGAATTGGCATTTCAAGGCTCGACATATTAATGTCTGTCTTCAACCTATTAGGAGCGTGCAGGTCACGGGTATGCTCACAAGTGAGAAGGCTTAGACCGCACTCCACCACGCTGCTCCTGCTGGCAGAAGGGTTAGTGGCCAACACGATTGTCGGAAGTTTTTAGACATGACACAATTTGACTGGTATCTTACTATGATAGCCGAGACCGACGACTTAGCCACTAGCACTCACGGTCCTCGACCAAAAATTTACTTTATAAAATGTTTCATACTGTAAAGTTAAATTTTGCAACGTTCCCTACATAATCTTGCATGACTAAAGAAGCTTATACGAACTTTTGATATATAATAAATGTAAATAAAGATTAGATTAAGGTAGTAATAAAATTAGTAGGGGAAGTGATAAAATTATTTTTTATAATGATGGATCAACTGCAACATTTACACATTTTATATTAAAAACATTCACTGCAGACTCACGACATTCCCATAAGTAATGGGAATGCTCTAACCACATGTATATACACAGAAAATTTTGATGAGAACCACTTAACCCTAATGCCGTTCAAATTTGGTTTAATAAATGCGATAAATGCAAACAATTACATCGCAATGTTATTGCCAATTGACACCCATTTCTTGACTTTGCTATGTCGAGTTTTTGCGGCCCCCCGCTGCGCTCGCCACCCCACTGCAGTGCAAATTAGTTAGACCTAATAGATATTATACTTAACCGATCTACTGCTTCCTAATATGATAGATGCGCAAGTTTATTAATTGTAGATAATTTCTTTAATTTAATTTAAACGCTTCCACATATCTGCCGTAGATGAGTTACGGGTTGAAAACAGCACAATTTATGTATGATCTGACTGCAAATATTTATTTATCTGCGAAATAAATATCTGCCCCGATCAGGAGTTTTATCCGGTTACGTAGTCAGGGTCACTTCTTCTTCTACTTTCATGGAAATATGATTTTATGGTTAATCAATATAAATTCATCAATCTGTGCTAAATATTTCCTTTTTAGATTGCATTTATCTAGCTAGATTATAAGGCAATTTGTAGTCGAGAAAAAATATCATGTCCTATGTTAATATTGATACATAAAGATCTTCTATAGTAAAAGGCTCTCAGTATAGCCACAATGACAATGTTTTAAATGTACTCACATTAATATTGCGTTAACATATCTCAATTATGTTTGACATGTAAAAAGTTCATGCAAGTTTTTACTACTTTCTCCTTTAAGGTCATAAGGAGTACCTTTATTACCGAAACATCCCGTAAAAAGAATGCCAATTAATTTTTAAATAAAGGCATAAAAAGTGAGTGATACAGATACAGAATTCTTTCGTTTCCTTAACAGTTCGATGTGACGATAAAAGCTGTCAATTAATACAATAGTTGATGTTGTTTTATGCGGTTCAGTGTACGTCGATTATAAACACACTGCTATAAAAACGAAAAGACATTTTGCGTACATTGCGTGCAGTGTTCCTCAATGTATGTTTAACCAAATTAGGTATATTTGTTTAATTTTAATAAAAATAGTGATAGGGCAAGCATTCCTACGTAACCAATTGAAACACGTAACTATAAGACAAAGAATACCTGTCACACTGGTTCGCAGAGCATTAATTAATGTTAACTTGTGTTTGAAAAACTCATGTCACAATTTATAAGCCATTCAGACACGTATGGTCATTCCGATAGAAGAATAGATCCATCCATCAGCCTTTTGGGGTCCACCGCTGGACAAAGGCCTCCCTCAATCGCCGCCACTCCTCCCGATCCTGCATCCTCTGAATCCACATCCAACAGTTTCCCGCTGTCTTCTTCAGGTCGTCAGTCCACCTCGACGGGGGCGGCCGACACTTCGTTTTCCAAGACGCGGTCTCCACTCGAGGACTTTCCTTACCACAGGTTATCAGTCCGTTGACCAACGTGGCCTCAAATGGAAGAATAGATATTATATTAATAAGAAATGTACATTTAAAAATAGACAAAATAACTGCTAAATAAACGCTACACACTCGCATCTACGCGCTAGACATAGGCCTATGTTACGGGTGGCAGACATATACAGAAAAAAACTACATTTAGGAGCCAATACAGTGCTGCCAAACAGTGCAAATAAATATTTATCTGCAGAAATAAATATCTGCCCAGGCCGGGATTCGAACCGAAGATACGTGATACGGTATTTAGGATCACTCAATACCGCACCACAGATTCGTGTATATATCCGTAAGTATCAAAGTAGTAGTGTCAAGAATAATAAAACGTTTGCGCGTACCTTCCGTGAGTCACATAAAAACTAAAATAGAACTTAAATAGATCAATATCTTACTTTACATCTTTTATATATCTAATTATAGCTATCTTTAACTACAATTAGATCAGCTCTATCAGTGCTTCGTTGCTGATTGCGAGCTATTTTGAGTTGGTTTACTGCAACGTTAATACCTAGTTGTTTTACGTATTGACTTTAATAATATTTTGGATAAATTTTGTAAACATTCTTTTTAAATACCATTTATATGGTAATAACAATCATGACATATCAACATATACACACACGCACACGCACACACGCACATACGCACAAACAACGTGTTAGCGGACGTCTGTGTGTCAATAAGGCCGTGTCACTCAGAACTCTCAGTAGGTCAGTATTGCGTTGAAGTCTTTTCTACCGCGCGCGTTGATGTCTTCTCTACCGGACAAGTGTTTCGCTCTAGAATGCAACCACGATCCACGACGGCAATTACGACGTTTTCGTTTGATAATGAAGTTGTACAGACTGTACTATAGTTTGTAAAATAGTTTATATTATTTACTTTTTATTATAATTTATATTTGTTAATTATTCGTTTTTTTAACTATTTAGTTTTATATAACTATTTCTATTTAGTTTTTTGTAACTACGAGTATTTAGTTTATTTAATTATTAGTTATGTAGCGTCCATAGCCCAATGGCTCAAGTCGATTCAATATGATCGAAAGAGTTAAGCAACGACGGGCACGGTCGCAAAATTTCATGGGCGCTACCGTGCTTTGGAGGGCACGTAAAGCCGTCGGTCCCGGTTGTTTTCAATACTGGAAACAGTCGTTAAGCCTTGTCGAAGACCTTCGGGTGGCTTGAGAACATTCGACACTGGGTTGGCCACTAACCCCTCAACCAATCCGCATTGGAGCAGCGTGATGGAGTATGCTCTAGACCTCCCGCAGAAGTGTCTGTGGGGGAGACCCGTGCCCAGCAGTGGGACGTGTATGGGTCGCAGTGAGTTATTTGTTGATATAAATTTGCTCAAATATATATCAATGAAGTAATAATCAGTCGGGCAAAGTATTTCTATCTAAAAATTACCACTATTAGCTCGGAGTTTCTATAGTTCGGAAGATATGTGTATAGCAATGTGCTCAATATTTCATGGAGAGTGAATAGTTCCCATGGTTGAAAAGTTTATTAGGGTGCGGGATTCATGCCTGACGACACAATGACAAGACGTTCTCAGTTTGTATAGTTGTAGAATATTCATAGTTGAAATTAGCGGCTTACTCGCGTGTGATTTAAGTCGGAAATAGGCCGACTAGTTTCGATCGATCACGATGACCATTTTCAGGAGTGAACGCGCTCGCGCGTGTATTGCAATATCTTATTTGATTTAAGTTAAGCTGCAACGCATCTACGTCCCAACGTCAAATTGCCACCGTGCAAATAAATCTGAGGTCAAGAGCATAGTCCACCACGCTGCTCCATGCAGATTGGTGATGATGATGATTGATGTTACAGTTAAATATATATTACACACGCATTTTAATTAAGTATGGTAACTCGCGTACAGTAGTTAGCCAGTAAAATTACAAAACTGAGAATTACAAACGACAATCTGAGGAAAGCCCTGAATTCACACTAAGCACTTATATATTCAGAGAGGTCCGTAGGAAAATAACTTTCATATTTCCGAAAAAGGGTATGAAAATATTTACTGAGCTGTTGTTTGAAACGAGCGATAGAAAACCGTATTAGAAGCTTCGTGCGAAATGTAAAAGTTGTCAATTGGGTGATAAGTGAGTTTGATATTTTATAACTTTGAGCCTTGTGACGACGCCATAAGGCTTTCGGGTTTTCGAGCTTGGTTTGTGGTGAATTTTCTATTTGTCAAGTAAAAGTAATGTTAAATCTCAAGAATTCCTAGTGATTCTCAATTCAAAAAACGTATCCATTTTAATCTATATCGATTTATTGAGGCTATTTATATCATCGATAGATTAAATAATAATAATATAATATATCATTTATTTCAAGACACTTAAAACTTCAAAGAATTTGTAGTTATTATTAGTTAGGAATATTTAAAATATAAAACATTATTAAGTTCAATTTAATCAGTTTAAGTTCTCGAAAATTAAGATATTATGTTTCTTTTAACTTAACATTGAATTGTCGAGTAGGCAGTGTTGCGTAATACGCCCACACTTTACTAGTTATTTCTAGGTACCCATGTGAAATTTCTAGGTTCCATGGAAGGAAGGTCCCATGGGAAGCGAGCATAATATATTTTCATACACCGGGCTTTTTATCTGATACTTTACAACATTAATATATAACGTGAAATATATAAACATTAATTTGCATTTCTATAATGATAAAAGTAATTCTTTTACCAATAAAAAATGCATATGTGAGGTTCTACACTCACTTTTACCAACGACTCTATCGCCTGACCTTAGCGCACCTGCAGGGCCTTTATACCCAAACGTGGACTAATTGAGGCTTTGTTTGAGGTGCTTGACCCCGCGCAGCCTTGCCGAGTTCAAATATTTGGCGGGAATGTTTGTTTCGCGATTTGATGACCATTTTAATTACATAGTTAAATGTTTCTATGACAATTTGGTTTAGAGCAAGCTCGACTCCTAAGCTAGAGATCCTGGGTCGGATAACAACTATTGGGTTTTACGAACTTGAAATGCTCACCAACAAGTAATCGTTCAATAAATACAAATAACAATACTTAAAATAATAACAATAAATACAAATATATAAAATACATTTAGATGTTATTTGTATTTATTGTATTTGTTAAGTATTTGTATTTATAAACAATATTATATATTAGTGGCTATCGAACTCGCATCTCACTCTAGCGGTCCCAAACCCTAGCGGCACGCATCAATGACTTTTCTAAGTTATGTTCGATTTAAGAAATCATCTTCAGACATTGAAGGTAGTTTCGATAATTCAATAATTTGATTTTTTTATTTGTATAGTTTCAATGATTTGACATCATATCGTAATTTCCGTAACTCTTTAATTCAATTTAGTGAAAGTGTTTTTAATTATGCATGTATGTAAATGTCCCATTTACAATTAATGGAGAATTCGCGATAGGAATTCAATGGAATCTAGAACAATAGTACCAACTTACCAAGGTGTGAGTGTTAAGGAGGGAGTTATTGAGCCAAGCTAAATAGCAATGTCAATGAGAAAGTTATTTTAACAGCTTCTTAGTCGATGCCGTGACCTTATGCGCGGCACCTGCGGCGGGCGCCCGGGTCAACGGTACGGTGCTTGACCGAAACACATGCTGTTTTGTTTACTACCGATTATTTAGATATAGTCGGGATATTTAAAAGACAGCCTATAAACACATGCAAAGGACTATAGTGGTTCACATTTTCAATCTGAAGAGTAGTTGGAAAAAATTGGTTCAGTAAGGCACTACTACGTGTAAAACCCGTTTATTTTCCCACTTCTGGGTAAGTAGGAAGTTTTCAACTACTAATTGGCATACCGTAGCATCTAGTATTAGCAGTAGCAGAAGTTTAGTAGGAGGTTATTATGGTTGAAGAGGGCCAAAAGCATTCCAACCATAACAAGTGAGACGGACGGCTTAGCGTGTCCTATGTATAGAATACGGCTCAAGCGCTGAAGCGATATCTTTGAATATTTTTCGGAGAACAGGGAAATCGGCGTGAAGCGAATGAAGTGCCCATTTTTTTTTTTTTTTTAATAATCTGAAGTGTCCGTTAAATTCTGGCATATGGAATAACGGGCAATAAATAAGCTAAGAATTACTGTATATACATATCAGACGTCTGCAAATTCTTAGGCGAAAATAGACAATATCCTTTTTGGAGCTATAGTTAACGCGTTAAGAAGAATCCATTATTAAGTCTAATATCACGCGAGCGAAGCTGCGGGCGTCCACTAGTAAGACATAATTGAAGTATGTAATAGTTATTTATGAGAAATTTATTGTTCAAAATTACTTTATAGGCCCACTTAGGTTATTATGAACCGTCTTTTATCGAATTTGCATAAACATAAGCAGTGGGAGTGACTCACAATACTATTGCTTCGATAAAAATAGTCAAAGACATATTTGCGTTTTGGTGTTAGTAAATGCCGTCTTAAAGTTCAAATCTTACATTCTAAGAATAAAAAATTTATTACATAAAAAAATTATTTAAGGTTTGACCCTACTTGCAGTACAATTGTTACCTTCAAACACCCTTTGTCGGATATTAAAATAAAAAATTTAAAATCATGTAGATTATTTTTAAGCTAGAAACAAATCGAAGGTGAACTTTATTACGTTAAAAATGTGTTTGAATGCAAAAATTATAGGTACTAAGATTTTTGTGCCTGTTTAAAACATACTCTGTTCTAAAGAACTCGGATATAAGAAGAAAAATAAATTTAGGACATATAAATTCGTGGGCCATAAACCTTACGAATAATTAAATTTAAACTTTTTTTTTTCTTCATTAATACACATACATAATTTTCAAGGGGTTGTATTGTTTACATGAATAATAATTAATCTGCGGTCTTCGCACGCGACACGCGTATTCTTTATCTATAATTTGCGCGCAACTACCGTCAAGGTGCAGAAATGGTAATATGTACATTTAACTGAAGCGCAATTCACTTTACTACTATAAAATGTAGGCCTATCAACTGCGTATATATAAATTGTAACACCAGTTTATCTTTTAAAGTTTAAATATGTTCATGGGCATTTCTTTCGATTTCAATAAATAAGTAGTAAATAACTTGAGTTTACACTGGAGTCGAATTCCGAGTACAGAAAATGGTAGAAACGTGAATGTAAACGAAGGCAAACTTCATAACACAATTACATTTTTTTCATGGATATGTCATAACACAATTTAAATTTTTCATGGATATGAGTTACAAAATGAGCACGCAACATCACTCAAAAGTCAGTCACAAAAGCGTTGACCGACATTTGAGGACAAAATCG
Organism: Carterocephalus palaemon; assembly: GCA_944567765.1. Classification (NCBI taxonomy): domain Eukaryota; kingdom Metazoa; phylum Arthropoda; class Insecta; order Lepidoptera; family Hesperiidae; genus Carterocephalus; species Carterocephalus palaemon. The sequence goes on from OX155641.1 coordinate 509,893, forward strand.
TTGCCTCTTGAAAAGGGTAACCGGAAACCTAATACTAACTGTAATATAATTGCTTAAAACTAATCACTATTATTACTATTAGTGCAGGATGGTAATTTGTACCATGGTTTGCGTCGGTATTGCCTATTTCAAATAAGTTATATTCTGTATCTATCCTATTCCACATCCATGAATGCACAAAATGTAATAAAAGATCAGATACGCTGGTAAATCTCAGACACGATATTTCGTACGAACTTCGTCCACATTTTCCTTCAAATGATGTTTGCTTCTATTCATGTTGACAACTTAACTCTCCAAACCTTACCCCACATACATACACAACAACGTGGTTTAACTTATTACGTGTAAGTAAAGTTAACTACAATAACCACTCTCCTTGTAAAGTCAACCATACATAATCACTCTCCTAGTATTTACATTATTCAAGTTATTACTTAAGTACTAACATTTTGTTTCTTGTCATACATACATCGTTGTGAGCTTATTAAAAGAAAGACTTTAATTTATTGGCTCAGAGTACAACAACTATTGGCATGGCATTACATTCTAAATATCTATCTAGTTATATCAACAAGACATAATTATCAAATGCAGTATTTATTAAAGATACGTAATAAAATATTGATAGTACTTTCAACGTTTTGTACCACATATAATAGGAGTATTTGTATTTTTTTTATCGTTTGCTATCTTGTATCCATAAAAAAAAAGAGTATATTAAAACAACTGATGTCAAATTGTAACTGTTAAATAGAAAACGACTGCACATCCTAAGTTTTAAATGAATGTTTTTTTAATTGAGTGGTTAAATATAATTTTCACTATTACCTAGGTAAAAAGTAAGACGGTTTTGATAAAAAAAATTATATGCTAAATAATTGCATTAATCATAAAATCAACATAGCAAAACTGTTCTCCCAAAAGTGAAGGCAGAAGTGTGGTCCAGTTATGGATAGGTCCCATATACGATTAAAAGGTTAATAGCTATACACCAGACACCATTCCAAACACCGAGCAGTTACTGGGATATTCAGGTTAAAAAAACCCAATCATATTTTTCTTGACCTGTGAATCCATCGCAAGGCTCCAACACCCAGTTGCGCTACTATAATTAACACCAAATGAAAAAAACACCTCTTAAATCCTACTTATTAACAGCCAATCAATCACGACTCTCGGTCAGTCCAAATCTCCTTTTAATCATTCCGACACCAGCTTACACAGACCACACAGCCAGAACAGTAAGACGCATTCGGAGATCCCTCAAGGCTGCCACGTCACAGGACAGCGACCCGCGGTCCCGTTACATCCCGGGCTATCCCGTCAAAAAAGGGTGCATTGACCGTTGAATTCGAGTCCCAAGGATTCGAACCCGCACTGTTTGAATAGTGCCGCTTTTTTGTGGGTGCTGTTATGAAGATTTAATGAGATAGAGTTCTGAACGGTTTCGTGTTTAGTGCCTTTTTATGTAGAGACGTAATTACTGCAGAGCCGCGCAATTAAGCCTCTACCTGCGACTCTACCTGAACTAATGTTTTCTATGTATTGACATCTATTGTTTAATTATCTGGTAGTGAGTCGAATTTATCGTTTTATTTATAGTTACGGTTAGTTAAAGGACGGTTATATTAGGTTACTAACTTCAATAGAAGCCGAATAAACGCAAAGTAACCTTAAAGATAAAGATTTTATTTATTTGCTTTCACAAAAGTATTTTTATTTACAGTAGTCTTATTTAAAGGTACAAGTTGTGTATTCACCAAACATACTTTGTGAGTTAAACCTTAAAAGTATAGATTATGTACACCGTTTATTAGGTACAGCGTTTGTGCCAGTTCTAAGTTTTTGTTTTAAACCTAAATTAAAAGCCGCATAAGCTTTTTGCCAAAGATATTAAACGGCATAGATAGGACATAGCAAATAAATACTTTGAAACACAAACATTTGGTAATTTTCACTGCGATTTTTACATACCGTTCGTATTTTTCCTTGACTATCGTCATTAAATGGAGCAATTTTTTGTATATGGCCAAACTATCATTTTGTTTTCCATGGACTTAACTTGATATTTTACCAGTATTATAGTTTATAAGTTACTACTCTATAAGCTAACATAATGTTTTAATTTACATCTTTTTAAGGGAATCATAACATCATAATCATAGGGTTAATCATAAAAGAACTCATAGCCTCTCTTTCTAAATCCAGGTTCCAGCGGTTTCTCGCAGTCTTTTAAAGCCTGTGCTCCTTTTTTGTAAATCATTTCGAATAGACAACCTCTATTACCCATAGGATAGACAGATAATGCTTAATGGTTAATTTTGATTATGCAAATAATAAGACTTTAAATTTCAAAATTCGTCTATAATTTAAACAAAGCTTTCAGAAGTGCAGTTGTCCTACAGCGATATCGGTTGGTAAGTTGGTATCAATTGTGGATTGTGATGCAAATGCATTTCTTCACAAGGCCAGCCAACATGGAAATAAAGCTGTAAGTTCGCATTAGCATACAACGAGCGCCCCCTAGGGTTGACACCATAAGTTTAGATGTTTTCAAGGAATTATAACTAGTCTTGGGGATAGCGCGACCGCTGAGCTGAAAGTCCTAGGTTCACTTACTTACTAGTTATTGCCGGGTCCAGGAAAGTATAATCGGGTTTCGGGTTCGAGCCCCGGATTGGACAACTATTGGGTTTTTCTAACTTGAAATCCCCGATAGTAGCTCGGAATCCAGATATGTGCCCGGTATATGGCAATAAGCTCACCAGCCATTACATATTACATGGGACCTAAACGTAATAAGTAGGTGTATACACCTCTACATACCCCCGGGGAATTACGAGCGTGATAATATGTCAAACTATATAAAAATTAAGATTTTAATTTTAATAAATTAACATTAACTAAAGATTAAAATCCTTAATAAAAAATTAACTTAAAGTTGAATCTTTTCTTTACTAGACTCAACTTAAAAACTACTGGTAAGACATGCGAGTGGCAGCCCTAGCGGAGGGTCATTGTGCATGCGGAAGGCGGTGCAATTAGTCCGCACTTGTAATGGAAATGCATACAATTGTTAAATAAAATGTCTCTCCCACTAGTTCGGTTTAGTTCAGCTCTATTACTGTCCGCGATTCTGTATATTTATATATGTACATATTTATGTACTAATTAAGTACATGTTTGTATTACAATTTACGATATACCAGACAATAACAGATATTTATCTAATTTATTTATTTAGGTTTTTCATATTGTACTTTGACATAAATAATACTATATTTTAAAAGTTAAAATAATCATTTTGACAAGTAACAATAATACCTAGACGAACATTTCCATTTTTCATAATTCTGCTTCGTTTTATTTTAACAATAATTATATTTTACACGAACACCAGTTCTAAAGACGACGAATAAATGACAAAGGATAATTTGTTATTTATTTAACCTTTATTGAGCCAAAATACTATATTGCTTATTGCTATATTATTAGGAAAATGTTTTTTATAAACGCCAATATTTTAACCGCCGTTCAATGACGTGAAGTCATTTACATGAAGTGTCGCGTCACTTTGACATATGGCAGAACAACGTTTGCGGGGTTAGCTAGTATATGAATATATTTAAGCGGGATTGTCCGTGAACTATCGGATTCCAACATCATACCTCATTCACATGATTAAAGTAATCCGCTTGTGCCGGCGCCGCCCACCGAAACCCGTTGTGTTCCTAACGGGACAACAGCCTTGACAAACGGACTGTGTTTATATTAGGCAATTAGGATCACAGGGCCCGGTGCATAGCAAGTCAAAACAACATCACATTCTTTGAAAAACAAAAAGGTTTGCAGCAATAAAAGTTAAAAGGCCCGTTGAGGTCGCAAAGTAATTCCAAATATGTATATTTAAATTAGAAATTGTTGTTTTACTAGTGTAACAGTTATGCAAAATACCAGAGGAGGCAACTGATTACCGTTGCTAGTCCAGCAGTGGACTAATGAAGGCTGAAGAAGGAAAGAGATAGAAATGCACGGTATATAGAATATTGTTTGAGATAGAAAATAACCTAGATAATAGAGACTATCTTAAAAGTTTTAAAAATTACTAATTTAATCATCATCACCAACGCTACATTTAAGTGTTAAAAACTCATAAGATATGAGTCGTATATAAATCTGTTTTTTAAGATAAAGTTACTATAATAAATTAACTGTCCATAATTGAGTAGTTTACAAAAAAAAGTGGTTATAAATACAATCCCACACAAATTAATGCAAAAAAATATTTTCAAATTGAATGTAACTTTCATTTCATATAATTCAGTAGTACGATACTGAATCCGTAGTCATACGCGAATTTTTTAACGGTTGTTCTCGACTTAAACTTAATTCTGGCTCTTAATTGGAATAATGAACAAGTGATAACTGTTTTATTAAATTTAATTCATATTTACATCTAAACGGTACAAGTTTTCTGTTACCAGCCGACGTCCATCTCGTATTACATTAATTAATATTTTTTTATGTTAACTGACCAGCCAGCGTACAGGGTCCGTTAGAAAAGCAAACACAGTACTGACTTTAAACTACCGGGATTAAGTGTATACCTACATGCTAGCAGAACTACTACCACAACCTGTTTTATGTCCCACTGTTGGGCTCTGGTCTCTTGAAGTAGAAGGGGTTAGGCCATAGTGCCGGAACCTTGCTAATAGCGGAGACTTAATGTGTCTTGGAGACAATTATGGGTTACGAAAATTATGAATTACTCTCAGGCATGTAAGATTCCTTACGATGTTAATCCTACCGTTGCAGCTGGTGACATTTATGTTACCTTACGTTTTTAGTTTACGTCGGCATGCCTAACCAAAACCCACACTCAAACAGTGGCTTCTCAATTGAGATGCTCCGACATCGCATAGGTACACATTGTGATTTACTATATAAAAGAACTGATTACTTTATCAGTATTCTGACAACGGTCTACAATATTTATATCGTCAATATTAATTAAGAAGCATTAAACAAGCTTGTCAACCCGGCAGAAGCGCTGGATCTCTTATCCATTTCTAATTCATACGGGCGTGTGGTGGTCCATACCATCAGAGTATATTTTTTGCCCGGTGTCCATCTACGCAACGTAACAATTCCGAGAACAAACTATCGCGTTGTAGTGACGAACATGTGAAAGTGAATGAAACAACAGGGAATGATTTAACGATTCAGTTAGTTTCTCACATTCTTAAGATAAGTCATGGAGGAATGTCATTAAAGATCCTCCTGGTAACTTTCCTTAGAGCTCGCGGTCAAAAAGGACAGTTGTAAAATTTATTGGCTGCAATCTGCTACCCAGTCTGCTGCTTCTGAGTGGATTGGGCTACTCGAGTGTCAGAAGTTTATCTCCGTCATAGATGCCAACCGAGACTGACGCCTAGCATGCCTTCCGTACCGTTCCGTTTCTACTCATCAGGAGTTCTCGAATCAAGCTGACTGGCGAACTCCAAGTCCCACCAACATCTTCCAGCCTCATTACCATAAGCTGGTAAGCCACGGCACACTGACCGACATGGGATCCCCCACCACAACACTAAAAAAACGTATCACAAATTTAATATTTGGGACAACCCACACGATGCCCGCATCGAAAATTTGTCTCCAAGCGAGACGGCGAACGGCGCGCCGAAGAGAGTGAAAGAGACGGGCGAACGGGGCCGGCTAACGGTACACGGAAGTATGTCAGTAGCGTAAACCGAGGCTCAGTGGCGGTAGGCGGTAAGTGTCGCGGCTGGCAGCGGAATAGCAACCTTGACCTGAGCCAATACGCTCGGAAGTCGCCTGCGCACATTCCGGTTTTCGATTTTCACGGTACTGATTCACGACAATGAACTATGTCTGGTTATTTCTACTAGAGCTAGCCTCCAGCTTAACCTGCCTCAAGGCTGGGACTATTTTTGATTATGTGAAGTCCAACAGTGGTAGTACCAGTCTTCAATAGATAGCATGTCGGAAGAGTTCGAACGCCTACGAGCGTTCGTATGAGAAGGTCGTTATTGCTAAATTATTGTCTGTTGTCATTGTATCCAACACAACCCTTTCTTTGTCCCACTGTTGAGCATGGGCCTCCTCTCAGAATGGGATTCCATAGGGATCAGGCCTAAGTCCACCACGCTGGCCAAGTGCGGATTGGCAGACTTCATATGCCTTCGAGAACATTACGAAGAATTTGAATTGGTGCGTGCGTGGGTTTGAACCCGGACCGCTCGAGTGAGAGGCGAGTTCGATAGCCACTGGGCTATCATCGCTAACTGTTCTTGATACAATATCAAGAATATTACGCTTCTCAATTTTACGAACCAGTTCTTTTATACCTAACTAAATATCGTAAAGGGATAGAGAGACTCCTTCCCTAAAATGAGGAGAGGATTTAGAGGGCTGGGCTAATTTACCGTCCCGCACCCGCTCAACAGTGGAATATATTCTAAGTTAGTAGAATTTCCCTAATCCTTATTCTATCAAGCAAGTCTAACACAACACAACGAATTCAGACTTCTTCTTTCTCCGGCTGCTAACTATCATACATACGCACTTACCTAACTCTCAACATACAACACAATCTCCGCTTCATTATACCGATCGGCAACGATCGACACCGACCGCTCAGCGCCCGTCACCATGAGATGGCTAGCTATCAGACACGTCTTCCGTCACGTATTTAAAACACTCGTCACGAGAATTAAACGTAAGAGTATTAGAGGCATTAGGGCCAAGTGGCGGTACCGTTAAAAATATTCAAATTTTTGCTACGAGTGCTGGCTGGGTAGTCGGTTATGTGTATTTCTCGTGTCGTGCGCATGCGCTTATCGGGGTGTGGCGCGGATCTCTGTTTGCTTATTTTTATAGAGGATAGCAAACGAGCATGAACCTGGGAGTACGTGCATGCGACAATTTGATACAGATGAAATGATCCATTGAATGAAATTCGACGTCTTTGTTCAAAGGGTCCGAGTACAAATCAAAGCACCCACATATGGTGGGTTCTTGTCCCACTGTTGGGCAAGTGGTACCATACTAAGTCTTTGGTGCCTTCTTTTACCTGCTGTTACGGTGATGGAACGTCGTCAGAGGCTGTATGCCTGAGAGATAAAGCAAGACGTGCCCAACAGTGGGAAAACGTTAGATGAAAATAATTGCATAAGCCAGGATTACTAACTAACGTTAAACTAAATAAATTATATCCGGAATGTTATGTCGAACAGAGTATTGTCTGATGGATGGACAGAATTACAACATAATTATGCTTTTTTATAAACATATTTCTTTTAGTTGAATTCAATTAATTATCACCGATACACCTGTACCGTACGGCGTGTAAAGTGTATCAATTATTTCGCACTTATCGTCTTTCAGTATCTGCGGGGTTTATCACGCACGGAATTTATTTCGCAAAATGATGTGCTTATGTGAAAAGGTTCGCCGAAGAAATGTTAACTACTATTATTATATAGAAATTAAAATAGTTGAGCCTAATTTTCAAATAAAAAAGGAATTACATTTCTAACCGACGTTATAAGTTCGTTGATAAAATGACAGCGGGTTAGAATTCGGTGACTGGCTGAAGCAATGTGGCAGATAAATGTTATTAAGGGTGGATTCGACCAAACGAGAATAAATTTTATCCTTAGAATAAGGCGCCATATGATCGCCTACGCGATTTTTATGTTCTATCATACGTCAGAAGAAGCTGTCATGTCAAAGCAAAATTAACACATGATTGACAGCTTTCAGCTCGCTACTTTAAAATTATCCCGGGTATAGTTACGCGCGTGTAAGTCGATGTTTGGTCGAATCCGCCCTAAGTACTTTAGTCTTGTATGTAAACTCGTGTTTACTGTGTGTCTCTTCGCTGAGACCCATAGACGTCCCACTGCTGGGCACGGGTCTCCCCCACAGACACTGCTCCGGGAGGTCTAGGTGTAGAGCATACTCCACCACGCTGCTCCAATGCGGATAGGTGGAAGGGTTAGTGGCTAACCCAGTGTCGAATGTTCTCAAGCCACCCGAAGGTTAACGATTGTTTTCACAATTGAGAACAACCGGAACCGACGGCTTAATATGCCTATCCATGAAATTTTTGCCACTAGCCATCCACAAACTGACCGTGCCCGTCGTTGCTTAACTTTGTCAAACACATTGAATCGATGCGAGCCATTGGACTAAGGACGCTACAACGAGTACTAAGCGTCTTCTTAATTCAGTTATATGTAATAAAATTTTAATCTTCACAATTCCTTTCGACGGGAGGAGGTAAAACTTTTACTTAACGGTCCAACGGACCGGATAAATCGCCATAGACTTTCTCGACTTCATCAATCAGTCTTTAATGTAAAGGTTAAGACAATATTAAAAAATTATATTGCTCGACAGATCCCTGATAACAGCGGTCTCGAACGTATGAAAATACCTCCATGCCTTTCTTCATATTGTTACAAAAGATGAGCCATTAGTTTTTAAAAGCTTTTATTTAACTTCACTCGTATGTATCTATGTATGTATGTCCTGGAATCTTGCAATCAATATTTCACCCACATCCACTGAAGCTATCGAGCTGAAATATTGGTTCGGCACACATATTTGGTTCCGATGACAATGCACGAAAATAAAAATAAAAGTTATAAAAGCTTTTTAAAAAAAATAATTAGCAGTATAATTTACTATTGATGCCTATGATGGCTTAAACTGGTGTCCGAGCTTTGTAGGGCACTGTAAGCCGTTGGGTCAAACCAAAATACACATACATTGGAATAATATATACGACAATAATATTATTTTAGGAAAATGATAGTGGGATAGCAAACGAGCGTGTTGTACATCCGCTGCCCTTGGACAAGATTCATAAGTCTCAATCTCGTTCAAAGTCGATCATCGATGCGTTGCTACCCTTAAGGACCGGAAATGCAAATAACTGAGTTAAGTGATAATTTAAACGCGCCACAGTGGAAAACATATTAATTCCCAAGATAAGCGGTTAATTGATACATAATTGCGATACAAATCAATAAAGCCACACTTGGGCACGAGACAAATGGTCGGAGGGGTTGCAAATGTCAAATATCTGCAGAGCAATTACTCTAATTGCAGTTTTTCAAACTATTTATAGGAGCACCAGATGTAGGTACTCGTCCATCCTTGCCTGCATTCGGTTGCGCGTTGAAGGCTTATGCATGGAGTGGCCAGTAGAGCCTTAAAAAATGATAGTAAGGTCATCATGTCCGCAGAACTGATAACCAGGGGACCAGGATAGTTCCGATAGACTAAAGGCTAATCAAAAAATTTTAACACCACGCATCCGGTATTCGTTCAATAAATTTTATGTAAGGAATAAATAATAATAAATAAATAATTTACGCAGGTTACCCCTGACCCATTTTATAAATCTTACAAATGATTACATATAACAATTTTTGACTATCGCAATTGCAGAAAATCCTCAAAGTAAATTGATATTTAAAATAAAATAGATATGATTTCATAATATGATTTACAAAAAAAAAGAAGTAGCGCCATAGTTAATTTTAAAACAGAATAATTTTAATAAAATAAATTAGATTTAATTTAACTATATAAATAATTTAAAAAATATATAACTTCCAGCCTTTGAGGACAACTGCTGGGGAATGGGATAAGGGAAGAAAGTCTGTCTAAACTAAAGTTATAAGGGTAATATTATACTTATAATGTTCATTGATTTAAATTGCATCATATTTTTTCACCGTTTTACCGACAATTTATTGTAGTGTGGTGCGTTTCGTGTGTTCCATCTCGGCTGAAGGTCTCCGCGCCTCGTTGCAACTTTAAATCATAATCGGAAACTTATATCGGAAATAGGTAATTAAAATCGGAGCATCAGCTAGGGAATTCCGATGCTTCAAACGAAGTAATAACTTTTAAAAATTCTGCGTTTTATTTCTATAAGTTGACGCAAGTTTTCAGGTAAGAATTTACGTCTCTGCCTAGGTACACGCACAGGCAACTGTTATGAGTTTACACATAAAACTCAATAGTCTATTTCAGTCAAATTCACATCGGGCCCACGACTCATTTGTAAAACGACTGAGCCACGGTGTAATGTCTCCCACCAACTAATAAAACCGGCAATAAAAAAAAATTTTTGAAGGCAAACATTTCATAAAATTACTATCATTTAATTGTTACAGTTTAACAGCTCGGAGTAAACTATAATATTCGAAACCAAAAATTATTGTCTATAGTAAAGTTTCCCGCTGTGTGCAAAATCGCCATTTTCTCGATTGCCCTCTACCTACCTAATCATTATTTTTAGAGTTCCGTATTTTAAAAGGTCAAAAGAACTCTAAGTAGCTTTAATCGCTCCGGCCGCGGAAAAAATCATCAAAAAAAGGAGCAATACACATGTATAACATCCATATTCCCGGAATTAAGAGTATGCTTTGTTGTTATGCAGGAAAGCTGTCTGGCTTAACGTCAACAGATGGCGCTAACACTAATTCTTGACTTGATTATACTGTAACAAATTAATAATAGCAATAATAATAATTATAATACAACTTAGCACGGAAGCAGACGATATTCTGGGTATCAACATAGCATACTCTTTATCCGAAAATATGTTTCTTGGATGTTGTGCAAGTTTAATGCTCTAATTTTTTATTTTTTTCAGAAATATCGTTTGACAGAAAGACTGTTTGTTTATTTTTCCACGGGTGAAGCTGCGGGCAAAAGCTAGTTAATAATAATAGTAGGATCACACTATAGTTGTTACCTCTGTCGTCTATATGCCCGCCATAACCATTTATCTCTGAATGCGTATCATATTAAGGTAAAATAAGTAGCTATCAAATATTTAGGTCAACATCTATAATCCCTTCTGTGAGCCCATTGTTCGAGCTGTGAAAATCTCAACATTTTCAAACTACCGGCGAACTAATATGGTAATATATAAATAAATATTGTTTTACTCCATTATCTATAATCAGGTAATACACAATTTTTAAAATATACCGCCGTAGCTTCTCTCTGCTTAGCCCAAAGGCCACACAATGTTATTTTTTATTTCATTAAGTCCGCCTTTTGTACCATATTTAGGTATAATAAAGCCTTTATAAATAAAAAATAAATAAATATGTTTATACGGTTGAGTAAGTACGGAAGAACGGAACCCTTAGCACGAGTGCGACTCGCACTTCAACTTGGCGGTTTTTTGAAATCTGTCACGTTCAGCTCGCAATCCAGACTTGTAATTCCAATTTTTTCCCGCCAGGTTGCGCCACTGCGCACCACGGGCCATCGACCGCAATCGCTATCAATGCGAGTATTTGCGAAAAATATATACAAGGCCGCGCTTCTGGCGAGACGAATTTGTATTATAATGGATAGAAGTTTTTACTATTGCTGTTACAAATTGTTGCGTGCCCACCGTTGGCCAACGTGCGTGTTGACATTGCCTTCGCGCAGGAATACGAGTAATTGCTTTTCCTATCTCGGTATATTGGGAAATTTACAAGCTCTTTTCTTTCCCGGTGTCGTGTCTTGGTCGTTGGCAACCGCTGGCGTATTGTTTGGGAGTCAATTTCGTGGCTGTGATTAAGTTTTGCAATATTACCTATTTCAGTTTTTAGGGTTCCGTACCCAAAAGGTTAACGGCTGTCTGTCCGTCTTTCACCAGGCTGTATCTCATGAAGCATGATAGATAGACAGAAGATGTAATTCTGTTGCCACTATAAATAACAGGATAACAAAAAATACTAAAAAAACATAAATAAAAGTAAATTTAAGTGGAGCTCCATACAAAAAACATGATTTTTTGCCGTCGGGGGTCCGACTCGCACTTCGCCAGATTTTTTACGATAACATTGTTAATTTATAATCAGAATAAATAATTATAGATTCACATCCACTCGGATGTCCTCTACTACACAATTATATACGATACAAGATAGCAAACGAGCTTGCAGCACCACCCATCTGCTGCCGCCCATGACAACTTGCCACTTTGCGACCCTTAGTTTGACAAAACTGCACAGTTATCAATCCAAAAATAGATTTTCCCTAGCTGGTGTCGTGCAATAACAGAATTTTTAACAATTTTATACAAAAAGAATCTTATGCTTCGAATATTTATTACCTTCCCTAATTCTATCTTTGATGATATAATCGATTCATCAGACTCGGTCAACTGCATAAGTAAGCTGTTTCTATTACATGGGAAAAAGGATGTCGCACGTTTATACTCATACCTTATGCACATATTTGTCAGCCCGCCTCGTCACAGCTGGTTGGGCCAAATATTATACAAAATACGACTCAGAATGCAGAAATAATCGGAAGCCGCGGCCCAAAAAGTAAAGACGCTAATACTATTCTAAGTTAGAATACCTACTTTGATGAGGACGAAACCTTTCCTCCTCTTTCGCGGCGCTGTGCGCTCCTGTGAGGGAATTCGGAGGTAAGGATGGTCCTTCTATCCGGGAAATCACTCCAGGGGTGAGCCCCGTCGGTGACATCCCCGCTGTTGAGCGTGGGAGACGGTGTGTCAACGGATCTGCAGCCGTTAGACGCTATTTCCCCCTGATGGTCGGGGGGAAGAAGGTCCAACAGCTCTCTAGGGAGCGGTCGGCCTTCAGGGGGGCGCGCATGCAGCGGCGCTATCCTCCTCAGATGAGGATGCTGAGATGCTCAGTAGTCTACGCTTAACACAACGCGAAATAATTAACTAAAAAGCACTCGGCCTTTTTACTTCATTTAAAGAACTTGTTAATATTTTTAAAGGATAGATAGCTTGGCTATTAAAATACAACTTGGATTAAAAGGCTGCAAATCTATTTGCACCTTTCTAAATCAAGATATTATTCACGAAATTATAAAGTACTACATGTAAATGGTATTTGATTCAAACGCAATGATGAAATTGATGAAAACTTAAGTTTTATTTATATTGTCCACTTACTAACACCTAATTACCTATAATTTGTATCTTTTACCTCTTAAACCTACCCATCACTTTCCTAACTGCAATCCATCTCTTCTTGATCTCATGATAGTTTCATCACCTGGTAACGTCGACACACATGGTCAACTTACTTCTTGCTTCTCATATCATGATCTAGTGTATCTCTCGTACCGGGTTCGTACTCCAAAACGTTCTCCGCATTATATGTTACTTCGCAGTTACAAAGGCATAGATTTGGATGCATTAAGGCGTGATGCTGATGGCATCGATTGGTTACCGCTTGTTAATAGTTCAAGTGTTGATGACAAGGTACAAAAATTTAACGAATTAATACTGAATCTATATGATCGTCATGCTCCTGTAAAACGTGTAAAAATAAGGCGTAACCCTGCCCCTTGGCTTACACCTGCAGTGAAGAAGCTTATGATTCAGAGAGACAGTGCTAAAAGAAAACTTAAACGCTGTCCATCAGAACAGAATTTAGCAAGATACAAGTTGTTACGTAATCGCTGCAATCGGATGTGTAGAGATGCTAAGAGAATCCACTTCCATAACTCTCTTGTAAATCGTAGTTCCGTCGAAGTCTGGAAATTTTTAAAATCTGTCGGAGTAGGTAAAACTTCCAATATTACTAAGAGTGGGATAGATCTAAACAGCTTAATCAATCACTTCTCCTCATCTCCTGCCTGTTTAGATCTTATCACTAAAAAACAGACCCTACAGTCACTTAATCGCTTACCGAAACCTACCGGTTCTCCTTTTGACTTTACGGAAGTTACGACAGAAGACGTTAGTAAATCTATCAAGTCTATATCTTCGACCGCAGTCGGAAATGACAAATTGTGCTCTAAAATGATCTCATTTATCCTTCCAACAATCCTTCCAATTCTTACACATGTAGTGAATTTCTCCTTAAAGACCTGTTTGTTTCCCACGGCCTGGAAGCGGGCACATATAATTTCTCTACCAAAAATTGCTAATCCCATCTCTGTGTCTGATTTTCGTCCCATCTCTATTTTACCTTTTCTTTCAAAAGTTCTGGAGCACATTGTCCACAAGCAAATCTCCTCTTATCTCCTCTCCAATGATCTTCTTAGTCCTTACCAATCTGGTTTCCGACCCGGTCACAGCACAGTGACTGCGCTGCTAAACGTCACAGAAGACATTCGTAAGGCAATAGATGACAAATGTCTTACAGTTTTGGTCTTGTTAGACTTTAGCAGTGCTTTCACTTCTGTTGATTTCGACATCCTTACTGGGATTCTTCAATCTATTAACGTCTCGCCTTCTACCGTTTCATGGTTTGACTCCTATCTTCGAGGACGCTCACAGCGTATCTGTCAGTCTGATAATTTCTCAGACTGGTGTGATCTGCATAGTGGCGTTCCTCAGGGTGGCATTCTCTCTCCCTTGCTTTTTTCTTTATACATAAACTCTGTAACTAAACTTCTTTCTTCCAATTTCCATCTCTACGCTGATGATCTGCAGCTTTACAGACACTTCTCAGTATCAAATGCTGAAACTGCAATCTTAGCTATTAATGAAGATCTAAACCGTATTAGTAGTTGGGCGAACTCACATGGTATCTTGATTAACCCTAGGAAAACACAGGCTATGATAATAGGAAATAGATATGCTCGTAATGCACTAAGCTACCTAAACCTGCCGTCAATAGTCATTAATCAGACGCCAGTACCATACTCCGAAACGGCTAAGAACCTAGGTGTTATTATGGATTCCAACTTATCTTGGGGTGCTCATGTTAAGGAAGTTAGCCGTAAAGTACATTATACTTTTCACTCACTTAAATGTCTCCAAAGTTTCCTGCCCTTTAAAACTAAAATAACACTAGCGCAAACTCTTATTCAACCGATACTGGATTATGCGGATGCTTGTTATTTAGATGCCACGGAGGAGCTATTAAATAAGCTTGAGCGCTTGCAAAATCTTGGAATTAGATTCATCTTTGGTTTACGAAAATATGATCGTGTCTCCCATCTTCGCAAGGATCTCAAGTGGCTCCCAATCCGCTTTCGCAGGAATACACGGGTTCTCTGTCTGCTTTTTAAAACACTTAATAATCCTACAGCTCCTTCTTACCTCAAGAATCGTTTTTCCTACAGTCGTCCTTCAAATGTCCCTTGTAGATCACATCTTAAATCCCTTCTCAGCTATCCTACACACAAATCCGCATCCTACTCCCGTTCATTCTCTGCTCATGCAGTTAGATTATGGAATTCTTTACCAGTTAACATCCGCGAAGCTAAAACGCTTTACTCATTTAAAAAGATGGTAAAGGAACACTACTTGGCATTATCCTGATATCCTCTTTGTCCTTTTATGAGTTCACACTAGTATTCTATTATCTCATCACTGATATAATTGTTCTTCCATTAATTATAATTTATATATATTATATATATTCATATATGTTTAGTAGTATACGTATGTATGTATTTCATATATTTATGTTTAGTTTATTTAAAGTATATGTAGTAGAAAAATATTATTTATTTACCTATTATTTATTATATTATTATTATATGTAGGTTTATAGTATTAGTTTGTTTCTAGTAATGGTATGTATTGTCATTAAAATTGGATTATTATTTAATAGATTTTGATTATCTTTATTATTCTCATTATTTCTTTTTTGGTGCACGCTAATTTCACTCTCAATCATTGCTCCATTCCCAGGCCTGCTGGAAGAGATTTCTTTTTGGAATAAGTAGGACCTATGTACAAAATTACTATTAATTCTGTTTTTTTGCTGTTTGTCGTGTACATGAATATATAAATAAATAAATAAAAATAAATAACACTAACATACAGAAATTATTTTATTGTCTATTCGAGCGATCTGGATAATAAGACGGAGATGGGAATCAAAAGTTCCTGATGAAAATAATTAGCAATTCATTGATTTAGCGATTTGATAGCAATTTTAATATGTAGACCTACATATTAAAATTGCTACCTACTAAAAATCCTACCTGTAGGATCATTTTTACTTATCTAATAATAAACTAACAATTTTTATTTTACTTTACCAGGGATAACATACATACATATTATAAAATATTCAAAATGACAGATAAAATTATTGTCCATAGACCAGCTTAGACTCAAATTGCCAATATTTTAGCTCTGAATATCTAAATAACTAGTTTTTACTTGAATACAGGTTCACTTTTTTTTAATGAAAACGTAACTGTACTAGGGCAAACAATTTGTTGACATATGCTGAATTACAAATGTAATTTAGCTATGGTCTTTCGTACCTACTTATAATAAAACATTATATCATTATATATTTGTCACATAACAACCAAACTCTATTATTGTTAATGATTTTTAGAATAAACAGTTATCATTCCGACCGTTAACTCAGTCTTACACAACACTGATTGCATTGACTGCTATTTTTTCTCATTGCCTTCGATCAACATTATTTGTTTAGAACTGCAACACCAACGGCCAACAAAAACGGTAGCTAATAATTTAAGGGCATTGTTGCAAGCAGATCAAACTTGTTAGGGAAGTTTCACACAGTCGATAAGACAGTGGAATCGCAGAGAAAATTATATCATGTATTTTTTAATCTACTGCGTTTGTTACACTTACATACTTACACAATATTAGTAAATTAAAAAAATCTTATGAAAATTTGTCGAAAAAAAAAACTTTTATTTGTTCAAAAATAAACGAAACTTTTCACTCAATCATTGGACGCATAAAGGAATTCGTGATAAGTTCAAGTCAACAAGAAGTTACCAGGATAAATAACAATGACGCTTTCTTTATCAATGGTTGGTCCTATGACGACTGGACTTACGATTAATTAATGCAGCAAGTTCTACATAATTGCTTCAGTAGGAACTTTACTATTCCCGCCAATGGATTGAACGATTGAAAAAAAAACCATCTACTCAGTAATTTCTTTTAATCAAATGTGCTGCAATCAGCGACGTGATGTAAGATCCACGACCACTGTTATCTCACGGACGCCATGAGTAAACCATAGTTGAGACTAGCTCGATAGTTCTCAGTTGATCTCGATAGTTCAGATGGCAGTTAAATGTAGGGGAAACATTTCCACAACCTTTATCCCACTTTTATCCACAATACGTTAGAAATGGTACCGTTTGATTCCCCATGGGCTCTACCACCTAGATGCCTTTCCATCATCGCCACAACAGGTGGTATTTTAATATTTTAAACGCATAGACCACTGGAATGAGAGGCGAGTTCGATAGATTTTGACGACTCCATCGCGGAGGGAAAGAGTGTCTAGTACACTCTAGTTTATTATTTTCATATGGGCACTTGGCTGTCCCCGCTGTTGGCTCGATTTCGATTGTTAACTATTCAGATAGTTCACGTTGTACGTTTGTTTGTTACAGAGAACGCGGCAGGGTGGCGGCATCCAAGTATGGCGGTGGGGTGTCTCTCGGCGGCGGCGTGGCGGTGAGGCGCGGCATGAAGTGCGCGGGGGACGAGCTGCTGCTGGGGTCCTGCTGGCTGGACCCCAAGCTCGACCCCGCCTCCCCGCCCCCCGCCGACCTGCTCGACTCCCTCCTCGCGCCCCCGCCCCTCGCCGAGCTCAAGCCCCTCCCCCCCTTCACCGGGTACACCGGACACCTCTCCATCAACGGCATCTCCGGACACCACTTCCACGCCATCGCGCAACGCCTGCCCGAGGAGAACAACAACTATCCGACGCAAAGCGGGTACGGGGCCGACCATGACGTGGTCTCTTCTTCAACCTGCGCCGCCGACACCGAGCCTCCCGATTTGGAGGACGTCAAGCCCTTTCCACTGGACGCACCTGACACCAAACCTTTCGCCGAGACGACCGCGCCGGGCGCTGCGGACTCCTGCGCGAGGTCCTGCTCGCCCCCCACCAAAATGTTCGACGACGGCCACAAACAGGACATGTATGACATCAGCTCGATAGAGGACATCGCTGCGATAATCGGCTCTGCGATAGCGGATACCACCGTCCCCTCCCAACCCGAAGACCCGGAGAGAAATGACTCGAGAGACAGTTGGATGGACATCGACGCGTGGATAGCGGGAGCGTGCGGCCAGCACGGCGACAAGATCGTTCCGCAGGATCTCGCCGAATTCGGCCTCCCGAACTCCCCTCCGCCCTCGCAAAACAGTCACCATTCCGGCCTAGACTTTCCTTGCAAGCCGGGCCAGGAGTTTTCGAAGAGCTCCGAATTTCTACAGAAGAATCTCGGCCAAGCCGGCTCCACACTGCAGAGTCTGCTGACGCACGGCTACATGCCGCTCCTCCAGAACCGGCTACAGAACGGTCCACCCGTAAAGCAGGAGGCGCCGAGCTCGACGAGCTACGGGATGGACGTGATATCGACATCGTCGCCTCCCGGCAACGCGGTGTCCACGACGGACGGGATCGGGGGCCTGCTCAACGGAAGGTACGCCACTCACTACGCCTTAGGGCTGAAGTCCGACGGGCTGTGCAGTCCGGACAGGCTGCTGGGCTACCCGCACGCGCACACCACGACCGTGACTCCGATGAACAAGAGCAAACGGAGTCGAGCGAAGTCGAAGCAGTCGAATAGCAACAGCCTCCACGGAAGCTCGCTAGCGTTTTCATCGGCGACCGCCGCGGAGTTGAGCGGGCTGCTCGGGAAGGAGAAGCCGGTGCATCGGTGCGGAATCTGCAACCGAGGGTTCCTGAACAAGTCCAACATCAAGGTGCACCTGCGCACGCACACGGGCGAGAAGCCGTTCCGCTGCGACGTGTGCGCGAAGGCCTTCCGCCAGAAGGCGCACCTCATCAAGCACCAGCAGATCCACAAGCGAATCGGCAGGGACTAGGCGAGGAACTCCGATGCTAGCTCAAAAAGCATTTCACTAGGTTAGTTGCGTGTGTGACTGTGCGTGTGTTTTGTATATGACTCCAGTTATCTCCCTAAGAACACTATCACCTGTAGTATAACACTCCTAAGGACAAGTGCAATGTTGACTAGTTTTAAGCTCTTCAGATTTATTTGATGTAGATAATATTGTTTATTGTTTCGTAGTGGCGGGACTCCGCTTTCCATGGCGTAGGTTAGTTGTAAGATGGATGCTCTTTGAGGGTCAAACTGTTTGAAGACATCGCCTAATCACAATTTCGAACCTCTTCAAAATATTTTTTTTACGTTTTCGCCAAAATTGTCTAAAGACAGTTTTGGCTGTAAAGCGTTTATTTTACTCATTTCGTTAGTTAGTAGCCCTCAGTACGTTTTCGTTATATGCTTAGGAATTCCTAAATTAATTTGGTGCGAAAGAAATCGATTCGCTTAATTGTGCTGAAATCTTTATAAACGAATTTTCTAAATTTAAAAATTAATGCTTACTCCGATTACCTACTTATAGTCAAATTTAATAAAGTAATTATTTATTAGCGTTATAATGTACATTTTTAGGTACTTAAGTATAATTTAAACAATATAGACAAAGCAAACGAGGCTAACGTTCATTTTCAAGTTTTTAATTTTATTTTAGTTTTTAAACTAATCAACTAACGACAGAATTGCTCTCAGTTGGGCGTGGGGCTCCTTTTAATTTCACAATGCACTCCAACTTAAAATGTTTACTAAGAAGTACCAGCTCTATCTGTTAAGTTATTATTTGTTGCCTTTCAATAATTATTACTGCTACTCATGTTCTACATCATGCATCACAAATTTTTGGATTACAATTGCCAATGTCTTAATTAAAAATATAAAATAGTAATTAACTTTGAATTTCACCACGCGAAGACGTTGAAATCTCATTATCATTGAACTGATTCTTTTTTTGGCACAAAATTTGAGCCACTGATCAATTTTGGCTGCCTATTGCTTAAGCCTAAAACATGCCTATTTCTATTATATGAAATATATATAATTTCATGTTTGTGGTGTACACAATGGAACCGTAGGCACAATCTCGTATGTAAAGTTGATCCATTGTACGTTTGCGAGTATTAAATAAGTATCGCACCCTAATCTGTCGTACATACATCGCTCCTTACGCGCACGCGATCGGACACGCGTCCGGGAAGCGCGGAAAAAACGCTACAACGCAGCCAACCTTCCGACCGGCCGATCCGCTGTTACGCAACGCGCCGTATTTAGGGCAAGGAGGAAAAAACTACACTCAATTATATGACGTGGAAATCGTGCGTTTTACTGTAAGGGAAAAAATTGATTTTATTTATAATTGAAAATCTAAATAATTCGGTCCGATACTGTTGATGATATACGCCAATATTATTCTGATAATTAATATTTTTCTTTTTAAGTACATCCCTCCAAAGTGGTGTTAAAATATTTTACCGTCGGAAAATAAAATAAGGGTGCGTTGCTAAACAAAATTCTTTCAATATATATTCATAATATTGTTTCTTGTCTAACTCACAATAAAAAGGACATTGTTAAAATAAGAAAAACATTATACAAAAGTAATCTCAATTTTACACATACCTATGTCAATTAATTTCTATAAAACAATCAGCAACAATATTAATATAATACTCTCTGTAAATTTGAAACAATTTTATGTACAGATACAGTATCTTGAACTGATGTCGATAAACTGTAAAACACCGGTTTATATTTATAATAAAGGTGTAATTATTTCATTGTTACGTAAAACTATACAATTATAAAGTGTATCATATAATAACACTGAATTACCATTAACATGTGTTCATAAAGATATAGGAATTTTAAGTGGCTTCTGTATTCTGCAGTGTAGATAATATTAAAAATTGATACTCAATTTTACAAACTAGGTACTTTATATGCTGTAAAGCTTCCTTGCGATGTAATATATCTTTTTTTAATTGACTATAAGAATTCATCGATACTAAAAAGGATGGTTACAACAAAGAATCATTATTTAATTTAAATAATAAAATAAAAATTAAATGATATAATAATGCAACTTTAAATGTAACGCTTTTTACATTCCATTTACCAGTTAAAATAAAAATCTTTTAACGTTGAATTTCTGCTAACATTCCTTTTTAATATTTATTGAATAATTTTATTACTTAATTTACTAAGCGGAGGCGTTACAAACTTATAACGTTGTTTTGTGCAAACAAGCGTTTATTCACTTTGCCTTGAGTATGCGATTATGATAAAATTATCTAAAAAGCAATTTAACCGTGAAATAAATTTTATTTCCGCTGTCTAAATAAAACTTTTAACTATAAATCGTTTCATTGTTCGGTTATATTAAATCTGTTATCGCTAGCAATGGGCAAAGAAGTAAAGGCCTTTTAGAATATCAGCGGTCAAAAAAAAACCGCTCTACACACGACGGGACGGACGCGCGTTTGCGAAACGCTGAAATGGGTTTATGTAAAAAAAACATGCTATTTAAATTTTTGTAAGGAACAATAATCTCATTGCAAATAAAAAAAATACTTTCATTTTAATTCAAGATAGGAGATTTACGTTTAAATTATTGTCATCGAAGAGCCTAAAATAAAGTAAGTAGTGTTTCGCGTCCGGCGTTTTCTCGGCAGTGTCTGTAGACCTTAATAAAGTACCTTTTTAGCACTAAGGCATCTAGTACTTAAGTATTTATTGGTAATTTGTAATTTTGTAATTAGTCTTAATATAAATCCTTGTTTGTAGTATATCTTAAAAGATCGGTACGCAATCAGGTAGCTAGAAACAAAATAACGAATTCGTTTTGTTATCCCAAAACTTGTTAGATATTGTGCTCGGTCACAAATAATTTATTTTCAAAGGAGCAATCCGGCAAGTTGGTCGAAGTGATACGTGTGCGATGGCCTTAATTATAATAGCTTACTATAAGAAGAAAATGTTATATTTTTGAAGAGGTTTTCCATTATCAGTAAATTGTGTAAATTAATGTAAAATAAATGGAGATTTTTGTTAATGATAACACTGAATTTATTATTTACCACGACATTTCACACACTGGGAAGCTATTTAAACAATGATATAAAAGGGCATGACACAGATTTAACATTATTAAAATAAACTCATCTAGTCACACAACATTGAATCCAAGCTTTCCAGCGAAGTGACCCGGATATATTTTACAGTAGGGTTATAAGCTGTACAACCAGCTGTAATCGTACACGAATTTTCAAAACCTCTAAAGACAATTATTTGAAAATCGAACCTTCGGACTGACCAACGAATATTCTCATTAACACCCTCTGCTAACTGGAGTAATGATAATTAATACCTTCGCTAGATTAATAGATAGGTACGGTAGGATTATATATTCCACGACATGTAAAAGTTGTGGAGTGACATTGACTTTGCTCTAATTTAACATGTAATTAACTAACACTAAACATGAATAAGACAATAAAACTAATTGTCTGCGACTAGGTCAATATATGCCTTTGTTCTGGCGAGAGTCGGTTCACACGCGACTCCGAAGAAAGTCGGATGTGAAACGTATGGCACGTACACTGCGCAAATACCTTTTTGCTGGGCGGAGAAACTGGCAATGTCAAGTGCAGGCGGCGGGGGAGTTCTTGTAATGATTGGGAGGTTTGTTGAAGCATCTAATTGCTCTTCTTTTAGGTATTTGCAGTTACTTGTTTTGCTTAACGTGAATGTTGCAAACGCGTGCATTGTCTGGGCAGGACTGTATAAATTTATTATGTACTAGTGGACGCGCGCAGCTTCGCTCGCGTAGAATTAACTTAACAGTTAGTTTCGTTTACATTTAGTTATATTATATAGCCTATGTCCCTCAGTGAAAATGCAGCTTTATAATGGTGAAAGAATTTTTGAAATCGGTCCAGTAGATTTGTGTGAAAACATTAGAAAAACATCTTTCCTCTTTATAATTTTAGTATAGAATTATATATGTAATTTATCGATCGATTGTCCAGTAAGAATGCGTTAAAATTAGTTAAAATAAGTGTTGGAATACGGTCTTCGAAAGCTTCGTCTTGTTCGAAACTTTCGTATGTCTGCTCATAGAGCTGGTTTTAATATCAAAGAGCAAGACGAAAAATTTGGTTGGCCAATAAGTGTAAACTTAGTTTCCAAAAGGTTTCCGATCTACAAAACAAATACACAAGTTGGTAAGTACGAAATTTTGTCCCGCTGTTTTTTTAATGTCCTGTTTACTTATCTTGGTCAGTGGTCATCTTGAACCTGTATTATTCACTGTTTTTCTAGTGATAACATTCTTCAAAATTGCACTGCTAGGAAAAATAAGTAAACAGTCTATGCTGTAAAATAATGTGCATAATATCTATGCAGGAAACTTACGTTTTTATAAATTCATATTCATAAAATACTAAACTATTATACTATATATTTTTAATGTTACTAGAATTAGATTAATGATGAATGAACCATAATGATCTTGTAATCACAGTAACGATGTTTCCATAAACCAGGCATTAACTAACGACTTTTTGCGCCGCGCAGCGCGAGCGCGCAGGGCGAGAGAAAACGTGGGCATCTGTGGCACACACGCGCAAATGTCAACCGCACGCGCGTAGTTGTGTGTATGGTGAGCAAAAAAGTTGAACAACATTAAAATTTAATTAAATTAAATTTGATTATTTAATTATATTAAATTTTATTTATTTCCATAGTGGAAGTTACCGGTTTACTCACGTGGTTATAGGTGGTGAGCTTACTGCCATACACAGGCACTGATCCAAAATTCGAGCTGCGAGCTACTGGGAATTTCAAGTTAAAAATTTCAAAAACACAATTTAATTGGCCGACCCGGCGATCGAAGCTCTAGCTTAGCAGTCGTGCTTGCAACCTAGTCCGACGAGTCAGTAGTTTTTCAGCGCCCCCTAATTTAAAAAAAAAAGAATTATACTTTACCAAAAATTTAAAACCACAATCACCTAAATCACTGCAACCCCCCTTTTTTGGCCCCTTACCACTCCCCCTTATCTAAGAATATAAAAATATACATTACATCATACAATGTTTTTTTGTATGTCTATGGTGTACAATAAAGCATATTTGTATTTGTACATCCCTCGGTGTGTATACAAATAACCAGTGACTATAATTCGGGTGGGTACTTAGTAAGTACATTTTTATAAACATTTACAAAAGTTAAGTGCAATAGATAATTATGCAATAGCCGATTATTGCCAAATTACAGTTAATTGAATCCAATCCGACGCAGCAGCGCTTTGGACGCGGCTGCGATTACAGTTTATGGGTTTGTTAATACAATACGCGATTACGGTAATTAAACAAAATTAATTGACTATTAAGAGATCCGATTGGAGTATAAAATGAGATTTCTTGTTATTTTTTTAATTCAGAATTGAAACGAATAGATGTAGTAATTATATAAACATTTCTACAACTGTGAAACTACATTTAAAATAATTTTAAACATTTTTTTACCTACATTTATTTAAATTTTACTGATAATATTACTATTTGTTTTATTAAACATATCGTCACGCCTGTATTTGCCCGAATGGGCTGGCACAGGTGTGTATTATAATTTAAAATCACGCTTTTTCAAAGGGCCAGAAATCTGAAAATACATATTATCAAAAATTAAATAATTTAAATATCTTCCAAAGAAATTGGAATGTTTTCTATACACATGTGTACTAAATTATGTCAATTTTGTCTTGCTATGAATGACTTCTTTTTTCACTTTTTCTCAAATTGCCGTAAGGTAGGCTTTGAGATGCGCGCGATAAGAAAACACTTTCACCGCCGCGCTGTCGCGAGCAATTCAGGCCATGCTCTCAAACCGTTTACAAACCCAAGCTTGTTCTGATACAGACAAATAAGTCGGGAATTAAGGAAGGTTTATATGGTTGTTCGTTAACCTTTGATATGTATATATAATAAAATAATACTATATAATAAACCGGAGTTGCCTGCGGACGGTACCGCGCTCGCAGATTCTTTCTCCAACCTACTTACATAGAGAGGTTGATTTCACTCCGCCGCGCAAACAGCGAGCGACGCGCAGACTGCGAACTTGCTATCATTTTTATTATAAGCGTCATAAAATTGTTTTACCAAGTAAAATATAGCAGAATATATGACCATTTCAGTATTCAGTGTCTACATATAACACGTACATTAATTTGAAATGATATCGATTAGAATACCTGACGAAGACGTAACGAAGCAATAAGTACACGATCAAATAAAATAGGTACATATATTAAATTTCTAGAAATCTAATATTGACAAAATACGACAAAATCGTTTATCAGTTACTGCATGTAGTTTTAGAATAAAAACACTGCTAAGTACTGGTTATTAGTAAACATTTTATTTATTAATATTAATAAAATTTCAAATATCCATTGGTTTGTCACCAGACACACGAAAAGCAGTATTATACATACATACATCACCGTACAATGTAATCACCGTTTTCGTTTATTAAAACCACTTGTTTAGATAATATTTTATCCTAGCGACAAAATCTCAGTCAAAAGCGCTGTGGTCCAAATAGGCAGTGGTCACCATTTCACGTTATGAATTGTACCTCGCCTCTTGCCGGTTAATCTTGTTTACTCTATGAAATTATGTTTATCAAACGTTACCTACTTAAACATTTACAAATAAACTAGTGGACGCCCGCAGCTTCGCTCGCGTGGAACATTCACTAACATCAAAAACGGCAAAGGTTCATACCAACTTTGCACCCCCGTTTTACCCCCTTAGGGGGTGAATTTTCAAATATTCTTTCTTAGTGCTCCCCTACGTTATAAAAGGAACCCCTGTGCAAAATTTCAAGTTTCTAACCCTTATAGTTTAGGCCCTGCGTTGATATGTCAGTCAGTCAGTCACCTTCTCCTTTTATATAGGGTTTTCCAATAAGGACGGGTTGATTTACACACCTCGTGGCGGCCATATTGTTTATTTTACTTTCTGTCAAAATATCGTCCTATATTCAGTCACAAAAGCCAAATCATCATGGCAAGTTACAGCGTCGAGCAACACGTACAAATGATAAAACTTTATTATCAAAATGGGTGTTCTCTAGTAGCCAATTTTGGTCGAAAAATCATCTTAAGCGATGAGACCCATTTTTGGATGAATAAGTACGTGAATAAGCAAAATTGCCGGATTTGGGATGACATCAATCCACGCGAGATTCACGAGGTGTCAATACATCCAAATAAAGTTACTGTTTGGTGTAGATTCTGGGCTGGAGGCGTCATCGGTCCGTACTTCTTCGAAAATGATGCTGGCCAAGCCATCACCGTCAACGGCGATCGCTATAGGTCGATGATCACAAACTTCTTGTGGCTGATTTGGATGATATGGACACCGAAGACATATGATTTCAACAGAATGGCGTTGTGCTCAAGACACGATCGATATTCTGCACGAGCGGTTTCATAGCACGGTTATCTCGCGCCGAGGCGACGTGAATTAGCCACCTTTAGACTTTTTCTTGTGGGGCTTTCTTAAGTCACAGGTCTATACGAATAAGCCGCAAACCACCGCGGCCCTCAAAGACAACATAATCGATGCCATCGGTCAAATTCAGCCTGATTTATGCGCCAAAGTCATCGAAAATTGGACCTTTAGAATACGCGCCACCAAGCGAAGCCACGGTGGTCATTTGAACGATATTATATTTCACCCATAATGGCATTGATAGGGCTCTCAAATATAGATGAAACCTTATTGATATCTCTTATACAACTTGTTTTATTCAATTTTAAAATCGACCCGCCCTTAATGGAAAACCCTATATATATAGATACTAGCGGACGCCCGCAGCTTCGCTTGCGTGGAATTATACATATTTAATAGATTCTTCTTAACGCGTTAACTTTAGCTCCATAAATTTGTAATGAATCCGTAAATGTGTTATCCCGGCCCGGTAGACAGTTTCGAATCCGATACTTTAAACTCTGAGTAGGATATCGCCAATAATATTAAAATTAAGCAGAAATATGACAGTGCATTTGAGGGGGGATATTTCTGCAGGCAAATTTTCAGATCTTCTACTTTAAAAATTTACCCTGATGTGTCTCAAATAAAGGGAATGGAATGGAATGGATCCGTGAAAGAACAATTATGACACCCATTCGGGATGCTTTTCGAAACTTTCAATGAAAAACCTTCATACTGAATTTCATTCGAATAACTTCAAAAACGGCAAAGTTTCATACTAACTTTGCACCCCCTTTTACCCCTACTAACTTTGCACCCCCCTTTTACCCCCTTAAGGGATGATTTGAAAAACCTTCATATGTACTGAACTTCAAAAACGGCAAAGTTTCATACTAACTTTGCGCCCCCTTTTTACCCCTACTAACTTTGCTCCCCCCTTTTACCCCCTTAAGGGAAGATTTTCGAAACTTTCAATGAAAAACCTTCATAGGTACTGAATTTCATTCGATTAACTTCAAAAACGGCAAAGTTTCATACTAACTTTGCACCCCCTTTTTACCCCTACTAACTTTGAACCCCCCTTTTACCCCCTAAGGGATGATTTTCGAAACTTTCAATGAAAAACCTTCATAAGTACTGAATTTCATTCGAATAACTTCAAAAACGGCAAAGTTTCATACTAACTTTGCACCCCCTTTTTACCCCCTTAGGGGGTGAATTTTCAAATATTCTTTCTTAGTGCTCCCCTACGTTATAAAAGGAACCCCTGTGCAAAATTTCAAGTTTCTAACCCTTATAGTTTAGGCCCTGCGTTGATATGTCAGTCAGTCAGTCACCTTCTCCTTTTATATATATAGATACTAGCGGACGCCCGCAGCTTCGCTTGCGTGGAATTATACATATTTAATAGATTCTTCTTAACGCGTTAACTTTAGCTCCATAAATTTGTAATGAATCCGTAAATGTGTTATCCCGGCCCGGTAGACAGTTTCGAATCCGATACTTTAAACTCTGAGTAGGATATCGCCAATAATATTAAAATTAAGCAGAAATATGACAGTGCATTTGAGGGGGGATATTTCTGCAGGCAAATTTTCAGATCTTCTACTTTAAAAATTTACCCTGATGTGTCTCAAATAAAGGGAATGGAATGGAATGGATCCGTGAAAGAACAATTATGACACCCATTCGGGATGCTTTTCGAAACTTTCAATGAAAAACCTTCATACTGAATTTCATTCGAATAACTTCAAAAACGGCAAAGTTTCATACTAACTTTGCACCCCCTTTTACCCCTACTAACTTTGCACCCCCCTTTTACCCCCTTAAGGGATGATTTGAAAAACCTTCATATGTACTGAACTTCAAAAACGGCAAAGTTTCATACTAACTTTGCGCCCCCTTTTTACCCCTACTAACTTTGCTCCCCCCTTTTACCCCCTTAAGGGAAGATTTTCGAAACTTTCAATGAAAAACCTTCATAGGTACTGAATTTCATTCGATTAACTTCAAAAACGGCAAAGTTTCATACTAACTTTGCACCCCCTTTTTACCCCTACTAACTTTGAACCCCCCTTTTACCCCCTAAGGGATGATTTTCGAAACTTTCAATGAAAAACCTTCATAAGTACTGAATTTCATTCGAATAACTTCAAAAACGGCAAAGTTTCATACTAACTTTGCACCCCCTTTTTACCCCCTTAGGGGGTGAATTTTCAAAAATCCTTTCTTAGTGCTCCCCTACGTTATAAAAGGAACCCCTGTGCAAAATTTCAAGTTTCTAGCCCTTATAGTTTAGGCCCTGCGTTGATATGTCAGTCAGTCAGTCAGTCAGTCAGTCAGTCAGTCAGTCAGTTACCTTATTATTCGAATGAAATTCAGTATGAAGGTTTTTCATTGAAAGTTTCGAAAATCATCCCGAATGGGTGTCATAATTGTTCTTTCACGGATCCATTCCATTCCATTCCCTTTATTTGAGACACATCAGGGTAAATTTTTAAAGTAGAAGATCTGAAAATTTGCCTGCAGAAATATCCCCCCTCAAATGCACTCTCATATTTCTGCTTAATTTTAATATTATTGGCGATATCCTACTCAGAGTTTAAAGTATCGGATTCGAAACTGTCTACCGGGCCGGGATAACACATTTACGGATTCATTACAAATTTATGGAGCTAAAGTTAACGCGTTAAGAAGAATCTATTAAATATGTATAATTCCACGCAAGCGAAGCTGCGGGCGTCCGCTAGTTTTTAATAACTGAAGCGACCATTATAGGCGTCTGTCCGCGTGCGGGTTGACGGTACCCCCCTCCCTCATGCAGCACCGCGGCACATCCGTGCGCGCATACTTTATTAGGAACTAATAAATAAGAAATTATTAGGAACTAATTTCATTGAAATACATTGTTTCGAGGTAAACCTTATTACCTGTTTATACCTACTAACTTTTACCCCCTTAAGGGATGCTTTTCGAAACTTTCAATGAAAAACCTTCATAGGTACTGAATTTCATTCGAATAACTTCAAAAACGGCAAAGTTTCATACTAACTTTGCACCCCCTTTTACCCCTACTAACTTTGCACCCCCCTTTTACCCCCTTAAGGGATGATTTGAAAAACCTTCATATGTACTGAACTTCAAAAACGGCAAAGTTTCATACTAACTTTGCGCCCCCTTTTTACCCCTACTAACTTTGCTCCCCCCTTTTACCCCCTTAAGGGAAGATTTTCGAAACTTTCAATGAAAAACCTTCATAGGTACTGAATTTCATTCGATTAACTTCAAAAACGGCAAAGTTTCATACTAACTTTGCACCCCCTTTTTACCCCTACTAACTTTGAACCCCCCTTTTACCCCCTTAAGGGATGATTTTCGAAACTTTCAATGAAAAACCTTCATAAGTACTGAATTTCATTCGAATAACTTCAAAAACGGCAAAGTTTCATACTAACTTTGCACCCCCTTTTTACCCCCTTAGGGGGTGAATTTTCAAAAATCCTTTCTTAGTGCTCCCCTACGTTATAAAAGGAACCCCTGTGCAAAATTTCAAGTTTCTAGCCCTTATAGTTTAGGCCCTGCGTTGATATGTCAGTCAGTCAGTCAGTCAGTCAGTCAGTCAGTCAGTCAGTCACCTTATCTCCTTTTATATATATAGATATTACTATCAAGTAAATATCATGTAGTAATAGTTCTGTATAGCAAGACTTTCTTAGCGAATATACTAGTACTGAAGATTATAATTAAACTTCATAACTAATTTACTGAGAATAAATAACTTCATTTTATTTCTTTTTCTGGATACCATACTGGGCTTTTCAGTATACAGCAACAGGGAAATAAATGCCCACAGAATAGACAAAGTTAATAGTGATATCCAAAGTAGATAAATTTGGACTGAAAACTGCTGTACTCTGTCAGTTAGACAGATATTTTTTTTAGTATCTTTATCTGTTCATCATTGACTTATAATTTACTAGCTTCTGTCCGTGGTTTTGCCTGAAAAAAATTATTCATTCGACGGTTATGTTTAAACACTTAATTATTAGACGTGTTTAGCATCATTAGCATCCCTAGGGAACATCATTATGGGCATTCTGGATAATAAGTAGGTATTCTGTATATTAATTTAGTATAATAATATCGTTTATCGGCATGCAAAATTTCATTTAAATTCATAACTTGCAATGCGAAATGTGTGATCTTTCAGTTCCAATAAATAATTTAGAAATAGACTTATATAAAAAAATCCTATTGACAACAATGTATTATAATCTTGATGAATTCTCTCTCTTTCGACTCGCCATTTTAGTGCCTTCCAGGGCGCAGTAAGTAGGTACGAACATAGAGTAATGACCAAAATGTAGTCCGTGGTACGAGTATGTATAAATTCTATTTGAGATTTATTTATTTATTCTATTTGAGCCACATACGTCCAAACATCTTAACAAACTTTCACATTTATGATTAGTAGGATAGGGTTAAGGTAGGTCGTCTACGCGATGCATCTGGCGAATACTGCAATTAAAGTGACGTGTGTCACAAAAACTGCGATAGCCGACAAAGGAGGCCTGGTTCACACCATTGATCGATGGTGCGTGCACGGCTTTATACTGCGTTCTAAAGAAAATTGTAACTATTATTATCCGTGATCTCTTATCCAATGTAAACTTGATAAACGATATGAATATGTATTATTAACCTAGTTTGAGAGAAATTGATGAGTCTAACAATTATGTGTCTAGTAAACGATGTCACAAAGCATGCGAATCTGCGGTAGCAGAGTACTTTGTGACATCTAAGTCTGTCTAGGTTACGTGAGTTGTAGACAGACAGTTAAGTTTAATTTTTCCTTGCAAAGTAGGTATTTGAGTGATGTGTATAATTGATAGTAATGATGGGCCCGTTGGCGCAATCGGTAGTGACCCTGTTGTTGCGCCAGGGGTCGTGGGTTCGAATCCCACTCAGGATAAATATTCGTGTGACGAAAACTTGTAATTTTCTGTCTGGATGTTAATATTATCTATTTAAGTATGTACTTATTTAAAAATATCTATGTATGTATATCAGTCTCTGACACCCATATTACAGGCTCGCGCCTACTTTGGGGTCAGAATTCAGATGGCCATGTGTGAGAATGTCCAAGATATTTCTTTATAATTGGTTCTTTAAAAAATAATCTTATAGCTTCAATAAGCTTCACTAAACTAATTTTTGATATGTACTTGAACTTTGATATTTTCTAATCAAATAATTAGGTACCTACTTCGTATTAGATTTAAATTCGAATTAATTTTTATTAAACACATTATTAATAGTAAATAGTACTGGCAATGATGGATGATCATAACCAATCTTGATTTTTGATGATAAAAATGAGATAGAAGATACGATGATTAAATTAAACACCCTGTCCAATTTCAGCATAATTACCCTACCTCCACCATAAATCAGCTTTGAATAAATTAGATTCAAATCAAGAAAATGTCATGAATCATGATGCGAAATGAAGAATCATAAATCGATGGCATCGGATCGTGCCGCTGACCCAGATGCCGGGACTGGTTATCCAAACACTCAATGAAAGGCCACCGTAACCTTTAGAGTTAGGGTTGACACATTTCATTACTTGCCTTGCGAATAATATATTCTTACGATAGTACAAACCAAGCGACAGTCCTGCATTGCAAAGTAGATTAATGCTTGGTTTGCAATAATGGAGTTCCGCAAAGTAACGCCTGATACAATGTATTATCCTACGATAGTCATATCACTTTGTCAGTTTAATCTTCAATCAAAAGGTTTGATGCGGCGACCGGAGAAAAATATTTGACGGCTGCTATTTAATCTCTTTTTATTCTTTTTACGCTCTTAGGTAAGAGCAGTCTGAGTTCAAATCCTACGAATCCTCTTCGAATTTAAAATGACAACAGTGAAGGAACAGGAAGATGAGGAAACCTACATGAGAGGTCTATCAAGCTTTTTATTATTTTGCCTTCTACCGCTACCAATACTGATTTTGTTCACAAGCTTGTTTTTATCATGCAGGTATTTCTCTGAAGGGGCAAATAGGGCTTTATTAATCAGCCTTAGTTTCACCCAGATATATTTAAGTGCTATAGCGAGCTGATTTCCATACACCTGGCAAAACTGTGTCCAGCAATGAACATCTAAAGGCTGATAATGGGCAAATCCAACCCCCGAGATGCAAATGGGAATTTTAATAAAAAAAAATATTCTCCGGGTATCGAACCCAGAACACTAGATCACAAGACCAATGACGTAAGTTATATTTTTGTCAAATTTGTACTTATTTAGTTTTTTTTCAATGTCAATTTATTTATTTTTTATTGTTATTGTAGGTACGAAATTTGGCAATTTTTTTTATTTTCTATTCTATTCTATTCTATTCTATATGAAGATATTCGAAGCAGCGGCGCCAGTGGCAGCCCTACGCATGTGACCAAGTAAAAGTTCGCTCGCGGCATCGCCCCGCACGACGCCCTTCATTCTTGAACTTGACCGCCCTCGCTGGCGAAATGGCAAACGGTTAACAAGTCGAAAGCTCCCGGTGAGGAGCGTGTGTGTACACTGAAAAACCTTTTATGATATAGCCATCGTAAATGGTATAGCATATATGTTTGTGGTCGGTCGGTATGTGAATGGGTGCGCTGCGACCCATAGACGTCCCACTGCTGGGCACGGGTCTCCCCCACAGACACTGCTGCGGGAGGTCTAGAGCATACACCACGCTGCTCTGATGTGAATGGGTAAGCGCTGGTAAAACTTCCCAAGCCTCCCGTGCTTTTAGGGTACGTTTAGTCGTCGGTCCCGGTTGTTTTCTAGTGTAAAAAAAAAATTAAGTCTAAACCTTCAGATGGCATGAGAACATTTGGCACTTTTGTTTTAAGTTGAGTTGCACGTACTAGCCTAACGCAAAGGGTCATCGATTCAGAATAAAATAAATTAATCAAAAAAATAATTATCAGACATTGTCAGGTAACAAAGACTGACTAAGCTGTAAGCACTGTGACCTGTCAATTTCTCACCGCCTGAATTTCAGCGCAGTCGAGCATTAAATTGGTTTCCAAGACGGTGTCGCAAGCTCGCGAGTGAAGCCGTGAATTCAATTCAGCAGAGACGGTAGTCTGTGGGTACTGAGGTTTGGGGTCCAAATTACTGTGAGTTTTTCATAAATTTTACATATATGGAAAATCGTTTTCTATGTTAGGAAGTTTTTTCGATAGTTATGACGATCTAACCTTTTTTTTGTATCGGGGGGAAATCTTCAAAAGATACCCAGCCTCAGGGGGTAGAGGCTGCGGTATGTGAGATTTTTACTCACTAAAACCCCCTCGTTAGCCATCCTGCGCATCTGGAGAGGAGTCGCTGATCTCGGTGTCCTAAACGACCTAAGTGCACCAGCGGGAAACCACACATTTTCAACCGAAACATAATTACTTTAAAAACAGTAATTAAATGTTAGAAATAATACTTAGTGCCTTGAGTAGCATTGGTGCTGTCCCGGGCGAAGTCTTTATAGGACCAACCTACATGATATCTAGCTTGTATTTCCCTGACGGTGTACATTTGCAAAAGAGCTAGTAGGTACACCTTCTTTTCAAAAGTTTTTATGTAAAAGTAGAGTTTTATGTAGAACTTGCATCACCACCCATTCACTGCCACTCATGACAACTGTGACTGACTTTGAAAAAGATTCAAATACGGACTGGGATGGTTGGTCCAGTTAGTTGAGAGAGTTAGTTATTTATAATCTAAGGTTAGTTCATTAGTCGGTTAGTTCGTTAGTGGGTATGAGGACTGGGGACTGTTAGTGATAGTTAGTCCTGTTAATTAAGAGAGAGATAAGAGAGATAAGAGAATGTTTTATTGGGAACTCTAGAATTTACATAATATATGTACTTGATTAACTTAAATATTAAGCATATAAAAGAAAAGTTACTTAAGAGTGAGCCCTGACTTCTAGTGAAGCGTGAGCTGAGTACTAGAAGCCAGTCTCTTCCCAACGTAGAAGCTTAATTAATTAGTGCTAAAATCTAAGTCTAAATCTAATTTATATATTATGTACTTATTATTAATAATTTGGTATTCTATCAAAAGTAAAAAGAAAAAGAAAAGAAAAAAAAAAAAAGAACTATGTCTCTCTGGCCCTATTCGTGTGTGTGTGTGTGTGTGTGTGTGTGTGTGTGTGTGTGTGTGTGTGTGTGTGTGTGTGTGTGTGTGTGTGTGTGTGAGAGAGTGTGTGTGGATGTGTGAGTTGGTGCGGGTGCGTATTGTTGTTGCCATCCAGTAAATCATATATGACATTATATTAGGTTGGGGAAAAAGTTTCTTCGCATTTTTTATGAAAATTCCAAACTATTTTTAATATAGTTTATTTACATTTAACTAAAGTATGTAGGTACCATTTTGTTCGATAACTTTTTGCCATCTTGTAGGTAGGGACATGATCCCATTCCTATAGAAATTTTGGGACTTCTGATCAAAATACCGCGACAAGTGGTTTTGGCAGTCCTCTCGTGATGTTAACCTGACACTGCCTAAAGAATTATGAATAGACCGAAACAGGTGGAAATCTGAAGGTGCAAGGTCAGGACTATACGGCGGATGCATTAACACCTCCCAGCCAAACTCTCTTAATTTTTGCTGAGTGGCTAAAGATGTGTGAGGTCTAGCGTTATCATGATGAAAAACCACACCCCTTCTGTTGATTAATTCCGGCCGCTTTCTCTCAACTTCTTGCTTTAATCTCATCAGTTGTTCGCAGTAGAGTTCAGAATCGATGGTCCTGCCTGGTGGTAACAGCTCATAATGAATAATGCCCTTCCAATCCCACCACACACACAGCCATCACCTTGTTGCAAGTTAACCCGGGTTTCGCCACAGTCTGTGAAGCCTGACCGGCCTTTGACCACGACCTTTTTCGCACGTTCTTGTCGTACGTGATCCACTTTTCATCACCAGTTATCAGCTTCTTCAAAAATGGTTCGGTTTCATAACGTCGTAATAAAGAATCACAAATGAGTACACGGTTTATTAGGTTTCTTTCAGTGAGCTCGTGAGGTACCCAAATATCGAGCTTTTTTGTGTACCCGGTTTTTTTCAAATGCACCAAAACTGTTTTGTGGTCAATTCCCAGTTCTTCAGCTACGTCGTAACTACTGACATGCCGATCTTGCTCCACTTTTTCAAAAATGACACCCATTTTATCCGTAATTGGGCGACCAGAGCGACGTGCATCTTTGACATCAAAATTTCCGGATTGAAAACGCTTAAACCAAATTTGTGCTACTCTCACAGACACTGCACTAGGTCCATAAACGTCGCAAATTTTTTTCGCGGCTTGCGTTGCATTTTTACCTTTTTTGTAGTAAAATTTTAAAATGTATCGAATTTCTTCATTAGATTCACTCATCTTGGCGGTACGAAAAACAAATGAAAATCACACATTTTCCTAATATGAATTTGGAATTATGTTCTTTAAAATTTAAACTTTCAATGATACCAAAACCAGCCAGATACAAATAGTATAGCCAAAGAGTTTTTATTACAAGTTCCTACATACTATAATGCGAAAAGACATTTTCCCCAACCTATTATATTACACATTAGTGTTTTTTATTAAATTTTCTGCCTCATCATAACTTAAAGATTTTAACCATTCTAAAATTAGTTCTTTAATTGGTAAGTAATAGTCCAGTTAGTAATTGTTAAAAAAGAGTCTCGTTTCAAGTAAGCCACAGATGTGTTACTGCCATTGAAGACTAAGATTAAGACCACACCTTTTCAAGGGGACACGGTAGAAATGGTACAAGGTACCGTGGCGGGCAGTGGTACTGCCCCGGGTGAACTCTATATGGAACAAAATAGGTTTCATATAAAACTTATTTCGGTTCCCTATATGCGTTACCACCTTATACCACCAAAAAATGTTCACCAAACACAAATCCAACTCCGAACTACTATTGAACATTTCGAAGTCTCTATCAGTCGGCTCACCTCTACACCACTGAAACACCAAAAATAAACCTTGACAGGTGTCCATAACCTTGACCATGGCGGACTTCCGTTTGCGGTGCGAGCGAGAGGCACCGCGCGAGCGGGACGGGCGATGGAAAGTGTGCCGTGGCCGACATAGGCGCGCCACATCCGCGAACGCCGCATGGGAACTGCCGATACATACAACATTATGTTGTCTGGCCTTTACGGCGATTTGCATGTCGACGGTAACTGCAACCTGCAACCTAACCGACCACTGTTCGGGCACCTTCTCTCTGAAGAGACTCTTCTCAGTGCAGAGTTGTGGTAGCGACCTGTACTCCAGAACCCTCTACAAGTTGACAGAGGGGATAGATAATTGGATGTTTTTAGACTACCTAAGGTTACTGACATCTGGACATTCGAATTTGGTCACACATCTAACGAAACAGCAAAGGAAAAACACCATGCCCCATGGTGTGGCTGATTGTGTGGTATTAGTAGGGGAGCCCAAGAGGGGATTTTGCGGGATACTCAAGCGCGTAAGTTTAATATACAGTGGGATACCTTGTACCCGGTTAAGTACCTCCACCAAATATGAGCCCCATATATAAATGGGGCCGTCAAGGATAAAGGATCAGATTAGTAAAAAAAAATTTGTCATCAGAAATTCTTGAGCGCGTCAGATTAAGGTAGGGTGAGTTAATTACATGCTAAAAAGTGTATATTCCACTAATCTTACAATTTGAGAGTAACGTAAAGAAAGGGGAGGGCTACAAAGTTGTAAAAAAAAAACGTCATCTCGGCATTCTCCAGCGTGACTAAATTTATTTTTATTTTAAAGGAAATAATTCAAGGATAACGAAAAATATACAATCTGACGATTTCCACAAGCCGAAGTAACAAAAATTCGTCGATAAAGTTAAATGCGTGCAGCTGCGTGATGCCTATATTCCCCTCTCCGTGTTTCTATTCCTCTCTCACTTATTTCTCTATCTATTATGCTTCATTAATCTCGTGCTTTGGTCCCATGCCATTACTAATTTAAATTTATTTTCTAGTAAACTACTGCTGCTTTTAAAGTAAAAAATACTGTATGAAGCTGACTCTATAGGGAATCAATCTATGTTAAAAGTAAAGTACAAAATTAATCCAAAAGGTATAAAAAAAATATTGACCTTGACATTGCGGGTAAACAGGCTTAGGACTATTTCGTTCAAACAAAATTCAAATAACGTCATTGTTTACAAAATGCAACAAAATCCAACGGGAAATTCAAAACGCAAACCATTTTGTGCTTTATTACCAAGATTTAACGTAGACTTTCTTTTGCTACTCTTTCGATTCCCGCTTGCTCTTTCTTATCACACTCGCAACGCGCAGCGGGAACGACTATCTCTCTCTCGACTCTCTTTCACAAGGGAGCGATGCATCTTTTTACTCATCTATTCTGTGCCGGATTGAGTTCATCCAAAATGAATCTTATGATTAGGATATAAAGATATAGTTTAGAAACTGGCGAGCGAGAGATATACTCTCTCTTTGGGCAGGATTATATATCATTTAAACTTAAGAACATACTCATTTTTATTTCTGAGATTTTCAATAAATAATGTTCAATGATTTAAAATTTTTTTTTTTGTCAGATTAGGCGAATCCTTATAGATAATCGTTAGATTATGAGACAGCATGTCTAGGACATAATGATGAACCATATATATCTTAATCTGACGCGCTTGAGTATTTCAAAATGGCGATTTTTTTTTGCACATCACAATAATGGCCGCGAGTTTGCGTCACATCGAAATCGTCAGATTATTGAATGAGAGCTTTTTTTAGGTTCACATAACATCCTCCTAGAAAATCTGACGCGCTTTTTTTTTTTCATTTTCAACCCTTACGTGCGACCACCCGCATAATGCAAACGATCAGATTAACATACGTACAATATTAAAAATACGTAGAACATTGATGCTATCAATATCTGACGCGCTCAAGTATGCCCATGCATCTGTTTTTTTTTACATATTTGAAGATCTATAGCCGCTCCCCCCACGGATGAAAAGGTACACATTATAAAACATTTTTTTCTTCTTATCATCTAAGCTTTCAACCCAATAAGTCTCTATGACGCTCGAGTAAACACCCATTTAGCATCGTGGGCTCCCCTACTATATAGGGATGTTTCGACTTCCATCTAAACCTTGAGTGACGTCCGTAGTTATGTTTTTGTTTTAGTGCGAATTGCATGTGGCCGGAACGTGTGGTGATAGATTTTAGATAGATATTATGATATCGATATAAGCTACAACCGCTACAACCCATAGACGTCCCACTGCTGGGCACGGGTCTCCCCCACAGCTGCGGGAGGTCTTTGACAAGGCTTAGCGACTGTTTCCACTGTTGAAAACAACCGGTACCGACGGCTTAACGTGCCCTCCGAAGCACAAAAGCCTGGTGTTCAGTTTGGAAAAGAAGATAATACGGTATTCCACATCCACAGAAGACTGACTCTGGAAAATGATACCTGATGCCTTAGTTATTGTCTGTAGTTATGGACTGGTAGGTTATCGTTTTAATAAACGTTGTAGCATAGATTTAAACAAATTTAGATAGAAACAAGCTATTAAACATCATCTGCTTAAACACCGGGAATACATGAGAAGCCTGCTTAATACACACATCCCTTATTTATGGCTCTTCATACAGAAAATTAACCTTACTCGTATTGTTTAATACACCTAGATAGTTTAGATCTCAGGTCTTCGTAATTGAAAAATACTGTTGGCAGAACTAATTGAATCCGAAGGCTTATTTATGGTTTACACAGTTATTTAGAGCTATATTATATGGTGTGGTTTCCGGTTACACTTCTTTAGAGGGGACCTTCTTAGTCGTCAAGGGTAGCAACACATTTGTAACTGACTTGGAACCAGACTCATACTAACAATTGCTAACTGGACATTTACTAGCACCAACTAACAGGACTAACTACCGCTAACAGTCCCCAGTCCTCATACCCACTAACGAACTGACCAACTAATGTTCTAATTAATTCTTTCAGCTAACTGGACTAACCATCTCAGTCCCTATTTGAGTCTTGTTCAAAGTCAGTCACAGTTGTCATGGGCGGCAGCGGATGGGTGCTGCTGCAAGCTCGTTTGCTATCTTATATCCATAAAAATAAAAAATAAATAAAAAAATGATAGCATAACACCAAGAATATGGACTAATAATAGGTTGATACGCAAGTTATATCTATAAAGAACGAATCAGTCACAGACGAAACATCGGACACAAATTAATAAAGAAATGCAAATTTTCCTTCGCATTGAATACGATATGAGATCAAAGCGCACCGTTAGTTGCCGGCAATTAACTGGCAGTTAATTGTTATTAAAGTGCTGTTAATAACACTGGCTGTGATTTACAAATTATATTATGCATGTCGGAGTAAACGGGGCCTGTGGATGCGGCGTGGATAGCAGAACATATAACAGATCGCTCGGCAACGAGCTTCAAACATTGTTTGTGATTGTTGAACATAAGCTATGATAAAACAAACTTAAAATAGGTAATTATTTAAACTAATTGACACTCACTCCCCGCCGTGGAACAGAAACAGAAAACAATTCAACATCCATACATATCCCGAGTTATATTATTATTATAGTATATTTAACGTTGGTGTTTTTTAGTTCGTTATTAAGTAAGTAATATGAACTCGTTTTAATCTTAATTTAAAAA
Source organism: Carterocephalus palaemon (assembly GCA_944567765.1). Lineage (NCBI taxonomy): Eukaryota > Metazoa > Arthropoda > Insecta > Lepidoptera > Hesperiidae > Carterocephalus > Carterocephalus palaemon. The sequence goes on from OX155641.1 coordinate 549,994, forward strand.
AAAAAATCTCATCTACGTGCCGCAACTTTTTTCTGTTTGACTAGTAGAAAATACATTAAGCATTAATTCTGCACATTGCACAATTCTTTAGAAGAGTCAATAAAGTTGTAAAAATAAATAAATTTTATTCAAGACAAATGTGCTTCTTCGCACTGGGGCAGCGTGGCAATAAAGAGATATGGCTGTAAGGTGAGACAGAGCCGTGATGCGTGAAAAGTCTTTGCTTTTAGTGCGTGGCATGAGCACGTATGTATTTCTATAACTGAAAATATTCAGTTACTGGCCACACAGTTAGTTGCTAACCCTATTGGCAGTTTAAATTTACAAAGGTATCCAAAATAGCTTAAATACAGCTATGCTATGTAACCAACCTGAGGCCCTACCTTCAAAGGCTGACGTATTTTACAATTTTAACTGAATTAACAATTTTTTCTATATCAAAACTTCCATCAAACATTTACCGAGTAACCACGGATGCGATCGTGCTATAACGAATATACTTTAAGCTGTCATATAAGGTTCTTTTGTTAAGCGTGTCTAATCACCTCATAGCGAAATAAATTATTTGACTTTGACTTTGAAAGGTTATAAGTACCTACTATAAGCTCAGAGCAATGAGGCCTTTATAAACAAAGCACTTAGATATATGACTCAAAAACATCTTCTACTTAACTGAATTAAAATTCATACATAGTATATCAGCGTATGTAACGGGCATCCCGCATGCGGGGACCGGGGGACCCAGTGGGAGGAGGTGGGGGGGCTAGGAAAGTAAAAGTCATCGTTGCAGGAATAACTGTAAACGTGTTCGCTCTCGAACACCGCGTGACACACTTACCGTGCTTTGAATTGATTTTAGTTTTCCTATGAATTCGCTTGGCTTCAGAATGTATACGTTTGATGATAATGATCATTCAGATGTGACTAGAAGACGTAATACTTTTTTTAATTCAGTAAACGTTACTTTGAGAGTGCATGGACGTTGCAAGCTTATCGTCTAGTTTTTTATTTGTTTCACAAATTAAATCGTCACTTCCTAGATCTGTTCCCGTTTACTTGGGGTCGGCCATCCGTGTCCTCATTTCATTGTACACGATTTTGATTCAAGATTCAAGATTCATTTATTAGTAAAGTTCTTATATTTAACGAATTCCATCAATTTTAACGACTCTGTGGCATGCAAATATACTTAATTAACAATATCAAATTAATTATTTGTCATCAAAGAAAAAGAAAAAAAAAATTATTATCATTATTAAATTCATATCATACAATTTAATTCGAGTTTTATGTTAGAGAATGTTATGTTTTTGCTCAAGTTAAGTATTGGTTTGTTTTAGGTTTTTTTTGTCAGTTTTGTGCAGTTGCCCTTTGATCTTGAGGGGCATTTTCCTATAACACATTGCACCTGTAAGTAGTCTTTTTTTCATCTATCTAGTTGTTCTATGAGCATAATCACAATCAATCAACTTCATTGAAAATACACGACATATCTTCTGTCTTGATTATTAGGTCGTTTCATTCAAGTGCCTCTATCTAGTAGTTAAATTTTTGCTGATGCTCTTTTACTTGGTCTGCGATCAGAACTACATCGTCTGCGTAGCCATGTAACCATTAAGTGAAATAATTTATAAACGTGAATCAGTTCTTTCAGACACTAGCCGAATACACTGTTTTTTTTATGAATTTTTTGGGTCGGTATGTTTTTTTTATGAAATTTTTGGGTAGAGAATGAAGAACAATAAGGAGAACCTAAGAACGAAATAGTTCAATGTAAGTACAGATAAAATAATATACTACGTACAATGTAAGTAATAGTCCTAATCTAAACTATAAATAATATGTAGGGCTATCTACTTCCTGCTATGTTGCTGCCCCAGCAGTCAGTACAAATCTATAAAGTCCTCATTGCTCTGAGGCACCGTTTTTAATCGTTATTTATACAATTCTAAGGTAGTAGTTTAGTTTTTTATGCTTATATATATCCCATCGCTCCTAAAGCACCACACTGTCCTATTGTAGAAAATGTCGCTCCCTTAAGTGATACAATTTTAGGCTGTTCAAATTTTAAATTGCAATAATCATTCAAAGTTATTACTGGCAGTCAGGACTAGCCTACTAATACTAGCACTACTAATAACAAGCAGTGGTGTGACGCGGCGGAACCGGCGGCGCGGCGGTGCGCGCCCGCGACGTCGGCACTGGGTCACGAAACAAGGTCGCGCCATTTCTCCGCCGCGCTGGCTGCGTAGGCGCATCGTCGCGGGTACGGCACGACATCGGCCGAGATACGAATGTCTAGTATTAGAATCAAATGGAATTCTATCGGATTTGTCGAAGCGCAGCAACCAATAGTGGCAAAATTTCATGGGAACTCCGTGCTATGAAGGACATGTTAAGCCAAAAATAATCTTTAAGCCGTATAAGTTCTTCGGGTGGATTAAAAACATTCTATACTGGGTTGGCCACTAACTCTTGACCAATACGCCTTGGACCAGCGTGGAGTGTCCTCTTGACATCCTTCAGTTGTTGCTGTGGGAGTCACAGTGGAGATACGGTAATCTGTTCATATGGTTTATTTATACTTCTTTTCTAATTGCAAATTTCTTTTAATTTTTCTTTTTCACTTTTTATTGACCTCTACCTTACTCTTACCATCAACATTGATTGACTGGCAGAGAATGCCTTCTGGCATTAAATCCGCCCATTGTAGAATCCAGATTCAGGTTTGGTTAGCTTAAAATATAAAAATAATAACTGCTGGAAAAGGATATTAAAAGTCGAAATAGAAAGAACGAAATAAATACAAAAAATAAATATTACCTACTCGGTAGGTTCACGTAAGTTTAATTTACATATTAATTCGTGAAAATAAAAATAACACAATAGTTATGTGTGAGTAAACCAGCGAATTCTAATACAAAATAAAACTGTGATTCGGGGAGAGATAAACGGTTTACCGAGAATGCCATATTTCCTCATGCTTCCGCGACATGCATAGAGATAGTAAACGTAACAGCGCAGCGCTAGAATTAATGACTGCCTAGAACTACTTGAGCTATAGGTGTGGATGTTCATAATTTATGAACCAACTGAACTTGTTACATGCTTTGGGACCTCCTTAGCCCACGCATTCGTCAGTAGGTATCCCACTTGAATCGGGCCTCTTACAATTACTAAATGGAAAATTATTAACCACAAGTAACAGTTTTAGTTTTATTAGTGACATTTTACTAACCGCCCTGCCCCTTTAATTCTCATACCTACTAAAGAACTGACCGTCTCATGTTCATAATAACATCCTATACTTCAAAGTTTGTCACAGCTGTCACGGGCGGCGGCGGTTGGGGGTGCTGCAAGCTCGTCTGCTACAACACTACTTCTGTCTTGATTGTCACCTCGTACGGTGCACGCGCTAATTTCTAGGTCACGGGTTAATGAATACTCCCACTGAGCGAATGACGATGTAGGATTCGTTGATTTACATTTGAACCGCTGCCTACGACAATAGCAGGAGGACATGATGTCAGTGAACTTAGCATATCATGTCCCAGCATATCATGAATAAAAGTGAGTTCTGTTCGCATGCAGATTAGTTCTATAGTTCCTGATACTTTTTAAGAATAGTTCAATCGATTTTGCCTAAAAAACATCGATTAAAAAAATGATTTGCTAACTTCCCGTGGCAAATCATTTTCTCGTAGGACAGATAAAAATGATAGTACTCATTGCACGAAGTTAAGTTCTATAGTTCCTGATACTTTTTAGCGATAGTTCTGTCAATTGAACCGAAAAAAAAAATGTATAAGAATAGAAATAGTAAGAGTTAAAATTACGAAAAAATACTCTTAAAAATAATATTAAGCACCCTTAGACGCTGGAACTATTCGCTTTTCAAAGAATACGCAGTAGAACTATCATTTAGAACACAGAACTTGCCCAGAACTATCCATCGAAAGCCAGCATATCATGGCAGTGGAGTCAAAATTAAATCAAAATTACGAAAATCTCTCTTAAAAATAATATTAAGCACACATAGACGCTGGAACTATTCGCTTTTTAAAGAATGCGCAGTAGAACTATCATTTAGAATACAGAACATGACCAGAACTAACCTTCGAAAGCCGGCATATCATGGTAGAAGAGTTAAAATTAAATCAAAATTACGAAAATCTCTCTTAAAAATAATATTAAGCACCCTTAGACGCTGGAACTATTCGCTTTTCAAAGACTACGCAGTAGAACTATCATTTAGAACACAGAACATGACCAGAACTATCCATCTAAAGCCAGCATATCATGGCAGTAGAGTCAAAATTAAATCAAAATTACGAAAATCTATCTTAAAAATAATATTAAGCAGCCTTAGATGCTGGAACTATTCGCTTTTCAAAGAATACGCAGTAGAACTATCATGTAGAACACAGAACATGCCCAGAACTAACCTTCGAAAGCCAGCATATCATGGCAGAAGAGTTAAAATTAAATCAAAATTACGAAAATCTCTCTTAAAAATAATATTAAGCAGCCGTAGACGCTGGAACTATTCGCTTTTAAAAGGATACGCAGTAGAACTATCATGTAGAACACAGAATATGCCCAGAACTAACCTTCGAAAGCCAGCATATCATGGTCGTAGAGTTAAAATTAAATCAAAATTACGAAAATATCTCTTAAAAATAATATTAAGCACCCTTAGACGCTAGAACTATTCGCTTTTCAAAGAATACGCAGTAGAACTATCATTTAGAACACATAACATGCCCAGAACTATCCATCAAAGGCCAGCATATCATGGCAGTAGAGTCAAAATAAAATCAAAATTACGAAAATCTCTCTTAAAAATAATATTAAGCAGCCGTAGACGCTGGAACTATTCGCTTTTAAAAGGATACGCAGTAGAACTATCATTTAGAACACAGAACATGCCCAGAACTAACCTTCGAAAGCCAGCATATCATGGCAGAAGAGTTAAAATTAAATCAAAATTACGAAAATCTCTCTTAAAAATAATATCAAGCAGCCGTAGACGCTAGAACTATTCGATTTTAAAAGGATACGCAGTAGAACTATCATGTAGAACACAGAACATGCCCAGAACTAACCTTTGAAAGCCAGCATATCATGGCAGAAGAGTTAAAATTAAATCAAAATTACGAAAATCTCTCTTAAAAATAATATTAAGCACACATAGACGCTGGAACTATTCGCTTTTTAAAGAATGCGCAGTAGAACTATCATTTAGAATACAGAACATGACCAGAACTAACCTTCGAAAGCCAGCATATCATGGTAGAAGAGTTAAAATTAAATCAAAATTACGAAAATCTCTCTTAAAAATAATATTAAGCAGCCGTAGACGCTGGAACTATTCGATTTTAAAAGGATACGCAGTAGAACTATCATGTAGAACACAGAATATGCCCAGAACTAACCTTCGAAAGCCAGCATATCATGGCAGAAGAGTTAAAATTAAATCAAAATTACGAAAATCTCTCTTAAAAATAATATTAAGCAGCCGTAGACGCTGGAACTATTCGCTTTTAAAAGGATACGCAGTAGAACTATCATTTAGAATACAGAACATGCCCAGAACTATCCATCGAAAGCCAGCATATCATGGCAGTAGAGTCAAAATAAAATCAAAATTACGAAAATCTCTCTTAAAAATAATATTAAGCAGCCGTAGACGCTGGAACTATTCGCTTTTAAAAGGATACGCAGTAGAACTATCATTTAGAACACAGAACATGCCCAGAACTAACCTTCGAAAGCCAGCATATCATGGCAGAAGAGTTAAAATTAAATCAAAATTACGAAAATCTCTCTTAAAAATAATATCAAGCAGCCGTAGACGCTAGAACTATTCGATTTTAAAAGGATACGCAGTAGAACTATCATGTAGAACACAGAACATGCCCAGAACTAACCTTTGAAAGCCAGCATATCATGGCAGAAGAGTTAAAATTAAATCAAAATTACGAAAATCTCTCTTAAAAATAATATTAAGCACACATAGACGCTGGAACTATTCGCTTTTTAAAGAATGCGCAGTAGAACTATCATTTAGAATACAGAACATGACCAGAACTAACCTTCGAAAGCCAGCATATCATGGTAGAAGAGTTAAAATTAAATCAAAATTACGAAAATCTCTCTTAAAAATAATATTAAGCACCCTTAGACGCTGGAACTATTCGCTTTTCAAAGACTACGCAGTAGAACTATCATTAAGAACACAGAACATGACCAGAACTATCCATCGAAAGCCAGCATATCATGGCAGTAGAGTTAAAATTAAATCAAAATTACGAAAATCTCTCTTAAAAATAATATTAAGCACCCTTAGACGCTGGAACTATTCGCTTTTCAAAGAATACGCAGTAGAACTATCATTTAGAACACAGAACATGCCCTGAACTATCCATCGAAAGCCAGCATATCATGGCAGTAGAGTCAAAATTAAATCAAAATTACGAAAATCTCTCTTAAAAATAATATCAAGCAGCCGTAGACGCTAGAACTATTCGATTTTAAAAGGATACGCAGTAGAACTATCATGTAGAACACAGAACATGCCCAGAACTAACCTTCGAAAGCCAGCATATCATGGCAGAAGAGTTAAAATTAAATCAAAATTACGAAAATCTCTCTTAAAAATAATATCAAGCAGCCGTAGACGCTAGAACTATTCGATTTTAAAAGGATACGCAGTAGAACTATCATGTAGAACACAGAACATGCCCAGAACTAACCTTTGAAAGCCAGCATATCATGGCAGAAGAGTTAAAATTAAATCAAAATTACGAAAATCTCTCTTAAAAATAATATTAAGCACACATAGACGCTAGAACTATTCGCTTTTTAAAGAATGCGCAGTAGAACTATCATTTAGAATACAGAACATGACCAGAACTAACCTTCGAAAGCCAGCATATCATGGTAGAAGAGTTAAAATTAAATCAAAATTACGAAAATCTCTCTTAAAAATAATATTAAGCAGCCGTAGACGCTGGAACTATTCGATTTTAAAAGGATACGCAGTAGAACTATCATGTAGAACACAGAATATGCCCAGAACTAACCTTCGAAAGCCAGCATATCATGGCAGAAGAGTTAAAATTAAATCAAAATTACGAAAATCTCTCTTAAAAATAATATTAAGCAGCCGTAGACGCTGGAACTATTCGCTTTTAAAAGGATACGCAGTAGAACTATCATTTAGAATACAGAACATGCCCAGAACTATCCATCGAAAGCCAGCATATCATGGCAGTAGAGTCAAAATAAAATCAAAATTACGAAAATCTCTCTTAAAAATAATATTAAGCAGCCGTAGACGCTGGAACTATTCGCTTTTAAAAGGATACGCAGTAGAACTATCATTTAGAACACAGAACATGCCCAGAACTAACCTTCGAAAGCCAGCATATCATGGCAGAAGAGTTAAAATTAAATCAAAATTACGAAAATCTCTCTTAAAAATAATATCAAGCAGCCGTAGACGCTAGAACTATTCGATTTTAAAAGGATACGCAGTAGAACTATCATGTAGAACACAGAACATGCCCAGAACTAACCTTTGAAAGCCAGCATATCATGGCAGAAGAGTTAAAATTAAATCAAAATTACGAAAATCTCTCTTAAAAATAATATTAAGCACCCTTAGACGCTGGAACTATTCGCTTTTTAAAGAATGCGCAGTAGAACTATCATTTAGAATACAGAACATGACCAGAACTAACCTTCGAAAGCCAGCATATCATGGTAGAAGAGTTAAAATTAAATCAAAATTACGAAAATCTCTCTTAAAAATAATATTAAGCACCCTTAGACGCTGGAACTATTCGCTTTTCAAAGACTACGCAGTAGAACTATCATTAAGAACACAGAACATGACCAGAACTATCCATCGAAAGCCAGCATATCATGGCAGTAGAGTTAAAATTAAATCAAAATTACGAAAATCTCTCTTAAAAATAATATTAAGCACCCTTAGACGCTGGAACTATTCGCTTTTCAAAGAATACGCAGTAGAACTATCATTTAGAACACAGAACATGCCCTGAACTATCCATCGAAAGCCAGCATATCATGGCAGTAGAGTCAAAATTAAATCAAAATTACGAAAATCTCTCTTAAAAATAATATCAAGCAGCCGTAGACGCTAGAACTATTCGATTTTAAAAGGATACGCAGTAGAACTATCATGTAGAACACAGAACATGCCCAGAACTAACCTTCGAAAGCCAGCATATCATGGCAGAAGAGTTAAAATTAAATCAAAATTACGAAAATCTCTCTTAAAAATAATATTAAGCAGCCATAGACGCTGGAACTATTCGATTTTAAAAGGATACGCAGTAGAACTATCATGTAGAATACAGAATATGCCCAGAACTAACCTTCGAAAGCCAGCATATCATGGTCGTATAGTTAAAATTAAATCAAAATTACGAAAATATCTCTTAAAAATAATATTAAGCAGCCGTAGACGCTGGAACTATTCGATTTTAAAAGGATACGCAGTAGAACTATCATTTAGAACACAGAACATGCCCTGAACTATCCATCGAAAGCCAGCATATCATGGCAGTAGAGTCAAAATTAAATCAAAATTACGAAAATCTCTCTTAAAAATAATATCAAGCAGCCGTAGACGCTAGAACTATTCGATTTTAAAAGGATACGCAGTAGAACTATCATGTAGAACACAGAACATGCCCAGAACTAACCTTCGAAAGCCAGCATATCATGGCAGAAGAGTTAAAATTAAATCAAAATTACGAAAATCTCTCTTAAAAATAATATTAAGCAGCCGTAGACGCTGGAACTATTCGCTTTTCAAAGAATACGCAGTAGAACTATCATTTAGAACACAGAACATGCCCTGAACTATCCATCGAAAGCCAGCATATCATGGCAGTAGAGTCAAAATTAAATCAAAATTACGAAAATCTCTCTTAAAAATAATATCAAGCAGCCGTAGACGCTAGAACTATTCGATTTTAAAAGGATACGCAGTAGAACTATCATGTAGAACACAGATCATGCCCAGAACTAACCTTCGAAAGCCAGCATATCATGGCAGAAGAGTTAAAATTAAATCAAAATTACGAAAATCTCTCTTAAAAATAATATTAAGCAGCCGTAGACGCTGGAACTATTCGCTTTTAAAAGGATACGCAGTAGAACTATCATTTAGAATATAGAACATGCCCAGAACTATCCATCGAAAGCCAGCATATCATGGCAGTAGAGTCAAAATTAAATCAAAATTACGAAAATCTCTCTTAAAAATAATATTAAGCAGCCGTAGACGCTGGAACTATTCGATTTTAAAAGGATACGCAGTAGAACTATCATGTAAAACACAGAATATGCCCAGAACTAACCTTCGAAAGCCAGCATATCATGGTCGTAGAGTTAAAATTAAATCAAAATTACGAAAATATCTCTTAAAAATAATATTAAGCAGCCGTAGACGCTGGAACTATTCGATTTTAAAAGGATACGCAGTAGAACTATCATTTAGAACACAGAACATGCCCTGAACTATCCATCGAAAGCCAGCATATCATGGCAGTAGAGTCAAAATTAAATCAAAATTACGAAAATCTCTCTTAAAAATAATATCAAGCAGCCGTAGACGCTAGAACTATTCGATTTTAAAAGGATACGCAGTAGAACTATCATGTAGAACACAGAACATGCCCAGAACTAACCTTCGAAAGCCAGCATATCATGGCAGAAGAGTTAAAATTAAATCAAAATTACGAAAATCTCTCTTAAAAATAATATTAAGCACCCTTAGACGCTGGAACTATTCGCTTTTCAAAGAATACGCAGTAGAACTATCATTTAGAACACAGAACATGCCCTGAACTATCCATCGAAAGCCAGCATATCATGGCAGTAGAGTCAAAATTAAATCAAAATTACGAAAATCTCTCTTAAAAATAATATCAAGCAGCCGTAGACGCTAGAACTATTCGATTTTAAAAGGATACGCAGTAGAACTATCATGTAGAACACAGAACATGCCCAGAACTAACCTTCGAAAGCCAGCATATCATGGCAGAAGAGTTAAAATTAAATCAAAATTACGAAAATCTCTCTTAAAAATAATATTAAGCAGCCGTAGACGCTGGAACTATTCGCTTTTAAAAGGATACGCAGTAGAACTATCATTTAGAATATAGAACATGCCCAGAACTATCCATCGAAAGCCAGCATATCATGGCAGTAGAGTCAAAATTAAATCAAAATTACGAAAATCTCTCTTAAAAATAATATTAAGCAGCCGTAGACGCTGGAACTATTCGATTTTAAAAGGATACGCAGTAGAACTATCATGTAAGACACAGAATATGCCCAGAACTAACCTTCGAAAGCCAGCATATCATGGTCGTAGAGTTAAAATTAAATCAAAATTACGAAAATATCTCTTAAAAATAATATTAAGCAGCCGTAGACGCTGGAACTATTCGATTTTAAAAGGATACGCAGTAGAACTATCATTTAGAACACAGAACATGCCCTGAACTATCCATCGAAAGCCAGCATATCATGGCAGTAGAGTCAAAATTAAATCAAAATTACGAAAATCTCTCTTAAAAATAATATCAAGCAGCCGTAGACGCTAGAACTATTCGATTTTAAAAGGATACGCAGTAGAACTATCATGTAGAACACAGAACATGCCCAGAACTAACCTTCGAAAGCCAGCATATCATGGCAGAAGAGTTAAAATTAAATCAAAATTACGAAAATCTCTCTTAAAAATAATATTAAGCACCCTTAGACGCTGGAACTATTCGCTTTTCAAAGAATACGCAGTAGAACTATCATTTAGAACACAGAACATGCCCTGAACTATCCATCGAAAGCCAGCATATCATGGCAGTAGAGTCAAAATTAAATCAAAATTACGAAAATCTCTCTTAAAAATAATATCAAGCAGCCGTAGACGCTAGAACTATTCGATTTTAAAAGGATACGCAGTAGAACTATCATGTAGAACACAGAACATGCCCAGAACTAACCTTCGAAAGCCAGCATATCATGGCAGAAGAGTTAAAATTAAATCAAAATTACGAAAATCTCTCTTAAAAATAATATTAAGCACCCTTAGACGCTGGAACTATTCGCTTTTCAAAGAATACGCAGTAGAACTATCATTTAGAACACAGAACATGCCCTGAACTATCCATCGAAAGCCAGCATATCATGGCAGTAGAGTCAAAATTAAATCAAAATTACGAAAATCTCTCTTAAAAATAATATCAAGCAGCCGTAGACGCTAGAACTATTCGATTTTAAAAGGATACGCAGTAGAACTATCATGTAGAACACAGAACATGACCAGAACTATCCTTCGAAAGCCAGCATATCATGGCAGTAGAGTCAAAATTAAATCAAAATTACGTAAATCTCTTTTTTCTTCTTTTCCTATTTTTCTTTTTTTTTCGCAATAATTCAATAGTTATTTCAAAATAAAAATTCAATTCAATAATTTTTGAATCCAGTACCGAAGACACGCCGACAACTCTCGAACAAACCCGACCGCGTGTGACGTCATAATGTTAGTTTTCACTCATTGCAGTTGATAGAAAAATAATGAATACAGTGTTTTGATCTATTTAATTTTGGTGTCATTGTTAAATATTTATAGGACGATGGACAAAAATGTATGGAACCTGGTACCGGCACCAATCGAAATGTATGATACACCGTTGGAAAGGTCTTTTAGTGTAGAATAACAATAACCAAGGCGCCAGTCCCAGTTTGGTGTCCGATCGGAGTAATCACTCCTTGAAAATTATTAATGTTTCCTAATAAAGTATTTAAATCAGGTCAATTTCTTCTCCATTTCGCCATAGTATTTATGTTTATTTTTTTAATATGAGGTTAAATAATAAGCGGTGACAGCCCAGTACATCTAACCCTAACTAACTAAGTACACATCGTGAGGAAACCTGCATGCCTGAGGGTTCTTCATATCGTTCTCTAAGGCATGTGAAGTCTGCCAATTCGCAGTTGGCCAGCGTGGTGGACTGAGGCCTATTCCCTCGCATTCTGAAAGGAGACACATGCTCAACAATGGGACAAAGAAAGGGTTGTGGTGATGTGGTTAAATAAAACATTGAATTTTAAATATCATTTTATTTATTTTTTATACAATACTTTTTTTATCTATTATTAAATACAAATAAAACTATAGGTCATACTTATTGTACATGTTTAACAGGACGACGCACGGTAGGTTCCTGCGCGCACATAATTTCTATTGTTTGGTACTTAGTGTTCGCTAGACACAAAGATTTCAATCTTCTCACACACTCGTCCTGCTAAACATGTACAATAAGTATGAACTATATTTTCATTTGTGTTTCATAATATTCATAGTTGAAGTTACCGGCTTACTCACGTGTGATTTGTGAAATCACATTAGTTTCGATCTATTACGATGATCATCTTCAGGAGTGAACGCGCTCTATTATATAATACATAAAAAAATATCGTATAAGAATAAATAAAATGATAAATAAAATTCAATGTTTTATTTAACCACATCACCACAAACATTTCTTTGTCCCACTGTTGAGCACGGGTCTCCTTTCAGAATGCGAGGGATTAGGCCTTAGTCCACCACGCTGGCCAAGTGCAAATTGGAAATAGGATATTTTCAAGCTTAAAATCAAGCCCATAAGTAATCACAATCGGTTAAAGTAAACTGGAGATATAAATCTTTATCTATTTGGAGCTAAAAATCCAGTATCTTCTGAAGCGTATATTTCAAAACGGACAGCTATTTCGGACATGCCGTCAGTCTAAGATCCCGTTATACAACGAACTTCACCGAGATTTTTATTTAATAAAACGTATTTTATATTCAATTCGTATGAGAACAAAAGTCACCGACATAGCTCTGAAGGCTAGCAAGTTGAAGTGGCAATGGGCGGGCCACATCTGCCGGAGGACCGACAATCATTGGAGTAAACGACTGCTCGAGTGGAGACCGCGAATAGGCAAACGTAGTGTGGGACGACCTCCTGCTAGGTGGCGCGACGATCTGCGCAAGGCGGCGGGGAGCAAGTGGATGAGAAGAGCCAATGGCCACATTCCAGCTCTATCATCAGACCCTGGTACCACATTGGACCAAAGCACTCGTGACGATGAATCAAACGAGCCCAAACTCGATAGGGTTGTTTCGTTTAACTACCGAGTTCCTATGGCCACCTTCCAACCGGAAGCCCATCATCATCAGCTCCATGTCATAATAGTTTTGCATTGTCATCCGATTTACACATACATGTGATAGCATAGGTTATTTATGTGTTTTTGAAGACAATTCTCAAAGAAGTTATGTAAAATTTTTTTACATTTTTTAAATTTTTTTACATTTCATAAAATCAAAGAAACGAAATCGATCTGCTCAGAATTAGCACAATATACTTTTGGTTACAATATTAATAATTTTAATGTATTTATTTACCTTGCAGCCTTCGATCAATACGATTATTGATCGAAGCTTATAACTAATATAAAATTGGGAATGCTATTTGACTATTTTTAAAATGACGGCAATTAATTCACAGGTTATCTAAATGTTGTATTTTATTACAATCAATGTAACTAAAATCAAAGTGCTGATAAATATCCTAATAAATGCTTATATTTACAGAATAGGCTATTCAAATGTTTTATCTTTGAAGTTGATACAAATCAGAAATATCATTTGACCCTTTTATGGTGTTAACAAGTGTTTCACGGAAGTTGTTCTGTATGTGGCTTATTAAATCAATGTAACAATGCAATTAAATAAGATGTCATAGTCACAATTTCTTAGATATACCTAAATGTATTAATTTTGCAAGTAGTGACTTTGTCTGTTGCGCCAGGGGTCGTGGGTTCGAATCCCACTCAGGACAAATATTCGTGTGACGAACACTTGTATTTGTTCTGTGTCTGGATGTCAATATTATCTATTTAAGTATGTATTTAAAAATATCTATGTATGTATATCAGTCTCTGACACCCATAACACAGGCTCGCGCCTACTTTGGGGTCAGATGGCCTACATGGATGGATATACATACATAGATATTTTTAAATACATACTTAAATAGATAATATTGACATCCAGACACAGAACAAATACAAGTGTTCGTCACACGAATATTTGTCCTGAGTGGGATTCGAACCCACGACCTTTGGCGCAACAGACAGGGTCACTACCGATTGCGCCAACGGGCCTGTGTTTATTTAAATATTATTTATTTATTATTTGTAGCGTAAATTAAAATGGTAGGTACATTGTCATTCGATATAAAAGGGCTTGCTGTGGTCTATCGGGGATCTTTTTGGTTCCGACCGTCACACCGAGAGCACATGCTGTAGTTCAGTAATTTAGTGTAAAGGCAAGTTGCTGGAAAGAGGATACCTCGATGTAAAAGTTAAGTATAATTATTTAACCATTTTGTTATAATAGTCCTTAATGTCATTATGCTTGACCAAATGGAAATATTGTTATGTATATTTGTTTTAACAACGAAACAAAATAAAAGCTTGTAATACAATTTACAGTCAATGGAACGGAACAACGATATTTCACGTTGGCAATGACTTGTATTTAATGATTTTTAACATGCTTTTATTAGGCCGACCTGTATGTAACTAACTATGTAATGGACCTAACTATGTACAGGATAGTTATTTTAGTTATAGTTAATTTAACCATCTTCCAAGTATCGTAGCGGAATGAAAATTGGCAGCTTTATGTAGTTCTGATGACAATACAATAATATGGTACTGTCGAACTGATCTAATGATGGAGCCGGAAGATATGAACTAGACATCATGATGGAACATCGTATCATAGCGATTTTTGGATTTCTTAGTAGTCTTGTAATGAACTTTGAACACGATTAGGTTTGAAGGTCTGATGATGAAGCCGGAAGATAGACACTGGTATTCCATGATGGAATATCGTATCATAGTCGTATTTGCACTTGTGAGAAAGGCCACGTAATGGAATTTGAACAAGATCAGGTTTCAAGGTTATATCAAAGACTAAAAAGTATAAAACTGAGAATATACTAAATTTAGAGAGATTAGAATATACTAAAAAGTATATTCTTCGAAAAGCGTCTAGGGGCTGCATAATATTATTTTTAAGAGAGATTTTCGTAATTTTGATTTAATTTTGACTCTACTGCCATGATATGCTGGCTTTCGATGGATAGTTCTGGTCATGTTCTGTGTTCTAAATGATAGTTCTACTGCGTAGTCTTTGAAAAGCGAATAGTTCCAGCGTCTACGGCTGCTTAATATTATTTTTAAGAGAAATTTTCGTAATTTTGATTTTATTTTGACTCTACTGCCATGATATGCTGGCTTTTGATGGATAGTTCTGGGCATGTTCTGTGTTCTAAATGATAGTTCTACTGCGTATTCTTTGAAAAGCGAATAGTTCCAGCGTCTAAGGGTGCTTAATATTATTTTTAAGAGATATTTTCGTAATTTTGATTTAATTTTAACTCTACTACCATGATATGCTGGCTTTCGAAGGTTAGTTCTGGGCATATTCTGTGTTCTACATGATAGTTCTACTGCGTATCCTTTTAAAATCGAATAGTTCCAGCGTCTACGGCTGCTTAATATTATTTTTAAGAGAAATTTTCGTAATTTTGATTTAATTTTAACTCTTCTACCATGATATGCTGGCTTTCGAAGGTTAGTTCTGGTCATGTTCTGTGTTCTAAATGATAGTTCTACTGCGTATCCTTTTAAAAGCGAATAGTTCCAGCGTCTACGGCTGCTTAATATTATTTTTAAGAGAGATTTTCGTAATTTTGATTTTATTTTGACTCTACTGCCATGATATGCTGGCCTTTGATGGATAGTTCTGGGCATGTTATGTGTTCTAAATGATAGTTCTACTGCGTATTCTTTGAAAAGCGAATAGTTCCAGCGTCTAAGGGTGCTTAATATTATGTTTAAGAGATATTTTCGTAATTTTGATTTAATTTTAACTCTACGACCATGATATGCTGGCTTTCGAAGGTTAGTTCTGGGCATATTCTGTGTTCTACATGATAGTTCTACTGCGTATCCTTTTAAAATCGAATAGTTCCAGCGCCTACGGCTGCTTAATATTATTTTTAAGAGAGATTTTCGTAATTTTGATTTAATTTTGACTCTACTGCCATGATATGCTGGCTTTAGATGGATAGTTCTGGTCATGTTCTGTGTTCTAAATGATAGTTCTACTGCGTAGTCTTTGAAAAGCGAATAGTTCCAGCGTCTAAGGGTGCTTAATATTATTTTTAAAAGAGATTTTCGTAATTTTGATTTAATTTTAACTCTTCTGCCATGATATGCTGGCTTTCGAAGGTTAGTTCTGGGCATGTTCTGTGTTCTAAATGATAGTTCTACTGCGTATCCTTTTAAAAGCGAATAGTTCCAGCGTCTACGGCCGCTTAATATTATTTTTAAGAGAGATTTTCGTAATTTTGATTTAATTTTGACTCTACTGCCATGATATGCTGGCTTTCGATGGATAGTTCTGGGCATGTTCTGTATTCTAAATGATAGTTCTACTGCGTATCCTTTTAAAAGCGAATAGTTCCAGCGTCTACGGCTGCTTAATATTATTTTTAAGAGAGATTTTCGTAATTTTGATTTAATTTTAACTCTTCTGCCATGATATGCTGGCTTTCGAAGGTTAGTTCTGGGCATGTTCTGTGTTCTAAATGATAGTTCTACTGCGTATCCTTTTAAAAGCGAATAGTTCCAGCGTCTACGGCTGCTTAATATTATTTTTAAGAGAGATTTTCGTAATTTTGATTTTATTTTGACTCTACTGCCATGATATGCTGGCCTTTGATGGATAGTTCTGGGCATGTTATGTGTTCTAAATGATAGTTCTACTGCGTATTCTTTGAAAAGCGAATAGTTCCAGCGTCTAAGGGTGCTTAATATTATTTTTAAGAGATATTTTCGTAATTTTGATTTAATTTTAACTCTACGACCATGATATGCTGGCTTTCGAAGGTTAGTTCTGGGCATATTCTGTGTTCTACATGATAGTTCTACTGCGTATCCTTTTAAAATCGAATAGTTCCAGCGCCTACGGCTGCTTAATATTATTTTTAAGAGAGATTTTCGTAATTTTGATTTAATTTTGACTCTACTGCCATGATATGCTGGCTTTCGATGGATAGTTCTGGGCATGTTCTGTATTCTAAATGATAGTTCTACTGCGTATCCTTTTAAAAGCGAATAGTTCCAGCGTCTACGGCTGCTTAATATTATTTTTAAGAGAGATTTTCGTAATTTTGATTTAATTTTAACTCTTCTGCCATGATATGCTGGCTTTCGATGGATAGTTCTGGGCATGTTCTGTATTCTAAATGATAGTTCTACTGCGTATCCTTTTAAAAGCGAATAGTTCCAGCGTCTACGGCTGCTTAATATTATTTTTAAGAGAGATTTTCGTAATTTTGATTTAATTTTAACTCTTCTGCCATGATATGCTGGCTTTCGAAGGTTAGTTCTGGGCATGTTCTGTGTTCTACATGATAGTTCTACTGCGTATTCTTTGAAAAGCGAATAGTTCCAGCGTCTAAGGCTGCTTAATATTATTTTTAAGAGAGATTTTCGTAATTTTGATTTAATTTTGACTCTACTGCCATGATATGCTGGCTTTAGATGGATAGTTCTGGTCATGTTCTGTGTTCTAAATGATAGTTCTACTGCGTAGTCTTTGAAAAGCGAATAGTTCCAGCGTCTAAGGGTGCTTAATATTATTTTTAAAAGAGATTTTCGTAATTTTGATTTAATTTTGACTCTTCTACCATGATATGCTGGCTTTCGAAGGTTAGTTCTGGTCATGTTCTGTATTCTAAATGATAGTTCTACTGCGCATTCTTTAAAAAGCGAATAGTTCCAGCGTCTATGTCTGCTTAATATTATTTTTAAGAGAGATTTTCGTAATTTTGATTTAATTTTGACTCCACTGCCATGATATGCTGGCTTTCGATGGATAGTTCTGGGCATGTTCTGTGTTCTAAATGATAGTTCTACTGCGTATTCTTTGAAAAGCGAATAGTTCCAGCGTCTAAGGGTGCTTAATATTATTTTTAAGAGTATTTTTTCGTAATTTTAACTCTTACTATTTCTATTCTTATACATTTTTTTTTTCGGTTCAATTGACAGAACTATCGCTAAAAAGTATCAGGAACTATAGAACTTAACTTCGTGCAATGAGTACTATCATTTTTATCTGTCCTACGAGAAAATGATTTGCCACGGGAAGTTAGCAAATCATTTTTTTAATCGATGTTTTTTTAGGCAAAATCGATTGAACTATTCTTAAAAAGTATCAGGAACTATAGAACTAATCTGCATGCGAACAGAACTCACTTTTATTCATGATATGCTGGGACATGATATGCTAAGTTCACTGACATGAGGACATGATTGTGCAACGGTGACAAGGGTTGCCCACCAGAACCCTGACACGCGGCCCTATGTTCATATTCTGCCTGCGTATTTACTAATACATTCTAATACAGTTTATTTATTTATTTATGTATGTATGTATATATGAATAAATGTATTTGTGTATAGTATAAGTATGTGAATTTTTGTATATGTGCTTAATATATTTCAATCTGAGTATAAATAGTTACTTACAGAAATTTATATTTACCTATGTATGAATCAGAATTTACCTACTGTATTAATATTACGTAGTGCACAAGATTTTTTTTTACTTCTATTTTTGTTCACCTGCCATAGCATTCTCACCAACACCCGGGGGAAAAAAATGACATATGGCATTATGTGTGTGCCGTTTGCAACCTTTAAGGTTTTTCAAAAATTTAAATAGATAAAAAATAAATTTACTAGGTACTAACTCCGTCCAAAAATATTCGTAACTCGAAAGATAACGTGACATAACTAATCGAATAACTCAACCTTAACTAATACATCTGTAACCCATCCCCCCTAACCCCCTGTGCTACATCTCTGACACACATAGCCCAAAATCAACCGGTTGTAACCCACATTTTCCATGATTAAATCGTGATAAAATCAACCTTAATACCCAGTGATAGAGTTTAATGAATGCGACACGGAATATCAGTGACAAACTAATTTAAAACGTATGCTTTTAGTATACGATTCGTTTTGGAATTTCCATTCCAATTAATTCAGAAACTGTACGTGGTGATTTGACGTGTGGCTACACGAATTTTGGACGTTTGAGATCCTCGAGCCGAATGGTACACGAAAATTACACTAAATGGCATAAAAAGCGGTTGGTGGTAAGTCAATGATAAATAAGAATATTAAAATTTAAAAAAAAAAAGCTTTTTACAACTTTTATTTTTATTTTCGTGCATTGTCATCGGAACCAAATATGTGTGCCAAATTTCAGCTCGATAGCTTAAGTGGAAGTGGGTGAAATATTGATTGCAAGATTCCAGAACATACATGAATACATACATACATACGAGTAAATTTAAATAAAAGCTTTTAAAAATACATAATATTTTCGATGGACTATTACGGCATAAAGCCTTCTATTCTTAGAGTAGACTCGAGCACTGGGTTCCTAAGATGCAAGCAAATGAAAATATTTATTTAACCGGACAACGGTGCTACAATGTTGTGGCAGATTAATGATGGGTAAGAAAAGTCTTCTACTGGAGAATAAGACTTCACGTAAAGATGACAGCAGGGGAAACGCTGGATTCAGAGACAGAGACCACAGTGTTTTCCACGTGCTCAAGCTCAGGAGGTGCATTACACCATTGGTAGGAGGTGGCCTACTGGTAAGAGTAGATGTGTTGTATCAAAGTGACCTACAGATGTTCTAGCATTACTCTTAGCGCAGTTGACCAGGAATCCAACCCGATGGCCCCAAAAATACCAGACTGGCAACCTGAGCTGGGCGCGCGGCTTCGTGGGCGATGTAAGCTTGTCGTGACACATACGAGCGACGTTTAGAACGCGCAGACCTTCGGCATTACGGCTAGGCTACTCGGCCCGGCGAGAATCAAACTGATAATAATTCATACCAGGTGTTTGCCAGACGAACGAGGTTTCGATCCATCCAGTCAAATGTTAGACTTATTCTGGAGCCAGATCTAATTTTGTTGGAATAACGTCTGTGCACGAGCTTAAAGTTATCATAAACGTATAAATGGCTTATTAGCTGCATATCTATATTGATATAATAATTCTATTAATTAAAATTTAAGATATTTGCGCTTAGTGAAAAAATTTCCAGGCATTCACTCAACACATTATTATTTTGAATGCTATCCAATCATCTTGTGAAGAGAAGCGAGCTTATGTAGATGTTTTTAAAAGTAAATCGAGCGTCGAACGCTCCGCCAGTGTGAAAGATCTTTATTCCGTTAAGCGCGCTGAATATTCTCTCAAAGCACGTCCATTGTATTGACTCAACACCACTCGATTTAATTACACAAGTAAGGTATGTAGTGCGCTACTTTATTGATTTTAAAATTATGAATGAAAATACTAAATTTATAAATTTTATATCTAGATAAAATACTATACTACTATATAATTATAGTTACGTGTACTTTGTCATTTTGAGAAGTCTGTTTTTTTGAGAATCCTGTCCTTTTCAGAATATTTCTTACCTAGAATATGTCCGTCCATGTGATAGGTACTCTGTCTTTCTGAGAATCTGTACTTATGCGAGTAAACCTTGCAAATTCCAGTTGCTCGAAGTAAGGATTTATGCTCGATGTATGCCAATATTTTTATATGAAGCATGACTGTGTAAAGTGAACACTTCTGCCTACCCCTTGAGAAGAGGTTTTCATACAAGAAACTAAAGCATGAGGTGTGAAGAAAAAACAATAATTTATTCAATCAACTTTATTTGCCAAACACACCGTCAACTAGGTACCTCAAAATACCACTTATTCAAAATTATTACCACAAAATATATCTATTTTGAAACGTAACGGGTTGAAAACGGAATACGCAATATTCACTATTGCAATTCAGTTTTACGCTTAATCGTACTCAATAAGAATTGAAAAAATATTATGAACTAAGAAAGTTATCAAACTAATCTAAAAATAAATCAATCACTGCATTCCAATATTAATTACATAAATAATTAACATGTGAATGCTTATAAAAATATAATATTGTCACGTAGGTGTAAAATTACATTAAAACACAGTATTTAAACGGCCAATATCGGATTCAATGACATTTGATAGATACCTACTAAGGCATAGTCTGTTAATAAAACAGAATGTTTGTCAAATTAAGATTTGATCTAATCTTTAATAATGCTCAGGTACTTCATTATAGTCGAAATTACCCAAATACTGCTCAACTGGGACGACTGAATATTTTTTTATTCAATATATTTTAAAAATTATGTAGACAGTTAATAAAACTAAATAGGTAGGTACTTTATAGTTAAGTAAACATGGCAAATTTTATCAAGGTAAGTTAGTACCAATACAAGTGATCGTGTAAAATAGTGTTCGTTGTATTTTATGAAATGTAACAAATACAAAGTTGTAGGTACATAAAGTTAATATTTTAAGAACAAAATATGTACGCTTCTCCGATCATAAAAGAAAACTTATTGGTAATAACCACAAATAAACTGTGGAACATGATTTAAACAAAATATGCTATCCATTCAGGAATTAATCTCTCATAATCGCAACAAAAATATTAAATCAATATTAACAGTATACTTACTAGAAAATGAACTGTAATTATTATTAATTATTATATGCTATATATAATATATAATAAACCAATTATATTTTAGTTAATATTAATAATCTACTCTTTACAGTAGAATTTTTATCGAAAATCGTTTTGTTTGCCGACGAGACATCACTTATATATAAAGTTAAACGCAGTTCACAAGTCAATGACTGGTTGATGCCAACAATCTTGTACTCATTCCAAAAAAAAAAAACCAAAATGAGTCAGATTTGATTTGCATAATGCAAAAATTCTGGTCCAAATGCTTGTCACTCTTAACAATGAAAAATTGCAATTTGTGGACCAAACGGTTTTCCTAGGGATTACCATTGGCTCTAAACTTCAGTGGGGAGCCCACATTGATGGTGTCTAGCAATTTAAGTTCTGCTGCTTACACTGTCAAGTATATAATGGAAACATGTATAGTGAAAAATAAATGAATCTAAATTTGAATCTATTTAATGGCACATACTCCTACCGCCATCTGTTGAGATCAATAAAAACTTACACATCAGGCCACGATATCCTCAGGACGCATACTATTTACATTGCGGTTTTGATTAATATACTCAAACTAAACACCACACCAAAAGCGGGCATCGAAAGTGCCGCTCACATAATGAAATATAATCTAACGCATTTCCAAACTTAAGCAAAGAGAGGATAAACTTTTAATTAACCCTAACAAATCATAAACATCAAAATCAAATGTAACAAAAAATTCTACTTAAAATTTTACTAAGTAGCAGTCTGATAAATGAAATGAAAATAATGAAAAACAATGGAGAAAAAAATAAGATCGATCTAACCATACTGTCTTTTAAGTTTCTGCTCCAAGGCAGCCCAGCTGGGGTCGAGGCGGGTGAGGTTGCGGTTGTAGTCGTACCCGTCGGCGACGACAGATGGCGTTGTTTCGCCGAAGCGCACGTAGTCCGGCAGCTCGGCGGAGGCGGGCCGGCGGCGGCGCCCGGCCGCGCGGAGGGTGCGCATCATTGCCGTTGACTTGAAGCGTTCTGTGAAACAATACATTATAATTAGAAAGAAAGAAAGAAAGAAAATCTTTATTTCGTCAATGTACATGATAAGAAATAAATGAACAAAAGAAAAATATAAGCCTAAGTTACAAGGAGACAAAATTCAGTTACAATATATATATAGCAAAATATAAATAGCAAAAAGTTAGTCGACATCACAGGAGACCGAAGAATTGGCAGCTATCTCGGACAAAGAAAGTCTAGCTATTCAAAGGGGGAACGCTGCCAGTATCTTCGGAACCTTGCCTAAAGGAGTCCCCTTTTTAATAATATATTTTAGTTATTATTTTATATTTTTTAAGGTTTTTTAGTTTTAGGTTCATTAATTAGTAAATTTATTGTAATTGGTTTATTATTATAATATTATGTTACAATATTAATATTACATTATAATCAATTTAAATATTTTCCAGTTACACTTTTATAGAGGCGATATCTCGTCCTGAAGTAACACAATATAATCTGTGACAGACTTGAAACAAGAATTGTGGTCAAAACATCATCGGTTCTTAACTTGACTCCATAAAAAACGGAGTCAAAGTAGGTAGTAAAATGGTACCCCTTAATTGACAATTTAAACATTGTTTTTACTGATATTCTGTGTTGGTTGCAACGATTTGCACATGTAGTGTACATTGAACGGCCTGAATATTATCTCAAAGCTGACAATATAATTATGTCAAAGCTAGATTTAAGAAATTCAATGTCACTTGCTGTTACGGTGAAGGACACATCGTGAGGAAACCTGCTTGCCTGAGAGTTCTTCATAATGTTATCGAAGGCATGTGAACTCTGCCAATCCGCACTTGGCCATGGTGGTAGACTAAAGGCTAATCCCTCCCATTCTGAGAGGAGACCCGTGCCCAGCAGTGGGACATAGAAAGGGTTGTGGTGGAGGTGGAAATTCATAGACAATCATTCGTTGCTCGCTAACTCTCCAGGCAGACTTACCGCAGCAAGTGCGCACACTTACCCTCAGGGGAGGTGAGCGGGCAGTACTTGAGCGTATGCGCGTGGTCGCCCTGCGCCCCGCACTGCGGGCACTGGAAGGAGCGCAGCACGGGGCACGTCAGCAGCCCGTTAGTGGGCAGCGAGTGCGACTGCACACTTACCCTCAGGGGAGGTGAGCGGGCAGTACTTGAGCGTATGCGCGTGGTCGCCCTGCGCCCCGCACTGCGGGCACTGGAAGGAGCGCAGCACGGGGCACGTCAGCAGCCCGTTGGTGCGCAGCGAGTGCGATTTGTACACGTTTTCACTCTCACGATTGTTCTTGCAAAAACCGCACTCCAGATCCTGTAGCATATAAATCACTTGTGAAAACTTGGGCGGTTGTATGGAACTGATATTGAGGTTACAACCGATCGCGACAATTTTGACCAGCTCGATTTCCGACACTCGCATGCTTTTATATCATAAATAGTGGACGCCCGCAGCTTCACTCGCGTGGAATTAGAAATAACCTATGACGAAACCTGACGAAACCTTTCCTCCTCTTTCGCGACGCTGTGAGCACTCCTGCGTGAGGGAATTCGGATGTAAGGATGGTCCTTCTATCCGGGCAATTGCTCCAGGGGTGAACCCGTCGGTGACCTCCCCGCTGTTGAGCGTGGGAGACGGTGTGTCATCGCGCACGCGTACCGCGCGCGCGGATCTGCAGCCGTTAGTCGCTGTCGGGCCCCCTGATGGTCGGGGGGAAGAAGGTCCAACAGCTCTCTAGGGAGCGGTCGGCCTTCAGGGGGGCATGCATGCAGCGGCGCTATCCCCCTCAGATGAGGATGCGGCTCATTGTCGGCGCGGTTATACATAACACGCGCCAAGCGGACCACAAACTCATCCAGCGACTCTAGCTTGCAGTCGCGCGCGATCACCGCGTTCCGGACATAAAACATAACCTATGATGATGCAGCTTTCTAATGGTGAAAGAATTTTTGAAATCGGTCCAGTAGTTTTTGTGTGAAAACATTACAAACATATCTTTCCTCTTTTTAATACATATTAGTATAGATAGATAGTAAGACACAGTCCTGCCGGCTGGTAGAAATCGAGACAGTAGCAATTCAAAAATCTCTACTAAAACATGGTGTAGTTTGGGGTCACAGTCGGTGTTGGGGGATAGGCAACCAACCGCGACAGTGTTCTTGTGCCTGAATCTCTGTAGTTGCACTGTAATTGCAATGATCTTGTCACCTGGTAGCGCCACGTCATCCACACCCACCTTGTACACAGCGTACACCCGCTCCAGGTCCCGCAGCAGCGGGTACAGCACCCCCTTGGGCAGCGAGCGCAGGATCCACAGGTGTTCCTCCGAGACCTGGTCGCGGCTGGACGGCCACTTTTCCAAGGTTGAGCGCGGTCGCATTTGCACTGAACCCACTGGAGGCGAGACATCGGTATTCATTACAACCTATACCTACGACGAGTCGACGAGTAGATTCAACTGGATAAATTGGAACATCACGTTAAATTTACCCACTTTTGAACGAACGTCCATCCAGAATGAGAGTAAAGCTATGGAACATGCTCTGATCATTTGCAGATTGGTAAACGTCGGGACAGCCCAGTGGTATCTAAGTCGCTTCTCACTCGGGGGGTCTGCATTCAATGCTAAGCGGTACTATGACAGTTATTTGCGTTTTAAGAATTTAAATGTCATCTGCTGAAAGAGCAAAGGAGAGCATAAGAAACCTGCATGCCTGAGAGACCAACACAATGTTCTGTTACAGACTTCACATGCATTAGAGATTCTCTAATGCCTGCCAATCACCTGTGACCAATAGTGGGACAATGAAATGATTGTGGTGGTGGACATTTCAGAAATCACCGCGGTAAGTGAAAATCCCACATTAAAGGTTTGCTACTCTACAAAAATCTTGAGATGTTCGACATTTGGTTGGTCAATAACCTCTCCACCATTGGAGTGTGGTGGAGTACGCTCTAGACCTCGGTTGTGTGAGAGACCCGTGCACAACAACGTGACCTATGGGTTGTAGCTTAAACAAATAAGAGCTGAGGGTCTCACCTTCAGCACACGAGCTAGTCAAGAGTGTATCAGCCCGTGGGCGTGGGACAGTCGGTATCGGGTCTGGCAGAGTCTGGTTATAGAGGTTGGTGGAGGGCGCGGGACGAGGCAGAGTCTGGTTGTAGAGGTTGGTGGAGGGCGCGGGACGAGGCAGAGTCTGGTTGTAGAGGTTGGTGGAGGGCGCGGGACGAGGCAGGGCCGGCAGCCGCGCGGGAGGCCTGCCTCGCTCGGGGCACGACGTCTGCCGCAGGAACCTGCTCGGCGGGCCCATCCCTTGCAGAGCTGAAACATGGGAAACCTTAATTATATAAATATACATAATAATATAACCTTTATTATATAAATGCAGTCATTGCCCATCGGTCAATGACACTTGATTGCGGAAATCAGGTATAAGGAAAAAATCTCATTTAGCTTACCTACCGTCACTATTGGCTAGTTTTTTAAAAATATAATATAGGCGAACAAAAAGACATACTGGTCACCTATATAAGTGGTCACCGTCGTCTATGGACACGTGCGACACCAGGCAGGGGTATCACAGGTGCGTTGCCTGCCTTGAAGGAAGCGTTTCACACTTTTTGAAGCGCTCCATGTCGTAGCTCGAAGGGAAAGGAAAAGGATGAAAAAATTGGTAAAGGATCCCGCGAATGGAATAGTAACGTCTACTTATACTTAGACCGATTACAAAAATAGGAGAAGGTTCTAAATATGACTGTACTTTTGTTTAATACATATTGCACAGGTACACCGCTATGGAAAAACTAGGCTACTTAAGCTATGAGTACAAACCATCTGCCTATGTAGATAGTTCTGTTATAATCTGTGTAGATACGAGTAATTCAATTCAATGATGAGAAGAGCTGAAGATCGGGCTCTGTGGACCGTGGGAGAGAGAGTGGACTAACGTGGGCTTAGAGAGAAGATGGCTTACACGAAGGATTGATGAAAACTTCATCCACTTCAGGGTCGTACGGCGAATCAGCGCCGTTCATCTTGAACTCCTCTCGAAAGGCTTCAATACCTGCAATAGATTTAGAATACAATTAATACTAAACTTTTATTTGGAATGGCATACTAAAATTACATACATTAAAATAATTATTTGGACTTGTAATATTATATACAGTTCTAATCTATCAATATACATACATAAAAGGAGAAGCTGACTGACTGACTGACTGACATATCATCGCAGGGCCTAAACTATAAGGGTTAGAAACTTGAAATTTTGCACAGGTTTCCATTTATAACGTAGGGGAGCACTATGAAAGGATTTTTGAAAATTAACCCCCTAAGGGGATAAAACGGGGGTGCAAAGTTAGTATGAAACTTTGCCGTTTTTGAAGTTAGTGAATGTCTAATTCCACGCAAGCGAAGCTGCGGTCGTCCACTAGTATACTATAAAATTGTGGACACATTCGTGACTACTTAGCTATATAGTCCTGCGTTCGATATCAAAGTCGAGCAAGGTTTGCCCGATCTATGTCAATAGACCCACTCCACTACTTATTGCATGGGACCAAAACATTATAGTAAGTGTGTCTCTAAAAACCCTCGTCTGACTAAAATCTTCCGACGATAGGGATGGCCGCTAACACCTCCGACAATCCACACTAGAGTGACATGGTCGAGGGCATCACAGTTGTAAAGAACGGAACAGCCAGTTGTGCCACAGCCTCATACGAGATTGTCTTTCCTACAGTCGTTTATCGGAGACTACTGAGAATAATAGAGGTGTATCTATTATTGTTCTTCTTCTTCTTCAAATCGAGCGGGATCTGCGAGGCGGTCGCCGGACCGAGCTAACGCGCTCGTCGGTACTAGCGGAGTATACTGACGGTACTAGCGTATTTGTCTGAAGCATTGTAGGAACAAACTGGCAACAGATCCGGAACTAAGTAAAAAATTTAATTTAAAAAATGTGACATCCCTTCTTCCGTAATATGCAATGCACAACAAAATATATATGTAATAGTATGTATATCAGTCTCTGACACCCATATTACAGGCTCGCGCCTTCTTTGGGGTCAGATGGCCGTGTGAGAATAATTATTTATTTATTTAATGAATGGACTGAACAAGTGGACAGTACTGAGCATACCTTTGCTGATGGGGGAACCAACTGGGCTGGGCTGCAGGCTGCAGCTGGTCTCCCACGACGACCCCTGAGGAGGAACGAGCAATGAGCATGTTTGACTTTTATGCTTGTGGGTTGCAAAAGCGAAATATTTGTAAGTGCATTATTGATCGTAGGTAAGTCGGTAGTTATTCTAATTTAAGTTAAGTTTAAGTCGGTAGTTATCTAATTGTAGCGTCCATAGCCCAATGGCTCGCGTCGATTCAATGTGATCGAAAGAGTTAAGCAACGACGGGCGCGGTCGGTTTGTAGATGGGTGACCGCTAGTGGCAAAATTTCATGGACGTGCTTCGGAGGGCACGTAAAGCACGTCGGTCCCGGTTGTTTTCAATGCTGGAAACAGTCGTTAAGCCTTGTCGAAGTCCTTCGGGTGGCTTAAGAACATTCCACACTGGGTTTGAAACTAACCCCTCCACCAATCCGCATTAGAGCAGCCTGGTGGAGTACCTATGCTCTAGACCTCCTGCAGCAGTGTCTGTGGGGGAGACCCGTGCCCAACAGTGAGACGTCTATGGGTCGCAGCGATTCCACTGCCATTGATAAGTGTGCAAATTAATCAGAGAAGTGTTTTGAAGAAGAGTTTTGAAGTGAGCGAAAATCACGTTCAAAGATCCCGTTACATCGGTTACATACATACCAAACTAATAAATGCGTGCTAAAAATAAACCTATCTACCCTAAACAAAATTTAATTATTAAAATAAATACTGCCTCGTTGGTTTTCACCGCTGGATCTTTGTCCAGCAGTGGGACAGTAACCCTTTGGTGGACATAAAACCCTTTGATTTTCTACTGCTTTGGAGGGTAAGTTAAGCCGCCGATCCCGGTTGTTGTCAATGGTAAAAAAAATCGTTAAGCCTTGACGAAGACTTTCGTGTGGCTGCGACACTGGGTTGGCCATACTAACCTCTCCACCAATCCGCATTGGAGCAGCGTGGAGTACGCTCTGGCCCCACGCAGCTTTCTGTGGGCGAAACCCGTGCCCAACAGTGGGACGTATATGGAATGTAGCTTTTGAAACAATCGAATACTAAAATAATACGATAGTACGAAAAATAAAAAAGAAGGTAGAAAATAAAAACTTACATGTTTTGAGTTCCAGCTGCCATAGTCACTTGAACTGCGTAGACTGTTTTCCATTGCTAACTAATTAGTTACTTATTAACAAGTTAATTAATTAATAAAAATATTATAATCAATTGCTCAGTCCCAGTGATATCAAATTGTAATAATTATTTACGCATAGTTTAATATATTATACGTGTTACAACGTCAGCTCACTCGCAAGCAATGACTGATATTTTAAACGGCAACGGGCGGCGACACAAAATAAATCCTATCTCTAAACAACACATGAATTCGAGACATAAATACCGAGTTCTAATTGGTGGATCCGTTTCGAATGAACGGCTTCAGATGCAGGTGTTGGCAATCCGATGAGCACACGTTAAAATGTGGTCAAATCTTAGTAATATGTTGGTATTATTATTGTGAATGTAATCGACTGAGTACTCATGAGTAGATACGTAAGTGACTAGGTATATTATGTAGGTATTGATGTACCTAAGTGTAATCTATCTATTTAAAAAGGAGAAGCTGACTGACTGACTGAGATATCAACGCAGGGCCTAAACTATAAGGGCTAGAAACTTGAAATTTTGCACAGAGGTTCCTTTTATAACGCAGGGGAGCACTAAGAAAGGATTTTTGAAAATTCACCCCCTAGGGGGGTAAAACGGGGGTGCAAAGTTAGTATGAAACTTTGCCGTTTTTGAAGTTAGTGAATGTCTAATTCCACGCGAGCGAAGCGGGCGTCCACTAGTTTTAAAATAAACGAATACAGTAAAACAAGATTTCAAGTTTTTTTGTTACTGTTGTCTGATACTACACAAATTATTGTAATAGGTACCCTTATCTAATGTGATGGCGTGTTTTTAAACAACAAAAAGTAGTAGTAAGTAGTTTAATATAACATTCTATAATTTGTTAAGTTCAGGAGCTGAGCTATTTGATTTCGTTAATATTATTTTATTTAAGGCAAACTTGGCGCAGACGCATACACGTGCCCAGAACAGTAGGTAGGTACCTATGTCGCATAGTTGGTCGAGAACTGCACAGCAATAGTTATTATTTGAAAAGTAGATAGGGTTGTTGAGCTGGTTTAGCGACCAAACTTAGTAAACGACTACCTTTTTTTTATGGATCAAGATAGCAAACGAGCTTGCAGCACCACCCATCCGCTGCCGCACAGAACAGATACCTAAAGGAGCTGCCGCCCATGACAACTGTGACTGACTTTGAACAAGACTCAATTATGGACTGTGATGGTTAGTCTAATTAGTTGAGAGTTAATTAGAACATTAGTTGGTCAGTTCGTTAGTAGGTATGAGGACTGGGGACTGTTAGTGATAGTTAGTCCAGTTAGTTGGTGTTAGTGATTGTCCAGTTAGTACTTGTTATTAGGAGTCTCGTTCTAGGTCAGTAACAGATGTGTTGCTACCCTTGAGGACTAAGATGGTCGCCTCTAAAGAAATGTAACCGGAAACCACACCTTTCCAACCGGACCATAATTGGTTTAAAAACAATTAGGTACTACACGGCAGAAATGGTACTAGGTACCGGTGGTACTGCCCCGGGCGAACTCTATATGGAATCAATTAGGGGTCATATAAAACCTATTTGGTTCCATAAGCTATGCTCTACCACCTACGCCCCGCGACTTAAATACAAAGAAAATAAGAATTATATCCTTCACTTTCACATGAAATTCAATATGATAGTTCTAAGATTTTAACCTATATCTAATAATATAGTTGTTGGTTATATAATTTTAGTTGGCACTGTTGGCAGCCACCGTCCGCTTCTTGCGGTCCTTTTGACGAACGAGTCAGCCAGTATATAATAAAGTAGGTACCTATCTGTGGAGTCAGCTGTGGAATGGGCTTTAAACAGAGGCGAGGTAGGTATTACGGCGACATGGCGCGCTTCAAGAGTGTAAATCGCATCACAATAGGCCGGTCCGGCAACGCATGCCTTGTTGTTCCTCATTGTTTTTAAAAAAGGTGTTATCCGCCACGTAAGCTATATTACAATTAAATGGGTTAGTATTATTTTTTCTATGCTAATTCTCATGCCACAACAAAAAGTACTTCCTTCTCTACATAAAATGTTCTCTAGAACCGAACGTAACAGTTCTCTTCTGAACAGAAGATACCTAACATTCCATAATAAAAAGAGTACTTTTAGTCTTATGCATAGAGGAAAGTTTAGTAATGATTTAGTCCGTGATTTAAGTATAATCTGAGGGACAGTGCCGCAGCAATATTTTGGCGTGATTTTGATATTGGTAGGACCCAATTACTATTCTGTTATACCTACCGTGCCAACCGAGCTGTATCTTAGTATCTTGTATCTTTAGAAAATCCTACGTACAATTTTAACCAGCGCCATCTACACTCACGATGAAGAGGCAAATCAACATGGAGACTCCTAGTCCTACTTGGACGCTAGAGGCTCGAAAGTTCGATGTGATTTGCGTTTGTATGTATAGATGGCGCTATATAGTTAGAAATCATAGCACTGAATTTTTACTCCGAAGTTTTTGAAATGCCGTTCAAATCCAGTTTTAGATCGGTTTAGAACTCAGTTAAATATCTACTTTTTCTCTCGTTATTAACGTGCCCTTCGAAACACGGTAACATCCATGAAATTTTGCCACTAGTGTTCACCCATCCACAATCCGACCGCGCCCATCGTTGCTTAACTCTGTCGATCACATTGAATAGACGCGATCCATTGGGCTATGGAAGCTACAATGGGTGTGCCTCCATTTAAAAAAGTTAATAAATAATGTCACTATTTTTTGTAAAAACAAAAAAAAAATGCATCTAGCGCTATCAATGCTGTTTCGGGTGACTATTCATCCATCAACCTTTAGAGGTCCACTGCTGGACATAGGCCTCTCTTAAACGACACCACTCCGACCGGTCCTGTGCCTTCTGAATCCACCGGTTTCCCGCCGTCTATCCATTCGAAGTTAACAAATGTATGGGATTGACATTCGCTATCGACTAATTTGTCGTAAGCGAATGTCAATCCCATACATTTGTTAATCTATTCTATTTCTATTCTACTAGCGTTTTGCCACTTGTCTAGGCCCCCTATACTCTTTTTTTTTTCTCCGAATCGTGGTCTCCATTCGAGAACTTTTAGAATAGAATAGAATACAAATTTATTTCGACAAATTAACACAAGTATTGTATGACTATAAAATAATAAATAAATAACTATAGGATCTGCCGAAATGGGGCCGTAGTCCACGACCGCTGGTTTTCAGGGCGACCCAGCGTATTGAGCAGCAGCACTTTTCTCCCCCACCTCATCAGTCCTTCAACGTGGACAATTACGAAAGAAAAAAACGCAAATGTAATTAAATAACTTATATTTTAACACTCCGCTACAACGTCCCCCCCCCCCCCCCCAGCAGTTGGCACCAGTTGGCACTAGTTGGCACTAGTTGGCACTAGCTGGCACTAGTTGGCATCCCCGAAGTACTCCTTGGCCGCCTTGGTGTCCGGCTTGATGGTCTTGGCCCCGGGGGTCCAGTTGGCGGGGCACACCTCGCCGTGCTTGTCCGTGAACTGGAACGCTTGCACCAGCCGCAGGGTCTCTTCAACAGACCTGCGGATCGAAATTAGAATAGAATAGAATAATTATTAATTAGGTGGTAGAGCCTATAGGGAACCAAATAGGTTTTATATGAAACCTAATTGGTTCCATATATAGTTCGCCCGGGCCAATACCACCGCCCGCCACGGTACCTAGTGCCATTTCAACCGTGTAATAATTGTCTTTAAAACAATTGTGGCCAAGTTGGGAAATATGTGGTTTCCAGAGGCGAGCATCTTAGTTCTCAAAAGTAGCAACATGTGTATAATTTGTAGCGTCCATAGCCCAATGGCTCGAGTCGATTCAATGTGATCGATAGAGTTCAGCAACGACGGGCCCGGTCGGTTTGTGGATGGGTGACCGCTAGTGGCAAAATTTCATGGACGCTACCGTGCTTCGGAGGGAACGTACAGCCGTCGGTCCTGGTTGTTTTCAATGGTGGAAACAGTCGTTAAGCCTTGTCGAAGACCTTCGGGTGGCTTGAGAACATTCGACACTGGGTTGGCCACTAACCCCTCCACCAATCCGCATTGGAGCAGCGTGGTGGAGTATGCTCTAGCTAGACCTCCCGCAGCTGCGTCTGTGGGGGAGACCCGTGCCCAGCAGTGGGACGTCTATGGGTCAACTCACACTGGCGCAGAGTCGAAGCGACGCGACGCGACATGTTTTTCCGCCTACAGCATATTCATCTCTATTGTTCTATTATTTAAGTACAAATTTCTGCTATGTAAATATGGAAACGCGCGTCGACGCGCGTTGACGCGCGCATTCGCGCTTCGACACGCGGCTGGAGTCGAGCTGTGATTTAATAATAGAACAATAGAGATGAATATGCTGTAGTCCGAAAAACATGACGCGTCGCGTCGCTTCGACTCTGCGCCAGTGTGAGTCGACCCATAGACGTCCCACTGCTGGGCACTGGTCTCCACCACAGACGCAGCTGCGGGAGGTCTAGAGCATACTCCACCACGCTGCTCCAATGCGGATTGGTGGAGGGGTTAGTGGCCAACCCAGTGTCGAATGTTCTCAAGCCACCCAAAGGTTTCCGACAAGGCTTAACGACTGTTTCCAGCATTGAAAACAACCGGGACCGACGGCTTTACGTGCCCTCCGAAGCACGGTAGCGTCCATGAAATTTTGCCACTAGCGGTCACCCATCCACAAACCGACCGCGCCCGTCGTTGCTTAACTCTTTGGATCACATTGAATCGACCCGAGCCATTGGGCCATGGACGCTACGTATTATGTATATTACCACTTAAATTGATAGAATAACCCACTCGGGGGAGAGGAGTCTTGTCTTACACAGGTAATGTATATTCTGGTAGAGTAAATGATTTGTTTGCTTGTTTGTTTGTGGATTCCGGTTACACTTCTTTAGAGGCGACCATCTTAGTCCTCAAGGGTAGCAACACATCTGTGACTGACTTAGAATAAGACTTCTACTAACAAGTACTAACTGGACTATTACTAACACCAAATAACAGGACTAACTATCACTAACAGTCCCCAGTCCTCATACCTACTAACGAACTGACCAACTAATGTTCTAATTAACTTTCTCAACTAATTGGACTAACCATCCCAGTCCCTAATTGAGTCTTGTTCAAAGTCGGTCACAGTTGTCATGGGTGGCAGCGGATGGGTGGTGCTGCAAGCTCGTTTGCTATCTTTTAACCATAAAAAACAAAAGGTATTGTATATTCTGGTACGGTAAATGATTTGTTTGCTTGTTTGTTTGTTTGTCTGTCTACGAGCTGAAGCTTGTCGTATCTCTCACCGTCCCACGGGCAGGTCATTGACGGTGATCTGGCGCAGGTCCTGGTTGCCGTCGATGATGAACAGCCCGCGGAAGGGGATGCCCGTCTCCTCGTCCAGGATGTTTGTCTGTCTGTCTACGAGCTGAAGCTTGTCGTATCTCTCACCGTCCCACGGGCAGGTCGTTGACGGTGATCTGGCGCAGGTCCTGGTTGCCGTCGATGATGAACAGCCCGCGGAAGGGGATGCCCGTCTCCTCGTCCAGGATGTTTGTCTGTCTGTCTACGAGCTGAAGCTCGGTGTCGCTCACCGTCCCACGGGCAGGTCGTTGACGGTGATCTGGCGCAGGTGCTGGTTGCCGTCGATGATGAACAGCCCGCGGAAGGGGATGCCCGTCTCCTCGTCCAGGATGCCGTAGTCGCGCGCGATGCGGTGCGACTTGTCCGAGATTATCGGGATCTGCATCGGCCCGAGACCGCCTGGAATTGTTTATTAAATATAATGCAATATTTATATTTGGAAGACAATGCGACAGCAAAAAATATGACCGTACATAAATTAAAGATAATAAAATATAGCAGCACTAGCTTTTACCCGCGGCTTCGCCCGCGTGGTCAAAGGGAATTAACAATTAGTTGTTAATCATACATGACACATTTGTAATGGATGAATAGTGACAGTTTCAGACATAGAACAGAGCACTATTTTAATACGCTACTGTAGACGATATTATATGTCTCCATTTGGGGATAAATTGTAAAGATTCTGGGCATTGAACCCCAACGCCATCTATTAACAACATCCGGAACTAAATATCTAGCAAATAACAAAACATCGATCTTCCCATGGCATGGGGATGTTTAACCGCGGTAAAAAGTAGCCTACGTCACTCTCCACCCTCCTCACTATCTCCTCACACAAAAACCATACCATATAATAGCTTTGTTGCGACTTGAAAGCCGGACAAACAAACAAATACACTTTCACATTTATAATATTAGTATGGAAGTATGGATTAGGAGCAGGAGGGGTAAGATTCATCCACTACGATATCCAATTTCCTACTGGCAGATTTCACAAGCCTAATGGCATGGTGAACATAACGGAGAACCCTTAGGCCTGCGGGGTCTCTCATGATTTTTTCCTTCACCATAACCAGCTTGAACGTCAGCTGCGGTTATTCATTACTTAGAAAAGTCATGGGAGAATTGCTGAGTTTGATACGATCTTGCGGAAGGCAAGTCACACCCCGATCTTGCAGAGGGTTACTTAGAAAAGTCATGGGAGAATTGCTGAGTTTGATACGATCTTGCGGAAGACAAATAACACCCCGATCTTGCAGAGGGTTACTTAGAAAAGTCATGGGAGAATTGCTGAGTTTGATGTCATGGGAGAATTGCTGAGTGTGATGTCATGGGAGAATTGCTGAGTTTGATGTCATGGGAGAATTGCTGAGTTTGATACGATCTTGCGAAAGGCAAGTCACACCCCGATCTTGCGGAGGTCACCTCGGCAGTGGACACACACTCACCCTGCTTGCGCGGCGTGTTGATCCAGGCGAGGTGGGTGAAGTGCGAGTCGGTGGAGGCGGCGATCACCTCGCAGCCGACCTTGCGGAAGTCGTCCGCGCGCTCCGAGAACGCGATGATCTCGGTGGGGCAGACGAACGTGCTGGAACGGAAAATACAAAAATTAAGATTTGACGCATAATCTCTGCCTATATGGAAACTCTATAGTGTTCTATTTAGAGGTTGAACACATAAAAAAATTAATGCACAAGACTTGTATCTTGGGTTTGTTTGATGGTTTACGTAGTCCCCCTTTTTTTGATGTTTCCCTTCCATGATGTTACCATTTGATGGTTTCCATTCTAACAATATGCATATATTATGTGTACAATGTACAATAACTTAATCATATTACAAGTCGTACGCAGATGATAAGCTCATTGTTAATATTCCTATGAAGAGTCGTAAAATCTACTCATAAACAACATAACGATTAACGTCTTTAAGTGTCAGCAACGACAACACTCAAGTGTTGATATTTGTTTGACACGTTGATCCACTCAAATAAAATATATCTTTTTCTGATACATGAGTTATACATATTTCTGCTATAATGAATCGTTGCTAATATGAGTTGATAGTTAAAATTTTTAGCAGTCCAGTACAAGGCACAGGGCAATGCAATATAATCTTTGTAAAAATCATTAATAATTCATCATTCTCATAATTTTTCCCCAAAAAGTCAGGCAAATGCGTTTTACATTCCACTTTATACCATTTATGTTCAGGTCCCAAGTAAAAGATGGTGAAGCTATATCATAAAATAATCTATAGTTAATACCTAAAAGCTCATCAATACCTAAATCACTTGGAATCGTTGTACAGATTGCACCTAAGTGTACCACTACCACTACAATCCTTTGTTTGTCCCACTGCTGGATACGAGTATCCTCTCTACTGCCGTTTTTCTTAGGTTTACCTCGAATTCTACGCAATAAAATTACGGTAAAAATCAACCTCAATTTAAATTGTACTTAGATTTATTTCCAGCTGACCAACTACGCTGGGCAATCGACCGACTCCATGGCAACGGGTCGACCTCAGAAACTGGACCAGTTCAGTTCCGTTAGAACCGGTTTTCGGCAGTTGCTGTACGGTTTCGCTTTGCGCCTATTGTTGAGGTCTTAGTTTAATAAAAGTTATTTATTTCCTACAATTTTAGATCTAATACACAAGAGCTACTAAAGAACTAGACTAGTACTGAAGTAAACTATAAAACTGCTTTCAATATCGTTCCTTGCCACAACTAAGCAAGGGTCATCTATCAGAATTCTCGGCACTCGGCCGTCTTTTTGACTGACTCAAGGCTAAAGTCTTGAAAAATCACAAATTCATGAAAATCTTGATTAATTAATGCATTATCGCTGCGACTCATAGACGTTCCTCTGTTGGGCACGGGTCTCCTCCACAGACGCAGCTGCGGGAGGTCTAGTATAGAGCATACTCCATCACGCTGCTCCAATACGGATTGGAGATTAATGATAATTGAGGATTAATGCATTATAAAAATACTTTAGCAAAAAGGTCTCATAGATGTAGAACATTTAGGTGACACAATAGGCGGTTTAGACCTAGAACGATATCAATCCTCAATCAACATAAATCCAAGGAATGTTCTTTCTACCTGCCTGCTAGAAGAAGAAGAAAGAAAGACCATTCTATTGTTGGTGCGCCAACAATAGAATGTTTAGTAGCTGGTATACTCACAAGTCGAGGGGGTAGAAGAACAGCACAACGTATTTCCCCTTGAAGTCTGCGAGCGAGATATCCTTGAACTCGCCGTTGACCACAGCAGTGGCCTTGAACTGGGGGGCGGGCTTGGTCAGCTGGAGCGGCATCTTGTTGAAACTGGAATTGGAGAACACCCCCTGTAGTTACTCAAGTATTACCTTATAAAAGAGTAGTGGATAATGGTTTCGACTCCCAGCCCCCTGAAGGTTAAGGGGTCATCTGAATACTTTTCTGTAAAATTCTGAAGAAAAAGAACAATCTTTTTTGGAAGTTGCACCCAAAAGTAAATAGCATAATTATTGTTTTCGTAATACATAATAATTGTTTAGGTCTTCTTTCAGAATGAGACATTGCAGTGATAATCCAGTGGATAAAACTCAGCTCACTCGAGACGGTCCAGGTTCAAATCAAGCATCACGCGCTTTTAACTTTTTGTCAATCCGAATTTGGTCAGCGTGTTGGATTAACTCCCTGGCATTGGGACAATGCATGTGGGTGATATGATCGGTTGTTGAGAGCTGAGGAGAACCTGCGCATAAGCCATTTTTTGGGCCAATGTGGCCGTATGAAGTTGAACACTCCCTTGCTTTGAAGTTCGATGCGCAGTTTTGACGAGCGCTCAACATCCAATGTATAGAGAATAAACAGACAAAATATGTCTGGTTTTGATATAAAAATTACTAAACTAACATCTATCGATCTAAATCATAATACCATCGCTAAGCTAAATATAGTTTAGTGGACTTTATAACGTTTTCTCTGTTACTACGAATCTACGCTAGAACATTCATCTGACAATAAACTTATTGAAGGTTAAACGATAATTTTATTGTAACCGCATTAACACATTGATACTACAACGCTATCTACAATACAAGTGTTATTTGATACAAATAAACGAATACTTATATATAATACTTAGTATACGATATCTGTGGAATGTACATAAATTACTTTATTACATATTCAAAGGCAAGTTAGTTGAATTCCAATCATTGCACGAGTACCTAGGTCACCTAAGTACCTAGAGCAATCTCAAGAGCAGTATGTCTCAAGTTTTTTTTTAATGGATATAATGTACACCACCGGGCACAAATACTAACTCCGCGCTACTGGGAGTTTCAAGCTAGAAACACCTAATAATACTTGGCCTGAACAGGGGTTCGAACCCAGGAGATCTAGCTTGGCACAACTCGCTAGCAACCACTAGCTAGACCAACGACGCAGTCTATTCATGAGTAGTTAAATGCGAAGATTTAATTCTAGGATTTTCAGTACTTAGGTATATTAATGGTCACACGCCAGTAGTTTGATAGTTAGTTGAGTAAGTGACCGATGCCGAAGTTTATCGTCCGTCAGTGTTATCAATGGAAAGCCGGGTGGCGCAATCGGTAGTGACCCTGTCTGTTACGCCAGGGGGCGTGGGTTCGAATCCCACTCAGGATAAATATTCGTGTGACCTGAGAGGATGTTTGATGATGATACTACGTGACGACCACGACCGCTCTGACAAGAGCGATACGACAAAGAAGAAGAAGAGAGGATGTTTGTTCTTTGTCTGAAGAGTAATATTATCTTTATAAGTATGTATGTATTTAAAAATATCTGTCTGTGTATCAGTCTCTGACACCCATAGTACAGGCTCGCGCCTAGTTTGAGGTCAGATGGCCGAGTGTGAGAATGTCCATGATAGTTATTACATATTTTTTTAAGTTAATCGACAACCAAACCGATCATATATTTTATGATTATCTATAGTATAAGTAGTATCTTAAAGTACAAAAGGAGCAGATATTCAAATTTACCATATAACTACATTCGGGTCTAAAAAACAGATTCGACAATCACGGTACATCAGCTAACCTTAATAGACTGAATGAGGTACGCTTAGAGCTCTCAACTACAACTCCACTCATTTACCAGTTCAAATAAACATAAAAGACTATGCAAACAACCCACAGATAACACAGAGTTGAAACAAGATAGATTAAAAAGAAACTACGCTCAAGAATAATCGAACTACGAGATACACAAGACAGACGAACCCAACGTAATGTTGACACTGTATCTCGTATCTGAACATATGGACTGTGGGCTCTACTGTAGTGGCTCGCCACACTTGCGCCAGAAAGCCACTGCCTCGGTACATGTAATCTGTTAGGACACCGCAAGTGAGCATATTCGTGAGAACCACTTCGAGGTTCTTGACCCTGAGGACAATGAAGAGCCGCTAATACTTACATAATAGCTAACAATTTTGATGCAACTGAGGTTATAAGAAAAAAAAACGAGAATGAGATATTATGGGTGATTGAAATCACTGTGAAGTGTTGAATATCTATAAAAGTATACAAATCCAAAACAATATTAAAGGATAAGAAAAATAATTCAAGACTTGGACCATTCCAGAGGTACAAACAAAAAATATGGATGGAAGATCCTATGCGTACAGATACAGATATATTAACAACATGGTTTCGCCAATTAATGCACTGTAGATTTATTAACATAGACCTTGACAAAGTAATGCATATACATAATTATATTTGGGTTCCAAAAAAATAGGCTCACCACCATGGGACCTACACATAACTGGTGAAAAGTGTGTCACACCGCTTCGGAGAAATAAAATAATAGAATAAATTATGTTTAAGCAATTTTATCTGCAAGCTTACGTGAGTTGTGTTGGCATCGTCTATTCTAGAGTTCTAGACGATGCAAGTAGTAGTTGTTATGGATAATAAATAAACAGCTATCCCAAAAAATATCTAATTTTAATAAACTCAGTGGATGTTTCAACTCTCGACCTTTTTGACATTATTCCCCTTTCCATAACTGCCAGTAACGCGCAGCATATTGTGTCAATTATTTAATGGATCAAGTTGAAGGTATTATATTCACACGTGTGTACGGTCGAGCAAGGTCAGGATTGAGCGGCGGAGCGGAAATCTGTTGGAATAAACCAGACGGCTTGAACTCCACTTGCGTAATCCAACACAGCCCTGAACTTGAAACTCGATACAGCTCGTTTACTTTGACCTCTCACTTTAGCTGTGGTCAGATTTAAAATTAGAATTGCAGCCTATATTGAATCTTTCTTCTGGTACGGTGCAGTTTTTGTGCTTATTAGTTATTCTAGAATTGAGTCAATGAATTTAGTAGTTAAATAGTACTGTTATGAAGTCCGTAAATTGAATAAATGGTGTTTAATTTGGCTTCACGTGGCTTATCATATCCCATCTCATTGTTTCATCATGAAGTTCAGCATACATAGAATGAATATCGACTTTTGGTCGTACTTTCTTATTGTTTTGTCTTGAGACGAAGGCATGGCCTTGACATAAGTAACTGTCGTAGATCTATACCAAACGTGACGTAGAGCCGAGAGGCAACCGTTCGTGAGTTTTTTTTTAAAACAGCTTGAACGTACATAATATATAAAATTCTTAGAACAGTACCCAGTTTC
The DNA here is from genome assembly GCA_944567765.1 of Carterocephalus palaemon. Lineage (NCBI taxonomy): Eukaryota > Metazoa > Arthropoda > Insecta > Lepidoptera > Hesperiidae > Carterocephalus > Carterocephalus palaemon. Next base: position 591,163 of record OX155641.1, read on the forward strand.
CACACATCAAAACATCAGCGATACGCTAAATGACTTACTGGAGGCACACATTAGGAAGGTTGAAGGCTGCACTACACCAAGTATCGTAATAAAACTTGATAATAATGACGCGTTGATCATATACAGTTGATTTTCAAACGTCCTTTCAATACTTTCAAATTATACGTAACATTTTCCGAAATAATCACAGCAAAAATTACATTATCATCTTCAGTTTTACCTGACCTCACCTTACTTCACCAGTTTCGGAATCGTATGCATCACTTTGTTCACTTTCTTGTATTACTAGCGCTTCAGTTCCGTTGTTTACTTGCGCTTCTGTTGTTATAACCGTGACAGTACCTATGTTTGATGACGTAACAGAAGGATCTGTACTTTCTTGTGTATTTACCGACGAAGGTTCTCTTGCACTCAATGAAGCAACCACAATACTATTAGTTTCTTGCGCCTTTGGTTGTGATACCGTTTCTGTATTATTTAGCTCTTTTGCCACTACAGCAGGATCTGTGTTTGTTTTCGGTAGCGTGAATGAGTTCACGTTTTCTTCCTTCTCTTTACTGTTGCACACCACCGCACAAATATTACCAGGTGGCATGACTGATTCCGGCCGCCTATTGACACTATCGACTTAAATTATTTATCTATGGATATAAAACAACATGCGATCATGCACGCGTCTGGTGGAATACTGATAGCATCTGATAGTGTAATATTAAGATCATTTGGGTATTTTCATGTAATACTTTCTGCTATATCAAGCAAATGACTAATGCATTTTCTAAGGACATGTGATATTCTTCACACCTACTCTGGATTCCGAACTCCGTCACTTTCCTGCTCGACTTTAAATGCCGGTCTTAAACTAAGCCTGATAAAACAAAAATACCCAACAAGAGAAATGATAAATGATCTGATAGCTTATCAGAAACCAATCTATATCCCAAAGGACGAGAGTTGTTCAAAGTTTGATGACTTGATCGTATGCCATACTCATATTATCAGCAAAATAATCCGGGAAAAGGAGTACGACCGAGTCTTATATTTCTTCTACTATCATCAATCAGACGCATGTTATCAAAGAATTTAACAAAAATGTAATTAGGAATAGGTGTGACTTGGTAATCTTTGTAAGCTTTTATCAGAATGATTAATTCTAGTATGTAGTACCTACGTTTAGTCCCAAGATTACAGTCATCTATCAATTGAGTGCTATTGATAACAAACAATTTTATTTGCTATTCATAGAAACAGTTAACTGGTATTTTTATTGTTTTAGTTTATAGATACTACAAGTACTTCTACTTATAAAATTGTAAATGTTCCTTTTGTGGCAGACATCGTAATCGTGGCACTAAACTTAAAATATAAAACCAACTGCTAAAGTTCTTATATTACTAACTACTATGGGAAATACTTACTTACCTCCTTATTCATAAGAAATAATTAATAAATGTATTGAAGCTATAAAGTCAAGTGTTTTATCATTTTCTTTCGAATTGAGCGGTGTACAATATAGTGTATTTGTATTTGAGTTTAAATATTTAACACTCTCCAGCTAAAATAGGTTTATTAATTTGTTATGAATAAGGCAGTAATTCAATGAACACTCTTTACGAGCAAAACAGCCCTATTATGTCTCTCGAGCCCGGGATAAGAACCCTTGAAAATGTTAAGATTCTTCTCACAACTTATCCATTGTTATTTTGATTAGTGAGCCAATATTTGGCCGTACACAGTGTATATCAAACAGTATGAAGATAATGTCAGCTACCTGCAGTGTATGCAATCTGGTAATTAATTTTCAATCTGAGGCTAATCTGCACATGCCCGTAGATGTCAAGGCTGTATACTATCGTGTATTAACGTATAGTAATCATAATTACGATCATCTTCTAGTGCTGTGAATAGCATACGAGTATTTATCGTAGTACGATCCATTGATTCGCCTTCCGCTATTATGCAGGATAATCAAGGCCGTTTTTTAACTTAACTAGATCGAGGAAGACTTCTACGAGTCAAATCTATACTAATATTATAAAGAGGAAAGATTTGTTTGTACCTAATGTTTTCACACAAAAACTACTGGACCGATTTCAAAAATTCTTTCACCATTAGAAAGCTGCATTTTCACTCAGTGACATAGGCTATATAATATTACTAGGTGTAAACGAAACTATTGTTGTCTAATTCCACGCGAGCGAAGCTGCGGGCGTCCACTAGTCTATATATATAAAAGGCGAAGGTGACTGACTGACTGACTGACTGACTGACTGACTGACTGACATATCAACGCAGGGCCTAAACTATAAGGGCTAGAAACTTGAAATTTTGCACAGGGGTTCCTTTTATAACGTAGGGGAGCACTAAGAAAGGATTTTTGAAAATTCACCCCCTAAGGGGGTAAAACGGGGGTGCAAAGTTAGTATAGTTAGAATTTCATTCGAATAACATCAAAAACAGCAAAGATTCATTGCTGTTTTTGATGTTATTCGAATGAAATTCAGTGCCTACGAAAGTTTTTTATTGAGTTTCGAAAATCATCTCTTAAGGGGAAGTAAAAGGGGGTGCAAAGTTAGTAGGTATAAAAGTTTTTCGTATATACCTACATTATTTCAATGAAATTTTGTATTTAGGTTATGTTACGTCTAATTCCACGCGAGCGAAGCTGCGGGCGTCCACTAGTGTAAAATAAAATAGTAAAATATATGAATTCTCACCGCGAAAAACGTGGAATCATTGTATGTTGGTACGTCGCCTACCATCTATGACCTATATCTTAGTTAGTATGGAATATGAATGACTTTTCAAACTCTTGTGCAACAGTTTGCGTTGATGACATCATTCGTACCAGTCATGCTGTCTGTGAAGTACAAGTACTAAAACAATTATAATCAGCTTTGATTTGAACGAACTAATCAAGAAACTAACTAAGATATAGACAAAACTTTCATACAACCCCTATTCAATCCCCCTTTTCAACCCTTTACAACATTTTTTTTCAAATTAAAAAGTACCCCATGACCTTTCTGTACCTGTGTACCAAATTTCATTTAAATCGGTTCAGTACTTTTGACGTGAAAGCGAGACAGACAGACTTCGCATTTATAATAATAGTATGAATTAGTTATGTATTGTCTGAATCTATAATTAAAATTAATTCTCAGGAAATAACTTCGGAAAATACCCAACAGTAACACGTGGGAGGTAAAGTTACTTTATTATTTATACCTCATTGATTTTTTAATACATACTCGTACCTACCTATATACCTAGATAGTAGATGCCTACCAAGTTACCGAGTATACGAACGGCTTAAATAATGAAGCAATCCCCTTTATTCCGTTTGCTATGTAATTATGGTAACAAATAGTTTTCCATAATGATGGTGAGAGCTTTTTAGTTATTGCGGATTTACCTAAATTGCTGAGCAGTAACATTTGATGCTATTATTTATTAAAATATGTTCATAAAATAGGCCGTTATAAACTATTATTATATTATTTTGGAGGTAAGTATAAAAATATAGAATTATTAAGTGAGGAAGTTACAGTATAATTTGGAATCAAAAAAAAAAATATTCAATTCGCCTAACAACCTCAACCAAAATATTGAATACAATTGATATCGAATGAAAGCATTAAATAACAAATGTTAATCAATAGAAAAGACATAAGGCAAAAATTATTTGATTTAATACTGGTTAAAAAAACAGGTCTTTTGAAAAGTCATTACATAAATTAATATACAAATCATTCAAGATTCTTATCAAGAAATTTTCACACATTAGTTTTATTGAACTACGACAAAATTTAAAATTCAAATGCAGCACATTATTTGAATCTTTAATGAGAAATGGTTTGCATAAGAATTAAAATACATATAGTTATTATATTTTTTAATAGATAGAGCTGCACTTGAACTAGTGTGAATTTGTAATACTGTGGAGATAAGACCTTAACAACATCAAATAATGTTTTCTTTAGTCAGCTATTCATAATTTAACTTCCTGTAAATAAGTTGTATGTATTATAAAAATACTTTGTCCAAAGTATTTTAGTTGCTAATAGTGAACTTTAGCATTCCTGCAATTGTATGGAAGTTGTTTTTGCTTCAGCATAATCAATATTAAATAGAATAAATAAAATAAAATCAGAATAGGTAATCTACATTCATTGTGAGGAACATTGTATGAAAAATTATTCAGTACACACAGACCACAACTATCCAGAGAAATTAACCTTTAAAACACCACAAAAGTCACTCAACCAATTCTAAAAAATACCTTTAATCTACCACCAATAATAAAACTACTATCAACAACATACTGCTGGCTACTAACAAGGTACTGGAGACTACTGAATATAAGAAGAACCTCATAGAAAATGGTCTCATCATAGGCATCAGATGCTCCGGCTTATTCAAGTCCAGGCTTGTGATTTCATCCCCGCGGCAGTAACACTTGTGTTCCATTGACATCTTGCACTTGGTAATTTACGGAGATGTCTGGTAAAGGTTATATTTTAAGTTTACAAGGAATTGTTAAATGTTAACATGGCTGCCACCCATAAGCATCCCACTGTTGGGCACGGGTCTCACAACTGACAAGGCCAAGGTACTCGCCTTTTTGTAGGGCTAAGCTAACAGCAAGCCTTATAAAAGGCTCGTGGGTTATTAACTTAATAGTTAGATATATGGGTGGTCCTCAAGAGGAACTCGCACATTGGCTAAACTGGACTTCTCACTCAAAATAGTACAGGTTCAAATCCCAGCGGCAAGCACCCGTATCTTGTGAATGAATATAAATTTCATGTAACACAATAGGATAAGAATATCTGGTGGAAACCTGATTGCCTAAGTTTTTCATAATGTTCTCAAAGGCACAAGTTCAATGTAGTAGACAGTACCCAGGTATCAATCCTAGGACCTCAAGCTTACCAGTGATCCTCACAATTATTGTATTGTACCTAAAGTTTTTCTTTAGCAGTCACAAAATTGGCAATATGTGAGCATTTTTAAGAAAAACTTCATTATGTTCAGCAATAACTTTTTTTTAAATTTGATGTACTAATTAAAACCATAGTCAACATACAAAGCATCAATGTACATGCAATACTTTAAACCCAGTTGCTGAGCACTGAGGTGAATGGGAATTCAATAGTTCAAGGTACAATACTCGAAGAAGACAAAACCATTGTTCATAACCCTAGGACTACACATAGGACATTTTTAAATTTATTTTACTGGAAAATTTATTTTACTGGAAAACCAATAAAATTCATCTTTTATGAACAACCTTAGTTAACTAAAACATATTTCTAGTTAAGTGTAACTTGAAACTATGATGAGAGTAATGGATGACATATTTTTTTTGTTCCTAGCAACTCGCCAACATGGGTATTTTTACAAAAAAAAATCTCATTTATTATTTGATAACCCCTCATAATACTGGCGATAACAGTATAAAAGTACAGTACAGAGAGAAGCCTAAACAAACATTTGTATGAAATATTTAGATTTCAAAAGCTTGATACTATATTGTGTGTGTAACACATAAAAGGAGAAAGAGTTTCTCCTGACAACAAACTGTTGATTCAATATGATTGAATTAAGACAATGATTAATTTCCATTGATTTGAATACCTCTTTAAATGTAAATGACCTGAGAATTGACCTACTCGTATTAGTAGCGTGTAGTAGTTTTCATTTATTAAGTGTATCATGTGGTAAATCACATCACCAATCAAACAATCACAGATATTAGCTCTTTAACTTAAATACATACATGTAAGACTAAGCTAAATAGATAAAATGCTTATAGAAAGAATATCAATGTCTAATTATAACCCATCACCAACTTTATGTACATAATACTTCATGTAGCTCAATAAGCTCAATAAGTATGGATGCCTTCAGTCATGCTGGCAGTCAGTACTTAAATACTTTTGCCTCATCACTGACCTTGAAATATGTACTTTTTTTGCTATGTTTCCGCTCATTGAGTCTGAGTCTGAGCGAACTCTTTTCATTTTCAATCCTTCTTGCATTCTAACCTTAAGCACACAATCCGGAATATGGATTAAGTTTAAATATCTAACTAAGAATATTAGCAAGGCCTTGAAAGCAATTGATGTAGGTACCTACCTACGGCGGTACATAGATTTAAAAAATAAGTACGAAAAACATGGCCGGCAAGTAGTGCTGTCGTAATTGCACAACATTAAAATTAAAAGTATTTATCTAGTATCCTCCTAATACAGCGGTAATACTTAAATTTTTAAAGTGTGCCACGGCAAATGCACGGTGGAAAAAACGGATTCTTTAATGAATCTTGCAATTGTCAGTTGGGCAATGCAATAGTGGTTATTCATGATCCTACGTTTTATATTTCCGTTAAGTTATGCCCGTGAACATTACTATTTTTGATGAGAAATAAAGACAAAAAATTATCAAGATTGAATGTTGTAAAAAAATAATAAAAGAGATGTAAGTATGTAGTTACTTACAGAATTAGAATGTGTAGCTCGAAAAAAACAAACGCACTGCACACTCAACCAACGTTGGCCTGAAAATGACAAGACAGGAAACAAATGACAGCAGCCGGCCGGCGGCATTGACATGACAACAGCGGCTTACGTTCAGAAACCGCTTTATCGCTCCCATATGGATCTATTATTACCATGTTAGCTCCACAAAATAACAGGTTGTGGATAAATTGATTTACTGGTCAACCATAATTGTCATTGAGGATGTTTGTATAATGTTATCTCTATGGTTGTCAATGCCATAATGCCAATGCCAATTTAATTTACAATTTAGTGTTTGAAATGGCACTACGTTCTATATAAACCAAAAAATAGTGTTGGCTATATGAAAGTAATAGGTCTACCTTGCGATAGTATCCATGGTTGACTTTGACTGCAATGAGTAATTCGTAGAAATAACTGTGTGGTGACGCTTTAAGGGCCAATAGGCAAAAAATCTAAAAAAATATAAACTTTTTTATAATACAATAATAACAGCTCCAATTTCTTTAAAATAACCGTCGTCAGCTATAAACAAAAAAAATAGACAAAAAATTAACAAACACAAGCAAAATGGTGGTCAGTCAGAGTGACACAGCGACCCTGCGCTGCGCAGCGCGAAAAATTCAAATATCGGCTCTTTATGCCCATCACACCCTTAAATTATGTTTGTACAATTATTGTACTATATCTATTCCCACACCAGTGGCACAGGAACCAAGCATGGTCGTGTGGGGCGTATAAAAATTTAAATCTCCACAGGGTACAACATTAAAAGCGGCACAGCAAAACGCGCTCCAATGTTTTAGGCGCCATCTATCTCCCCACACACAAAATAAATCGTCCACGTCGTCCTGAACCACGGTAGGTCACCCAGAAAGGAATATGAGGATAGCCATTAGGGCGCTATTTTAGCAACACTTACTACTGTGTTAATGCATTAACGTGACGATGATCAAAAACATCATGAGGAAACCTTAGATTAATATTAAGTACTAATAAGTAAGGTGTCTGAGAGTTCTATAAAATAATCTGGAAGTAATGTGAAGTCTGCCAATTCGAACTTGGCCAGCTAGGCAGAGCTTATCCTAATCCGAGTAGTGGTGTAGTGGGACAAAGAAGGGCTTGTGGTTGTATACATAATATAACTAACTACACATAGAAAAGAGAGGCGACACACTGGCAGGCATACACAAAAGAAGATTATGTTTAAACGAAGAAGTTCCTTGTTTAAATATTTGCGATGCTCTTTTGTTATTTTTCTGTTCTTGCAGTTCGCTTGTTTGTTTAATATCGGTCAGTTTTCTAATTTTCACTTGTTTTGTTTGTGTAGTTCAAATAGTGTTCCTACGAGCCGGTTTTTTTGCGAGTAAATCAGCGAAGCGAGTGATGACTGAAGATGTTTCGAAATCCGTGTTCGATGAAAACCTGTGCTCGATGAAAAACCGTGCGGCCGCCCGCAAAAAAGGTGTCCATTAGCACCAATAGTCATCAATAATAATTTATTGGTAGGTATGTAAAATACAAGTCAAGTTTTCAAAATTTAGTAAAAATATTTCATAGCGACTTATACAAAAGTACATAGGTACATACAGTACAAACATAATTTAACTGAGCTGTTCAATCTCTCTTTCAGATGTTCGATTCCGAGTAGTCCAATAGTAATCAGCGCGACATCATCCGCATACCGTATAAGTACTGCGAACCCGAACTTATAAGTGTTCTGTGACGTCATAAATCTTTGGTTCATGGAACAGAGTGATGGACTAGCTCCGCAGCTTAAACAGCCGCCTTACAACAGATTACTTAGGTGGGCGAGCTCAACTGCGCCCTACTCCATGGGCAACGCACTCCCCGAGCGAAGGTATTCATCCGAAAGCAGCAGCAGGTAAGATATTTGCCTAATTTTTGAAGTTATACTTCTTTTGGCGCGTTAGGGAAAAATGATGAGAGTAAATTTTTACTATTTTACTATTTAATAAAAATATATACCTTTTTTCTATTGTTAGTGTCGTTTTTTCTACAAACGTAGAATAAGGCGAAAGATAAAATTTTTGAAAAGATTTTTATCTTGTTACGCCAAAGAAGTATAACTTCTAAGTTAGAAGGTACATGGCGACTCATTACCGACCTTTGGAGTCGATCAATGGAGTCTATTTATATAATATAACTAGCTGACCCCGCAAACGTTGTGCTGCCATATGAAATGTCAAAGTGACGCGACGCTTCACGTCAATGACGTAAACGTCACGGGTAAAATAAAAATACTAAAATCGTGTTTAAAAAACAGTTTCCAGTGGAGCAAATTCTGAATCTAACCCATTCTCGAATCCCCTTGAACACACACAAAAAATTTCATCAACATCTATCTAGCCGTTTAGGAGGAGTTCACTGTCTTATACACGTAGGCAAGAATTAAAATTATATAACGTTTTGTTGTTTTTCTTTTCTCGCAGTCTGTGTTTTGTTTTCACTTTGATGAACGCAGTAAAACACATTTTACCTATTATTTTTGACAGTTTTCTAAATTTCACTCGTGTTGTGTGGTTTAGACTAGCACTGAAACAATGGCTGGAAATTCAGCGGGCTGGAAGTTAATTTACGGTGAACGGTCACTCGAACCGACCCATTTATGCCGGATTTTCCGGAACACTGTTTAATATTTCACTGAAGTGCTACTTGCTGCTGGTAGCGGGTCCTGTAATTGGGGGTCTGAAGCAAAAGTTCCGGTTTAGGCTGCCCTTACTCTTATTTTGCAATTACATATTATGTACTTACCTGGCTCAAAGAGACCTACTCTTTGAGATGAGAGACCTACCCTTTGTGATGTCATAAATACCTGCCTGGTATAAAGAACCTCTACTGTGGGAGTAATGTTTCTCGATGGACAATATAGATTTATTTACGAGTATATAAGTGCATGTAGCGTCCATAGCCCAATGGCTCGCGTCGATTCAACGTGATCGAAAAAGTTAAGCAACGACGGGCGCGGTCGGCTTGTGGATGGGTAACCGCTAGTGGCAATATTTCATGGACGCTACCGTGCTTCGGAGGGCACGTAAAACCGTCGCTCCCGGTAGTTTTCAATGCTGGAAACAGTCCATAAGCCTTGTCGAAGACCTTCGGGTGGCTTGAGAACATTCGACACTGGGCTGGCCACTAACCCCTCCACCAATCCGCATTGGACCAGCGTGGTGGAATAGAATAGAATAGAATAGAATAGAAGTATTTATTTGCAAAAATGTGGTTAGTTTACATAGGTTACATTTTTAAAAAAGTCCCTCACATTTACCTAGTATAGGCATGCAAAATGTTTTACGTTCACAATATTACGAGTATGTCAATGATACATTAAGTTCTATATAATGTCAATATTAAAGTTAATATTAAATCATATAATTATTTTAAAAATTCATTCAATTTATAAAAGCATTTATTTATAAGCGTTTAGTGGAGTTTGCTCTAGACCTCCCACAGCAGTCTGTGGGGGAGACCCGTGCCCAGCAGTGGAACTTCTATGGGTCGCAGCGAATATAAGTGCATACGTTATGCGTACTGTACAGCTGATGATGACGAATCTCTTCTTGGACTGAGATAAGGTAGATTAGGCCCATATTGGTCAAGTGCTGCGTGTCGTGGATTCGTTGTCGATCGAATTTATGTGTGCCAAATGGAGTCTGGAATATTCCACTAACCGTTCCAAGCATGAAATTAAAAGTATTGATAGCAAACTGTTTTTGCTGACGAGACTAATTCATTTGCAAGACGGATGGTCCACTTTGTTTGTACACATGTCTGAAAGACCGATAAGTTTGTTTAGCAATCGCTTATTTATCTCTTGCAGATAGATGAGCGAACCAATAATTTTTTATCTGTCCGCAGCGATGGTAAAATGTATATTCTTTCTCTAAGCAGATTAATTGGAAAAATTAATTATGAAACTTAGTTAGGAAAGTGATTTTTTACTTATTCTCGCTGAGCCAAGATTAAAATAGATTAAAATAGGTTTGTCTTCACTATATAGGTATGCAATTTATGATTATCTAGATAACTACTTCAGAATAACTACCTACTAAGTTTAATCTATTTGGTAAATGTTGCAGCGCCTGCTGCTTTTCAATAGCATAGTTGTTATAATTTTTTATTCCGGTAACATTATTCTTGGTTTGTGCCATATTTACTTAATAGAGTGTGCTTTCACTTTGTATGCTTAGCAAAGTTTGAGTATTTAGTGTTGTGTTGTGTTGTGTTGAAACAATTATTTATTCTCTTTCTCCTGAACCACCTCGGTATTTAAGAACTAGTACTAATTATTCTAAGAAGTGTAATGTTTACATCTTACGAAACTGTTCATCTATCAATCTGCCCTTAATATCGATCGCAAGTTATAGGAGTGACACACTCAAAACTGCTTTTTATCAGACCTAGTTTCCGGTCCGTAGATAATTTCAATTGATCAGGATTTTACGTTTAATTACAAAGTAGGTATACTTAGGTAGGTACTAATTTATTTATTGAATTATAAAATTTATTAAATTGAATTATAAAAATAATTGTAATGCGTATAATAGAACAAAAAGCGTTCCCACGAAAACATTGGCCGCAGCGTGCGGTTGAACGGAAATACCGGAATACACGACCGGTTAACCGTAGTTGAGACCGGATCGTAATAAATTGGCTTTCGCAACATATTCGACTAATGTAAAACTGTGGTTGATTTACTATTGTTATATGCAGGGCCGGTTTTAGCAATACCAGCGCCCTGGAAGAGATTTATAAGACGCCCCCTATTTGCTACTTAAATAAAAAAAAAACATTTAAGTAATAAAATCTAATAACATAAGCCTTTCTGGCAGCGAACTCTTTTAATAAAACATCAAAGTCTATTTTTCCTCTAATTCATTTTCTATTGACAAAATTATTATTCCAGATTGTGATATTTTCGATCACAAGAAGTTTTTCATAAGCTTGAGCTTAGAAAATCTCTTTTCCCCACTTGCGATATATTTTCAGTAATATTCTTTATAAAGGTATTTAATAGTAGGTATAGTTGTAGCTATTCTCGTGAATTTTTAACATTTCTGACAAGTTTTGAAGTTGTTAAATCCTTAGTTTACTAAACTCGACGCTACAATAAACTCGGTCTTTACAAGCGGAGTATATTATTCAGCGAAAAATTGTTTCTTTGTTCAAAAGTATTTTTTTGTGAAAAAGAAAAGAAACGTTAAAATGAGTGAACCGAACGTCATCCGGCACAGACGGTCGGAACTGTCGGATGCAAACATAACGCTAACTCTTTTTAACTAAAATGTTAAACGGAGATAGATAATGTATTTCGTCTATGGTAAAGGATATTCGGTAAAATTAACAGCAGTGCTCCGTCCCCACAGAACAGATAAAAGAGGTTATCTGTTCTGTGTCCGGCCCTGTGGCTCCTCCGATTTTGTCGGTATTTACAATTTAGGGTTAAAGCGCTTTAGACATTGTAATTATTAATGCAAGAATTATAATATTTTAAATAAAGTACACGAGAGGCTTGATTTATTTTCATGCAAATTGAGTGAGTTCAAAAAAGTGACATGTCATTTAATATGCTACGAGTAATAAAAAAAAATAATAAAAAAATTGTTTGTTATTATGAAATATGATGTGCTTTATATTGTTTATTTTATTGTTTTTTTTTTTTTTTTTAAGTAGGTGGTGGTAATTAGTCTTTAGATTTAAATTATTATTTTAAGTTTAAATTATTATTGTGAATTGTATTAAACGTGTCGATTATGTTAAGTGCCCTCCCTGTCGAATTGGATTTTATTTCTGTAAGGACAGTGTGGGGAGAGACAAAATAAATAAAAAAATAAATAAATAAAATAAATATAACTTTGCCGAACTATGACCTAGTGTCGGTACCGGTTATAATGAAATTACCAACAAGTACCACTTTTGCCGTGCTCAAATTTTTAAGCAATTAAGTTTAAACTGGAATTGCTGGAAAGATGTGGTTTCCGGATACACTTAGACCATCCCGTCTTCGAGGGACAATTTTGTAGTAGCAACTTTTGCAACGCATCTGTGACTGACTCTAAACAACACATGAGCCATGTTCAAAGTATCTCACGTCTCGTTTGCTTCTTTATTTAAAAAAAAAATGAATATTATTTTCTTTCGATTATTTCCCAAATCAATTCAGTTGTAATTCTAATCCCCGGTCCGGTTGAAAGCGATACGGCTTGCTCGGTCACGGGTCACTTCCCACCGGAAGTTCCGTTGTTTGTTACGTTGGTAATGCAGGTCGATAGATAGCTTTTATTGCTACCGTTTCCCGCGCATTGTCGTTCGGCGGGAGGAAGCGGAGTTTTCCCGCCACTTGCGGTAGTATCGATAGTTTGTTGTTAGCGGGAAAGCTATTAGCTTTTATCTATGTATAGTTTTAATACCTTTTCTAAAAATAATGCATGGACTGAGAAATGTGAAATTTGGTCGAGCCCAAGATTATAAAATGGAGATAAGAACAAAAAGGTAAAATTACTATGTAATATGTATGAGTAGATATGAAACATAACCTATTGTACTATGTATCATGTATCATTTTAATGTGTAACTAGCCCTAGAGAGAAAGATAATGTATAATATCAGTACTGGAACTAATTGGACTGAATGCACTTTACATGCAAATGATGTTTCTTTTCTTTACATAATTTTTTCGGGCAGGGAGGCACTACGTAGGAACCATGCGCTACTTCACCCATGAAACCCAAAATTTTGCATAGTGGGACAAACTTCTTCAATAAATTTGTTTTCAACAATAGTGTCCTTTCAATATTGTATCGAAACAAATTAATTCCGGGTAAAAAGTTTTTCATTAAAAATGTAAAATGAATGTTTCAATAAATAAAATGAGAGTCGGAATTGCTGACGGGATTCCGCGATGTGCTTTAAGGCTTTTAACAATGCAATAAATGTTGATGAATTCCTCTTACATTACATGTCATACACATCACATCATTCACCGCATCTTCAGCCACAAAATGTGATGAGTAATCACGCAATATTGTAAGCTAGTCTACAACTGTGACTTTTGAGACGTTTAAGATCCTTTCTATCTATCACTACTGCAACTACTGCTTAGTTTCACGTGACGTCGCTGCGAGCCACAGACGTCCCACAGCTAGGCACAGGTCTCCCCCACAGACGCAGCTGCGGGATGTCTAGAGCATACTCCACCACGCTGCTCCAATTGGGTTAGTGGCGAACCCAGTGTCGAATGTTTTCATGCCACGCGAAGGTCTTCGACAAGGCTTAACGACTGTTTCCACCATTGAAAACAACCGGAACCGACGGCTTTACGTGCCCTCCGAAGCACGTTTACGTGACGTAGGTATACATACAGATTTTAATGCCAGACAGTAAAGTAATATTACTTGATTAATCAATGGCAGTGACCCAACAGTGGCCCAGCAGTGGGACATCGACAGAGTTGTGGTAGTGGTTTTCCCGATCTCCCGCGGAACCCCGGCAGCAGCCGCCGGGCCCCATCGAAGCCTTTGTTCCGCGCCGCGTGTAATTACTGGTTTTCGGGTGTACAGGCACTCTCTCCTTTATTTTGGGACGATGATTAATATTCCGAAGGGCGTTCGCTCGTTTTTGTCACCTGAAAATTTTTCACACCCGAATTCGGATGGAAACTGCTTTGGTACAGCCCGGGGCACCGAATTCAGCTGCTGGTGCGTCCGTGCACGAAGAACTAATCCGTGAACGTGTAATGTTAGCCAAACCCGTGCTCTGCAATTGGCCCCTAATGGATTGCAAATTGAAAAACATTCCCTATCAGGATTATCTTACTTTCAACCCCAACCCTCACGTATTGTAGTCTCATTACTGCGTTAATTCAGAAAGAACAATAGCAATTTCAGCGGTGTAACAGTTAGAACAGAACCAATCACCACCACAACCCTTTCACTCTCCCACTGACGGGCTCGGTCTCGTCTCGGAATGGGAGAGGTTAGGCCATAGTCCACCACGCTTGCCAAGTGCGGGTAGACAGACTTCATATCTCTTAGAAAACACTATGGAAAACTCAGGCATACATTCCCTTTTATCACGATGTTTTTCCTTCACCGTTATAGCAGGTGATATTTTATGTCTTAAATCGCACATTACTTAGAAAAGAAATTCGAACCTGAAACCGTTCTAGTGAGAGACAATTTTGATAGCCATAGATAGATAGATAGATTATTAACTGGGCTGTCACCCTTTAACCAAGAGCCAATAAGTGGCTTGGGATTTGGAACAATTTTGTGTCTGGTGCCTTTTACGAGTCACAAATTTTTACAGGGCGATTTTAATGCATTTTCATTCACTGACGCAAGATTAAAATGAGTCAATAATAATAAGTCAAAATCGTCGCCTGAGGTTACACTCGTTCTAGTCTGAAGTATAGCTGTGTTCGGTCGCAGTCACAGTAAGTGCGGTAGGTCCAACAGATTTAGTGAGTGCTTGAAGTGAGGACTGGAGAAAGCGAAGTATAAGCTTAACATGCATACTCTAAGATGTACACTCCGTATACTGGCTCTTTAAACAACTACGAGCGCAAATTTTCAGTGCAGCCTTTATTTTATTGGTCTGTGTCTCGGAAAAGTGTTTTTTTTGTGTGCACCACTTGCACCTAGTATTGCTAAACCAATAATTCTATTGTTCTTCTAATCTATGTTGGATAGTGAATGTTGTGATAGTTTTTGTACCTCAACATTGCTGGTTCGCAATGATTATTGTGGGGAAATAAAATACCTCAGTAGGCAAATAATTTGCAACAACCCGTTGGGCGCGTCGAAGCACAGTCGTAGCATCCACCAAACTGGCCATGAACCCATTGACAGACTTCACACACCTTCGAGAACATTGATGAGAATCCGGAGGCATGCCAGTCGTTGCATGTGTCCATATTCCAAACGATGTTTGCCTCATCGTGAATTATTTACAAATGTAAGTTTTACTTGCCTGTGGGGTTTATCATCATTTTTATTTACTGGACTTCCGCTTCTAAGTCAAAGTCAAAGTCAAATAATTTATTTAGCTATGAGGTGATTGGACACGCTTAACGAAAGTCTAGGTAACTACAAACTACTTAAAGAAAAGAGATATAATGCTTTTCTAAACTGATCAATATAAGGCAAATGATCATTGAATGAATAATTAAATTCTTCTTAATATAATTATGAATAATTAGCTTCAACTAATTAATTAGCTTAGCACAGCAACAGCACAGCTACTAATCACCACTTACTAAGCCTAAAAAGCATTCCGCCCTGCCATCCGTTGCTGTAGGTATATTCTCTATTTGTACCAAAAGGTTTGAGGTGAACGAACTCTGATTCTTTAATTTTCTTCAGCGCAAGTACCCTCAATCTTATAAGACGATGATGGGTATCCACTTACGTCCCCCGGCCGTGCGCGTCTGCGCGGAAAATGAAAGCTAGCGTGATTGGGTTTGCGCGCGTTTCATTAAATTTGAGGCGATGCCCACACGAATCTTGTTACCTTGTCGCTGGGGAACCTTTTAGCCCTAATTCAAGAAGGTGACACTGCTGTATTATTAGATAGGCTCTGCGAATACTCCAAGAGGATTCGGGTTCGTTCGAATTGCGCTCAAGTTGCTTAAAATAAATCACAATTTGAACAAATTGAAGTATCTGTATACCTGTTCATAAAATAGTTGATGCGTAGACAACGCGCGTCGACCTATATATTATAATTATCTACAGTAAAGTTCCATCCATCCATCCATCAGCTTTTTGAGGTCCACTGCTGGACATAGGCCTCTCCTAAACGACACCACTCCTCCGCCGTCTTCTTCAGGTCGTCTGTCCACCTTATCGAAAGGCGATCTCTACCTACCTACACTTTTTTCCGAGTTGTGGTCTCCCTTCGAGCACTTTTCTTCCCCACCGGTTATCAGTCCTTCGAACGACGTGGCCTGCCCATTGCCACTTCATCTTGCTAACCCTGCGAACTATGTCGGTGAACTTTGTTCGTCTAAGGACTTCACCATTCCTGACTCGGTCACGTAGCGAAATACCGAGTATAGCTCGCCCCATTGCGCGTTGAGTTACTCTGAGCTTGTGGAATAGGCCGACGGTAAAGGAATACGTCTCGTAATCACTGACAACTCACATTGC
Organism: Carterocephalus palaemon; assembly: GCA_944567765.1. Classification (NCBI taxonomy): domain Eukaryota; kingdom Metazoa; phylum Arthropoda; class Insecta; order Lepidoptera; family Hesperiidae; genus Carterocephalus; species Carterocephalus palaemon. The sequence continues at coordinate 607,856 of OX155641.1, forward strand.
TCGAATATTTTCGACTTCAGGCACCGAGGTAACTTGGAGGTGAAAATATGCTTTAATTTTTAAAGCAAAGTTACTACAGACATAATCTGAATTACAGTCGTAAAGCCTTGTCTAAGACCTTCGGATGGCCAAAGAACATTCGACACTGGGTTGGTCACTAACCCACCATCTTGGTAGAGTATGCTCCCTCAGCTGTGTCTGTGGGGGAAACCCGTGCCCAGCAGTGGGACGTCTATAGGTCGCAGTGATAATGGCTTAAACAAACAAAGCTTTCATTAAAGAAGATTCACTTGTAAAATACCTGCCATCTCGCTCTTCTCTGCAATACGGACCTCAATTGTTATGGTATGTGTGACCTCGCCAGTCTTCCAGACACATAAATCTATTGTTATGCTATGTGTTGCATTATAACCGTTATGGAGGAAATAGTTTACAACGTACCATACCGTTTCTTATCCTCTTCGCGACACTGGAGGTACTGTCAGTGCGACGGTTTTATTCCAACCCGTTGATATATTGTACAGGAGCAGGCTATATATTATTATAAGCGTCGTTTGTCACGATCCCGACTCTTAACCGCTACGTCTTGCTGAAGTTGCTGCATAGCTCGGTAGCAAGTGAAAAATTGATGCAGCAACAGCCAAAAAAGAATCAATTATTTTTGCAGTGCCATCTATTAACATTTCATAGTGAATAATGATTTTTTCTTTTTTGCCTTCAATCAATCTGTACTCGGTTGCGAACTATATTGCTATGAGCGTTCCAGCAATAACTCGGCATATTGATAGTAATAATACTAATCCGTCACAACCTCAGCACTCCCGGCAATCCCCCTGGAACATTGAGCGTCTTCATTATGAGTGCTACCGCCGGGCTAAGCTAGATTACGTACAAACGCGTGGAACTCGGGTCAATGGGTATAATCCTCGCAACATGTTTCATCATCTCACTCTTGCGATACAAACATTTATCTTCATAATTTTCCTCGGGCTAAGGAGCTTCCACACTTTCCTGTACTGTTTGAACCGTTGTTGGTTATTCAAGAATTATTAAGTATTGGTCACAATTTTCTACAGCTACAATTTGTATTCTAGTGTAACATCTAGTTATCACTATGTATATATGTGTAATTTAATGTAATAAATATATTTTCTAGATGACAATAGGATGTCCTTGAACCTTGCACGAATGCAAATAAATTCTCTGGACTACTACCAAAAATTTCTAGTTAGAAAAGTCATTAATACTTTTCCCTATCCGGGCATCGAAACCAGGCTTTCTAGTTTAACTTGCTTACAACCACTATCGGAGAGAAAAATCGGACGTGTATTCCCAACGTAAGGCGTTTTTCAGATACCTCTATTACTTTTACAAGTGGAGGATACCTACAACTGTGGCCTATAAAGTCTTCATAAAAAATTCTTCATTCAATATGTTCTGGAAGACCTTTGCTCCGTCATATGTGACGACGCCTTCACTCCATTCTTCGTAGGTGCTACCCACGTTCGAAAAGATACTTTTAGATAAACATTCGCTAACCGAGCCCGACAGGGAGCTGCTATCAGTCAAAATTATCCACCATTATTGCTCAGACGATTAATATTGCTCATGTGGTTTTTCAATGCGAATCTTTACGAGTAGGTATCACTGGAACATTGTTAGCTGTTTTTGGAAATGTTTTAAGTGGCTTTTCATGATTGTAAATCATTCGACTTAAATCCGAAAGGCTTAACTTAGTGGTAGGTTATTATTGTAAAATTTGTCTAAGGTAGGTTAGGCTCCCGAGTAGTTTTGTTCAATATAAGAGTTGATTGGTTTTTATGTGATGCATAATGATTTTTATAATATTTTTTTATTTTCAATAGTATTCTGTTATTCATATTTGTTAGAAATACACGATTGACAGTAATAATTAATGTGTAATGTCTCATCCAACGATCACTAGCTAATCTTATATGTATAACATTTCACGTTTTGCGTTTTGAGCGTTTTTAAGTAAATAAATTAAGATTGCTTTTTAATAGTCAATTTAGAATAGCACTCTTTTTTTCTCTAGGTACTTTGAAGTTACCTAGACTTTCGTTAAGCGTGTCCAATTACCATATATAGTGAAATAAATAATTTTGAGTTGGACTTGGACTTGGACTTTGCCTTTGACTTTGACTTTAACTTTGACTTTGACTCAAAATTAGAGTAAAATAACATACAATACTAGACTAAGAAGAAGAAATAACATACAATAACAAACAAGTGTATAGTTTAATCTTTCATTCATTTCAGGTAAGTGCGGAAATTGACTGCAAAAGAGAATGGCTGAAATTCCTGTTGGTATGTAGGTAAGTACTGTAGATATATTTCTTCTTCTCATCATCATGTCATTTCTATCTGCAACTAAGTATCTTCCCGTTAAAATTCCAGGACTAGTTTCTGCACAAAATTCAGAAAATGACCTGTTTGTACAAAACATTGCTTTATTGGTATATTGTAAGTTAAGAGTTAAGAGGTCTTAAACCTTGGTCACTGCCTTTTTTGTAATTTGAAACGAATGATATAGTTAATTATTAGAAATATGTATGTGATTATAATGGAATCGTAAGATTGATTTCTAGTAGACTCCTGTGAAGCCTACGTATAAAACAATCTACCTATAATATAGTTTTAATATCTTAAATAGCATTTACGCACGTTTTAGAGTTTTGTTGAAGAACATAGTCTCTTTGTAAGGTACCCGAGGTACCTTTATCGAATTTTCATTGGAAACTGAATTAATGAAGAGGCTTTCATTGCCATATCAACAGATATTTTTTTTACAATTTATAAGGCAGGTAGGTGGTACCTTACCTTTATCATTATACGGTGCCTTTACCGTGTATTCAGTGTAGGTAATGATGTGCGTGTCTGAACCGGAAAAACATTCAAACAAATTAAATCTCATACGTAGGTACTTGATACACGAGCCGAGGCGAGCTAAGACATCCTATTCACGTAATGCGAAACATTATCCATTTGATTTAAAAAAATAAAAGCCACTTTTCTCCGAATTTGCCTTAAAATATTGTATACACGGTATCTGTTTAATAAGACTTGTTCACCCGTCGGCGCGGTGCGACATGAGCTTCGGTAGCTTCGTGGCTTAGGCCAAACCAAATTCGAGTTTATAAAAGTTTAGGATCGAGTAACGAAGAGGAGTGGCGACTCCGAGACGCAGGTTTCAACCCCGGAAATAATTTGTTTTGTACTCGGGTCATGGGTATTAAAATTATGATGTTTTCTGTGTGCGCAATGCAACTCAGGTCTAGACGCTCATAGGCCTACCGGGGTTGTAAGTGTGTAGCGTTTGACTTAAAAGGAGAATTGAGCCGGATCTTCGGATTTAGTTTAGTTTCAAGAACAAGACACAAATAGGGACTGGGATTAAATCAGTTCATCTGTAGGTAATCTTAACAGTAGTTAGTGTCTTGGTGGGTACCTATTCTAATTACATTTAGATTACATTGATATAGATCTGGTATTACGTGCTATGGAGACAGCCATGCTCGGTATTTCACTGCGAGACCGAATCAGGAATGATGAAATCCGTAGAAGAACAAAGCTCACCGACATAGTTCCCAGAGTTAGTAAATTGAAGTGACAATACGGGTCGCGTCGTTCGAAGGACTGATAACCTGAGACCACGAATCGGAAAAAGGAGTACAGGTCACCGTTCGACCATGTGGTCAGATGACCCGAAGAATACGGTGGGAAACCGCTGGATTCTGTTGACACAGAACCTTCCTCAGTGGTGACGTTCTGGAGAGGCCTATGTTCAGAAGTGGACCTCGAAAGGCTGATGGATGGATGAATATCTGTTATTCTTTCGCAACGAGATTTTAGTGCTAAATATTGGTATGATTTGAAAGCAATCTTAAATGCTTAGGGGTCGTACTTTGTTTGCTATGGTACCTACTTCCTTATCCATTATTCCTATAGTGGCGGTATACCTTGCAAATCGTCGACTCCGGTCGCTTGTCGCGCGTCCTGGCGCTCCCCAGGCTGATAAGTCCAATTTATTTAAGGCACGTATCGCGTTGCGTACAGGATCTTAAAAAATGTTTAAATCAAAGCCGGAAAATGTTTTTCCTTGGAACACCGTCAAGAAGTGAACCCCATTAGACGGGGCTTTGTGCATTTAGATGAGGAATGGCCCCAATTACAAACGTTTAGAGCTGAGCTGAGAAGTATTTTGGCTTTAAAGGTCCCGGGTTTGAATCGGACACTTTTAATGGTAGTTCTTTACTACCATTAAAAGTGTCCGATCAGCATTTTTTAGCAAATCCAAGTAGCAAAGGCGCATGAAGGATGCATGTATAAGGTATCAGTGAGATTATACTTACTGGGTTATTAGAAATTTTAGTTTGCTCAATATTTCTGTGTATAAGAATTACGGGAGAAGTGCCTTATGGCGAGTCCTGTTGGTTGGTGTAATAGACCAATTAATATTAGTATCATTGGGTTACTCTTGTTGTCGCAAATGCCTCGGTTCAGTCCCCGGGTTGGGCAACCCATTGTACACAGTGTACGTATGTGAAATAAACGTTTTACAATTCATTTCTAATTTGCTTCGGTTTCAGCATCATCCCTCGTCAATTAACTTTGCTCTACTCTGCTATTCAGTCCAGTTCCAGTCTACTAGCTTTACACGCGGGTCCGTCCACGTTAGGTCGCTTTCCGTGCATTATTTTCACGGAAAATGGAAGAGATTGTTTTACTACCATTAAGGGATGGTTTAAAATATAAAATGTGTAAGCCTGTTTTGACGGCAACACCAAAGGTTATCACACATGTCTATCAATAAAAATCACATCTATCCACCCATCCATCATTGCTTAGAGAAAGACAAAGCAACAAATAAATACACTTTCCCCCATTTATTTATTTGTAAAGATATTACTCGATTGATGTTTGCAACCTGCCTGCACAGGCATTGATTTATTTACGAAGCTCCCCAAAAAAATAATTTAAAATTATACTCTAAAAAATTTTTTTTTAAAAGCTTTTATAACTTTTTTTTTATTTTCATGCATTGTCATCGGAACCTAATATGTGTGCCAAATTTCAGCTCGATAGCTTCGGTGGAAGTGGGTGAAATATTGATTGCAAGATTCCAGGACATACATGAATGAATACATACGTACATACGAGTGAAGTTAAATAAAAGCTTTTAAAATAAATAAACATCTGACACAGAACACTTCATAGTGTTTTTATTAGATGTTCGGGTTCAGTTTCATGTTTCAAATTCAATTTACATATATTTCGGCAAACATTTGATAACTAGTACAGTATCGCAGATTTTGCCAACTAATTACATCAGTAGTGTAATCCCTTGGGAAACTTTGTGAAGCTATTATAGTCCACCGTAAAGTTTATTTTGCATGGCTGGTATGAAAATAGATTAAAGTTGGTTACTAAGGCAAATGTTTCAATGTTTACGATGAGAGAGATGAATGGACGTCGAACAAAATGACTATGCTTTTGACAAATTAAATATATTACCTATCCAATCTTGTAAGGACTGTGGGATACGATCATTGTGATTGTATGGTTGCAATGCAACTCATCAGGAACCGCTATCAGACGATAATAACGAGACATAACGTGCCTTCTGAAACATGGAAGAGCTTGAAACCGGTGGGTAGGTCGATAGTGTCAAGCTGCACAACTTCGACACAAGATGAAACATAAGTAAGGTTAAGTATAAGGCTAAGTATTGTGTTAGTTCATAGTACATAAAATGGTTACCTGGTTCAGAATGTAATGCATTAAGCTCGCTACTTGTATAGGTACTTAATGTTGTGGTTCAATAGTAGTTAAATAAATGAATATTACATATAAATACTGTCGTTATCTCACTCGCCGCTCGCGGTCTAACTCTCCAGGGCGCGCACATTCGACAGAACAACGAAATAACTAGTTTACAAAATCGCAAATTGCTTTCAGTGCTGTGAGGTATGCTTTAATTTGTTCGGAATTTGATTTATTGGCTGTGTGCGCGGCGTCGTATCACCGTTTGACGGCGGTTTTAGAATTGGCGGCGTTTTGTTTGTATTAGAGATTGATTCATACAAATGGACGAGCTTTTGTTTTTGTATAGAAAAAGCAATATAAATGCAAACTAACTTTTATCATTAAAATATGTGCCAGTGTTTATGTTTTCCTTCGCATCTACTTGCGTCAACTGAGATCTACATTTAGTTCATCAATAGTGTGGGAAGGTCAGATCAACGCAGTATTATATTTAATTCAATCAAAAAATTGCACTCACGTATGTAACTTAGCCCTAAACTATCTACTGAGATGATAGCGCTTATTCTGATCTCAAAACTTTACTAGCATCGAATGTCCGAAACACTGTCAGGTTCAATCAACTCGATATTAGTCCACTAAAGCTGGAAAGAGCAAACTATTCGACAAAGAAACTTGGGATTATTTCAAACTTCCTTCATATGAGAGGAGACCGCGACCGTTGCCGACAAACTTCACGTAACTATGTGTCTCAGTGTTGTGGACAGTTTGAATACTTAGCGTGGACTTCCTTCATTAGAACTACGGTGGTTTTAAACAAAAATACATCACGTGGAAGTTATGGTCTTGTCGTTACTAAGATGAGACTTCTGGGGTTGCGGGCATGAGTGGGAGCTCGAACCGTCCACTGACCCCGGGAAATATGACAATACGTGTAAGTCGCTGCTGCACAGTCTCGTGTATGGTAGACGTTGAAGGTTTGATTAGGCGAAAATCCCACGAAACCCGACATCGCTGGTTTACCACTCGTTAAATAAAAAGTGCGTGCGTACAAAGTACACATGTCAGAAGTGAAACTTCTTTGGCGAAATATTCAAATATACACAAAGAAAAATTAATTTAAATATTCATTTGAAAGGGTACTGCTTAATGCTACGCTCGCCCTTTCTCACTCTTTCTCAATCGGTTTTAATCGCCCATCCTCTTCTTCGTCACGAACGTCGCATGCTGCGTGACTCATTATTGGGTTTCATCCGTAAAAAAAATTATCCTCATGCGCCTAAAGAAGTTTCACTTCAAAAATAAGAACTGAAGAAGAATCTGAAAAACTAAGGAGTTAAGAATATGAGCATGAAGAATATGAGCATGTAGTATGTCATAGCATAATTACGCCTGTATATCCCCGAAGGGGTTTGTTGTTACACCCGCTTATGGTTAGACTTTAGGTCTGAGAGTTAGAAGTTTAGAGAGGCCAAGGGTAAGCAGCTTGAAGAGGGAATTACCGTTCGGTGGAACTTATAATTCCAGCTCGGTATAATCCTCTTGAAAAAGTATCCAGAGAACCAGGTGTCTACATCTGAGTGAATAATATAAAGTAGGTAAGGTACCGACCAAGTGGATCCAGAGTTTTTGAAATTCATTTTAATTAATAAAATTTGTTCGCGAAGAATTAGAATTTAAATTAAAATCATACAACTTTGAACGAGTCGCGCTTGAAATTGAATTTTATGCGAGGATAATACTTTGAGAAAGGATGAATCTGTGCATTTTATGAACCGTGTATATTTTCAAGTGGAACCTGTATTTATTTAAATGAGAATGAAAGCGGTACACACTTTCACTTGTTTTAACTAGGTATACAACGAGTAACTAGAATTGTAGACAGACACAAGGTGCACAGGATCGGGAGGATCTACGAGTATGTCCAACAGTGGACTTTAAAAGACTGATGAACAGATGGATGGATTAAGTTTTTGACCACGGTTCAGGCTATCTTTGCTATGGCTGAAGCAGCGGTAGTTACGCCCCTGAGCTGTAGGTAAACTCGGCATCATAAAGTCACGCTAAGACGTATGTTTGTAAATTTCCTTCTGAGCGATGGTGGCTCATTCTCAGTACTGTAACTGGTACACTATGTAAAGTACATACGTATATTTTTTCGGAAGCATTTAAAATTTGAATGCTCTTTTTAAATGTTGAATTTGACTTTGAATGTTTGTTTGTTCATACTCGTATTTATATTATCTATATTTTTATCAAACCTTCTGATTTTAGTCACTTGAAAAACAAATAAAAAGAACACAGGTTCAAATAAGTACCAGATTCGGCATCACCCACACCAAAAGATGGAACGTACTTACAGCATAGTAACGTTAGGTACCGACATATAGCGTATGTACCGACAACCTTACCGTTCGACGGTTGAGCAGAGAGTGATTTTTGTTGTTGGCTGCGTTTGGCTTTATATAGGCACGGTCGAGTAGTTGTCAGTAGTTGACCACTTAATGAGGGTAGTTGCTAACACGGCCTCTCCTGACAGTGCGCCGTCCTCGGCTGCACCTGGCACTTCTTCAGGAGCACTGGCAGATACGGCGAGAGTTTTATCGCCGCATTGGTCCCGTCTATTCCATGGTCTCGTCTGTACTCGCAGTACCAGTAGGACAAGCAGAAGCACCTATAGGCTCTCTAACATCGTCAGGGTCGTCATCATTGCAATACTTTGAATTTGTACAAGTTCACTAGGACTGCGCCTGCTTCAAGTCTCATGGATGACATAACACAAATATACACAACATATGGACAACAATAAAAATACAAGGCATTGCGAATGATAGCATCCCGGACTACCATCAAACGCACTGCAATGCAACAATTAAAAAGGAGAGATGATGTGACAAGCCCACGTTATCTTGTCTCCACTCCGGACAAGCGTAAAATAATAACTTGAACATTTATTTATTTACGATTCTTTTATAAATCGCAAACAAATAAGACATAATGTGCACATACGTAGACGAGTCGACTCGATTTTAAAATAAATTTTACACTGAGTAGAGGCTCCACTAGTAAGCTTACTTGTAATAAATCATCGGCATAGGCTCCTCTATTAAGCATACCACTAGATCGTTACTCAACAGACATAGGCTCCACTATTAAGCATATCTGCTGGCGGCAGTAATGGCATAGGCTCCGCTATTAAGCATACCACTAGATCGTTACTCAACAGACATAGGCTCCACTATTAAGCATATCTGCTGGCGGCAGTAATGGCAGAGGCTCCGCTATTAAGCATACCACTAGATCGTTATTCGACAGACATAGGCTCCACTATTAAGCATATCTGCTGGCGGCAGTAATGGCATAGGCTCCACTATTAAGCATACCACTGCCGAGACTCGCCCTCGAAGAACGACGCGCAGGTCATTCGCGTAGGCAGCGTACGCAAGGCAGACAGCACACGCGCTCCGGGCAGCACCCGCGGAGTAGACAGCACATGCCCTCCGGGCAGCACCCGCGGCGCAGACAGCACACGCGCTCCGGGCAGCACCCGCGGAGTAGACAGTACACGCCCTCCGGGCAGCACCCGCGGTGCAGACAGCACATGCCGTCCGGACAGCACCCGCGGCGCAGACAGCACCCGTGGCGTATACGCGGTACGCGGCCATGGAGCAAAAGCGCCCTCCCACAGCAGGTCATACGCGTGGGCAGCGTCCGCAAGGCGGGGCCCACACGCGTTAACGACACGTCTGCAGGGCACGGCCCATACGTGCCAGGAACATGTCCACAGGGCACGTCCCATACGCGTCAGACACGCGTCTGCAGAGCTCACTTTTGCGTTTCGTGCGCAATGGAAACATTTTCTGAAACATTGGCAGAAGCGTAAACTTACTTTCAAAGAATTCGGTGCAATGCAAGGCACCCTGTATTAAGCTGCGGCCTATGTTGTTTTACCACGTGCACCACTAAGCAGTATAAACTCATATCGGTAGCTTGGTAACACTTTAGTTACGCGGTATGTAGCGGTCGAGCTTCCCAGCGGACTGAGAATGACTAGTGCTTCAATTTTGTGCCGACTCGGCCTAACCTGACCGTGATTAATAACGCGAGCGACTGTGATGTGCTCGTGAACCAGTTATGTCATTACATTTACGCGAGTGAGTCCGTCACAACGCGAACACGAACGATTTCTACTATAGCGTGAACACGTTCACGAGTTCAATCACGGCGCGAACGCGTGGCGATTGTGAACCACGCCTGGTGATGCATGATGTTGTTGAAATTCACTGCGACGGCTACGCCTAGCCCCAGAGAGAGGCGGCGTCCTAGCCAGCTCTTCATGTGGCATTCTTATTTGAAACCAACGTGTAGTGTGTGTAGGTATCAAGGCTAATAATTGTAAGCAAATAAGTCGAATCCCGCGAGACCAAGTAGTTGGCGCACTTGCTTCACGTTTTTCGTGGGCACGGTCTCACCTGACTCTCCAATTTGTGAAAACAAGCATTCACAACAAATTAACACAACACAAACACAGTACTTAGTAATTCGTGAGAAACGGCTTTGTTATTTAGTTTTCGTTAAATATTGGACAAATGCGTTCTTTATCCTCACTTCTGATTTTATCCCACTTCTGATTTTATCAAACCTTCTGATTTTAGTCACTTGAAAAACAAATAAAAAGAACACAGGTTCAAATAAGTACCAGATTCGGCATCACCCACACCAAAAGATGGAACGTACTTACAGCATAGTAACGTTAGGTACCGACATATAGCGTATGTACCGACAACCTTACCGTTCGACGGTTGAGCAGAGAGTGATTTTTGTTGTTGGCTGCGTTTGGCTTTATATAGGCACGGTCGAGTAGTTGTCAGTAGTTGACCACTTAATGAGGGTAGTTGCTAACAATATATATAAAAGGAGAAGGTGACTGACTGACTGACTGACTGACTGACTGACTGACTGACTGACATATCAACGCAGGGCCTAAACTATAAGGGCTAGAAACTTGAAATTTTGCACAGGGGTTCCTTTTATAACGTAGGGGAGCACTAAGAAAGGATTTTTGAAAATTCACCCCCTAAGGGGGTAAAACGGGGGTGCAAAGTTAGTATGAAACTTTGCCGTTGAAGTTAGTGAATGTCTAATTCCACGCGAGCCAAGCTGCGGGCGTCCACTAGTTATTGAATATGTTGATTATAATATGATTCATCAAACCGACGTTTTTCTTCTATTATTGACATGGATTACACTGTCCTTCCGCTCTGCTACTGGTAAAAGAAAAATGATTACCTACCTATCTCTTCGATATCAATTCCTACAATAAGTACCTAATAAATAGTAACTTACAAACATGAGTGAAACTCACGTATTAAGTTAAAATAATTTTCTCCTCTGTATAAATATTACATAACTATATCCTAACAACGCGTAAACGCACCGTTTCACATACAAACGCAATTTTTTCGCGACACGGCACACAAAATGGTGGCGGGTGACGTCACCTGTCAACCGATGCCATCCATCATGGCGCTCCCGCCAAATGAAATGCTCTTTGTTCGGTAACAGCCGATGTAGCCGAGGCGGAACATAATGACGGGAAATAAAATTTGTTATAACGTAATATTTTGGACGTTTGACCATTGTAAATGTGTTTGAGCTGCTGGCGTGTCCATTTGACAGTAAAGGTAATATTTTTAATTCTTTTATTGTTCTAAACTCTGTCTTATTCCGTCTGGAAAATGGGTGGACATTTGAATAGTCAAACAAAGTCGTTGCTTTTAAATTCTATCTTGCTGCAGCGCACGTTCTTTCTTTATAACTGAGTAAGGCATTGACCGTATACTAGGTTCTGTTGTTAACACTGAAATTTACAGTTATAATTTATCCTTGGAACATTAAATCTTTATTGTGTGGACACTTACTTGTATCATGCCCTCTAAGAAAGCCTTGGAGAATTACAGAAGACATTTCGATCTACATATTGGGTAACAGCTGGATTCCAAAGGCACGCTGAGGAGAAGCTTATATGTCCAGCAGTGAACCACAAAAACAGATCGTTGGTTGGCTGGCAAATACATAAGTTGTTCACACGTTGTATTTGGTTTGTATCGCATCGCACAGTTTTAAGAGTGAACGTACCTAGAGTAACTAAATCGCTGTGTCGGGTGCGCGCCATAAATGGATTTTCCCTGTCGCCAGTCAATACGGCTCTAGTGGCACTTGGAGATTATGCCGCTCAGCGACTAAGTATGTAGTTAGTAGCTAGTTCGATTGTTACAACTTTCAAGTGTATCAGGGCGCGGCCTCATTTATGAATTTCACCGATACGACTTAAGATATTCGTATGCGAGGTATAACAATCAATTGAAGGCTTACGAAAAGTAAAACTTAAACACAACTAAAAACCTAACCACTAACCGATCGCGCAGAAAATAGATTCCCCGATTAACACCCTCTGCTAACTGGACTAACTAAACCGTTAAATTCCCCTAAGAGTCTTGTTCAGAGTTTGTCACAGGTGTCATGGACGGTAGCGTATGGGTGATGCTTCATGCACGTTTGATAGCTTAATAATCCATAAAAAACATTGTAACATCATCCACGTTGTGGCACGTCTATGGGTCACAGCGAACCCATAACAGGTAAGTCCCCAATGCGTTTACCTATGACACTGAATATGTTGTAGTGCAGTTTGTAGCTGGGAGGGGTTGCACCGATTAAGGATGACCTATGTCCAGCATTTGACTTTAAAACGCTGATAGATAGATAGATGGATAAATATTATGATTTTTTTTATTTTTGGGGTTCGAGCTATCTTTTATGTTTTAGCGTAGTTTGAAGCGTAGTTTTCTTTTTGCCAAAACTATTTTTACTCTTGATGTTCTACGGCACAAAGTTATGTGCATCGTAAAGTACCTACCTATTAAAGCTGATGGAAAAAATTGATACATAACAACATGTTTACACTGGATAGGTTTAAAAATTGCAGACATTTTCACATTTGTAGCACATCAGAATAAATACATTGTTCAAGATGTCTTTTACCCCGCATTTCTTGATCTGCAGAGTGTACAGACGAACTGAACAAACGAGCAGCGGCGGGCGCCGCGCGGAAGCACTGGGATGTGTAAATTAATTAAAAACTGCAATAAGCTTCCGCGCTCTGTGTCTCGCGTTGCACTTATTAGCCCCCTTCTTTCTTACAAGCGCGATTCAAGATGGCGACTTTTATCTCGTGTTGTGTGAAGATCGTAGAGATAACAACGTGAAAATGACTAGTTCTAGTTTATTTGACTTCCAGCGTTGTTGGTTCAGATCGAACCTTGCAAACCAAACATAGGACAACATCCCACTTCAAACTTAGGTACCTATCCAACTTGTTTCTCTGACATGTTAATTTAGTTCGACAGTTAAGACATGTGGTTAGCGTTTCTGTGTTTCCATATCAGGTAGGTACGAGCTACGAGTTGGAATTACTCATAGTTTAGCGGCATTATAGTACCTAAATAATTATGCATTTTGTATAGCAATGGAAAAATTTCCTGTCTTCCACCAAACACTGCTTGCTGTTAGATTTTATTGAACTTAACCCCCCCCCCCCCCCACCACAACCCTTTCTTTGTCCCACTATTGGGCACGGGTCTCCTGCCAGAGTGGGAGGGATTAAGCCTTAGAAAAGTCATTGGTGCGTAACGCTTGGGTTTGAACCCGGACCACTCACCACCGCGTCACGGAGTCGTCGTCGAGCCGTCGAGTCGTTTGTATTCCCCACCGGTTGTCAGTCCTTTGAGCGACGTGGCTTACCCGTTGTCACCTCCACAAGCTAGGTAATTTTGGGAACTATGTCCGGTGGCGTTTGTTCGTCTAGGGATTTTGAATTTCTTGATTCTATCGCGAAGCGAAATTCCGAGCATAGCTAGTTGCTATTGTTTTGATATTCCAAATTATTTCTGTTTTGTATCGCACTTAATGTACTTTTTCTCCAAATTGTAATATTTGTATTTTTTATATTTGTATTTTTTAAATTGTAAGTTTTGTATGGTATGTGTTGCTCATGTTTACAGTGTTGTTTGCGCCTATAATTGAGGTGACACTTAAATTGTTTTTATTTTGGATGTATAATTTCATTGTTTTCCATGGTGTTCGCTTTGTTGGCGCAACTTATTAAATAAATAAATAAATAAACTCTTGTAAAATGAAAAATTTGGTTTATGAAAACAGACTCGCAAAGACAAACACTCTAGCAGACGCGTTTGAAGCAGACTGCTGCTGCTGAAGCTGGAGGTCCAGTTTCCCGGGCCGAAGAATTATTGGGTTTTCATTATACTTCTAGTGATCTGAGTCTGGATTTGTGCCCGGCGAATGTCAATCGACTCGCTGCGACCCATAGACGTCCCACTGCTGGGCACGGGTCTCTCCCACAGACACTGCTGCGGGAGGTCTAGAGCATACTCCACCAAGCTGCTCCAATGCGGGGGGTGGAGGGGTTAGTGTCCCAGTGTCGAATGTTCTCAAGCCACCCGAAGGTCTTCGACAAGGCTTAACGACTATCGGCTTAACTTATAAGGCTAACTTATCGGCTCACCATCTATTATTACATGTGACCTAAACATAACTGGTTAAAAGTGGCTGTACTACACACCTCTGCCTAAACCTTCGGGGAAATAAAGGCGTGATGTTAATATTATGAATATACAGCATAAACCGCCCATGGCATCAAACCGCACGTTTTCATTCACGTTTTCACTGTGATGGATGGGGTCGCTGGATAATAGACATAGATACCTACCTGCTGCTGTTGCTGATGCTATGTCACTGAATATAATACGGGCTGAGAACAGCCTCAGGGCCGTTTAAAAGTACACAGAGTATGGTTAACTTATACATCTATACTTCTATCTTTATATATATTACTTGTGTACGTGTGTATGACAGTGAACTCCTCGTAAACGGCAGGATAGATATTGATGACATTTTTTGTGTGTATTCAAGGGGATTCGAGAATGGTTTAAATTCACAATTTGGTCCACTGGAAAATGTTTTTTATACACTACTAGCTTGTACTCGCGGCTCCGCCCGCGTGGTCAAACAACATCCGGAACTAAATATCTAGCAAATAACAAAACATCGATATCTTCCCATGGGAATGTTTTACCGGGGTAAAAAGTAGCCTACGTCACTCTCCACCCTCCTCACTATCTCCACACACAAAAACTATACCATATAATAGCTTCGTTGCGACGTGAAAGCCGGACAAACAAACAAATAAATAAACAAACAAATACACTTTCACATTTATAATATTAGTATGGATTTTAGTATTTTTATTTTTAACCGTCGTTCATTGACGTGAAACGTCGCGTCACTGACATTTCATATAGCAGAACAACGTAGCTATGGGCCACACAATAGATGTATAATAGAGTAATAAATCTATGGGCCACACTTTATCGTTGTAAAATTCAAAAACATCACTTGGACGTACGTACCTACTCGAACAACGTGCTTTGTTTTTCCATCAAGACTAATTAACAATTCAGATCACAACCGGCCCTAAAATAATACACGAGTTGAACAACGTCTCGCCTGCCCCGCGAGCACGTGACGGGCCTTTCAGACGAATCTGTTTCGGATTTACGCACGGGAACGGAGCGTCAGTGTCAGTTACGTGCTGGGACACAAAGCGTAAGGTATTTTAATAGCTCAAGGTCTATCTCGAGAAGGCACGGGTTACCCATTAATAAGACAAGACATATTAATTTCAGTTTGTCATAAGAGCGTCCATTTATGATTTCGCTGCGACCCATAGACGTCCACTGCTGGACACGGGTCTCCCCCACAGACACAACTGCAGGAGGTCTAGAGCATACTCCACCACGCTGCTCTAATGCGGATTGGTGGAGGGGAGTTTATGCTTTACTTATGCTATTTTTCAAACTAAAAAAAACTACTGTAGTGTTGTGAAGTGGGGTAAGATTAACACATGGGGCAATACGAATACTTTTAAATATCTTTTGAAGTACATTTTTCTATATCACTTGTCAGAACGAAGAACGATGTCGGGTGAGGGGTGACGGTTGTTTTAACTTTACTCTCACAGTTTTTTCGATGTTTTGTCTTGTTCAAAGTCAGTCATCGTTTTCATGGGGGACAGCGGATGCCATGTTCGTATGCTTCCTCATATCTATACAAAAGTACTGCTATGACACAGCCTCCATAATTTTATTTTATAGGTATATAGATGTCAATATATTTTCCAAAGTATAAACTCAAGTGATTTGAATGTTCGTGCCTGACCTATAAATGAGAGCACACTTGAACTACCGTACAGTAATGAAGTCCCTCTATAGACCCTTTATGTAGTGAACCCTGCCTATACCGTATAATAATTTCTAAGGTAATATTAGAACTATTAAAGCGCTACCGAGCGATAGAAATCTATTACATTACGACTATTTACGACTCGTTTCATTTTAGTTCCAAACCTGTAGATTAACTAGAACAAATTATTAAGGCGAGGTATCGCGGAAAACTGTATTTGAATGTGTTTTATTCACGAACATTAAATAATAGAATTCTTAAAAACATAATAATATGAGTTATTTAACAGTATTTCATATAGGGGCCTACCTACAATGAACGCCCACAATGTTGACTCAAAGTTGGTCAAAATGCGTCAACAGGTTTTCATATTATGTGTATACAATAATTAGTTAACTTCACTTTACTTAGAACTTTCCGCCCATTTTTTAACCCTTTGTGGATTGAATATACAAACACGATAAATTTGTATTGGAAACCCAATCGACGCCATTGGGCTATGGAAGCTTCGCATTTGATTTGTCTTTAATAAACCATTAATTAAATAAACCTAATAATTAACTAAATTAAGTTTCCTTTCCTCCTATTCTTTCAACTGAAGATTTTTCCAAAACTCTAATTTGAGGCCAGATCTTGTTAAGAGACCCTGGCTTTTACTTAGTGCTCCGCCCAGAGTTTTGTTCAAACTTCGCCAATAAACGGGGCCTCATCGCACCGCCCGGGCTCCTAAATTACTCAAAACTTGGCTTCGCTGAATATACTTTGGTTGTGATTTTACCGTCGCTCTTGGAAAAGCGTTTAGACTTTTCCACGGGGTCTGTGGACTTACGTCCTGACACTCCTGACGTCCTGAGAGCTGTATAGGTAAAACTTGGGTTTCAAAGTAAGCATTTTGGAATGCCTTGGAAGGCATATTCAGTTTGTAAAGTATGTATATATATCTAGTTATTCACTAGCACTCAAGTAGGCGACAGGCTTTCAGTGTGTATAAATCCATATAAGCTGGCGTTGATCCTTCTATCTTCATCTCAAATTTAATAAATAAAAAAGGTTAATTAAAAGAAAAATATAAAAATCTTTCTTTTAATTTCTTTTTAAGTTAGGAACAAGTTGAGAACCGCAACTTGTTTAAACTTCCCGTAAAACGAAGCGCCCCGCTTACTGCAACTACAGATTTAATAATATTTGCTGGTAGTACTTAGTAATTTTCATCATCCGCCAGCGAGTGCTTGTTTCTAGATCGTCGAGCGTCTCGAGCTAGATCAAGTGTTTGCTCTTTCATTATTTCGTGATTTAGTACCGTTTGAGAATCTTTCTTTGACTGGAAATTTTCTATAAAGAAAGTTTTAACTAGATATCCACAGGGTAGTGAACAGTGTTTAGGGCCAACTGAAATGGTGCTGCGCGAACTATAAAAGTCGGATTTGCGCACTAGTGTAACCGGTTGAAACAGTCATCACTTTTGTACATTGGCCATGTTTCCTCTTCCGGATCGTTCTCTAAAAGAAATACTAAATCGTGGGTACTGCCATATTTATGATATTCATAATGTAGGTATTAAAACTATATACCACAGACTGACGTTGTCCATTACGTCTACTAAAAAATTGAAAAAATCTTAATATCTTCATAAATATTTGTAATGGAAATTGAAAATATTTATATTGACCTGCGGAATACCAATTCAAAAAGTTTCATGTGAGAATTACTGTTTTATGCGCAAAAATAATAAATAAATAAAAATTCAGATTTTATTATCTTTAAACAATGAATAACCATTTACTATCTATATTAATTTATTCAAATTCCGACAGCAAGATAGTAGACCTAAACACAGGTTTTTTTATTACAATTTGCCAATTAAACGCATATACATATAGTACCTAGCCTACTGCTACTACGCCACTTATGAGTGAATGGACTAACTAAATGAGTGAATTAGGTCAACAGCAACCGATTATGGAAATCGGTCATCGGGCATTACAAAAAACATGCCAATAGCGAGTGCGAACATAACGCTTGAATTATACAGCGAAGAGCCATTCGCAAACGGGGCGCGGCTCTTGATTGTTAAATGCACAATACGAAGCGGCATCTAGTTACAATTGGAACAATGCTTTATCAGAATGTAGGCTATATCAAAAATGGGTATTGCGATACGCCACCGAATTCGTAATGATAGGTTCCGTACACGAACAAAGGTAGGTATCAACCAGTGACTGGAATTCCCAGCAACAAAATATGCAAGCTAATGCGGCGAAAAGCTAGCGAGGTACTGTAGGTTCCAAGCGACGAGTCATTCGGGCTTTGCAAGGACTCCCATGCATTCCGTACGAGAGATCGTACAATTGCTGCAGGACGACAGCGAGAGGGTTTAGTTAGCAAGAGTCTCATATACCCCAGCCTCTCTTTCAGGAAGCTCGGAATCTTTCAAAGATTTCCTCTTCGTAACAAAATGAAGTCCTTCAAAGAACTGACAAGCAATTGATTAGAAAAGTCTATAAATCACCATCAAAATCAAAACTCGACAAACGGACTTCATAATAGAAAGTAGGTAAGCGTCCTCTGATTAGATGGCCCAATGATAAAGAAGCGGGGCACCCATGGATCAATAGGGTTCAGGGAGGAGTGGCACCGTTTAGGAGACGCCTGATGGTCTAGCCACGAATTGTTGAAATGAGATCAATGATGAATAGCTAATCCTTTGCCTTAAATTGATAAGTTTAGAATAGCATTATACTATCTCTTTTCTTTAAGTAGTTTGTAGTTACCTAGATTTTCGTTAAGCGTGTCTAATCACCTCATAGCTAAATAAATTATTTGACTTTGACTTTGAGAGGAGCTAAAGCTTAAGTGCTTGTCGCCTAAAAATTATCCTCTGACATCAGTCCTACGCTTGGAAAGCTCCAATTTGGTTGAGTATTGGTGAGGGGTAACGAAATTATGACAGTTGTGGTTGCTACAAATATTCGTCATTTAGTTATCTTAGTTATCATTTAGTTATGTTTTTAGAAACCTTTCTTCAAACTAAAAATCAAAAATTTGTTTAGAATGAAAAATATGCCAACGGCTACTCCCTTCCATACTTAGTGTATGCAGCCGTGGAAATTCAGAAATTAATAGAATATAGCTTTACTAGTGCGTGTGAAAATAACGCTTGAATTACAAAAAGTGGAGGTCCATTCGCAAATTACTCCACAGTAAAATTCACAATACGAAGCGGCATCTAGTTAAAATTGAAACAATGCTGAATCAGAACGTAGGGTTTCGAAAATAGGCTGCTCGTGACGCGATCGCGTCTGTCGCTATAGTCGGATCGTTGAGTCTTTGTGTTTTGAAAAATAAAATTAGTAGAATAGTGTGTGAAAAATACGACTTGGAAATTATATTCATCTGATAAGTAGTTAATTGAGTGACCTAACCTGAGGGTTAGCCACCTTAGCCACGCTTTTCCACGACCTGGCAGCTGAATAGGCTCACATGGGACCTAACATTGATGAAAAGTGGGAGTAAACACTGCTTATCCTTCGGGAGAAATACGGGTGATTAAGTTATGTTTTGTGTTAGTTGGGCCAATTCTCAACAGGACGTCTATACCAATCCACGTAGCATCGCTCGGCGCATTGTTCTTACAACAGCTCTATCAGAGCACCCGATAATTGCATTGTTACACTCCAGCTTTAGTGCCTGCCCTACTGCGTGCTATATCCGTGCCTGTGACAGGATTTCCTAAAGGTATTATAAAATTGAAGTAAAAGTAAAAGTTATGAATAAAATGTTAGTGAATTTATAGACCTATGAACACTGTTAGTGAAACTTGTATTTGATAAGCAACGGTGTCATTTGTAAGTATAAATAAACACAGTTATTACCGAATTTATTTGGTAATCTGTGCCGAAACATTACAAAAACCAACAACAGAAATATGTATGGTGCCTGGTGAAACGGTGGTGGCATGACGGAATTATGATAGAAAATAATTGTCATCTCCTTGATAGGCCACCATGATATTAACTTTAATATAGGTACTTGTTATAACATATTTGCTACCTAAATGAAAGATCAAAGCTATGATGAAAATTATGTGATAGAAATGAATTATACATAACTCCTCCGTAAACAAAACAATCAGAGAATAAATCAGGTTCCCGCTAATTGCGTCAGCCGACCCAAGTCCCTTTAATCTGATACCTAATCTTGACCTTTCGAGACGGCCAAATACACGTGGTATAAATTATATCCTCCGTAGATGAGGATAAAATCATTGCTATCAAATGTTGGTTATTTTTAAGTGCTACAGCTTGAACTTGTTAACCACGTCGACGATAAAGGCTTGTATGTAGTTCATAGTTTATAACAATAGTTACATGACGTCATTTTGGTACATCAAATGTATACAATTTAAAATATACAATCTATATATATAAAAGGAGAAGGTGACTGACTGACTGACTGACTGACTGACTGACTGACTGACATATCAACGCAGGGCCTAAACTATAAGGGCTAGAAACTTGAAATTTTGCACAGGGGTTCCTTTTATAACGTAGGTGAGCACTAAGAAAGGATTTTTGAAAATTCACCCCCTAGGGGGGTAAAACGGGGGTGCAAAGTTAGTATGAAACTTTGCCGTTTTTGAAGTCGTTAGACGGGTAGACGTCGTTAATGGGTCTAATTCTACGCGAGCGAAGCTGCGGGCGTCTAGTTTAAAATATAGCAGAAAATACAAAATAACGATTACATACAGAACTTAAATAATGTCAAATAAATAAAAAAAATCATGCGAATTAATGAATAATGTCTCATGTTGCAGTTATTACAATGAAAATGTCACAATCCCTATTTTGCCCTTGACAGACTTATGGATAACTTTAACTGATAAAGTAAATAACTCAGACTCTGGAGAATTCAAGATTTGTTATGAACGTACATTACCACCATGATTAGCACAAATATTTTCTCACTAGTTTTGAGTTAGAGTATTTTTTTATTTTATCCAATTTTTTTACTCGTTTATCATTCTATCTATGTGTCTATGTAGGTATACAATGTATACGTGTCTATGTATACAATGTATACGTGTCTATGTATACAATGTAGGTATCTTTACTGTTAGGTTTGTTCATTTGAAACAATTTACCATTTTCAAATCAGCTTTTGCGTTGCAGATTTCTGTTTAGGAGCATCCATGCTTTTGGAAGCCCCTGTATTTATCTACAAAGATCCCGAATAAGTAGCGATGAATATAGAATCTAATATCGTACCACCTTCATTACACTTGGAGCGAGCGGCCATTTTTTCCCTCCGCAAAAAGGGCTTAACAGCTCTACAGCTGGTCTTGATGAATGAATTTCAAATACGTATTTACGAAAGTCGTGAAGTTGCGTCTCGAAACTAAACTTAGCGGCTGCAATGTTCTTAAGTAATTAAAAAATAAAATGGCGTATAATAACGACGGTATTTATTCTAGCTCTGAATAAAATGAGAGCTCTCTCTGCGTTAGACTTGTGCACCACTGCAGTCGATAGCAACCAGCAAAGTTCTAAGCTTTGCTGGTTATTCATAAATAATCGTGGTGTATTACAAAAGCCGGTAATGCCCCCTGTGATAGTCCTGGTCTGATAGCATACGTTAATTTACACTGGTCACTTAGATAGTTTGCCCTTAGTTAGATCTTTTACTTGCATTCTCATTTTCAAAAGAGAGCGTTTGAAATAATCTTGTACAATACAATACAATACAATACAAAAATACTTTATTGTACACCAAAAATAAAGATATACATTAGCGAAGGAATAACAATCATTAGGTGAAACAACTGGCGGTCTTATCGCTTAGAGCGATCTCTTCCAGACAACCAACTTTTCTTAATGGATATGTTGATGGGAGACAAAAAGTAGGGTAGCGGCGTACAATTTAAAACTTAAGGTACTACACAATGTCACGAGAGGATTACAAACATGTGACCACAGAATTGGTTTTTAATAAATAATTAATAATAGATATAAATACTAACAATATAATTAGATACACATAATAAAATAAAATATACACAAGAAGCAGGAGGAAAAGTTAAAGGGAAAAAAAGTGAGATTTTACTTGCTTTTTAAAGGAATTAATAGAAGGAGCTTGTTTGATGGAAAGCGGCAGACTATTCCACAGCGTAACAGCAAGTACACCAAAGGATTTATTGAAGGATGCGCATTTATGAGAAGGAGTGGATAGTAGAAAGTTAGAGTTGGAACGAAGGATGCGGTTATCGCCGTGTACAGTGTGTAAATAAGTGAAATTATCTTTGAGATAGCTTGGAGCAGAAGGGTTGAACAGCACACAGTAGAGAGCAGAAAGTACGTGAGAATTCCGGCGAAGACGGATCGGGAGCCACTTGAGCTTTACGCGAAAATCAGAAATGTGGTCATATTTGCGAAGGCCAAATATGAACCTAATGCATAAGTTCTGGAGTCTCTCTAGCTTATTTAGTTGCTCCTCTGTAAGGTCAAGATAGCAGACATCCGCATAGTCAAGAATTGGAAGGAGTAAAGTGTGTACTAACGCAATTTTGGTAGAAGTTGGCAGAAAATATTGTAACCGTCTCAATGAGCCCACAGCAGTAAATAGTTTGCGACTGACTTCGCTGATCTGAGGTTTCCAAGTAAGGCTACGGTCTAAAACAACTCCAAGGTTCTTGACCGTACAACTAAATGGTATTACGATGCCGTCCAATGACACAGGTGTAAGCTGTGAATAATCTATTCTGGTTATTATTCTGGTGGATCCAATTATTATAGCTTGCGATTTTATAGGGTTTAGATGAAGCCCAAAAGATTTACTCCAATTTGAAATCCGATCCAGATCCTCGTTTATCTTTTGAATAGCCGAAGAGAGATCTGATAATGGTGCTTGAGTGTAAATTTGGAGGTCATCTGCATACAAGTGGTAGGAAGAAGTGATGATAGGAGTGATAGTATTGATGAATATAGCAAATAGGAGTGGAGACAACACGCCACCTTGCGGTTGTACATACTTTTACATCCTTCGTATCGATATATGAAGTGTAATTACTTCACGTATCAGTGATTATAATTTATCAAAACAAATTGTTTGAGTATGTAATATTTTTACTTACACCCGACACTTCACATCGACGTTCGATACAAAATCATTATCATAGGTACCATTTAATAACGCCTGATAATTCGGAGCCGCAGGCTGAGTTATAGCCCTCGGTGAGCTGATATACTGCCTCGCGCTCGTGCGTTATTTTATTAAATGTGTAATATGCTGAATAAAATTTAATATGACGACGGTGAAAGCTTTCATTTCCATGAACAATGTAATGCAGAAGAGTTGAAAGATGCAAACAACTAGATTATTTCCTGTGTTTATGATCACGCGTTACCCTCAAAAAAGTTACATAAAACATTAACTGAAGCGCCCAGAGTACCTAAGGCAGCTCGTTAATACAAGCAAGTCGGCACGCATTTATACCACAGTTAGTCTTGGATTCGGAAACCACAGGTCGATACTATGGCTCAAGGTCATACTACAACTGCTTAAAAATGTCTTCTTACGATCCTTCCAATGAGTGGCCGTCTGTCAACTGTTGGAGGGTCATTGACTATCATCATCTGTATACGGCATTCTGATCCACTTTTGAATTGACATACTCGTAAAACATTATGGGAAGTCCTCTATAAGCCGTCACCAAATATTTCTAATCGGTAATAGCATAAGAATCACTGGCTTACCGCCCTAAGGCCGTTGACCTGTCCGTCTTTCACAGGCGATTTAAAAAGCCTTTATAAGAGTTATAATTTACCGCGTTCGTACTTTCCAGTGGTAAACGACATATTGAAGCAGAACTGGTAACAGCGAATTATTGTCGCAATGAGAATGGCCCTTTTAATTTTTCGAGGGGTTTCAGTTTTTCTCGGATAAGTAGCCGTTTTGCACAATGGATCTCGTTAGTACGTATACGAAGGGTACTTGGCTATTTAATTTTATGTGATTTTATTTTCTGGCATGAATTTATAAATGTGGAATTCGCCTGAAGGTAATAACAGCCCTATAACCCAAAAGTCTTTGATAATAAACTTACCGCATGACGTCTTTTGCAGTGTATGATGAAAATTTTTGGAAAAGATTTAAAAAAAAAAAATTACACACTACGTAAACTGACGATTGGTCAAATGAAACCGTAGAGACTGGGGCTCTGAGCAATTTACTAAGACAAAGGTTTAGTTAGAGTATTTAGGTCTACCTACCTTTACCTACCTCTTTGAGGAAATACACGCGTGGTCAAATAACTCAATTGTCTTTGAATGGAGACCACAATAGAAGTAGATAGAAATATCAGTATCTGCTGATTGCCTATGCCCATGATGACGCCGTTATAAAAGAGAGATGACTTCAAAAGGACACGTGAAAACTCTGGTTTGACAGTGTTGGGACAAACGTTTGATAACAATAATTTAATCTATTAAAAATAGAAAGCCCCAGCAAAACGTAGTCAGTGAATTATTAATGATGGTTGGTTAATCTTCTAGCAATCATTACGCTGTATACTTTGGAATCTCACTTAATCATAAAATATTCATAGGCAATTATAATCCCGTCTCGAATGCTGGGTGCCTCGGCTAACTCTCGAGGAGTGGGAGGCAGACGGCGTGAGATTGCCACTGACGTGATCAACGCAAAGATGTTATTACTCTGCGCTTGATTACCTTCTCAGAAGTTTCCGCGAGGGTTCATGTGTAAATGTGTCGCGCACTCGCGCAAACATCTTGCGCTGCTACAACTCTTTCATTACACTGTAAGGCACGGTTCTCGGAATGGGAATGGTAAGGCCATTACCATGCCCACTACCATGCTAGCCAATTGCCAATTGGCAGATTTCACACGCCTTCAAAATCTTATGGAGAATTATGAGGCATCATGCATCATTTTTGACGATGTTTTCATTCACATTTTACTCGGAGAACTCGGATTCTCACGAATGAGACAACGAATTTCAGCTCTTGGGTTACATAATCATGTTGGACCAACTGCGCTATTCTATGGCCCGTATTAGGGCTAAATCAACTTTTTTCTTTTTTCCTTTCTTCTTTCATGATTCAAGACACAGACCATTTGCCGTTTGCCTTTGTGAATTATTGTATGTGAGTTTCCTTACTATGTTTACTTACTTATGTTTCATTTGAATAAATCGTGGTGCTTATGATGATGTATGTGGAACCCAGAACCACCCACACCCACAAACCCACAGATCTATTAAACGGCAAAATTGCGAAGCATATTAAGCATACACAAACCAAGGTAATTTAATATTGTTATAATAACAGTTAACTTGGTGAAACATCATCTAAAATATTCGCGAAGGACTTCAAAAGTACGAGTACCAGGAGGCTATAAGAGGGAAGGAGATTGGTGTGGGAGTGTGGGGGTCCATTAATTTCCATTTATTTAGACTGACAACGGATCAGCAGTGTAGGAGTTGCAGACAGTGGAAATTCGTGTGCCTTGTATTGTTAGCTCTCTGTGAATTGGCTTATTTTGAATGTGATACAGTTACACTTTTTAAATGCGACAATTTTAGTCCACAATTGTAGCAATAACAACGCGTCCGTGACCGTCGTTGAAAGATACTCTTATGATTCTTGATTAAGGTGTGTTACACTTGTCATGTGCGACAGCGGATGGGTGATGTTACATGCTATTTTCCACAAAAACTTGAACACCTGATTTGTGTTAAGTAGTGATAAAAAAATATTGTACATATTTCTAAATTTCGCCATTCGTCAACAAGAGTTTTAAATACAAGATCTCTATTTCAATGAAATACTTGGTAAATGCATTGAGAAAACATGTGAAAATAGATTAATAATTATCAAGTGTAAGATCATCGAGTGTTTAAAGGTATATAGAGTTCTAGGCGCGCTGAAAGTGGCACCTTAATTCTATAACAATTAGACCATCTGCACTGTTTTTCTTCAGTACTTGACGGATTGTAATGGCAACAAATGTGCTCATTATGACATATCTATCACTTTTTTACAAAATGTCAATGTATGTTTTCCCTTTTAATACGTGCCAATCCAACATGGCCGCACTAAATGCTACAATAGCGTGTAACCCCGTCGTAACACCCATTATCGGTAACTTTGGGGGTCTAAAACAAATTGTTATGATTGATATGGATTACCGGTTTAATGCGCGCTTGTCAGAGGTTAATGATTTAATGCATATTTTATTGAACCTTATTACGCTTAACGCTGAGTTCATTGTAGACTGCCGACGGCTTAATGAGTTTAGTGGCAGTTAAGGTAAACAGTTGATCTTAACGGCGGCTAACATAACAATATTATTTGGAACAAAACAGAACCTGTAACAGGATAACAATTTGTGCATAAACACACTCAGATAAAGAATAAATTTATTTGAACTAATATTATAGTGTTTTTTTTGTGTTAGCTACATTTATGAGGTGTATATTGATTTGTGACATTATATTAGTATAGGCTATCTAGAATAATAAGTTATTTATTGAAGAAAAATGTATCAAATGCAAACAGTGATTTACGAGCGGTTTCATTATGCATGTCATATTAATCCTTACAAACGAAAGTTACTTCAAATTGAAATTTCAAAGTGACGCGACACTTCATGTAAATGATAATTTATACCAAAAAACTAAAATAATGTTTAAAAAACATTTTCCACTGGAGCAAATTGTGAATCTAAACTATTCTCGAACCCCCTTGAACACACACAAAAAATTTCATCAACATCTATCCAGCCGTTTAGGAGGAGCTCACTGTCATACATACGTACACAAGAAATATATATATTATTTATTTATTTATTTGTTTAAATGCATATAACACATGTCACATGTAATATAATATATTAAGATGACCAATTGTACTATAGTTTACGAGATAATGGAATGTTAAAAATTACTTAAGACGCTCCACGCGCATGATAAGCGGCAATTTAAAAGATAGGCAAAGCGTTTAAAAAGTAGGTTTTTGGTAGTTAAGTTTATTTTAAGAGTATGTAATCCCTCCACCAATCTGCGTTGGAGCAGCGTGGTGGAGTATACTCTAGACCTCCCGCAGCTGTGTCTGTGGAGGAGACCCGTGCTCAGCACTGGGACGTATATGGGTCGCAGCATAGTAGCTATCTTCTAATTATATCTTCTATAGTAGCGATCTTCTAATTATAAATTAATAGCACAGCCTTCGAGTTTTGCTTCACAGTTATGTTCAGGTGCGACATGTGTAACACCTTTTTTTTCCACTTAAATTAAAACTTACTTTTCAATCATAATGTAACTGTCTTTTCATACAAAAGGACCTCGATGAAGGGTAGTGAGGTTCCAGAAACGTATTTCATCCCGTTTTGCTTCCATTTAAATAAACTTAGCTGTTATTCATCGTAAATACACTTAATTAATTACAATAAATTTATGAAATCAAAACAAATAAACAAATGGTTCAATGTCAAGGGCGTTTGACGGTGACGTTTCCGAAGTGTCGACAGATCTACAAAACTATCGGCTGGTGGGCGTTCCGTTTCACAATAGTGGGTCGTGTTGTTTATGGTTCTTTAAAGTTTCAGGTTTGATAGTGGCTAAAGAATATTGTATTTTGTCTTTTAGGTGTCTGTAGTAGTGTATTTAGCTTATTCAGACTAATACTAGTAATCTTTAGGCTTGATATCTAAAATATTTAATTCTTTTTCCTTTGTTGTTAGTGACCATAAATACTACCAAGCTGTGAGTGCGCGACGGAACGGTTTTAAGGTTCGTTCTGAAAGCAGTAGTTTTTGTGTCTGTTGTTGTCAGTCTGAGTTATTTCGTTTAAATAATACTTTATTTAGTAAAACGCTAATTCATTGTTGTATTAATTTATTGAAATTAGGTAATTTGGAATCTGTTGAGCTGTTTGGTGTATAGTGTGTTAATTCTTCGGTTGCCAGGAAGTTTGCCTATATTCATGTACGAGTCTGTATGTGTGTTTTCGGACGCACCCCGGAATCTGTCGATTGTTTGATGAGAACCCTGATCCGGTCGGTGGAGAAGGAGAAGTGAATTGTAGTCAGGGGTGTGGTGAAGAGGCCATTTTGGGAGCGGCCGTGCGCGCCCGCGCACGTCGCGGCCCCCCTGTCTGTCTGTCTGTCTGGAGTGTCTGTTCTGTCTGTCTGCTGTTGGAGCCATATCCAAGTGGCCCAAAAGATACTGCTTCGGTGAGTAGTGTGGATAAATAGTGGGTTCCTGATTAAATTCCGGTTATGTGCGTAAATCGTAGCTAATTCGGTGAATCTTTTCAGGATGTGTTCTGGAGATTGTCTGTCCACGCGGTTGCGTGTGGAATGCGCTGTCTGTTTCTGCTTCGGTGAGTTTATTCAATCCATTGTTAGGTTGAAACAGTGTTTTTCGTGAATTCTCGTGATGTTAATTCGAACGTTCTACACAGGGTCCCGTGTGTGATCGGCACCTGTTTGGCATCATGGCGTTCTGTGGGCTGTTGGGCGTTCTTGCCCACTCCTCCCTAATAAGGTATGCATTTAATTTGTTTATTTTTCGCTGTGGGAATTAAATCCACTTACTGTGTGACTTAGTGAGGTTCTGTCTGTAGGGTGGTTACCACGTGGTTGCCTGCCCGCGTGCCACCGTGGTTGACCCCGCGCTCTGCGCACTAGTGGCCGCCCACGGTTGGGCATCCGCATGCCGAAGGCTTTCCTTACCTCGTGATGAGTTATTACTCTAATTATTTGCTTGTATAGCCTGCCTAGTTAGTGTTTAGTATAGGATGTGCTCTGTATATACCTAGAAACTATACCTAGTATATAGTAGTAGTATATATACCTAGTATCTTTTGTTTCTAAAGTAGGAAAGCCCTGTAAGCCTTATAGGGTAGTGATATAGTGTGATTCTGTAAGGCTGTGGTTCTGTAGGCTGTAGTTAATTTGATCTTTTTCCTACCGAGCCCTGTATATCGAACGGGTATTCCGGTTACTTTTAATTACTTAACTCTGGTTAGTCTCTAGGCTGTTACTTTAGTTTTAACTTTATTTGTAGAATAGCCTCTGCCGGAGGACTGTGTTTACTGTTGTGTAAGACCTGTTTCCGTAATCGTAGGAGGAGTTTTATGGAGGGAAGAGTTTCTGGAGTGGAGTTTTATGGAGGGAAGAGTTTTGTTGGAGGGAAGAGTTAGTGGAGGGATTGGAGTGGTGAGCGGAGTGAGGTTCAATTCGACGGCTCCGGATTCATCGCGCCTCTCCCTATTGCTAACTTAGACACCTAATTTAGATTTAACTTATTAGACGCTAATTTAATTAAGATACTTTGATGTAAGTCAACTTAAAGTAATTACTGGACTGACAGGTCAGAGTAGGGATATCGGTGGGGCCCGGTCCGAACGGACCCCTCTGACAAATACCTAGGCAAGTGAGCAGCCAAGCACACCAACAGGCCCTGTTTTTCTTTTCTTTATGTTTAACTTAAAAACAAATTTAAATTATTGAAGTTAAGTGGATAGAAAAAAAAATAAGTGAAGTTAAGTGGATAGGAAAAAAATAAATGAAGTTGAAGTGGATAGAACTCAACTGTGTTTCTATTTCCCCCCCACTATTCCTGCTACACATGGTAGGTACACTCGGCAAGTGTCATCGACCTCTTATCTTTACTTCCAACATAGTTTCACAATCCATAAACAGTAATAACGACCTTAAGTGCCAATTTAATACACTAGTTTCAGTTGAAAATTAACTTTAATTACACGTCAATAAGGTGCAATTTAAAACACCGAAGCAAACAATCGGGTACAGTCTAACAATAAGTAGCAGTAAGTATAGTTTCGGTTCCGGCGTCCGATTATACGTTTGTTCCGACTGGAGTGAATACAATTTTAGTTGAATATAAGACTGTCCTATAATCGATCCAATGTCATCTTCTGTATCGATAAAAACATAATAAGAGAAAATGAGAAACCCGCGTACCAGTGAGAGGTAGTATTTAAGGCGCTAATGCCCGGTTTCTGAAAGGCTTGAAGGTTGTTTTCAATGCTGAAAACAGTCGTTAATCCTTGTCGAAGACCTTCGGGTGGCTTGAGAACATTCGACACTGGGTTGGCCATTAACCCCTCCACCAATCCGCATTGGAGCAGCGTGGTGAAGTATGCTCTAGACCTCCCGCAATAGTGTCCCCGTGCCCAGCAGTGAGACGTCTATGGGTCGCAGCGATTAAATTACATAGGTTATTTTAAATAAACCAAATAAGTAAGTTTCTTATCATCTGTTTGAAAAAAAAAATGTTTTACATGCAATTTATATTCCCTTTTACATTATAATATTAAGTTGCAGTAAATATTCATGTCAAACACTAAGCTAATGTTCAAAATAATATTTAATGTTCGAAAATATTCTTCGGCCTCTCTTCACTGGGCTTTGAGAAAGTAAATTGTGAGCGCGTGGGCGATATATCAAAGCCGCTCCGCTACAAATCATGTTTATAAACTAGCAGTGACATATTTATAAGTACATATAAGTACGTATGGTTGCCGGGTGGTTGCCGAGTAGTGGAAATCACTCGGCAACATTGTATAAAAATGTTATCTTCATGTACACTTTCTTCATAATAACTTAAACTGTGTCAAATTTCATACACCTTCGTCCGCGTCATTTTCGTAAAAAAGAGTAGGTATGAATATTTTGTTTCACGTATAAATAGTATGAAGATAGCGATATGAAACTGTTTCGATGTTCACCTAATCACACAGGCATTACAAAAAATGAGTGAAAATTGAATAACTTTTCACCCTATCAAGGGTCTTCTCTGAGAATAAATTTCTTTCGCATGTCCTATCCATCCATCAGCCTTTAGAAGTCCACTGCTAGACATAGGCCTCCCTCAAGCGGTTACCCGCTAACTTCTTCAGGTCATCAGTCCCCCTGGTTATTGGGCGGCCTGTGCTCTGTTTTCCGAGTAGCTATTTCCTCTCCAGAACCTGTCATTTGAGTCACTGAACTCAAATGACAGGCTGTAAACTGTCCTTACAGCCTGTCATTTGAGTTAAAATTACCTAGCTCTATGATATTCTGGGAAGTTGCGCGAAAATGAAGCAACATGGTGAATCTATTTAAGTTCCGAGTTGAATTTGTATCCATTGCATTTTCAATGCGGCATTGGATATTAAATATTATTTGTTGCATAATTAAGCATTCGTTCAGCGGTCTGGAGTAATTGTTGGTGTTCATAGTAGCGTGACGATGAATTTGTAAAGTTTTACACAATTGTCAATTATTAACTGAAACACTGCATCTTCTGGTGGTCTTTCTATACTTGTGATTTGTGTCAGTTCTGTGTGAAAGGTAGAGGTAGGTTTTCGGTTACACTTTTTTAGTGTTGGCCATCTAAGACTTCAAGGGTAGCAGCGCATCTGGTGTTCCCGACTTGTGACGAGATTTTGACTAATAACTACTGACTGGACTACTACTAATACGGACTAACAGAACTAAATGTCTCTAACGATCTTTGAAGAGTAACAAACCATCCCAGTTCCTAAATGAGCCTCGTTCAAAGTCAGTCACAGTTGTCATAGCAGCGGATGGTGCCGCAAGCTCGTTTGTAGTTGTAAACGTCTTTTTTAAGAATAGGAGATTTTATTAACTATTTACACAGTAAGCATGACTCGCATAGGATAGATCTTGACGTCAGCAACGCTAGATAGACAGCCGCTTTCGTTAGATATATTATGTCTTTGAAAAAGACGTTTAAAACTCAATCAGGCGACACCTAATGAACAGCCCGATGGAATATAAACTGATCTGTTACTTACACTCAATATTATCTCTAGAACAGCGAAAGGATATCTCCATGCTAGCTACAATTTTCGGTCACACATAAAGGCACATGATAATTTTTTTAATGAACAAAATAGTTCATATAGCCGAATTGAGAACCTCCTCCTGTTTTTGGAAGTAGGTATAAAAATTATCGTTTCTCATTGGCGGGCCGCGGGGTCAAACAATGAA
Source organism: Carterocephalus palaemon (assembly GCA_944567765.1). Classification (NCBI taxonomy): domain Eukaryota; kingdom Metazoa; phylum Arthropoda; class Insecta; order Lepidoptera; family Hesperiidae; genus Carterocephalus; species Carterocephalus palaemon. Next base: position 639,995 of record OX155641.1, read on the forward strand.
ACAATCGCCTTTGACCTGAGAGAGATAAAAAATCAATTCCAATTCTATTATAGGACCGCTAAATAGAAAACTCATAAACCGCTCACGCTGTATAGGCAAAAGTTTATTTTACCCTTATTTCGTTAGCCCACCGTCCAAAGAGTGGGCGAAAGCGGGTTAAACTTTCTTACGAATTTTAGCTGCAAGTCTATAAACAGGCAAGCTACGTCTTTACGTTTGCCACTGTTGGACACTTGTCACAGATACAGCTGCGGGGAGGTCAAAAGAACGATAATCCATTGCGGATTGGTGCAGGAGCTAGTGGCCCACCCAGTGTCAAATGTTTTCAAACCACCCGAAGGTATTCGACAAATCATGATGATTGTTTTTACTATTGAAAACAACCGTGACTAACGAGTTAAGGTACATTGACTTGCGCCCAAAAAAATATAGCGGTTCACATACCACAATGGGTCTCCTCTCAGAATGGGATGGGTTAGGCCTAAGTCCACCACGCTGGCCAAGTGCGGATTGGCAGAGTTCTCAACAGCACTTAGGAATTTGATTGCCCTGATATTAAAAATTATCTATGTAGGTACCCCTTTTACAGCTACTTGTACCTATGCCTATCGCATTTTTTTTATTCCCTTGATAGCTCATAACCGCTGTCTCTCGTAACTTGCGCCAGCACCAACCAATCGTGGGTGCCGCCTGATAGAGGGCTTCTATTTTTGTTTAAAAGTTAATTTCATCGCCCTTTGGCCTTTACGTAAAAATGTAATTTTAACGCTCCGGTTCGCGGCCCTCCATTGTAGTCATTACAATACAAATGCTTTCGTTCGATCGCTCATTCGAACAACACATCAGGGGGTCTTTTTAATGACGAGGTCTTTGGTAGTCCACGGAGCGTTTGAGAGCCTTTTAGAAATTCACTAAGGTTTTATCGTAATTACAACGCTACAAACAAATAAACGCAAAAATAATTTTAGCAAGAAGTTTGCCATATCACCTTACTGGCCCACTATCACCTTTGAGTCCTTTCTTACTCATGGTATGAATATAATCAAATAATTTTATTAGAGAAGGCACATATGTAGCATATACTTAAACTTTATTTTGTGAGAGCCTGGTACCTAAGGTGGTCTTACAGGGATACACATACAGTACTCCCAAATTAATAATGCGCATAGAAATCTTCGTTACTGTTCGGCAAAGGTCGTATTCCCCGAGCGTCGGAAAACGATATGTGTATAGAGTGGTTAATTGCATTTTCTTAAAAATGGTTTTCAAACACAGGTTTACATTAAAATCTAATCATTATAATCTCAGTTCAAAAGTATTTACAGCACTGATCATTCCAGAATATCTATATCTATATATATAATTTTAATATAAATTACAAATAATTAATCAGAATCAAGGAGGATCTCTATTCCTGACATCCTAGATTCATCAGAACTTTCATTATGCTCTTGTTCATTTACACTTTCCCCACTGCTATCACCCGTGTAAATAATCATTTCATCGGAAAAACTATCGATTCTTGGGTCAAATTTTCTATATTCATCTTCGCATTTAACAGCGTGATCACAAACTTTTTTCCATTCTTCTGATCCTATATTATTGATTTTTTCTAATATAGCATCTTTAACTGACTTGACAGTCATTGCAATATTTTTTTTGGCTACGTGATGCTTTATTTGGGACCAAATATTTTCAATGGGGTTAAAATCGGGATGATATGGTGGCAATCGTATAATTTTATGCCCATGTTCCTCCATTATACGGTCTATGGCGAATTCTGTATATTCTGTATATTCTGTATGTTATTTTACAAAATAAACTATTTCAATTTGAGTAAGATAATTAAAGTTGAAATTAAATTCACCTTTGAAAACAAAACCAAGAAGGGTGTGTAATAGCAGCTCTTTAAAATTCACCAGTATATAAAGACGACTGACGGACCTTTGACTGACCGGCGACAGCCGCCGACCAACCGAATTGTTTTCAATTTTTTCACATGATTTGACATATGACTTTGACTCCTGTTTCTTTCGAACAAGGTGCAAAATGCAAGTGCATTGTTGAGGGCTTTCTCCGATTCAATGATTCGGGTGTTTCCGGGAATACGACAATTAGCGAAGATTTGCATGCGCATTATTAATTTGGGAGTACTGTACATTCTAATTCTCTTGTCTCTTTTCCCTCACTGTGTCTCTTTTCACAACTGAGAATGCCAAGAGCGTACTCCGCGTGGATTGGCGGAGGGATTAGCTGTGCAACCCACTTGTTCGAAGTTTTTAGGCTACTCGAAGGTTGGAGGGCTTAGCGCCTATTATATAGGATAGCCGGGACTGATGGCTTAAAGTACCTTCTGAAGCCTTCATGAAGCAACCGAATAGATTTTGATGATGTTGTCTTGGGGAAGATGTGTCTGTGACCTTTATAATACTTACCTACTAGAGGTAGCGTGGAATTTGCGTGTTCTAAGGAGTTTCCATGTACGCACTACCATAACCGTATCGGGCCATAAAAGTGAGTTATGGGGTCCGTCTCTGACCTCCCTTTTGTCGACAACAGATTTATCTCAACATTAGTGGGCGAATAAAACTGTCTTTGTCGAGCGATTCTTTATTTTGATGCCGTCCTCATTCGCTGGACTGGATCGCTCTGGGAGAGTTTTGGCAGATTGGACGTGGCGGCAAGTTTTATCCTAATTGGATGTACAATATGGCAGCGTATAAGATACGAACAAACATTGATTTTTTTTTTTTAACTGGCCCGGATTCTGAGCCCGTTTGGGTCAGGCATTTGTTAAAAATATAACTTAAAATCACACCTACAGGGGTATACCCGAATGTGTAAGGATAGGTATTATACACCCTCTTTTCACCAATTATGTTTAGGTCGAATGCAAACGTATATCTTTATACTGTGGTAATAGGTCGAGAGCCTATTACCACCCGCCTGGCTCCAAGACCGGCGGGAAATTCAAGTAAAAAAATCCCAATAAATACCACCTCTCTTTCGTAAACATCAAGACGCAACTATCCAAGACCAGTGCGTTGGCAAGTCGAACTCGAGAGACGCGTTTAAAGTATGTATCAGATGTTATCGTTGAAAACCTAGGTCGAGCAGAGTCTGACTGTGGAAGGACATGCTAAGGATGGACAGACTGCGAGCCACGTAACCACCCAGTGCCAAAGCCTCGTAAATAAATATTTTGTACACTTTAATATCTCGGACCGCTACGCAACCCTACGTTTCTTGTTCTTATTCAATAAATATTACCCGTCCTTGTTTATTTTCCAGCGATTGCCAACATTTTATAGGCTGGCAATCGGTCATCAGCGTGTCAGCTGGCGGAGGAATTAAGAGGCGACGACGATCGTTAAACCATTACCAGCGAGGGATTTCATTTCATAAAAATAAACCTTCAATCGCATATGGGCTGGGTGAAAGGACAAACATACAGGCAATGGGTAAGGTCCAGTTGGGTGTGATAGGGTTCTAGGTGAAAGATGTGTAGTATAGTAGAGCGCGGTGGATAGCGGTTGAGCGGTTGTTTGATGTAAGCATGTTTTGGGAAGTGTGAAAGGTATATGTCGTGTATGATTGCATGCATACTTTAATCAATGTGCACCTTTTTCTTAGTAATATCATAGAGTAAGGACCAAATAATGTAGTCCGTGGTAATATCAACGGAATGTGCCATTCGCTCTGAATGATTATGAAGGTAACCCCTATTTAGTCGATACCAATGGTTGTACGACGTTAAATATTACTTGCTTTAACGGTAGGGGAAATCTGCATATCTTTTGATGTTACACGTTTTTATTTCAAAAGGTATGCAGGTTTCCTGTAAAAATTTTTCCTTCTGTTTTATCACGCGGTATGCATGTGTATGTATATAACGGAATTTTGAACGTGATTTTCGGTCACTTCAATACGTCGGATTAATTTGAAACTGCACACTCAATAAGGACCGAAGACAATGCAATTAAAAAAAACGTTAGAGAGGCAACGCTTAGATAGTATAGACAGGGTGAACAGAATACATTTTTGCCCACCATTTGTCATAATCACTCCTTGTAAGTTTCTGTGGTTTACTTTAGTCTACTGCGGAACACTAATAAAAGCTAATAAAACATATACGTAATGGACAGTCGTTCGCTGAAGTATCGTAAAATATTCGCTTTTAATCTGTTCGCGTGTCGTTCCGCCCCGGTTATGGAAAAGGGGAGAGGAGTGATTTATTTTTACGCCTATCCACAGCTCGCACGGAAAATATAGTGAGTGGTGAGCCTGCCGCAAGGTCACTTTCAAGGTCAGAATACCAGTTATGTCCAATTATAGATTACTTTATACCATCGTCTAAGTAAAAAAGTAAACTTATGGCAAATGTGCTTCAAGATACGAGATATGCAAAGACAGAATAGATATTTGCTGTTCACTGCTACCTTATCGGTGACAGCCCAGTGGCTATCGAACTCGCCTCTCACTCGATAGTAGGGGAGCCCAAGAGGGGATTTTGCGGGATACTCAAGCGCGTAAGTTTAATATACAGTGGGATACCTTGTACCCGGTTAAGTACCTCCACCAAATATGAGCCCCATATATAAATGGGGCCGTCAAGGATAAAGGATCAGATTAGTAAAAAAAAAAAATTTGTCATCAGAAATTCTTGAGCGCGTTAGATTAAGGTAGGGTGAGTTAATTACATGCTAAAAAGTGTATATTCCACTAATCTTACAATTTGAGAGTAACGTAAAGAAAGGGGAGGGCTACAAAGTTACTCTCAAATTGTAAGATTAGTGGAATATGGGCTACAAAGTTGTAGCCCTCCCCTTTCTTTACGTTACTCTCAAATTGTAAGATTAGTGGAATATACACTTTTTAGCATGTAATTAACTCACCCTACCTTAATCTAACGCGCTCAAGAATTTCTGATGACAAATTTTTTTTTTTTACTAATCTGATCCTTTATCCTTGACGGCCCCATTTATATATGGGGCTCATATTTGGTGGAGGTACTTAACCGGGTACAAGGTATCCCACTGTATATTAAACTTACGCGCTTGAGTATCCCGCAAAATCCCCTCTTGGGCTCCCCTACTACGAGCAGTCCGGGTTCAAACCCAAGCGGCACGCGCCAATGTCTTTTCTATTTTGGTAGATTATAGATTGCACCGATTTATTTATAAATGTATATTTTGCTGTATGATAGAGATTTGATTCGAAACAGTGTTAATTTGGCGAAATAAACGAATATCTATTCTATTATTCTTTTCTGTATGCAGGTACTTGAAATCTCTTTCCTAAAGACTAAAAGTGGTAGGAGAAAGGTTAATGTTATTAAACATTTCATATGATGAATTAAGCCTTATCGTAAAATGTTACGGTAAAACTATGTCCGTAGAACATCGTTTTAGGAAAGGTCTTATACTGAGACTTTAGTAAGCCAAATACTTTCTCTGCTTAATACAGCAAACAATGCAACAACCAGATTTATATTTATATAAAAAAATCTACTTCATATAGGATTAATAATCCCCTACCAATATTCTAATCTCTGGACTACTAATGAGGTCTAGTTAAAAATGAACTACTCACTAAAGTATCACGTAATGGGGTACCTACTCGTAGATATAGATCATATAGATTGTATAGGAAGTCTTCCACATAAATTGGGCTCTGAGGCTCTGACCAAAACGGTTCCCTATTGAACTTGAGTTCCGTTCAGTACATTTGTCGAAATACTCATTTAACGTCATTGTCTAGAACCCTCAAGCGTACAATTGTCCATCTAATTGTGTATTTCATTCTGCTAATAATACATCTGGGTTATGACGCGTTCAATTCAAACAGGATCCCGTTGAGAGACTTGTACCGGCTTGTCCCTACGTCGTATTTAATTAGGGATGACAAGTTTGTTTTGTGTTTACAAGTTCTTATCAAACTGCGATAACTGTTTCTAATTTTGGCATTCCAATTGGATCCACTAAGTGATCATTGCGGTGGGGGATCATGGGTAATTTGCCTCCATGAATGGTAAGGACTCCGATTAAATTGTTGCAAATAGTGTATTGGCAGACAGATTGTCTTGTTTATTTGATCTATTTCAACAAGATATTAATTCGGTGATCTTCTTTATGCATATACTTTTTCTATGTCCGCTACGTAGAAAGCTTCAGAGCAATATATCAGTATACAAATGCGTGAGACAAATATTTTCAACATCTCGTCAGTTTTTACAGATCCATCTTTTCGTTCTCAGTTCCAAACAAGTTATATTTTGCCTAGTGGACGCCCGCAGCTTCGCTCTCGTGGAATTAGACATAACAATAGGTTCGTTTACACCTAGTAATATTATATGTATAACCTATGTCACTCACTGAAGATTCAGCTTTCTAATGGTGAAAGAATTTTTGAAATCGGTCCAGTAGTTTTTGTGTGAAATCATAACAAACAAATCTTTTCTCTTTATAATATTAGTATAGACTTAGCAAGTATACCCCCCGGCGAATATTGAAGCCGCTTTCCACTAAATCGTCTTACCTGATTCTTAATTTCGCTGAATATTTTTTACCGCATTCATCTTTATATCTTGGCGTAACGATGCTTTGTTCTAGCATCACAATGTCTTCAAAACGCCACAGACTATCAAACCGCCCGCGCCGCCCTTGCTTAAAATCGCAATCGGACAGTATGACAATAGTCTCGAAGGGACTTGTGTAGACTGTGGCTGATACCGTTTTTCTAAGGGCGGGCTTATCGTATTACTGGGTTCTTTTCCTTCGTTAGCTCCAGGGGCTTTCTTCTAATGAGGACTGAGGCCTCAATGTCAGTAAAGGATTAGTGTCGGCTTCGAGCTTGTACAAGGTTTACCGAATTGAGGGCTCAATGAGATAATTGCAGTTATGATTTGTTTTTCGTTTAGCTTAGTGTTATGGCAACGTTAGGAAAATACTTAGTTTAATGTATTTTAGCCTGACGGATAAGTCTGAAATGAGTTTTTGGCTGTTCCGATTTCGTGGCCTTGGGACTAAGGTTGCAGGGGCTACAACCTGCCATGCCTAGACTGAAAGACCTACGACATGAGCCCACTTATGGGCTTAGGGAATTATGAATTGGATTGGTGGAGGGATAAGTGGTAAACTTGTCTTACAATTAAAACAACCAAGACGGTTAAGGTATAACTTCACCATAATCCTTTCTTTGTTACTGTTAGGCAGAGTTCTTCTCTTGGAATGAGAGCACCAGGCCTTAGACCACCACGCTGGGCAGTTGCGAAATGGCAATTTTTACATTTCCTTCGATGTTACAGCATATTTAATTTCATAATTGGCTTATAACAGAAAAGTCATTGGTGCGTACTGCCTCGATATGAATCCGTTGAGACCGTGAGAGGCAAGTTTGATAGCCACCGGGCAGTCACCGCTTAAGCTATCCTGAATGTCCAAAATCCTCCGAATTCGTTCATCGAATCTTGCTGATTTGACTACCACAACGAACTGTTCTCTGTGTTCCGTGATCAAAACAATGAAACACACACGACCCGCGAAGATTCAACAACCGCTGCTAATCTGGAATCAGTAATTCATTATGTCGAGTCGCAAAGTTGAAGCCCCGGGCGGCGCGACCCGGCGATGCTGCGGTTATGATTAATGTCGCTTATCCCAACTCATCCCAACCAAACGTTGCGATACGAACATCGGTTGGTTGCGGCTGGATATGGTAGGAATTTGGTTGGAATACATTAGTTTAGTTTGTTAAAGCTCTATTAAGATTTTAATGTCAAAATATTGCCAGTGATGACGCCAGAATGCGATCATTGAATATGTACCTACTATGAAGATATCAATATCTAGTAGTTTTAGTATTTATTTAATAAAATTTTAATTCATATCAATGAACGTAGCAGTAAGTAGAATCCGATTTCATCTAAAACTTGCTCATGTAAAAACCGAGTGTATGAAAAAATTCTAACACAGACAGAGGGATAGAAGCAGTTACCGACCCGAGATCGAACCAAGGATCATCATATCGCGTCACGCTTGCGTGTTAGACAAACGATAAAAGCGACGGTTAAATCTATTTATTTATGTAATACAATCGGAAACTAGCTCTGTCCACAAATTGGGTTTATACGAAGGCTTTCGATTGTCAAAGAAAGGTTCATTCAGAGATTTGTCGAGATCCCGTCGGAGGCGCCATTGTCTGGAGGCTCGAGGCCACCGGCATACGATTGTTCATTAATCGTGTACTTTGTGTATTCACGTCCGTAACAATACAGATTAAGGTCACGGATCCAATGCAGTGGTAGGTAAGATATTTTAAGAATGAAACGTCACGTTCATACTGCACGCACAACATAATCGTTCCGCGACACATACATACATACAATATTTAATAACATTGTATAATATCTATACACATGATATTCAAAAAAAATAATTGAAAAATTCAAAATTATTTATTTCAACACAAAAAACATAGAAAATACACAAACAAAAATATGTTCGTAAACAGCTGCCAAATAAGCCCACCTAACCCCGGAAAATAGAAGAAACTTGTTCTAATGTTAATTTTCAAGTAAAAGGAAAACTTATTTTATATTAGATATTATGTTTATATAGTATGTGTGTGTATAGATAGTGTATATGAGTGTGTGTGTGTGTGTATGTGTGCATGTCAAGTGATTGCAATTGTGATATTAATGCGACAGGAAATACACAAAGCGTAAGAGTGAAAGACAGCTATTTGTAATCAATACAGGTAGCGCGCGCGCTCACAATGACAGGTCATAGCTTGACTTACTGCAATGGTCACAAGTCACACCAATTCACGGCAAGCGTTTGGTGCGTTGGTGACGTCTACCTCTTGTAATGTACATAATATCATTTGGTAGGTATGACAAGTTTGTTAGTTTCAATTACGTTGTAGATACTAAACTAAATGCAACCAATAGGTCTCGCTGTTGGGCACGGGTCGTTCCCGCAGCCAGAGTAGAGGCCTGGTAGAGGGAGGTCTGGAGCATACTCCATCAGGCTGCTCCAATACAATCTTTCAATCTAATGGAGGTCAATCGCCCCAGGATAGCGTAAAACCGAATGTTAAAATGTTCTCAAGCCGTGTAGGAATGTTCTCAATCGTCTTGTCGAGAACTTGAAGTTGATATTTACATATTTCGTCGCACTTGAGTAGATCTATCTACTTTCCTGCTGACTTGCTGCAAAACTGCTGAGGTCATCAGAGTAACAGCAAAAGCTTGGCATCCACAAAATGAACGGACTCCCGAATTTCTCAAAACTCGTTAATTTTAATTGCTACAGAAGTCAGTTACAGAATGTTTCAATAATTGAATCCACATTCAGTGTAATGAATCCACATTCAGTGTAATGGAAAAGTTGATGTCCATCTACATTCATGAGTCGAAATGATTTATCGCGAGGTGGTCTTGACAACATTTGCACGAATTTAGTAGACTCCGCGAACTCAGTGGGTGCAACTCATTTTTTTATCTGGAAAAACAATAAAACGATTTACAAACATAAGTAATTTTCATTTCGTTTCTATTAAATCTAATCACATCTCATCGTTTTAGTTCATATTTTAATTTACATTTAGTTTTTTTATTTTTATTTACATAATCTTTACACTACTTGCGAAGAAATGGTGCAATACGTTGTCTTGCATAACCCTTGTAACTTTTTTTAATATCTGGCGAATAACTTCGTATAGTTCAAACTGTATCTAATCTTATCCAGTTAGATCAATATAATTGTTGTCAAGGTCAAATTGTTCTGTAAATAAATGATGTTTCCTTGTCGTAACGCGACTTCAACTAAAGCAAAAGTGAACTAATCCTGCTAATATTATAAGTGTGAATGTTTGTAAGTTGTGATGTTTGGGTGTGTAGCAGTAGGTGTACACAATGCACAAGCGCCCACCCACTTGCCGTCTAACCCCCGCCATTCTCCCGACGTCCTGGACATAGTGTTGTGTAAGAACATACACTGTCCGGTTAATGTGGAGGTGCTGTATGACCTCGACACACAGCACCTTCCCATACTTGTTACGCTTGGCCTTGGGGTAGAGTGTACGAGCCTCCCTCGCCAGACGCGGGTAACCGACTGGCGTGCTTACCAAGCCGCCTTGACCGACTTCCGGTATAGTGAGCCACTCACCACTTCGGGAGGAATAGAGACCGCTGCCCGGGCCATTACGAATGAGATTCGTACGGCCCTGACGGCGGCCACGACCGAAAAACCTCGTGTGTGGGTGCGAGAACCATTGCCTCACTATATCGAGGAGATGAAACGGAAGAAGAGGCGGCTTCATAAGCTATGGGCGGAAACACGCTGCCCCAGGGTCAAGCGTAGGCTGAACGCCCAGGCTGCGAAGGTGTCGGCTGTAGTGGAGGAGCATCGCGGGACCGCGTGGGAGGAGAGAGTCGACCAGGCCAGCGAGTCCGAAGCGTCACTCCACCATCTCAACCGTGCACTTACCCGCGCTAGGCCTGCCGTTAGCCCGCTCTACGATAGGGCGGGCGACCGGCACTTTTCAGCACAAGGCCGGGCGGATGTACTTGCACAGCACATGGAAGAGCAATTCGCTCCAAACCCCGTCGGCACCGCTGCAGCGGCTGAACACTGCGTGCGTGTGGAGACGCGTGTAGCGGACTTCATCAGTGGCCCGACACCGCAGCCCGAGGGATACGAGTTCATCTCGCCCTCGGAGGCTCGGAAGGTCGCGAGGCGTTTACATAAACGCAAAGCGCCAGGCACTGATGGAGTTTCGAACATGGCGCTGACCATGCTCCCCCAAAGGGCTCTAGTCAGTCTGACTAGACTCTATAACGGCGTCCTGCGCACGGGACACTTCCCGGCTGCGTGGAAGGAGGGAAAGGTGATTGTTCTCCCGAAGCCGGGTAAAGATCCACGTTACCCGGTTAACTACCGCCCCATCACGTTGCTGTCCTCACTGGCAAGGTTGTTCGAGAGGCTGGCACTGATTCGCATTCGGCCATTCCTTAAACTAAGGGATGAGCAGTTTGGGTTTCGGGCCGGTCACTCGACAACACTACAGCTGACAAGGGTGCTCCACCACTTGGCTTTCGAGGCCAACTGCGGGCGGCACACGGTTGGTGTCTTTCTCGATATAGAGAAAGCATTCGACCGTGTGTGGCACGCAGGCCTGTTGTACAAGCTGTTGGAGTCGCCCTTGCCAGCGATGCTGGTGTGGTTGATAGCTTCGTATCTGGAGGGGCGGGAGTTCATTGTGTCGGTTGAGGACAGCACCTCTGCCCCCCGTCCCATACGCGCAGGTGTGCCGCAGGGGAGCTGTTTCGCGCCACTCCTATACGCGTACTACACTAACGACATCCCCACTCTCGACGGGCACCTCGCGGAGTGGGAACGTGATGTAGTCCTCGCTTTGTTCGCTGACGACAGCGCGTTCTTCGCATCGTCGCGTGATCCGGAACTGGCGGTCAGAAGAATGCAGCGCTTGCTTGACCGCTTGTCAGACTGGCTGTATAAGTGGAGGATCGCCGTCAACGCCGGAAAGACGGTCCCAATACTTTTCAGCCGGAAGCGTAAAATGCCGACGCCGCTGCGTCTGCATGGAGAAGATCTAGCGTGGCAGCAGACCGTTCGGTATCTGGGATGTCACATGGATCGTAAACTCACGATGAGTGCCATGGTGGTGCATGCGCACCGCCAGGCACGAGCCGCGAGAGCGATGCTCCGGCCCGTGTTGACATCCCGATTACCACTGCGCACTAAACTTGGCATATACAAGTGCTATATCCGATCTAGGCTTACGTACGCGGCGCCACCATGGTATGCTCTGGCGGCGGCCACGCAGCGCAAGCGTCTTCAGGCCCAGCAAAACCTCGCCCTGCGAGAAATCACAGGAGCGGGGCGCTACGTCCGGAACGCGGTGATTGCGCGCGACTGCAGGCTGGAGTCGCTGGATGAGTTTGTGATCCGGTTGGCACATGTTATGTATAACCGCGCCGACAATGGGCCACATCCTCATCTAAGGGGGATAGCGCCGCTGCACGCGCGCCCCCCTGAAGGCCGACCGCTCCCTAGAGAGCTGTTGGACCTTCTTTCCCCCGACCATCTGGGGGGAATTAGCGACTAACGGCTAGTATAACCGCGCGCGCATACCGCGTGCGCGACGATCGACTGGCTCCCACGCTCAACAGCGGGGAAGTCACCGACGGGGTTTACCCCTGGAGCAATTGCCCGGATAGAGGGGATCTCCCCTAACTCCGAATTCCCTCAGCGCAGGAGCGCCTACAGCGCCGCGTGAGAGGAGGAAAGGTCAAAAAAAAAAAAACACAATGCAGTTGGGGCAACTGCGATGCGCGGGGCGCGAGTTACACGTGCCCGTAGAGGTTTCAGGGGGCCTAGACAAGTGGCAAAAACGCTAGTAGAATAGAAATAGAATAGTTAATCTAGTTCAAATGTATGGGATTGACATTTGTATACGACTAATTAGTCGTTAGCTTGTCTTGGCCACTTGTCTAGGCCCCCTTTTTTTTTTTTTTTTTTATCGCTGGAAAATCCTCATGGATACCCGACAGCGCCCCCCCGCGCCTGTCGGGTTATGCCGGACTCTTACCGGCTAAAAACCAGCGGTGTTCCTCCTCGCCGTCTTCCGGCGGAGCTGCGGGAACGCTTTCGCACACTTCCGCTGCTCCGCCGACGGTTGCCCGGGACTCGGGGCCCATCTCGTGGGGCGCTCACCTGTGGCGCCACTCACCATTCAACCTGGCGTGCCGGAACACGGGACACGCCAGCCGTCTCGGGGGTCTCCTCCAACTGGGCGATGGTACCCCCCGGTTCCACCGCCCGGAGACCCACCTTATGGGGGAAGGCGGCGCTCATGCGCCAGGCGCCTCCGACCCACTCTTTTACGGCCGATTGGGTTGGACAGAGGGTCGTCTTCCCTCACCCGCTCCGCCGCCTCCTTCTGCGCCATGACTTCCTCGCAATATCGGAGCACCGCCTTCCACGCTCTGTCGCTGCCGACCATGGCTCTCACGACGCCCGGCAGCGACAGGTCGCCCCCAATCACCGCCGCGAGCGTCGCCCGTGGCTCCGCCCACTCAGGGCATTCCGCCAGCGTGTGCTCCGCCGTGTCCTCTGGACACCCACAAGCGTGGCACACGCTGGTCGGCTCCCGACCCGCCACGCTGCACAGGTACCTGCCAAAGCAACCGTGCCCCGTCAGGACCTGCACAGCGCGGAAGGTGAGGGCCCCGTGTCGGCGATCGACCCACCTTTCTAGGACGGGCCGAATCGCCTCCACCGTCCTTCTGCCGGCGGTCGGCTCCGCCAGCCTGTCCTTCCATTTCCGGAGGAGGACCTGGCGGTCGAGTTGCCTCTGCCGCACGGCCTCCTCCGGCTCTGGCTCCACCTCATCGGCTCGTGCTGCTGCGCTGCGGCGCCAGTACACCGCCGAGAGCACTTCCGCGTCCAGGTCCCACGGTGGGGTCCCGGCCAGGACGCACTCCGCCTCGCACGAGATGGTGCGGTATCCTCTCACCACCCTGATCGCCATGACCCGTTGCGCTTGGCGCAGGAGAGTCCTATTTTGGGCGCTCAGGGTGTCCGCCCAGATCGGGGCCCCGTAGAGGGCCATCGACCGCACCACCCCGGCGTACAACCGCCGGCATGCGACTGTCGGCCCGCCCAGGTTCGGCAGCAGCCAGCTCAGAGCTCCGGCCGCTCGCAACAACCTGGGGGCCAACCGCCGGAAGTGCTCCCGGAAGTTCCAGCGGCTGTCGAGGACGACGCCCAGGTACCGCATCGTCGACTCGACAGCGATGGGGACGCCGCCGACCACCAGCTGGGATCCTGCGGGAGGGGCGCGTCGGGCTCCGCGGAAACACAGAGCCTCTGACTTTTCCAGCGCCACCTCCAGCCCCAGCCGGCGGATTCGGGCCACCACTTGGGCCACTCCGGCCGTCGCCAACAGGGCCGCCTCGCGGTACGTGGCGCCGCAGGACGTGACGAGGGTGTCGTCGGCGTAACACGTTACGTCGACCCCCCGCAGATTGGCGCCCCGCAGCACCCAGTCGTAGCCGATGTTCCACAGGAGTGGCCCGAGAACCGATCCCTGTGGAACACCGCACGTCATGACCCGGCGGCCCCACCCGTCGCGCGTCGGGTACACCACTTCCCTCTCGGAGAAGTAGTCGAAGAGGAGACGACGCAGGTAGTCGGGCACGCGATGATAGCCCAGCGCCGCCCCTATACAGCCCCAGGGGAGGGTGTTAAAGGCGTTGGCGATGTCTAGAGACACCGCCAAGACGTACTCTCCCCGGGACACCGCCTCCTCCGAGAGGTCCCTCACACGCGCGATGGCGTCGACCGTCGACCGGCCTCGGCGGAAACCAAACTGCCGGTCGCTCAGCCCCGGCCCGACCCGTTCGAGGTGCTCGACGAGGCGCGCGGAAATAATTTTTCGAAGGCCCCCTGAACTAAAAACGATTATAATATTGTTACGTGTTAGGGTTCGAAGGATTTGGAGAGAAAGACCTGCTGACTCAATGAAGACTTTATTCACTAGCACTTACACAAAGCACTAGGTCAAACACTAAACACTAGGTCCAACACAATGCACTAGGTCCAAACACAAAGCACTAACGATGTCCTAGGTCGTAAGCCAAGTCGTAGGTTTCACTTGTTTCACTCCGGTATCACTAGTTTTCACTTCGAAGTCGCCTCGAAAGCTCGAACTGAACTCAACTCGCGGCCCTCTGCGACTATTTATACGTGCCGTCGCGAGTACTAGAAAATTCCGGAAAGATACCGCGTGTTCCCGAACACGCGAGAATACAGATCCACTAACGCCATCTAGTATCGAGTCGGGATATCACGTTGTCTGTGCGTTCACTGAGTGGTTACACCAATCGGCGCTAGATGGCGCTAGCTTCCCTGTGCCTTCGTAACACCACTCCCCTCTTAGCGATGCTCGTCCCGAGCATCGTTGTTACTGCCATGGTAACGCGCCAGACGGTCTATGTGTACCACTTTGAATGCCCCTCTTGGTTGCTTTTGAATCCTATAAGTCACATCATTCAGTCGGGTAACCACTTTGTATGGACCGTCCCACTTGGTCTGCAACTTTGGAGATTTTCCTTTCCGGCGAGTTGGGTTATGCAGCCACACCAGTGACCCTTCCTCGAAGCCGCTCGTGTTCGATTTCCGGTCGTATCTGGTTTTCATGCCCTCACTTGACCGTAACCCATTTTCCCGTACCAAGGCGTGTATATAGCGCATTTTTTCCCTTAAATTGCAGACATAGTCTTGTACGGTCTCTGGTCCCTCCGGTGACCCTCCTGTCAATAGATCTACTGGTATTCGTAGTTCTCTACCGTAATTGACATACGCCGGGGTAGCTTTTATGCTCTCATGCTCGGCGGTTCGATACGACAGAAGGAAGAGTGGTATATACTTGTCCCAATCCTTTTGTTTGTCGTCTACCACTTTCGCCAAATGCCTCTCCAGAGTCTGGTTAAACCTCTCAACCATTCCATCAGACTGTGGATGGTACGCGGTGGTCCTCGTCTTATGAATGCCCAAAATTTTGCACACTTCCTGGAATACTTGCGATTCGAAGTTCCTGCCCTGATCAGAATGGATTTCTAGAGGCACACCAAAGCGACATACCACTTCTTCGACTAACTTAGAAGCGACTGTTGTAGCTTCTTGGTTTGGTATGGCGAACACTTCGGGCCATTTGGTGAAGTAGTCCATGACGACCATAAAATACTTGTTTCCCGATTCCGTTACAGGAAATGGCCCAGCTACGTCAACTGCTATTCGTTCCCACGGTGCACCGACGTTATACAACCGCAGGTTCCCACGGCTCCTGGTCTGTGGTCCTTTTACAGCAGCGCAGGTAGTACATTTGCGGCACCAATCCTGTACATCATCGCGACAATGCAACCAGTAGAATCGTTCTCGCACTTTTGTTAACGTCCTCTTGACACCTAGATGACCTCCTGATACGCCATCATGTATTTCACGGAGCACATCTGGTACTCTCGTTCTTGGGACAATGATCTGAAGATGAAACTCTCTGCCGTTAGTCTTCTCCCATTTCCGGTAGAGTATTCCGTTTTGCAATATCAGACTGTCCCATTGCGCCCAGTACGCTTTAGTGACAGCGCCAGTGGGTGCGACCTCGCTCCAGATTGGTTTTACGTCACCCCGTTTCTTCCATGTGATGATGTGCCGAAGGTCGTCATCTCTTTCTTGAGCCTCCCTCATAGCATCATTCTCCCAGAGACCCAAAGGACTTGTTCTCGTTAGCTTTAATGTTATTTCGTTAGATTCCTGCTTAACACAATGTTTGCAGTCTTCCGAACACGGCCTTCGTGAGAGTGCGTCGGCATTCCCATGCGTCTTTCCGCTGCGGTGTTCCGTCTCGAAGTCATACTCCTGGAGCTGTTCAATCCATCGAGCTACTTGACCTTCTGGGTTCTTGAATTGCAGTAGCCACTTCAAGGCTGCGTGATCAGTTCGCAGTAAAAACGGTCTGCCGATGAGATATTTATTGAAGTGTTGTAGCGTCTTTACAACGGCCAAGAGTTCTCTTCTTGTCACACAGTAATTTCTCTCTGGCCTGGATAAAGATTTACTGAAATAGGCAATAACAACTTCTCTTTCACCCTGTTTCTGAGATAACACCCCTCCAATGGCCGTGTTGCTTGCATCTGTGTCGACTATAAACCGACCTTCAGGTTGTGGATACCCCAGTATTGGTGTTTCACACAGATGTTTCTTCAGTTTCTGAAAAGAATCTTCACAAGTCTCATCCCAACTAAATTGTCGTTTATCTTCTGTCAGCCGATGTAATGGCTTGGCTATCTCTGAGAATCCCTGAACAAAACGCCTGTAATATGAGCATAGGCCGAGGAATGCCCGCACTTCGGTTTTGTCCCTAGGGGTAGGCCATTTTTGAACTGCTTCCAGTTTCTCCGGGTCTGTCTGGATTCCATCACTGGAGATAACATGGCCGAGATAATTGACCTTACTCCTGAATAAACGACACTTTTTCGGGTTCAGCTTTAATTTGGCTCCCTCTATTTTTGCGAAAACTCGTTCCAAGTTTCGCAAATGGTCCTCGAAGTCACGGCCGACAATGATGACGTCATCTAAGTAGACTAAGCAAGCCTCTCCAACTAATCCTGCCAGTACACACTCCATGAGTCGCTCAAATGTGGCAGGTGCGATGCACAATCCGAAGGGCATGACGTTAAATTGCCATAAACCTTTTCCGGTCGAGAAAGCTGTCTTCTCCTTGTCTTTTGGATGAATTTCCACCTGCCAGTATCCAGATTTCAGGTCTAGGGTCGAGAACCATTTCATGCCACTCAAGGTATCCAAAGTGTCGTCGATTCGAGGTAACGGGTAACTGTCCTTCTTAGTGA
The DNA here is from genome assembly GCA_944567765.1 of Carterocephalus palaemon. NCBI lineage: Eukaryota > Metazoa > Arthropoda > Insecta > Lepidoptera > Hesperiidae > Carterocephalus > Carterocephalus palaemon. The sequence goes on from OX155641.1 coordinate 657,432, forward strand.
CATCATTGAGACGCCTATAGTCCACACAAAATCTCGTGCTACCATCTTTCTTCTTCACTAATACAACAGGTGAGCACCACGGACTTGCAGACGGTTCAATGATCTTATTCTTTCTCATGTCCTCCAAAAGGCCTTCAACTTCTTTTTCCTTTGCAATTGGTATCCGTCTTGCTCGTTGACGAATTGGTCTCTCGCTTCCGGTATCTATCCTGTGCTGAACCATCGACGTTCTTCCAAGGTCCCCTTCTTGACTGGAGAAGATATTCGCGTAGCGCTGTAAAAACTTCTTAGCTTTCATGCTCTGCGAATAAGTTAGATTACTCTTGCAGTCATCGAGTAGCTCAGTCACTAATCCATAGTTGTTGCTGTTTGCCGAGTCTGCGCCTGTCATCGAACTACACTTTTTCATCCAGACACCTTCCTCGCACTTTCCAATGACGTCACCTTTGTTCAAGCAGATCTCGCGATCACCAAGATTCAAAACCTTGTCCACAGCGTTACTGCTTCCACTAACAACGGTTCTCGCCGTCATCCGTTTTTGCACCGATGTCTTGGTAGGTGTGTCTTCGATCAACACGCATCTGTTTGACTTTTTCTTTCCCTGATCCCGCGCAGGGGATGAAGCCCTTTGCTTCTTGAGCTCCTCTATTTGTTTCTCCATCCTTTTCATCCTTGCCATCTGGGTCTCCTTCTGCGGGCAGTTGAGCTGAAGATGGCCCCTCTCACCACACTTGTAGCACATGACTCCATATCTTTTCTTCGTAGGAGCCTTAACCTCTTTGACTTCCTCAGAGACCTCACGGATCTTATGGGTCTGCCGTATGTCATGGCGAACAGCCTCGACCTCCAAAGCATGCGCCAATGCTTCCTTTAGCGAGGTATGGTGACGAAGCCTCACTGCAGCTCTGACCTCCAGGTCTTTGATTCCGTCGACAAATGCTTGAACAATATTCGTGTTTACCATCTTGGTGTCGGCTCCTGGGTGTGCCTTCCTGACGAGTTTTTCTATTTCCAACGCCCATTGCTGTAGTCCTTCTCCTGAGCGTTGGACTCTGTCACGCAGTTGGGCACGGAACACGTGCTCCAGGTGTCGCTCCCCGTATCTGGATTCAAGTGCCTCCATCAGATCTTGGAACCCATTTCCTGTATGTGGCAGTGCTTCTAGGACCGACAAAGCTTGCCCTCTGAGCGCAACAGTGAGAGCGGTCAGGCATTGTTCTTCCGTCCATCCGTTGGCAGTAGCAACAATCTGGAACTGCCTACAATAAGCGTACCAAGAAGTAGTGCCGTCGTATGGTGGCACTTTTACTCTTGGTCCTTGGACCATTCTGCTAGTTCCACTAGACATCACAACTCCCATGGTTTCAAGCCGCACTACTTTCTTCTGTAGTTCAGTGAGGCCAGTTTTGAAATTTTCCACATCCAATCCCAACCCGGTAACTCGTTGCTCCACTACGTCGAAATCCTTTCGAAGCTTAATCACCGTGTCAGTAACATCATTTATAGCCCCGAGCACTTTTTCTTGTAGGTCTTTTTGTTGCTCTTGTGATTCTCGAATCGCACTGATTTCAGCCTTTTGAAACTCTTGAATCGTAGTCAGCTTGCGTTCCTGTGACTCTTGCAAAGCACCGAGCTTGCGTTCTTGTGACTCTTGCAAAGCACCGAGCTTGCGATCTTGTGATTCCTTCATTTCCCGAATTAATACAAACAAACTTCCTAATTGAAGAGGGGCTGTAGAAGCTTCGGTGCCACTGGTGGGCGTGGCCTGTTTGGTAGGCGTGGCAAGGTAGGCGGGGCTAGTGGGCGTGGCTTGGGTCAAAGTGGGCGGGGCCTGGGGGGCGTGGTCAGTGGGCGGGGCCTGGTAGGCGGGGCCAGTGGGCGGGGCTTGGCCCACAGTGGGCGGAGCTTGGTCCCCAGTTGTGGCCTCCGCAGCTCGTTGTGCTCTTGTCCTGACGCCCTCCTGTAAGTCCTCTCTCGGAATCAATGGCATCTCCAAATCCCACTTCTGACACCAGTTGTTACGTGTTAGGGTTCGAAGGATTTGGAGAGAAAGACCTGCTGACTCAATGAAGACTTTATTCACTAGCACTTACACAATGCACTAGGTCCAAACACAAAGCACTAACGATGTCCTAGGTCGTAAGCCAAGTCGTAGGTTTCACTTGTTTCACTCCGGTATCACTAGTTTTCACTTCGAAGTCGCCTCGAAAGCTCGAACTGAACTCAACTCGCGGCCCTCTGCGACTATTTATACGTGCCGTCGCGAGTACTAGAAAATTCCGGAAAGATACCGCGTGTTCCCGAACACGCGAGAATACAGATCCACTAACGCCATCTAGTATCGAGTCGGGATATCACGTTGTCTGTGCGTTCACTGAGTGGTTACACCAATCGGCGCTAGATGGCGCTAGCTTCCCTGTGCCTTCGTAACAATATGTTCTAGTAAAGTACATATATGCAAAATTTGGAATATAATATTAGTTGTCAAATTGTCAATAAAATAGTATATTGTTCACATAAGAAATATTGTACTGGTAGTTTAGAATAGCTGGTAATTTTTAAATTTTAAAATTAATTACTCCAATGCAAAGTTCGTAGTGACAAATTCTGTACGTAGCTATAACTTCTGCTTGAAGCGCTGGAAACGCTGAAAATACAAATCCCAAGGCTGGCAACCGGACCGCCCTTTTGGTGTAGCCCGATCCAAAGCAACGCAGCGCCGAGTCAAACGGAAATGTCCGGATTTAAATAGACGAGATATGGTTTTGAAATAATATTATGCTTAATCCATCTGTACTAAAGCAAAGAATAAAACGCTCACAGTCCCTCATTAGGCCATTTTTTTTTTGCTTAACGAGTGGGAAACCTTTAAAACGTATCCGAACATCGTGGGACGACGCCAGGTTATGTGGGACTTTTCACCCACTAAAACCCGCTCGGTGGCCTACTCCGGCGCTACAGGAGGGCTCCGGGATCTCCTGTAGAACGCGCCGGTGCCCTCGAGCGCTGCGCCCAAGACGGGCTTATCCCGGTTTACACAACGCTGTGCAGCCACAAACAGCGTCGTCTTTCCCGGGGTCACATGGTGGACGATTCGAGCTCCCCCTCTCACCGCCACCCCTGAAGTCCCCTTTTAGTCGCCTTTTACGACAGGCAGGGGTTACCGCAGCACTATTCTGGTCCCGAGCTACATGGTCCCGCATTAGGCCTAGAGTGCGGGTGGCGGGATTACTTACAGTATGAATAGAATTTTACACACTTGTAACAAGTACCGAACTAGTGCTATGTAGTTCGGTACGGTCCTTCCTTACTTCCTCTGGTTTTCCCCGATAAAAGACTGCGGAAAAGACTGCCTATTTATTTGTCTGTGGTACCAATATCACTGCCCGATAGCAAATGCTTTGTCACAGATAAACTTTTATCGTAGGTAGTTTAGACTTGTTTTAATTTAACAAACGGTCTGCGGTAACACTGAACACCGTGTGGAAAGGAAAAAGGAACAAGGAACAAGGAACACGGAATGAGGAACATGAAACTAGAACAATGTAAGAACCGAAGCCGCGGGCAGAGATTCTGAAAGTCAATTACGGAATCCAATAAAAGCGGGAGAAATAAGTGCCTTTGCGAAGTTGCCGGTGCGTTTATAGGGTTTATATTTTTTTAGGGTTTTGGTTTACATCGTCATTTATTTATTTATATCAGTACATTGTTCACATACCAAACACAAATTAATCTCAAGCACTTGTACGGTCATAATATCTACAAAGCAACTCAGCTGCCTGATGTTATAAACTTGGATCTTACCGCCCGCCACGGTACCTAGTTTTAGGTGGTAGAGCCTATAGGGAACCAAATAGGTTTTATATGAAACCTAATTGGTTCCATATAGAGTTCGCCCGGGGCAGTACCACCGCCCGCCACGGTACCTAGTACCATTTCTGCCGTGTAGTAATTGTTTTTAAAGCAATTATGGTCCGGTTGGAAAGGTATGGTTTCTTAGTCCTCAAGGGTAGCAACACATCTGTGACTTTCGGTACATGAGAATTAGTCCAGATCTGGGCAAACGTACTTGAACGACCATCTATACTATTATTATAAAGAGGAAACATTTGTTTGTAATGTTTTCACACAAAAACTACTGGACCGATTTCAAAAATTTTTTCACCATTAGAAAGCAGCATCTTCACTGAGTGATATAAGCTATATAATCCATACTAATATTATAAATGTGAAAGTGTGTTTGTTTTCAAGTCGCAACGAAGCTATTATATGGTATGGTTTTTGTGTGTGGAGATAGTGAGGAGGGTGGAGAGTGACGTGGGCTATTTTTTACCTCGATAAAACAACCCCATCCATGGGAAGATCGATGTTTTGTTATTTGCTATATATTTAGTTCCGGATGTTGTTAATAGATGGCGTTAGTAAAATTATATGATAAACAAGTCATTGTGCACGCGGGCGGAGCCGCGGGTAAAAGCTAGTATACTATATACTAGGTGTAAACGAAACTATTGTTATGTCTAGTCTCAAATAAATTAGTATCTACGTGCTGCCGGCAGCGTAAATATAATATTGTTACGACGTAGCGAACGAACTTTACTCCGTGTGGGCAAATTCCCTCTAGATACGAGTATAAGCGGCTTTTAACACCTACGACGAGAACCCGGGAAAGCGAGAGTACCAGTGTCAAGTTCCTCCGTGCCTTTATTGTATTTCTACCACACCCAGTAAACAGTGTTGGTATATGTGTGGATGTTACCCATATTGTCTAAAGTAAACATACCGAACAAACGTCTACTGCTCTTTTTAGGGTTCCGTACCCAAAGGGTAAAACGGGACCCAATTACTATCTTCGCTGTCCGTCTGTCACCAGGCTGAATCTCATGAACCGTGATAGTTAGACAGTTGAAATTTTCACAGATGATGTATTTCTGTTACCGCTATAATATCAAATAGGTACTACCTACTAAAAAATAGAAAAATAAAAATTACAAACAGACATGATTTTTTTGCCATTTGTATAGATAGTGGTACCAAATTCCTCGTGCGCGAGTCCGACTCGCACTTGGCCGGTTTTTATAGATAATGGTACGGAACCCTTCATGCGCGAGTCTGCCTCGCACTTGGCCGGTTTTTATGTTTTCACCAATAGTTTAGATATCATAGTTAGCTTATAGCTATACACCGGATAAAATTCCAAACTTCAAGGTAATAACATTTCAAGTTAGAAAATCCCAAGTCCCCGGCCTAGGTCGAACCCAGAACTTTTAACTTGGCTGTCACGCTCGAGACCACTTAGTCTTGCCAACGTTGTCTGAAAGGCATACCAATGCGCTACTATTGCTACGAAGCCTCAATTTATATATAAATTACCTAATTCCACGGGACGTGTCCGCTATGCTAAACCTTCGTAATTACCGGTAGAGCCCATCTCCAATTAGCAGTGACGGGGCGATTACACACGCCGCCCGCGGGATTAGGTGGCGCAGAGGTGTCGCTTGGTGGTTGACAATTGGGCGTTTTAGTCGAGAGACCCGGGTTTAATCAAACAATTATTATGCCTATCTTTGTATTCTAATGTTATAAAGAGGAAACATTTGTTTGTAATGTTTTCACACAAAAACTACTGGACCGATTTAAAAAAATCTTTCACCATTAGAAAGTTGCATGTTCACTGAGTGGCATAGGCTATATAATATTACTAGGTGTAAACGAAACTATTGTTATGTCTGATTCCTCGCGAGCGAAGCTAGTCCATTGATAAAATACTTTTGTTCTATGGTTTTGGATTGACCGTACTAGTTAAAGGAAAAACACTTTTGATGCCAACCAGATCTTTTTCTTTCGATTCAGTGAAAATGATTACGGATATTTAATTTATAGTTTTGAATTCGGTTTTTTGATATTTTAATGTCGTTTTCAATTAAAATTGCAATTTCAGAAGTGGGTTATGAATCAAATACTAACTATCAAAAACTAACATCGTTGGCCTACCCTGACGTTTCCATCAGACTACAACGCGATGCCACTGCACCAGAGCCTGAACGGTAATGGACGTCCAATCCGTCATGGTGATTACACATCCACATGTGTCTTCGTACCGAGATCTACAAGCATAAATTGTAGGACCATATACATAGTGTTAAGCGTTAAGGGGACCCATATACGGTACGACCGGTCGTCACAAAAATGCCAAGCAAAAAATTAAGTAAATCGTTAACGATCTTGACATACACTATCAATTCGTCTTTTCGATCGGTCTGAAACGACGGAACATACAGATCAATTGTACCGTGTGTACCCTAAAGAAATCAAATGTCACTTGCTATAACGGTGAAGGATACATCGTGACGAAACCTGAGAGTTCTTCATAATGTTCTCGAAGGCATGAAGTCTGCCAATCCGCACTTGGCCAGCGTTGTTGACTAAGGCCTAACCTCTCCCATTCTGAGAGGAGACCCGTGCCCAACTGTGAGACAAGGAAAGGGTTGTGATGATGAGACAATGCGTTGGACACGTTTTGTCTTACCTTTTATTATGTACAAACTTATTTTATCGTTATTAAAATTAATTTAAGTCATGTGCTTGTATCCCTTACATTCAGTGATTATCTATGAATTCTATACGTTTTTCAACCAAGAGGACCCTCCTCAATCCTGCTTAGTTACAATTGAAATCAATCAATTGCAATCATACTATTGAGTTTGCCCACCTCTTCTTTAAAACTTATAATTTCCTTGCAGACTTAATAGCTCTCCCCGCAACAATCGGGTTTCCTCAGCCACATTTGATCCAGTAATTAATTCTTCCGTATTACAATGCCCCTCTGCGCTCTCCGAGCCACTACATGACTGTCGAGTAACTTCTTTCGTCACTGCTCTTCTTCTGACATTTCATATCCATCCATCCATCAGCCTTTTGAGGTCCACTGCTGAACATAAGCCGCTCCTAAACGACACCACTCCGACCGTTCCTGTGCCTTCTGAAACCAGCGGTTTCCCGCCGTCTTCTTCAGGTCGTCTGTCCACCTTGTCGAAGGGTGATCTGACATTAACTACACAGCTATTTACGTGGGCTTTAGGACTGAATAGAAAAAAACAGCTCATATAAATCAAAGCTATGTTAAAATAAAATATCATTTGGTGTATGTAAAGTATTTTCGAACAAATCATACTTGTATACTCAAAAAACTACGCGTTCCTTTTTATGGATAAGTAAAAATGTTACCCGGTATTATCTGAGTCCCAATGTTCCCAAGTGCCCCCTGGGACACTAACGCGCCTATGATACCCACACAATCCCGGTCCGATCCCGGGGCGTTTCATAAAAACGTTTGAAACAGGAAATTGTGTTTGACTACAAAAACGACTGGGGAAATCCAGGGTTGGGTTTTGCGAAGGTATTTTATACTAACGGAAGCGTTTTTTTTGGTTCCCTCTCGCATGGGTACGGTTGGGACCAACTTTTGTTTTTTTAACTTCCCCTACAGTCTCGCCCGTGGGATATTTTTTTTCCATAAGTAAACTTTTATCCGCAGTTTTGTAATTTCGTCAACGTTCTATATTTTTATATGCTTACATTCACCTGTGCTTTTTAAAGTGATTTATTTGGACGCATAGTTTACGAGATAATGGAAAAGTGTGTAAACTAGCTTGCTTGTACTTTACATACGTACGTACGTCGTAACAATTATAAACGACGCTTCTGTTATGTCTGATTCCACGCAAGCGAAGCTGCAGGCGTTCACTTGTATGTAATTATCGAAACAATATATGGGATGTCAGACGAGTCCGCCGATTACAGATAACTCTACACTATGTACAGATTCGAGTATCTCACCACCCAGTTCTGTGCAGAGGTGTCACGTCCTATATTTTTTCACATCGGCGAACTGCATTTGCTGTTTAACTCTCCAGCTCACTGTTTTCTGCTTTAGCATTCAAGGCACACTCCAAACGTTAATATTATAAAACTATCTTCGTGCAACTGGCAGACTTATAAAAACTAAAGCCTGCATTTTATTTGCTTCTCAGTTATTTAATAATTTCTTGCGTTTAATGTTTTTTCTGCACTGCTTATTTATTATGCTACGCGAAAAATTTTCCCCAGGTACACCTGCTGCATTAAGGCATTTTAATGTCAAATGGAGCCTCCCGTGGACCCACCGGTGGGTCATAGCGGTGGGATCGCGGGGTAAATTGCCGAAATGGATAGCAAATGAGCATGCTTAATACTTCCGCTCCACAGGATATATTCAAATATTTAATTTCACTGTCAGAGAATAATAAAGACAAGTTATGTGAATAAATAATACCAAACACAAATTACTATAATTTAGAACAGCGTAAAAAACAAAATAAATTCGGACCATTTATCTTAGTCCTACGAATACAAACACACCTATTTCTTAAAAAATACGTTAATGTGAGATTGGCGCTGCTTTAGTGCAAATAAATTATATTTATTTGGGTTGGTATTACAACTAAGTTGTAAACCTCAAATCGGCTTTCTACTTTGTGAACCAGGGGCAGATAAAAAATGTAATGACGATCATAAAGCGTATACAAATACCATATAATGAAACTAAATGAATCTGAATCTGAATCCACCTCAGTGACAACAAGAGTCGTAAGGGTATCTCTAGGAATTGACCGAAGCCTTAGCCTAACTATGTAACATATCCTGAAGGATACATATCCTATTAACAGAAAATACAACATATGAGCTCATGAAAATAGGTTAAAAAACAAATTTCACTTATGGCTATAAAATATTCAAGAAACACGTAGGTACCTACTTACGCTAAAGTGCTTCTTTGAAATTGTCGTGAGTACTCACGACTGCCTTGAAGACTGCGTTTCAAGAGGCTGCTATCGTTAACTTAAGCTCACGACATAATAATATAGGTACAAAGATACATGCTTTGCTCGTATTCTAGTCACTGGATAGTATTATTATAATTCTCGCAACCATCTCTTGGAATTGAATTACTCTATCAAACTGACCGAGAGCTGATTGAGCGCGCATGTTGCTGAGTTCAAATGCCTCGGTAGATCTGAGGATATATCCGTTGATCCTGTTCTATACATAGATTTATTACTCTCTAGTATTATATCTATTGTTCTATATTAGACATAATAAAAATGTGGGAGTGGGAAAAAAAATTCTCTCTCGGTTTTATTTTTAACCCAGTATCCAAAATTTAATGTATGAATTGCTTGAACTAACTCGGTCAAAATAGCTACAATTCATATTTGAAGTTACCGGCTTGTGATTTAATTCGGAAATAGGCCGACTAGTTTCGATCGATTACGTACAGTGTACGCCATGCTCGCCGCGAGCGCGTTCACTTCTGAAGATGATCATCGTAATAGATCGAAACTGGTCGATATTCATGGATATTCATTCATTCTGGTTCATATTTCCGACTTAAATCACACGTGAGTAAGCCGGTAACTTCAACTATGAATAGACACTTGCGAATCATTCAGTAATAAAATAGCTACAATTTACTTCAAAAGACATTCAATCTTATGATAGGTACTATAACATGTTGAATTCGTTCTCTACTTCATTATTACAATTTCTTTTGTTTTATTTTCCTCCACCGTTACAGCGGTTGCCATGGGTATTTGAACCTGGACCCATTGGTAGGATAGATGGAAACGAGTAGTCTTAAATGCGAGATCATACGATAAGTCTTATCACGTTCCACTCGTATGCCAAGAGGTACGGCTGTAAGAAGGTTTTATTGAAGAGATAAATCAGCCAGATCATAACTATTCAGATTTTATTCGAAGGATGGAGAAAGAATTATACGGAATCGAGTAACGAGGTCGTAAGTCAGGTCACGTGCTGTAATCAAAATTATATGTTTTTTTCTTTATCTTCTTCAATGTCTCACTTTTAGGCACGGGTCTCTTCTCAGAATGACCGTTTAGGAAAGTCACTAGTGTGTGCAAACTCACAACACATTATAACTCTAGTAAAACAAAAACGACAAACACTGAAAATAACAACATTCATGAAACGAGCGCAAATATATGTCTGCGTAGTAAATATTTGCCTCTGCCGGCATTCGAATCCTGGACCCACAGCTCGGCAATTACTATGGGTCGCGGACCACCGCGCCACAGGATCGCCATCACTATAATTTCATCATCATCACAACCCTTTCTTTCTTCCCACTGTTGGGCACGGGTCTCCTCTCAGAATGGGAGGGATTAGGCCTTAGTCCATCACGCTGGCTAAGTGCGGATTGGCAGCTCGGACCGCTCGAGTGAGAGGCGAGTTTGATAGTCACTGGGCTGTCACCGCTTAGGTCATGGCGCTATGGTCATAGGCATCATTATAATTTACCTTTTTAAAAATAAGATAGTATTGATGCGAAATGAGCGTCCATCACGCATTCGATGCCATGCATGATTCGTGCACAAGTGACTGAACAAGACTCGACAGGGACTGTCAGAGTTAGCAGTTAGTAAAACATAGGGGTATAATGCGGGGATTAGATTTCTTTTTGAATCTAATGAAATTTGTTACAATTAACAGTTGAAATTGGAATTATTTCTATTCAAACTGAAAGATGTTCTATTCAAACCGCTTGATCAATCAATCAATCAATCAATATTTATTGCTTAAAAACTGTTTACAATACATTGAGGTGATATTCCTTATAGTAAGTAGGTACAGTTTACCCGCTTCGGGCATGCAATTTTTCTATGAAATAATAATAGTTACAATATACAAACAATTTATCAAGAAAAATAAAATAAAATAATAATAATAATAATAATGTAGTAATATTAACTTAATTTTAATTATACATAATTGAATTTTTAATTATTATTGCCTCTATGGTTAATTTCATTGCATTCTTGTGTCAAATTGAAAATATTCGTTAAGGTCATAAAAAACATTATTAAATAGCCATGCTTTCAACTGCAGTTTAAACTTACGGGCATCGAGTGATTTTATTTGTAACGGTAAATGATTATATAGTTGGATACCTGAATTGAAAGCACTTTTTAGAAATATATTGTTGTTAACTTTTTGCACACATAGGTCAAATTTATAATGTTCTCGTAAATTTCTGCGCAACTCTGCCTTTTTAATATAATAATTGAACCGACTTTAATATGGGATTTTCTGAATATCGTGGAGAATCTCGCTGGAAACTGAAACTCAGTCCCTTTCCATTTTAAAACTAACAAATGACGTCAAAACGCGGCCTCCCGGGTTGTGTAGTGTCTCACAATGGAGTTCAAACAAGCTTCAATTGAGATACAAATTGTATTTTCTATTTTCTATGGCCCGCAACTTCAGTTTTAGGCGTGGTTTTACCGCTGATAGTTGGATGGTTAGGATTTTTATTTAGAAACCATGGTTCGGATTGAAGCTGCAAATGCCTACAATCCATAGACGTCTCATTCTCTCAATATTGTGTAATTTTTATAATAGTGGACGCGTCTTACTCCATAATATTAAAATTTATCAATTTAGCGCTAAGTACTATTAAAAGTCTGCCAATCCGCACTTGGCCAGCGTGATGGACTAAGGCCTAATCCCTCCAATTCTGAGAGGAGACCCGTGCCCAGCAGTGGGACAAAGAAATGGCTGGGATGATGATTACTGAAAGGTAATTTCGTAATAAGGGTACAGTGACAAATTGTCTGCTTTAAAAAAAAATTGCAAGCAAAACTACGGGACATGCCGTGTACAGTTATTTAGAAACATCTTTGCGCAAGAAAATAGGAGTTTAAACAAACTTAAATTAAAGTCAGCGTAACTCGAAACGGGATATCTATCGACGCTTGCGACCAAGTTCAAGTATCAAATAAATTTACATCGCGCCATGATTAAGGCAAAAACTTTGCCCAAAGACCTTAATAAATCATTTCAGATAAACCGTATCCGGTTTCCCGGAAAAGCGGTAATAATGATTTACCTAGCTAATTAGAGATATTCTAAACGAGCGGCGTATTTTGTAACACGTCACGAGATAATGAGCACATATCTTTAAATTGTAATACAATATTATCTTATTATAATTGATGGGATCCTTTTTCCATGTATAGAGTATACCAGGTACAGGCTGCCTCTGGGGCATTGGTTCGCCTATATAGGCTATATACAATAAACAGGTCTGTGTGCCTGAGGCCTACCGGAATGTGAGTGTGTTTAAAAAAAGCATTTCCAGTTTAGATTTGAAATCTATACTAATATTATAAAGAGGAAACATTTGTTTGTAATATATTCACCCAAAAACTACTGATCCGATTTGAAAAAAATCTGCATCATCACTGAGTGACATAGGCTACATACTTAAAATAGGTGTAAACGAAACTATTGTTATGTCAAATTCCACGCGAGTAAAAAATAATTTAATAGATAAACTCTCAGATTTAGGCAGGTAATATTAATTAAAAGTTCCTAATTAGGTCGTCAAGCGAGACAGATTTATAGATGATATTTATTAGGCTAGTGAAGCCTGAAGTCTAATCGAGATCCCAATAATACCTTTAATTCCAGCTCGGCAGTTCTCATAAATCGCGGCTCATATAGCACGCTGGCTGCCAACTGGTATAAATCAAATTGATCGTCTAATATCGTCTTAATACGGTCTTCTGTTAGAAATCAGACTCTCAAATTGCTGAATATTATTTTATACATGAACGATAATTAAGTTCGTAAAATATAAGTTCGTAATTACGAAATTATGTTATCATGAAACTTTTTGCATTTTTATGGATATAAGGATAGCAAACGAGCGCCATTCCTCCTCGGCCACAAAAGTGACAACCTTTTGACCAGACTTGAAAGGACCTGGGAGAGTAAGTTTAGTAAATGGTTTTAAAGGGACCTTTAGTTGGTCATTGCATTAGTAAGTTTTTTAGAAACTATGAGTTCTTTTGGTCATACATTTATAGTAGTGTACAAGAGAAAGAGTTGTGACCTACTCAGTCACAGATGTGTTGCTACCCTAGACGATTAAGAGGAGGTTACTAAGACTGTCGCCGTCTGCGGTATGTGGAGGGTTAACTTGAATTAAAATTTTTGGAAAGCAATTTTCAGTATTGCGATACGGTACCCAAAAAAGTTTCACGTAGATAACCGAAAAAAACTGTCTCTTGAAGTAATTACGAGCGATTTGTTAAGGCAGTGAATCAGCGGCGATACAAAGTAATCCAGATAACGCTCGTTTACTCCCTACATCAAATTTAATGCTCGAATGTAGGCTGCGGTTTATTGCACATAAAACGTCTGTCGCCGACGCTGTAGGGAGGTTTCTAGTAAAAAATAGATACATTTACGTCGCGATCCTGTGAAGTGACGCAGTACCTTTACCCGCTGTTCCGCCTGTGTTACATCGTTTTCCATGCAGAATTGTGCTACTACTCCTAAAGCTCAAGTGAGATACCGAAGATAAACTGAGTTTTTGAATGTGTTTTATTCATGAACATTTAATAATTGAATTCTGAAATTAAATAAAAAATACAGGTAAATATTTGATCTAGGAGCTTCCTCACTGCATACAAGACAACGTACTCGTTAAACACAATGATTGTTGATACAGACAAGTTGTTGGTTTATGTATGATAGTATAATTATTTGCTCTATCTGCCAACTGGACTAACCATCCCTGTCCATATTTGAGTCTTGTTCAAAGTCAGTCACTGTTGTCAGCGGAGGGCGAGTGCTGCAGGCTCGTTTACTTATACATATCTTACCTAGATCTATAGAAAATATTATATGAAAGCTTATTTTAAGAATACAAAAGAGACTGCCATAAAATAAATAATTTTATCGCACACCGGATAATAGCCTATTAAAATTAGCATTTAACGGGGGTCATTATTCGCCATTTGTGAAATAGACCCCGTGAAATACTGCTTTACTTAGATACTTACTTAACAAGCGCTCAACGATCTACTTGTCCAAAGCACATGGCGTTACTACCCTTGAGGACTCTCCTCTCTTGTAAGTGTAACAAAACACTTCAGCATGTGTTAATGTTACACACATGTATACTTCTATAGTACTAATATTATAAAGGGGAAACATTTGTTTGTAATGTTTTCATACAAAAACTACTGGACCGATTTCAAAAATTCTTTCACCATTAGAAAGCTGCATATTCACTGAGTGACATAGGCTATATTTTAGTATTACTAGGTGTAAACGAAACTATTGTTAGGTATGTCTAATTCCACGCGAGCGAAGATGCGGGCGGTCCATAAGTCTATTACACTTGTAAGGACAAACACGTAGATTGACAACCAGCTCACCACCTATGGCATAAGGCCTCCACATAACTGGTTAAAACCGGGTTGTACAGTGTACAATGTACACACCTCTGCCAACCGCTTTGGGGAAATACAGGCGTGATGTTACGTATTTCTGTATCATCCATCCATATCCATACTAATATTATAAATGTGAAAGTGTGTTTGTTTGTTTGTTTGTTTGTTTGTTTGTCCGGCTTTCACGTCGCAACGAAGCTATTATATGGTATGGTTTTTGTGTGTGGAGATAGTGAGGAGGGTGGAGAGTGACGTAGGCTACTTTTTACCGCGGTAAAACATCCCTATGGGAAAATATCGATGTTTTGATATTTTCTAGATATTTAGTTCCGGATGTTGTTAATAGATGGCATTGTTAATTCCCTTTTCCCACGCGGGCGGAGCCGCGGGTAAAAGCTAGTTTTACATATACGCCAGTGACATACGGAAGAGTCGTTATCATTTAAAGTAGTGGACGTTTCAAGTAACACGACAGAAGTCGCTGGCCCTGCCGTGCGATCCGTACACAGGGTCTACCACGAAGCTGTATTTGTCGGCGCCATTAATCCGCGTCACCGGCCGCTCCGCAGCCCTCGTTTTTCGCCGTCCCCGCGATGTAAAAAGCGGCGCTGCAATGAATTATCCTTTGTTACCGACCCGCTCGCGACGTGTGGCGCAACCCAAGAAAATTAACCGGAAAATGTCCTAATACGTCACTGCAATAGGACGCAGGTGATAAGTTTTGGGTATGTAATTCTGTTTCCGTAATCGCTGCGACCCATAGACGTCCCACTGCTGGGCACGGGTCTCCCCTACAGACGCAGCTGCGGGAGGTCTAGAGCATACTCCACCACGCTGCTCCAATGCGGATTGGTGGGGAGTGGAGTTTCCGTAAAGTTTTTCGACCAGCGGTTAATTCTACCTGTATAAAAGAGTGAAATGGAAATAATAAATAATTTAATAAGCAACCAACAAATACTTTAAAATAAACTCAATGGAACTATAGCTCCCATACTAGGATTTCCTTCGTAAATATATAAATAACCTAAATGTGAGGTGTAGTTTAGCATACAACGTAAATTTAAGAACATAAAGGATTAGATAACAGAGTAATTTAACGTTGTTTTTGTTACTTGCTGTAATGTAAAAATATCAGGATTTTGCTGTCGAACCGAAAAGAAAATGGTTAATAACTGTTTATTTCTAATTAAATAAAATATATTTTGCACAAGTAAGTAAGGAACGACGTGTCCGATAAATGTATGGCAACGTGTCTGCCAGCTGCCTTTCAAGTGAAAGTTAAGTACCTTACAGATTATGTAAGAGATTAGATTAGAAAACTCTTCTCTACGATAGACATGTCCCTAGCTCAATTTTTATAGATAACATACACCCCTCCTACATACTAACTTTGGCAAACTGTTAAAAAAACATTGAAGAGTCCTATTTTATAAAACTTGCAAAGCTTCACGCGTAACTTTTGCAAAGCTCAAAGGCAGCTTCGTGCCTTTTGATGTGTTGAATTATACCTCTTCGTGTAACTTGATACAGAACTTTTACTCCACTTATGCTTGTTCATTCTCCGCTCATTTGGATGAAGTAAAGCCGACGAAGATGTCAACCCTTTGATAAGTCTACAACGCCTACACTCTTTTATTGATGGCTTTTATTTCATGTTAGCCTTATAAAAACTAAACGTGTGTGTGCGAAGGCGTCCGAAGTCCACCAACCCGCACTAGGCTAGTACACACAGACTCATCCTTTGGATGTGATATGGAAAGAAACTGATACTTGACGGACATACAAACATTGGCATCGAAAATTGTTTTCGAAGAGCTTCACGAAACCCGCTGATTGTTTCATTGTTTCATTGTTTATTTGTTTTAAAATGTCCGTTATATTTCACGCGTATCCAATTTAAATGGCAGTTTCCTATTTTATTACATTAAACGTTTTATTTATAACAACAAGTATTAACATAGTGGAATCGAGGGGGGTCATAATATCCATTTTTCATTGTCAACAACCGAACGGCGTTGTTTTATTTATTCGTCTCCCAACCGTCAGAGAATCAATGGCAAAGCAAAGCTTATCGGCCTATAGCAACGTTCCAATATTTGAAAATACTTGCTGGGTTTACGTGGATGAATCTGTACAAGATCGACGATCGTATAACAGCCGATATGCTGAAGATGAAAGTCAGTTGATGATGACCATATCACTTTGAAAAAATATATTGGTTCTCTGTAAACTCGGTTAAGGGACGATAATTTTAAGTGATAAGACGTCATAAGAAAACTACTTTATAAACAGTTGACAAAACAGTTCATGTTTAGGTTGTGTGCTGCCGCTGTCTCTATTCTACTCGGACGCATTGGCTGAGTGAGTTAAAGAGGGCGGGTCTCTCTGAACAAACCGATGGTGCCAAGAGACTAATCCACCACGCTGTTCCATTGCCGCTTGGTATGTCAACAATTTTAGTGTCGGGTATTTAACCAAACCAAGGGCCTTAGGCAGATAAAAATGTGATAACGTTAGATATATTTTGCCAATACCGATTGACATAAAAATATTTCGACTAAGTATACTGGACACATTTATTCTCGTTTCAAACGGAAAAATCCTTGGATTCGACTGATTTCATTATTTATTAACCTCAGCAAAGAATTGCTCGCGAGATGCACGGCAAAAGGTACGTTATGAATTGAGCTGAGATTTATCGCCTTATAAATAAAACATCTTCCACCTTGGGATCAATGAAAAATTTTCTCCATAAATAAAATACTCTTTTCAATACCGTTTCATGACATGCCGTTTCAAGTAGCCAACTTTCAGTTGAAGTATTATTGGCGAATGAAGGTTTTCATTCATATTTTTATAGTTTGTGTTTGTAGTCTAAGGAAGCAACGAGCCACGTGCAACAGCTGTCGGCATGAAAGTTGAGCTCTGAACGATAGTGGGAAAAGGTGGAGATAGCTGCGCATGGGTTATAAGATCGGGTTATATAATACGGCCGGTGGACCAATCGGCGCTTAATATTGACAAAGGGACAACCCGATTCGACCGTTCGATTGCCGGGTCGAGCTAATTATTATTAGTAGCTGGGGTCTCGTTTGTGCCGAGTATGACCACTACCACCACTCACCACCTATAAAATGGGCTCTTAACTTAACTGGTTAATAGTGGGTGCACCCTTCGAGACATACAGGCGTGATGTTTGATATGGAACATGGGTAATACTAAATTGATGGTCAGTTTGTTTTGGTATTAATTTATTGACTTATTGATCTAGTTATTCCTGTTGGTTGGTGTCAGTATTAGGCCAGTTAGTAATTGTTAGTACGGAACTCCTTGTTTACTTGACTTGAACATCCAAGCTTTGTCCTAGATGGTCGTAGCTAGTTATAGAACAAGAAACTCAGAATGAAAGCCTTTCCAATCGGAACACTATTACCCTATGACCAATAAAATTACTACAAGACACAGTACCTTTCTGGGTATCATTGAATTTTACGTTCTGATAATTACAGTCCAATTTAATTCATGTAAGTCTACTGGCAGGGCGTGGTTGCAAAGTTGCCTCCACAAAACCTTTGAAACCCAGGATAATTGCTTCCGCGTTAGAGCGGGTATTCATTTAAAGATCAGAAACGGTAAGTGAGGTCCCCGCCTCGGACCAAGCGGCCTTTGATTAAAGACGCGCCTTCAAATCACGCTCGACACTACAAGCGTTGGAAAAAAATAATTAATTTAAATTACAGGAATTTAAGAGTCAATTTAGAGCCGCAGATGACTTTAATTAAGAGGCAAATGCCCAGGGCCTACCACGGAATCGAACGATACTTTATGTCGACGTATCTAAAATTGTGGAATGAGCTTGATTCAGAGGTTTTCATAATGGATTATGACATAGTTCTTCAAAAAATGTTAGACAAATGTACTCAGGGTCACCGATACATTGGCTACCGCTCGAGACCGTTGTCCGTGTTGATAGGCGCCGGTGATCCCTTAACACTAGGCACTTGAACTTTTAACTGGCCATAGTCCGTTTACGTATAACCGTATCTAACAAAGAATACTGTACAACAACAGTATTCTTTTGTCTCATACTGTCAGAAAAATGTTACCGAAGTTATTTTATTTTATTTCAACAAACTTGTGCAAGGCATAGATGTTGACTGCCTTCGACCGGCAGCGGATTAGTGACGCTGCGGGCATGTTCGCTATTGTAGAACACTTTTCGTTCGATCAATCTCTTAGTCGAGGCCCTTTGAAATGGCCTCGCTTAGCGGAAATAAAGCGAGGCCGCCAATCGGAAATCCACTATTCTTAATGGGGTTTCGCTTAGCTGTTTAAAGAGGAGATAAGAAGAAACACCTATTAATAACGAGAGGAATTGCCCGCCGTACGAAACGTAACGAATCCTGTCGTAAACGAATCCCGACGTACCGTGCAAGGCTCAAGCCGGGCTTAAGGGACTCTCCAAGCCAAAGTCGGAATACTCACTAAAATGAGATAGTGACTTTGACTTACCACCCACCACCACAACAGTTTCTTTCCTGTTCGGGTCTCCTCTCGAAATAAGAGCTGACTGGCAGACTTCACATGAAAATGAAAATGAAAATGAAATTTATTTCGCTCAAACTACAACGTATCATGCATAATAAATAAAAAAACAAAAATCAAACACATGAGCAAACAATTCATCGCGTTGCAGTCTAGGCGAAAAACGCAACACACTCAGCATGTGCCGCAGCGGTTAAGCTGCAGCGCTGATTTTCAGTGTGCTCGTTTTGTCGCATAGTTCGGACGATGATGACATGCGTAGGTAAATTACAAGGCACAAGGCAACAATAAAGTTAGGCTAACAACAGAAACAAAAACATAGGTAAAAAAAAAAAATATCTACGCAAAAATTAAATAATAATAAGTACACATACAGCAAACGGTTAATAATAATAGAAGGAAAATTATGACAAGTAAATTAAACCAACGTTCTAAAAAATAATATGCACTTATATCCAAAATTAATATAAACAATAATAATAATAATCATGTGAGTTTCTGTCTACTTAATATCTAACAAAGAAATAATTAATAAAGCAAAAAATGAAAAATAGCTGGACTAACAAAAATAGCAGGAAGCAAAGGACAACACATGCCTTCGAAAACATAATAGAGAACTCTCAAGCAGGTTCGATGTTTTTATTCACTGTTACAGCAGGTGACGTTGAATTTCTTTAATTGCACATTTCATAGAAAAGACATTGGCGCGTGCCAAATGGATTTGAACCTACACCCGAGTGAGAGGCGAGTTTGTGGCCCCCGCTGTTATTTTATAAGAGTGCGTGTGACTCCATATGACTATTTCTAGGATTTTACATACCACCACCACTACAATCCTATCTATGTCCCACTGTTGGGTCCGAGACCGAGGACTCCTCTCGAAACGGGAGCGTCAACAACGCCCACTACGATGGCTAAGTGTTTCCTCGTGATGTTTTCCTTCGCTTTTACAGTAGAGGAAACTTAATTTCTTTATAGGCTAAATGAAATTAAATGAAAAATGAAAAAAATTAAAATGAAATTAATTTCGCTCTTAACTACTTAAGCAAACAAATCTTCGCGTTGCAGTTTAGGCGAAAAACGCAACACACTCAGGATGTGTCGCAGCGGTTAAGCTGCAGTGCTGATTTTCAGTGTGCTCGTTTTGTCGCATAGTTCGGACGATGATGAAAAGCGAACTAAATACATACAATGAGGCACAAGGCAATAATTGGTCTGTGCTATTGTGATGTTAAATCAGACCATCTCGAATTTGAGGTTGAACTTTATTCACAAGGCTATCCACCGTCCAAATTTCGGTTCACAGGCCAACCAATCTCCAAGGTGACTAATGGCGTACTGACAGAACTAATAACCAAAGTTGGTAGTTAGCGTTAATAGAGCAGACATACAACTTTCCCACTTAGCGCTGAAACTGTCCCCGCCCCGTTTGTTGCTAAGTTCGGTATAGAATGGCTTGTGATAGGAATCCTGAGGTTTCAATGGTCGTCAGTGGCAACGGTTGGCCTTCAACCTCGAATCATGTAAGTTTTAAATAATAATCTATATGTATAACAGGAGAAGCTGACTGACTGACTGACTGACATATCAACGCAGGGCCTGAACTATAAGGGTTAGAAACTTGAAATTTTGCATAGGGGTTCCTCTTATAACGTAGGGGAGCACTAAGAGAAGATTTTTCAAAATTCACCCCCTAAGGGGGTAAAACGGGGGTGCAAAGTTAGTTGAAACGTTGCCGTTTTTGTAGTTAGTAAATGTCTAATTCCACGCGAGCGAAGCTGCGGGCGTCCACTAGTAAATAAATATATACCATGGACATTCACACACGGCCATATGACCCCAAATTGCGCACAGATACATACACAGATATTTTTAAATACATACTTAAATAGATAATATTGACATCCAGACACAGAACAAACACAGGTGTTCGTCACACGAATATTTGTCCTGCGTGGGATTCGAACGCACGACCCCTGGCGCAACAGGTAGGGTCACTACCGATTGCGCCAACGGACCCGTCATCGTCAAGTTGCGTTTTAAGCCTTTAAATGTTACGCATCGTCATAATATACTCGCATGCGGAGTCTGTCAATCCACACTGACCCAGCGTAGTGGACATTGGCATTTACCCTCTCATTCGCATGTATACGAACCGGCATCAAAGTCTAGCTCTGCGCGAATGTCGAAATTAAGGTAGGTACTACCTTCTGGCGCGGGACGAGCGGTTCACAGCGGGTTCGGGTTTGTAAGCGCTGATTGATTACAAAATTAGGAAGCTGTATCAATACCAATCTTCTTTATTTTACACGATTTATATTAGATACCTACCGCGGTGACAGCCCATTTATTATACACAATACTTCGCTCGCTGCGACCCATAGACGTCCCACTGCTGGGCACGGGTCTCCCCCACAGACACTGCTGCGGGAGGTCTAGAGCATACTCCACCACGCTGCTCCAATTAGGATTGGTGGAAGGGTGAGTGGCCAACCCAGTGAAGAATGTTCTCAAGCCACCCGAAGGTCTTCGACAAGGCTTAACGACTGTTTCCAGCATTGAAAACAACCTACTTACCTACTTACATATATAATACTGAATACGGTGAATACTTTATAGTAGTATTAATGTGCGATTTGAGAGATTTGTTGTCACCTGCTGTAACGGCGAAAGGAAACAACGTTATTGGTGGTGTGCTGAGAATTGTATTAATCAAGAACCAATCAACTGCTATCGGCAGCTTTCACTATAATTAGTTGTTACTAGATATTCCTTTGATAGTGGCTAGTAAAGAAGAAAGTGGCTGCTTTTTAGATGACCGCTGCGACATCTGACGGTGACTTGCCGCCGGGCGAGGTAAAAGTATTGGATTATAAAAATCCACAACAAAATCGACACAATTACTGTGGAGCAAAATATTCGCCTCCGCACAAATCTGATAAAATTGCAGGAAGACTGCGATGCAATGCAATCAATGGAATGAGAGCCGGAATCACGGGCGTATTGAATTTGATTTCAACTGCAACTGCGCTTCGTTCTTTCTGCGACAAATTCCGGTCGTATAAAATCATAATGGATTCTAAGATCTCGAGCGGTAATAGCCTGAGCTCGAACTAAAAACGTCCAAGTTTTTGGAGTTATGTAAGTTTAGTAAAGCTTCTCGACGGAAAGGTTATCGATGTTTAGGAAAGTCTAGACTAATAAAGTGGAGACTACGATGAAAACAACCCACCCTCTGACCATAGGTGGTTCGACGAACTGAAGAAGACAGCGGGAAACCGCTTGATTCGGAGAGCACGAGATCGGCAGTCCAGGCTGGATGGATAGATGAGCCATAACATGTAGTATTGTAGCTTAGAGTATTAGTCCAATTCACAAATATGTATTATGAACAAAAAATTATTTAATCAATTTTTAGTAGCTGAGACCTTCTCACAAGGGTAACCACCGGCCACCAAAACTTTTCGACCAAACATACCGATCAGCTTGCAGATTCCACCATCTGTACATCTTTTTAAATAGTTAAATGTGGGACCAAATTAATTATATGTTAATACTGTAACTTACCCGTGTGACTTATGAGTAAGTTCCTGCCTGTTACAACTAATTAACAAAGTTATTAGTTGGCGATAACGGTGCGTCTCTGCTCCGTGCGGGGCTAACTTTGCCACTTAGCGCTGCGGTAGCCTGTCTTTGCCTCATTTTCTAGTACAGTGCTAATGGAGTGTTTTTACTACTTACGTTACTACTTGTGAAACCAGTGGCTAAGAATTTGCCACAACTCAAGATCGGGTAAATATTCAAGCGACACGCACCAAGGATTTTTCGCTGTGTCTATACTAATATTATGAAGTGGAAACATTAGTTTGAAATGTTTTCACACAAAAAGTACTGGACTGATTTCAAAAATTCTTTCACCATTAGAAAGCTGCATCTTCACTGAGTGACATAGGCTATATAATGTTACTAGGTGTAAACGAAACTATTGTTATGTCTAATTCCACGCGTGCGAAGCTGCGGGCGTCCACTAGTCGTTAATATACCTAAATATACACACCGGCATATTTAGCGGAACATCGACTTTGGAACGCGGACCAATGGAGTAAGGTATTGTTTAGTGATGAGTGCAGAATTCTCTTAAATCAAATTGACTGCAGGCAAAGAATATACACACGCAAAGGAGAACGATACATTCAGACAAATTTTGAAACTACAGTTGCATACGGTGGGGGATCAATAATGGTTTGGGCGGGCATTTGTTTGGGAGCTTGGAGCACAGACTTGGTAGTGATTGACAGAGGGAGTCTGACTGCAGACCGCTATACCAGAGAAGTTTTAGAAGAAAATGTCGTACCGTTTGCCCCATATATCGGTGACGATTTTGTTTTTATGCAGGATAATGCTCGGCCGCATACCGCTCGGGTAACTCAAGCTTATCTTCATGATATGAATATCTCTGTTATGGAGTGGCCGGCGAGATCAACGGATATGAACCCAATAGAGCACGTTTGGGACTTGCTGAACAGAAAAGTTACCTAAGTCCAGAATTCCAGCTCCTACCAACGTGGGTGAACTGCGAATCGCCGTAGTTGAGGAATGGCGGAGACTATCCCAGGAGACCATCGATAACATCATTCTCAGTATGCCTAGACGGGTAGAAACTTTAATAAGAGCACGTGGAGGAAATACGCGATATTAATCAGCATTTTTCTAATTTAATTAATTGTTATTTTAATATTAATTTTCACTTTTCCCGGTTATATGAAAAGTTCAAAAATGTACCATTTTTCACGAATAGTGTGATCTCATTTTAAGTAAAACAAATGAAACTTTAAATAACAAAAGAAGTGTAGTAAGTAGATTTTAAAATAAAACCATATATTTTTTAATTATGGACCTTTTTTTGTGTTCCGCTAAATATGCCGGTGTGTATAGTTATAAAATAGTCTGCTGTAACAAAGTAAAACATCGTGAGGAAACCTGCATGCTCGAGAGGACTTCATAACATTCTTGCAGACATGTGAAGTATAGTAGCCGTATCTCGGGCTTAATTGATGAACACATTAATTCAGAAATTATACCTCCTCAATCACACATAGTAGGTACTAGCTTTTGCCCTCAGCTTCGCCCGCGGAAAAATTACTCAGACGATTATAATTTACAATCAAACGAGCATAGTAATGTTCGATTGTAATTATGTGAACGATTTAGTCGAAGTGATTGACAAGTTGTAGCAACGCCTACTCTAAAGTCTTCCACGTAATTTTTAGATCAGGTATGTTTTATTTTAAATAATTTTTTGAAATTGCCACACTGACGGCAGCCCCACTCCAAATCATCCATCTGTCATGGCCGCGTTCAGTGTCTCGGTCCAGATTTCTCTCATTTAGTTTAGATCATAATATGTTTGTTTCATATTTCATGGGTGGGTTACATAATGCATTATGTGGTTCCGATACCGGGAATCGAACCCGAGCCTCCTGGGTGAGAGCCAGGTATCCTAGCCACTAGACCATATCTATATATATAAAAGGAGAAGGTGACTGACTGACTGACTGACTGACATATCAACGCAGGGCCTAAACTATAAGGGCTAGAAACTTGAAATTTTGCACAGGGGTTCCTTTTATAACGTAGGGGAGCACTTAGAAAGGATTTTTGAAAATTCACCCCCTAGGGGGGTAAAACGGGGGTGCAAAGTTAGTATGAAACTTTGCCGTTTTTGAAGTCGTTAGACGGGTAGACGTCGTTAATGGGTCTAATTCTACGCGAGCGAAGCTGCGGGCGTCCACTAGTCGGATATAAGGGAGGGAGATTATTAATCACTTCGACTAAATCGTTCACATAATTACAATCGAACATTACTATGCTCGTTTGATTGTAAATTATGTTTCACGAATTAGTCGAAGTGATTGACAAGTTGTAGCTGTTT
Source organism: Carterocephalus palaemon (assembly GCA_944567765.1). Taxonomy (NCBI): domain Eukaryota; kingdom Metazoa; phylum Arthropoda; class Insecta; order Lepidoptera; family Hesperiidae; genus Carterocephalus; species Carterocephalus palaemon. The sequence continues at coordinate 682,212 of OX155641.1, forward strand.
AGAGACAGATTTCAGAAATATGAAACCTATCTTATAAAGAAATAAAATACCTTGTGGTATGTTACTTTATTAACAAAGTTAACAAAAGGTAGGTAGTTTGTCCTTTTTTTTTTTTTTCGGTAGTAATATAATACAAAAGTGATGTAAATAACACTAGTGTAAATTGACCAATTTTGTTTTTGATTTATGTTAAAAAATTTTACTACAAAAATATAAAATAATGTAATGTAGTTAATTAACTGAGTTTTCTCTTCATTATAGATCATTTCCTGCAGACAGAATCAATTGCAAATTATTTCGAATGGTTTACAATACGTATCTACTCGTATGTTACAATAATTTAGCAAATATACAAGAGGAATCACTCCAGTCTGCAGTGTTTCGAATGCTATCGATACTGAGAACCAGATACGAACTGCAGCATGTCGGGTGTTGTGTCTATAACCACTGTTAAGAAATTTCTTTAATATGTAGGTACATTGATTTAATCTTTATGCTAATAATAAAATAACATATAATAATATGGAGTATGTATATAAAACGATTGTTAGTAGTACGTAAGGTATTTGTGGCAATAATAAAGGTCTATTTTCATTAAAATTATTCTATGCTGATAATCTAATAAAAAGTTGTTTAACACTTATAAAACGTTTATTAGTATTGCATAAGATACTTGTGGTACTAATAAAGGTTTCTCTTTAGGCACCGGACGTACAACAAAATATGGAAGTTTCAAAAGAGGTTGGTACCTATGTATTTGGTTTGGAGGTTATGGTTATGTCAGAAATTGTATCTACGTTTTAATAATTTCATATGGATGTTTGACGTTTTTATTAATGACAATTACCGACAATAATTCTAACAAACTTATCTAATTTAATTGTTAAGTGATTCAAGGTAAGTAAAATAGCTGGAAAATTCCTGCTATTTTTACCTATGTATCCGATGCGCTGCGACTAACGCAAACAAAGCTAATGTTTTCATAATAGTGTTCCAAATGAAACTTTATTTTTGTTTAATTTTGTAATTATAGTTTAGCTAGTTTGAAGATTTAAGTTAAATCAAATTTGTGAAAGTTAATATTGAAAGTAATATTTTCTTTTTTTTTTTTTTTTAATTATTGTTAAGTAGAGAATAATAACCTCATATAACTATAGACATGTTTACTAAAAACAAGATTTTACAAATCCATAATGTTTGTAATTAAGTACACCAAATAAAAACCAAGGGAATCTGAGCCTTTTTATTTATATAAGAGTACCATATTATTATAACTCGCGGCACCACTAGGCAATTTGTGAAGTTTATGGGGCAGTCTGGAGAAAGATATTAATTAGACCCATAATGATAATGATAATGATAGAAAACATGGGTTGAGATGGCCAGTATGGTACATATTATCACAAGCTTTATCGTGTATCAGTTATTGCAACATTCTTAAAACTAAAGCAGAAGCTTTGTCAAATCCTCTCATTTTAAACGGAATGCACCAACAGCGGAGGCTCCAGGATGCAGGACGCATCCGGGACATGTAAGAACATTATGTAGAACATTAACATTAAGAACATTAAGTGCTGTGGTCTGCGCGTGTTAGTTATATCAGGAATGCAAAAACTGTGTTGTGTGTTCCACTATATTTTCAAACTTTTTAAGAATTATACAATCGGCCTCGGTTTCTACTCGTATATATGATGCAAATATATTTTGTGACATTTGTATTCATTGCCATACTTATCTCTCGAAAAATATTAACAACTTATTAAAATGAGGGTACTGTAGCGACCCCATTCGATTTATGCATTAAGCTGTAAAGTCGTAATAATATCATAATTTCTCGAAAAATATTAACTACTTATTAAAATGAGGGTACTGTAGCGACCCCATTCGATTTATGCATTAAGCTGTAAAGTGGTAATAATATCATTAAATTTGTATGTAACGTTAACCAATCGTAATAATGTGTGATCACACTTATAAAAATTGTTTGCAAACACTAAACTGCCTTTTGTTCCAATTCATTAATGTGTAGTGATTTTTCCTTATTCTTTCAATAACTAAAATATTGTTTGTCATTCGAGAATGAACCACGTCCATTTATTGACGCATCAAAATTTATTTTGAAAATCATAACAGCGAATTTGACTAACATTATGTTATCAATACAATAAAATACAAACACTCTTTATTTGTACACCGATAAAGAACATGTTACAACAACAAATTACAATTAGGGTATACAAAAAAGACGGCAGTTATTTAATCTCTAAAATATCAGTGTGCAATGTTTTTGTAATAAAAATGATTTATTTATAAGAATTCAATTGGATTGCTGAGTAACAAAATAAATATGGTATTCCAACGATTTGGTGTATAACTAATAATACTGTATATGATTACTGTATACAGTATAATAACACCGTCTCTCAATTGACATTTTTGAAATATTGAATGTTTTTAATTATATACATGAAACCCAGAAATTAATCTTGGTTGTAAGTAACTTTTTTCGAATTTAAGATAATTATAAATCCGAGACTTCTAGAATTTAAGCGATAAATCAGACATTCTAAAAAATTGCTAAAGAGATCTATTGAATATGTCATCACTGTTTAAAACAGAGGTTATATTATACAAAAAACAATAAATTAATTATGTGTATATTCCATTACTGATTTGCGTCACACATTCCGGATGTTAACGAATGGATTGAGGATACCGTTATATATATATATATACCGTTATAGATACTTGAATCTCAGGTATTTATATAGTAGTATAAAATGTATGAACAGTTAAAAATATATAAAATAGCAGTCTAAAGTATATCGAAGCCATAAAGTAAATTATTATTAATAATTTTGAAGCCAATAATTTTCCATTTTCAAGTGATCTACTACAATAAATTAAATATTAGATTAAATATTTAATATGAATCGTATATCACCATTCGGTTAAGACCTACTATAAATGCGCTTGATATGAACCCATTTTTAACAAGCGATCTAAAGCATTATGGTAAACAATTGCTTCTTGCTTTGATTTATAGCAAACACTTCAAAATAAAGTTTGTAAAAGAGTAGGTATTAGTGGAAAATGGTATTTCATAACCTTATATCCCATCCAGTATTACTGGATTATTGATATAAAATCCGAAGTCTGCCAGCATATCGTAAGTCATCATACCTCGTAGTCAGCTACCTGCGACAGGGTCGGCGCAGTTTAGCTGCGGCGGCGACGGCTCCAGCGGCGACGGCTCCGGCGGCGACGGCTCCGGCGGCGACGGCTCCTGGCGGTGGACAGTCCTGTTCGGCTGGCGCAGGCCCGCTGGTAAAGTCGACAGCATCGCTGCTGGCTGATAGCGCCCTACATCGTGGTTGTTGGCCTACGGCTTTCGATGTAAGGATTTTGGAGTTTAAATTGCAAAAGAGTTAGTCCGACTGTGGGTAGATTTAACATTTCTTATTTTCTGTTATATTTTTCTATGATATCTCTAGGATTTAAGACTAGAACGGATGTGATTAAGGCATATCTAGTATTAGTTTCGTAAAATGAGCATCGCAAAGGCGACAGGCATTTTTATTCTGAGTATAAATGAATCGGCGTGCACTAAAACGGCTAAAGCAATCCCCATTTGTTTAAATATCAACAAAGAGGCACCTTGGCCTCTGGGTCAAGGTTTGGTGGCGGCAAAAAACAATTTTTGGGTAATGTGTACTCGGATAAAATTTTATCCTTGAAAAACCTTTGGTTTATCGATTAAAAGGGTTTAAAGTATAGATTGCCAGCGAGTGGCGACATCCTTATGAGTCGCAGTGACCAAATTAATTTTAAATTTCAGTACCTTCAGTATAGCAAATTTTCAACGCCTTTGGGCGTGGCCTCTGCTAGGTCGGCAGGGGCTGGCGCTGGCTGCTCCGCTGCGGCCTCCTCGACACCCGCCAGGGCCTCCTCCGGCTCGCGAGAGGCTAGCCGTCCCTGGGGACGCGGCCGCTGGCAGCACAGAGCCCGGGCCCGGCCGGGATGAATCCGTCATGGGTTCATCGTACTCATACTTGTATAAGTATGGCACATCTGCGACATATGCAGACAACACAACCAAAGAGGTTTATATAAATACCCAAAAGGGCTGTATGGCAAAACCAAAGAGGTTTATAAATAAATACCCAAAAGGGCAGCATGGACCCGCCAGGGGTTTGTCGTCATCATACTTGTATAAGTATGGAATATCTGCGACATCCGCGAACAACATTGCCGGATAGTTATATAGTTATAATAATATAAAAACCCACGAGGGCTATATAAAAAACTTGTAATAAATTATTTTTAACTTTCTCCCTAAGGCGTGTGAAGACTTGAGCACGTAAACGCTGAAATGAGAGAAATCTGGACCGAGACACTGAACGCGGCCATGACAGATGGATGATTTGGAGTGGGGCTGCCGTCAGTGTGGCAATTTCAAAAAATTATTTAAAATAAAACATACCTGATCTAAAAATTACGTGGAAGACTTTAGAGTAGGCGTTGCTACAACTTGTCAATCACTTCGACTAATTCGTGAAACATAATATTTATGTAAGAAAATATTCGTTCTGATCTATAGTAAAAAAGTGATGGAAAGGATTACGTAAGCGCCTAGTTGCATTGTAATCAATCATTTGTCAGTGTTATCAATTTAAAAAAAAAAACAGTGCCATCTATTGACGTTGTGCCAGACAGCCCTCCAATATACGTGCAAAGCATCTCAAGGTAACATATTTCCGGGATGAAAAGTATCCTATGTTCTAATCTAGGTTATCCATATCATCTAAATCCGTTTTTTAGTCTAGGCGTCATTGAGACAAACATCCAGACATCCAAACAACGCTCTTAATTTTTACCGTAAAATCCCCGGTTTATGCCATAAGGGTGACCTATATAGTTCCGACAATTGTATGGCGACTAACTGTATACTATATAGATTTGATGGCTATTCCTTATAGTTTTATTGTGAGCTTTTCTTTTTTTGTTATTGTTATTTTTAGAGGTACCTAAATATCTCACAAAGTAAATACAAATTCTATTGTATTCTATTCCAATCACTCCAATCACACAGCGTGGTCTACGCTACAGTACTTGTACTATTATATATTCTGTGGCTACAGTGAGAAAATAAAATGGCTTATGGGTCCCAGCGATGTGCCGTTAAATAATAGGTATAATATTATATTAACATAGTCGATTGATACATTATCTAGGTATGTGAACCTCCTGTAGACTGCAGAACTACTTCCCAACTACGTACATGAAGAGACTAACTGACAAAAGTGATACGCAAACTTTCAAGTCCGCTTTAATACACTGGTTATGGGTCGCGGCTCAAACTTTGCGCTGGTTTTCAATACAGTTCAGGGAACTGGGGTAATGCGCATAGAGATTTTCTATGCTATTCTGTAAACTGGATCGCTGCAACTTGTGCTGTCAACGCTATCATTGATTCATCAGTCGCGCTAACTACGAAACAGACCACGTTCCATACTGAATAAAAAAAATTAATTAAGATAATTGCTGCAAACAACAAATTTCTTTACACAAAACAGCTCCGCTTAGCGCTAAGCTTGTAACAGTAACAGTTGAACTTTTCAAATTGCTCGCTAACTAGTTTTTTCCGGTTCGCTGATTGTCTAGAACAGTCTCGAACAAGTTCGCGGTCGCAATGCAAAGGGCGCTGTCTACTGCGGTTGCATTAATTTGAATTCCATTTGCTTTGTGAGCTGGAAATAAATTATTGTTTTGTTCATAGAAACATCAGCTAACCCAGTAAATATGATATTTGGCCTATCAGGTATGCATTGTGCAGAAGCTTTTTTTATGTTAGTCTGTTTCATAATTATCATTCATTGTAGCATCCATAGCTCAATGGCTTGCGTCGATTCAATGTGATCGAAAGAGTTAAGCAACGAAGGGCGCGGTCGGTTTGTGGATGGGTGACCGCTAGTGGCAAAATTTCATGGACGCTACCGTGCTTCGGAGGGCATGTAAAGACGTCGGTCCCGGTTGTTTTCAATGCTTGCTGGAAACAGTCGTTAAGCCTTGTCACAGACCTTCGGGTGGCTTGAGAACATTCGACACTGGGTTGGCCACTAACCCCTCCACCAATCCGCATTAGAGCAGCGTGGTGAAGTATGCTCTAGACCTCCCGCAGCAGTGTCTGTGGGGGAGACCCGTGCCCAGGAGTGGGAAGTCTATGAGTCGCAGCGAGCGATGCGAGCGATCTTTTAGTACAACGCGACACTCAAATGACACTCGACCTGCTAGTACAGAACGAGGGTTTGGTGGAGCGACGAAAGAATACAACGACATGCTGGAATAATAAAACCACTAGAAGACGCATCGATGTGGAATGAAGCTCATACGCGAAAACATATCGTATGTTAGCTACGCTACTCGTGAAATTAAAATGAATTGGTTCACCACTCCATTAGTACTATTAGAGAATAGCTAAACCCTCTTAAGGATAATGTAATGTACGGTGTTACATGTAATTGTACTAACACTATTCCCGCGGCTCCGTCCGCGTACAAGTCGGTTTATAATAAATAATTATCGACACCTATTCTACCATTAACAGGATGGTTTATAATCAAATCGGTACCAGAATACTCGGGCCATTTAGTCGCTACTTCCCGAGGTCGCTCCGCGAGGCCTGTGGAGACACCAGGAGGATCCTGCGCTTCTGGGCGGAGCTAGGCTGGCTAGACAACTAGCCGGCATTGAACGCAAAAAGGCGCTTTATAAAGCGCTAGTTGCGGAAACCGGAGCCCACCATACATACATACATACATACATACATAGTCGCTACTTCGATTCAGAATTGTCAGCACCATCTGTTATCGCTGCCAAACAACTTTCCAATAAACGTGAGAAACATCCCGAGGGAACATACTTAAGGATGAAAAGTATCCCATGTTTCTAGGTTATCGTATACAATTATGTGCCAAGTTTCATCCAATCTTACAACGTTTTCGTTTACGTTAAGGTTTTGTGTGATTGGTCATAAAACTTATGAAACTAGAAATATTTATAACTACTGGACGCCCGCAGCTTCGCTCATGTGGAATTAGACATTCACTAACTTAATTTTGTACCCCCGTTTTACCCCCTTAGGGGGTGAATATTCAAAAATCCTTCTCCTTTTATAACGTAGGGGTGCTAAAAGGAACCCCTGTGCAAAATTTCAAGTTTCTAACCCTTATAGTTTAGGCCCTGCGTTGATATGTCAGTCAGTCAGTCAGTCAGCTTCTCCTTTTATATATATTGATATAGATATAAGTTATTGAATGGTTACTAAAAACCAATCTCAAAAGAATCAAATCATAAGCTGAATAATTAATGACCGGCTTGCACACGGACCCGGGATTTATCGCGCCCGGGGGAAATCGATCCCGGTAACACACCCCGAATTGGTCAGGTGATGTCTGCATAATGCACGGCCTTATTGGGGACTTACCTAACTGTCTTGGTGTTCGCGTTCGATCTACCGCAACGCTATCCTGCTAAGGCTCAGGAGGGTATGTGGAACTCTCCAAACAAGTCGGAATACTCACCAAAATCCATATCCATACTAATATTATAAATGCGAAAGTAGCTTTGTCTGTCCGTCTGTCTCGCTTTCACGCCAAAACTACTGAACTGGTTTAAATGAAATTTGGTACACAGATAGTCTAGCTAGAGCCTAAGAAAGGACATAGGCTACTTTTTAATTGGAAAAAAGTGTTGTATAGGGTTTAAAAGGGGGATGAAAGGTTGTATACTACTTTCATGTATTGTCATTTTCAGAACTAGAAGCATACAATTTATATTTTAGGCTGTTGATTAGATATAAATACATAGGGGATAACACATTTACGGATTCATTACAAATTTGTGGAGCTAAAGTTAACGCGTTAAGAAGAATTTATTCTCTGCAAGGAAAATTGTAAAATTGATTGCTAGATAAGGTTAAATTTCGTTTTTTTACATAGATGCATGTAACCAGGGCGGCATGTTCGCTTTAGCGACAAAGCCCTTTAAATTAGATTAAAAAAAAAAAGAATTTATTATTATGTCTAATTGCACGCGAGCGAAGCACCACCCACCACTACAACCCTTTGTCCATCTGTAAGGTCTCCTCTCAGAATAAGAACTAATTGGCAGTTTTCGCATACCTTCGAAATCATAATGGAGGCCGTTACAGCAGGTGAAATTGAACATCTTTATTGAATAATAAAAAAAAAGTTTTTAAATTTTTACTGAGTTGACTGACTGAACACCACGAGTGAGAGGCGAGTTCGGTAGTCACTGAGCTGTCACCGCAGCTCCATAGGACGTCTCCATTTAAATCTTTATTGAATAATAAAAAAAAAGTTTTTAAATTTTTACTGAGTTGACTGACTGAACACCACGAGTGAGAGGCGAGTTCGGTAGTCACTGAGCTGTCACCGCAGCTCCATAGGACGTCTCCATTTAAATCCTGTCGACGCAAACACAAATGCTGTTGGCACGTTATTTCCAACCAACGGTATTTTCAAATAACAGCACTGTTTCTAAATCAAGTTTATTGCGTTATCGATTGCAGATAAAGTTTGTTCTGCCGGGAGCGGCAGAGCTGAAATAATCCTTTGCCTTGGTGCCGCTGGCCGCTGGCCGCTGGCCGTGGGTTGTCCTAGTTTTTCAAAATTAAATTTTATAGTGCCGCCGTTGAACTTCCCGCCAACTGCGCCACACCGATGTATATAACGACTTTTATGAGGTAAGATTTCCCGACCGTGATGACTTTAGAGACCACATATAGAAGAAGATACACCATCACTAACACTAACACTACCAATAAAAAAAATCCCACTCGTTAAATAATAAAAAAGGTTTTAGTTTGTTATAATCTACATTGCAACCGTAAAGTAATATGGATTTACAAGCATAGAGTACCTTTCGTCCCTACCATCTACGAGTGTGAAAGCATGCACTTACAACAATGTAAATATACACCAATATACGCAATACCACAAAGAATACTCTAGATAGAACCCGTAAATAGATAGTTCCCTTGGTATATAAAGTCTTACTTATAACATTACATCATGCCTGTATTTTCCCCAAGGGGTACGCAAAGCTGTTAACTTTTCACCAGATATGTCTAGGTCCCATGCCATACACCGCGCACAAATCCAGACTACGAGATACTTTTTGGGTATTTCAAGTTACTAATACTTTGCCCAATGCGGGGTTTGAACTCAGGACTTGCAAGCTTATCAGTAACCACCACGACACCAACGAAGCAATAAACTATAAAGGTTCTATATAAGCCAACTAAAATGGATTGTAAAAGAATCTCTCTCCAATAAACTCCCAGAAAACATTTAAAAGATGGCTGCTGGTAAAAGATATAAAGAATACAAGAATCTCTTCAGCTCTGGAACAACAATACAGAAATAATATAGAGATCTATCCACGCCGCCTAGATTAGTGTTCCCGTTCCTGTTTATAGCCTTTGGATCCGATGAGGCTTCGCGGGGATTTCTCGTATTCATTGAAAGCCTTCGGTATCTGTTGCAAAGGTATTCTTACTAAAGATTGGCTTGCGTTGCTTTCAGACGTTCAAGAATTTAAGAAAGGAGTTTCAATAAATCGGATATCTGGCTTTTATTTTGTGTTGGAGTACAATGCGATTCTAATGGAGTATTTGCAACGTTGTTAACTATCAAAATTTTATCGAATAAAATTATAAGTAGATTGTAAGGATAAGTAAGAATATTACAGGTGGAATAACAATCAAATTTAATTATGACTAGTGGACGCTCGCAGCTTCGCTCGCGTGGAATTAGACAATAATAGATTATTCTTAACGCATAAACTTTAGCTCCACAATTTTGTAATGAATCCGTAAATGTGCTATAGGTACCCTATGTTTAATATTATAATAATAATATTTTTACAAACTTTGAATGCCATATTTATTTATATCTAATCAACAGCCTAAAATATAAGTTTTATGCTTCTAGTTCTGAAAATGACAATACTTTCATACAACCTTTCATCCCCCTTTTCAACCCTTTACAACAGTCCCTGTCCAGAGATTAATGTATCCCTTCGAGATGTTTATACTCTCTTCTACGCAGGTTTCCTCACAACGTATTCCTGCATCGGTTTGTTCCACAACAGAAGATGAATGACACATTATATCACATCTAACCGTCATTTGGCTCTCTCTATAGACATTAGGTACCAGAACCCACGTTATCTTACCAGTTTCTAATTAAACCTTTCGTGTCGAGTGTAATTAAGTTTATTTCAGGATGATTTATTTTAACAACATACTCGTCCTCTAACTAGTTTATGAGTTTAGCTACGGCTTAAGGCAGCAGACACACTGGGTGCTAAATTCGTCTGGCAATCGATGTTATATAATGAGATATTTCAATGATTTTGTATCTAGCAAGCAGTAAGTTGCCAAAATTGCTTTTCTTCTTTTTTGGTTCAGAGTAATATTTAATTAATTTAGTTTTTTAGTTTTTAGTTTTAATTTATATATTAAGTACGTTAGAATTTTGTCAATTTGATATCATTAACAGTTTTTTGTGTTAAGCATCGGCCGATTGTTGTCTGGAGGTGTAAATAATTATACAGGCAAAAAGTTACAGATTTGTAAGATATTTAATTATTTTTCGATTTTTTTTTATTATTATTTTGTTTTACTGTAATCTAGGCAAGTTTTCTTGATTGTTCAGACTTAAGATCATAAGTTCTGTTATCCTGGATTCAAACTGCTTTCGTATGTTTTTAATTAAATTACATTTCACCTGTTGTAATGGCGAAGGAAAACTTAAAAAGAGCGTAAGGAAAACGGCATGCCTTAGATTTCTCCAGCATGTGCAGTCTACCAATCTGGACTTGACCAGCGTGATGGACTATGGTCTAAACATTCCGATTGGACACCCGTGTCCAACAGTAGGGCAAAGAAAGGTTTCTGGTAGTGGTTTTACAGCAAGATAGAATGAATTTATTTGCTAAGCAACATCACAGAGGAAAGTAGGAAAGGTCATCATACTGTTGTAACATGGTCAGTATCAGTATGTCCCAGCCTTTATCAGTGACGTTATTAAGCTCCCCGAGTTAGAGCTTCCCGAGGTAAATGATCCGAGCATTTTTCATGCTTTTAACGAGCGTTCCTCCAGTCACGTGTAATTGTGTCGCTGACGGGTTCCGGGATAGGGCGTACAGAGGCAGATGGATTCCAGGAACAGGACTTTTTGTGGTAGCAAAGGAAAGTGGGAGAGTATTTTTTTATAAAAAAAATACTACCTTTTCTTTCATAATGTTTTGTCTTACTTTTGGGCCCGGCCCTCCAATCGGAATGGGTGGAGTTGGGCCATAGACCCACCACTCTTGAGCATGCAGGTTTATTCGCAATGTTTTATTTCAGAGTTACAGCCGGTGACATTTAATTTCTTTAATCGCACGTTACTGGCGCATGCCAATTGGATTTGAACCCACATCCCTTCGAGTGACATGCTGGAGAAGTCACCACTGTTTTACAATCGTCGTTTATTGAGGCTTTAACCTTTCCTTCGAAGAACGGAAACCCATAAAAATCAGGCCGTCGAACCCATGATTATCAGAATCAGAATCAGAATCAGAATCAGAATCAGAATCAGAATCAGAATCAGAATCAGAATCAGAATCAGAATCAGAATCATTTATTTGCCAAAATCGTTTATTAGATATAATGGCAACGCTACCATCATTAATATAATAGAACTGGAAATCTTTACATCGCCATTTTCTTAATTCTATAACTAACTGCTACTCTGACTAGCAAAGATTGTAATTCAGCTACTAAGCTAAGCACCTGTGCTGAAAAATTCAGCTGAGAGCGCAAATTAGCTGCACAGATTAGACTGTCTTACTATATCGCGAGGAGGATTAGCGTTCCACTGGAAGCGAGGGAATGATATCATTAAAAGTTGTTAAGCACTCGCTGAACTGAGACGACACGCTTTCAAAGTCCTGCTTTATTATTTGAGACGTCCTTAAATTACATTTTAGAGAAATTTATACATTTAATAGGTAAGTGTCCGTCTAGATTGAGATGAGATTTGTTCGGCCGATGTTGAGCATGTGAAGACGTGTTGTATTGGAAGCTGGAATACATTCTTAGTAATTTCTTGTTAGTATTAGATTATCTTCATCATTAAATATCATAATATATAAATATCTTGGACATTCTCACACACGGTGTGACGGTCTCCAAAGTAGGCGCGAGCCTGTAATATGGGTGTCAGAGATTGATATACATACATAGATATTTTAAATACATACTTAAATAGATAATATTAACATCCAAACACAGGACAAATACAAGTATTCGTCACACAAATGTTTGTCCTGAGTGGGTTTCGAACCCACGACCCCTGGCGCAACAGACAGGGTCATTACCGATTGCGCCAACGGGCCTGTCAAAAATCATTGGAGCAGCGTGGTGGAGTGTGTGGAACAAAAGAGATTCCATAGTAATGTAATTAAGCTGAGTGCGCTCCAATTTTTCACTGGTGGCAACAGCTGTTTTGAATAAAAAACGTGTTAATACCTAATAATAATAATTTGTAATAATAAGTGTAATAATAATAATTTAAGTTAAACCTAATTTAAGTTTTTTTTTTTTTATATTACTGTTTTTTGTCTCCTCGTATTTTTTATTATCATGTTTTATTTTATTTTAGATTTAAGTTTTATTGTATTTTTATTTTTTTTGTATTGCTGGTCACTGGTGAAAATAAAAGCTATTCTATTCTATTCTATTCTATTCTATTCTAATGGGCTGTCACCGCAGTGTTCTGTAATAACACAAATTTCAACAACAACTTTAGCCTCAGATATTAGGCATCAACTCTGATGTCTTAATTTCATGATGGAAAATATCACAGAAAAATCGAAAAATGTATTGCTCGTTGAATTGGCACAAACACAAGATTCTTCTCGCGAACGTCCGTTTGGGTGTCTACGTTGGTCTGTTTATTTTAATAAATAGCAAATTATTTTGTTATGTTACAATTAACATTGTCACCTCAATAAAAAGTTTCTTAAATGATTCGTACTCTTACCCGTTTATTATAATCATACATAATCCCATCATTACAACGCCTTCTTTGTCTCACTGTTTGGCTCAGCTCTCTTCTGATAGGAAGATTACACCATAGTCCACCAGGCTAGCCAAGTGCAGATTGGCGATACCAATGATACACGATGATTGCAGAGATGGGTAAGAAAAGTTCTTGATTGGAAAAATACGAAAACGGAGCACCAACCAACTTCCGACCAGGTTTACCGCTTACTTGAAGAAGATGGAGGATGGAGAAAGGTGATTTACAGACTACAAGAGCGGGAGAAAACGACGTAATGAGAAGCGTATATTCAAATGGAGTTGATGTAAACCGAAATATTTTTACGAAATCAACAAATCAAATCGATTTTTGGTGATTTTTACTATGGAAAACCGCACACTGGCAAAAATATTTACAGCTCAATTTATCGCTAAGTTCTAAGACTGCCATCAGACGTACTAATGTGTCTATTTACCTGGTTTAGCATTCCAAAGTAATAAAGAATTGGAAATTTATTCAAGCATTTGTCCCACCGTTTTCAGCATATCGTTGCCCCTATTTCGATACGATTTCCTTCCAGTATCACTTGCGGTTTGAATTCAATGCTGGCTTTTCCCTCTCGCAAATTCCATTTTGCCTTGACGAAATAGCAATGTATTTTGAAAGGAAAAATTTCACAACGGGCTTACATTTTAAGGTAAGGTTCGAATGGTTTTTTGTACGAAAGCCCGCGAAGATACGTTAAATTCTTGGGAGCTCGTACATTAATATTCAGGAGTGAAGTTCAGTTGGTTCTGAAGAAACTTGGACGTGTATGGCAGAACTATGAATGGTATTCGGGTCGAGATAAATTGAATTATTCTCGATATAAGTAGGGCATGAATTTATAGTAGTTATGTGAGTCTGACGGCAGTGCTGCAAAATTCGAAAGTCGATAGCTTGAACACGGAGATTTGTGGCTACCATGTTTGGATTTTACAACGAATGTTTTCTAATAACAATCTTCAGTTAGTTCCTCAGTAAATTGTTTAATTAACTGGATATAGTTTTCCAGGGTGTTCCTGCATTATCGTTTAGTAACTTTGTGAACCAGCGGTAGATAAACAAGCAATGACGCTCTTTAAGTGTATACAAAAGAGAAAAATAAATTATTCTTGATTTGAATAGGCACGTCCATAATAAATTATATCCTTGTTTTTTAGAGCACATCCCATTTTAAACTATCTAGAATATTGCGTTCTACCACAGCCTAATAAGTATCTTTGCTTTACTGCCTTCTTATCATAATCGTCATAATTTCACCAATGTCATCCTTTTCACCAATGTCATCCTTTCATTTTCACCAATGTCATCTTGTCATTGTTCCACTTTGGCATCAAGGAGAGATCTCAAGCATGCAGGTTTCCACGTCATACTTCACCTTTAAATCGGACATAACAAAAAATAAATTCGAACCCAGCTATCGGAAAAGAGGCCGAATTTAAGCCACTGAGCTATCACCGCCACCACGCCACTGGCACGCCATTTAATAATCTACAGCTAAACAAATCAAAACTGGAACGGCGCAAGTTTTAATGAAACACATTCATTGCCTGCGCGTCCATTTGCATGACAAATGCAATAAATCCGCCCTCAACGTCGAACGGGCCGGTTCTCGGTCCTTCCGTGTTTTGTGTGTCAAGGGCTCGCCTGATCATCACTGGAGTTGCAACGAATCATCATCATCATCATCATCTCTATTTGAGTCTTGTTTTTTTATTTCGGTCACAGTGGTCAAAGGCGGCAGTGGATGGGTGGTGCGGCATGCTCGTTTGCAGTCATAGCTATAACCCACTGTTGGGAATGGGTCTCCCTTACAGGAACAACTGTGGGAGGCCCAGAGCGTGCACTACCACGCAGCTCCGATACGGATTGGTGGAGGGGTTAGTGGCCAACCTAGTGTCGAATGTTTTCAATCCTCCTGAAGTTCTTCGATAGGGCTTAGCGATTTTTTTTACCATTTAATTCAACTGAGACCGACGGAGGGCATGCTTAATACGGTAATTCCCATCCCCAATCCGACCGCACCCGTCGTTGCTCAAGTTTGTCGATGACATAGAATCGACGCGAGCTATTGTGCTATGGACGCTAAGGTTTGCTATCTTATTATGTCCATAAAAATATTACAAATATCTTTTTTACGAACCAACACATAAATATAGAGTTGGCGATAGCGTCTAGGTGGCCTGGGCGAGGTGATAAAATATTTATAACAATATTTATCACCGCACCGCAGTGAGCCCGGGCTAAATGTAAGAGACAGGTTGAATAATAATGGGACTGTTTCTCCACTCGCCTTCACGTCACATGTCGTCACGTGAATTTCTTCACGATTTTCACATGGAGACGCAAAGCGAGATAGATAGAGAGAGAGAATTTCAACCTGCGATTTAATTTCCGACAATTCTTACGGCAACGAACCTATCCGCCAATACGCAGTGGACCAGCGTGGTGGAGTATGCTCCAAGACTACTTACCGTGGGCCTGCGATGTCTCCAAATGCTAACATCCAGTGTACGCATTGAGAGTTGTGTTGTGCGGTAAATGTTCATTAACGCATCAACTATTTTCTTTATTTATTTCTTTATTTACATAAACTTTCAGCTAACTTACAGAACTGCGCCTATTGCGTTACACACACAGTATTACGGGCTACATTACTATTGCCATAGACTAAACACACATTATAAAATAACAAAACACACACAGAAAATAACTGAATCTTAGATCAATGACCCAAACAAGTATTGGACGCCCTCAACAAATGGCCGTGGTAAACCAACAGCCGCTGATTTTCAGGGTGACCTGTTTGAAATGGATACTTCGGGCTATATACTTATATCTATTAGCGTACATACATACTTGCTTATCTTAACAACTATAATTCTATTGAATTGAATTGAATACAACTATTGAATTCAACACACAAGTCATGACAAGTCATTAAAATAGATATGTGCCATGTTTTCACGTATGAGCGCTTTGGCAACTAAAACACTCTCCAGGATGAACAATATGACTTCCCATCTACTGAACGTCTCAGTGAGAACAGCTCAAAATAACTTCTCCTCATATACTGGAGTGCCAACGACGGTTCTTGCCCTGGCAAGTTTATAATGTTCACTTTCTCACGAGCTACGCTCGAGCATCGGAAATTCCTTTCAAGTAAACATGTTAAGGGTCTAATAGAGCGTCGTAAGGGAACTTCCTTCCTCGTGTATTCAAAGTTTCCCGCAATATTAGTTAGCATCGGTCGGGCGCCGGGAACGCGGGAGAGCGTTTACCCGTTCAATGAAAACCTTTTAACTAGTTTTTATTTTGCTGGCGCCTGTGCATATAGAGTCCGCCCGGGCAGTACCACCGCCCGCCACGGTACCTAGTACCATTTCTACATGGCCATGACAACTGTGACAGTAGGTACTTGTATACAAGAGTCCGTTATTGACGTCTCGTTCGAAGTAGGTTATTAGAGGCTACACTTGAGGCCTAAATGGTCGCCTTGAAAATGTGTAACTGGATATATGTTTCGGATGTTTAGGCATTCCTGGGCCTGGAATTACAACCTTAGACCTCTCGACTCGAGTCGATAAATCTAAGTCACAGCGCTGCCATACTTTCATGAACCCCAAGACGTATTCATAACAAAGTACAAACATTAATTCAACTAACCCCGACAAAGCGACGAGGTGCAAAACGATAAATTGAACCTGCGCAGTTTCACCTGTGCGATTTAGTGCACGCTACGAACATGTTTCACGAGCTCTGCAACAAGTTTTGATTACTTGAGGACTTATTGTACGTATCCTGAGCATATTTCATGTTTGCTGAAGCTAAGTATCTTTGAAACTGCCGTTACGAGTCAGTCAGTTTTGCCTGCATTTATTGGTTTGTGGCAAAAGAGCATGCAAGTAAGACTAGATCAGTAGGTCAGTTGACAAACGTTTATAAGGACTAGGTATTGTGTGGTAGCTTAAGGTTCTAATGGATGTATATGAAATCTGTATTGGTTATTTTTAACCGACTTTGAAAAAAGGAGGAGGTTCGTCTGTTTGTATTCTTTTTTTTATGTATGTTCAGCGATAACTTCGTCGTTTATTAACTGATTTTGATGATTCTTTTTGTAAAGTCAATTGTATCAAGCGTTACTTTACGGGAATCCATTGCAATAAAGTTAGTTTTAACTTAGTTTGCAACAACCCATGAATAAGGCGTATGGTGTACTCTTATGAATTCAGCACCTCCCCCGTAAGAAAGCATATACATGTAACAGTGAAAAAACACACCAACTACCAATTTGACCTCTAAGAGCAGTAAAAATGCATTATAAAGGTAGCAAACTATGGGGTTGAATTGTGTGTCTACAGCGGAATGAAAGTATGTAATAAAATATCCAAAAACCGACTTCAAAACTGGAAAAGTTAAAAATAATAGTAATTCGTGACTATTACACAATTCAGACCATTTAAACTACTATCGCAGTAGCACTGTATCAACGCTAGTGAGCCGAGGCCGGGCTTGGTCGGGAACTTCACAAACAATTGTTTATGCTAATGCCGTGCAGGCGCGGCCGGGAAGTTCCCCGGAAAATGTGGGAGTTCCGACAAAACACCGTTTATCAGCCATGATCTTTAGCCGAGTGCCTTTTAATTGCTTAACGAGGGAAACCAAGGTATCCGGATATCGGAAGCGACGTAGGATTATTTGGGACTAGTGGACGCCCGCCCGCAGCTTCGCTCGCGTAGAATTAGACATAATAATAGATTCTTCATAACGCGTTAACTTTAGCTCAACAAACATGTGAAATGAATCCGTAAATGTGTTATCCCCTATGTATATTTTACACCCTTAAGGGTATGTAACATTTTTACAAACTTTGAATGCTATATTTATTTATATCTAATCAACAGCCTAAAATATAAATTTAATGCTTCTAGTTCTGAAACTGACAATACTTTCATACAACCTTTCATCCCCCTTTTCAACCCTTTACAACACTTTTTTTCCATTTAAAAATAGCCTATGTCCTTTCTCAATACAAGAGTACAAAGGTAAAACTAGCGGAATATGCACAGAACGAATGTGAAATTAAAACAAAGAGAAGATTATTCGAGAAAGTTATGATCTTCAGCGAAGCTAAACAAAGCAGAAAATGTGATTTAAAATTACACTGTGTTATGATTATCTATCTTTAATATTATAAGGTAGGAAGTTTTATTTCCTTCTTTGGGTTTGCGAAATAATAGAAAGTTTATAAAAATATATTATGTCTCGCGCGACGCGAATTTGTTGTACGTTGCTGGTACGAATTTTTTTTGGTAATGTACCAAATAAATAAAAAGTTTCGTTTTGTTTTTGATCTGATTTGTGTTGTTTTTGATTATTTATTTATTTCACAGTTTATGTGCCCACAGAAACATGAATGCGAAAACATATTATTATAAATAAGGTTGATGAAATACATCATCATCATATGATAAAACCTGTGTCATGTTCAACCAACAAGAATATTCACACGATTTCGTTTAAAACTAACTTCAGACAACTGTTTATCTCTCAAACTCCGTAGAGTACCGGTTTATAGCAATTTCACGGCCTGGAAGTTTCTACGAGTATGTGTGTGCGAATGAGTCGACAACGAGCCTTTCACAAGAAAATAAGTGAGTAGTTCTCGCTTGGAAATACACGGAGAATATTTTAAAAATTGTGAGATATTTTAATAAAATACTCGTCGGTAAAGCTACGGTGGATTTTACAAAAAACGGGTAAAGGTATCGGTTTTTCTCATACAATAACAAGATAGTGTTTCAATAAATAAATAAAAATGAATGTATTATATATAATATTGGGTTAGTATCAATCTCAGCGCAGTAACGCCCGGTTTCTGAAAGGCTGATCAAAATTCATATCAAATTGCGGTTGACATAGGATTCTGGCACATGATTTGACTGTCTTGTCAACTGACAATACGATCAAATCAAATCTATGAATAAGCTTTTATCAACCCAAATGTTAATTGACAAGAGATTTGACAGCCGATTAGTTAATTTTTCTGTTGATCAGCCTTTCAGAAACCGGGGGTAAGTCTCACAAAATAAAATAAACAATAAATAATAAAGTTAGCCCAATCAATACAGTCGGTCAGGTCAACGTAATCATTAAAAAAAATCATATAATAATTATAAAAATAACAAATTAATACACAGGCATACTAGACAGTCTAGACTAGAGGTTGTAGGCGTGACTGCTAAGTTAGTGGTGGTTCGATCATCGTGTCGGCTAAACTATAATTGGGTTTTTCTAACATGAAATTTCCATTAGTAGCTCGGAGTCCTGTCTGTGTATGGCTCACCGCATGTATTACAACCCGGCCTCTGTTCGGGCAAATACAGGTGTAAAGGTATGTAACGTTATGTAACTTTGTATCTTGTATATTCTTGACAAAAAAAAAATTGTTTGACAAAAATATTCTTTAACTAGTGGACGCCCGCAGCTTTGCTCGCGTTAGACATTCACTAACTTCAAAAACGGCAAAGTTTCATACTAACTTTGCACCCCCGTTTTACCCCCTTAGGGGTGAATTTTCAAAAATCCTTTCTTAGTGCTCCCCTACATTTTAAATGGAATCCCTGTGCAAAATTTCAAGTTTCTAACCCTTATAGTTTAGGCCCTGCGTTGATATGTCAGTCAGTCAGTCAGCTTCTTCTTTTATATAATAGATAGAAATAGATTGAAAAGTATGATACTATTCCCACTAGACCGTTCCGTCACCGATGAGAATACGGGTTGTAACCGCGTATAAATGCGAGCATGAAACGGATTCCTATCTTTTTGGAGGATGTTGCATATGGGCATCATGACATGACACAGACACAGATGACATCCGGGCAAGATATGAGTTCCATTCGGGTATCACACTGGAAGTATAAGGGCACAGAACGAACAGTGACCAGAGTAGAACGTATCGTGTTGATTTTCGTGTCTGATAAGTTCCGAGCATGGTCATGGTTTGGTACGCTGTAGTTGGCAGACACCTAAAAAGTACTTGATCCAGACTTCTTATTTTGTTTGGCAGACTCGGGGTCGGACCCAGGACCTCTTGCGGTCAGTAGTTGCTCTTAAGACCTTTAGACTAACGAGGAGATTTTCAATTCATTTTGTTCAGGTTATTTATCAACCTCATTTAGCTATCTTTTTCATTTTCATTAATTAGTATTTGGTTTCGGTTTAGAATATAAGAATCATATCCATCCATCCATCCATCAGCCTTTTGAGGTCCACTGCTGGACATAGGCCTCTCCTAAACGACACCAATCTGACCGTAATTTGTGATAACTTCAGATGAAAGTTCCATCGACGGAGAATATTGCAGTAAGCAATCAATTAAAAAAAATATGAAAATAAAACATATTATTCCTTCTCTGTGACGACGCGTGAAATATTCAAACCAATAACGCGGGAAAAAACCAAATTATTCCGCTAACGTACGATATGTCCGATAAGTACGATACGTCCACCTGTGCCCGGGTGGGCACGTTTGTTTGAGAAAACATGATAAAGATATTGCGGGTCCCGGTTTCGAATCCCGACTGGGGCAGATATTAATATCGCTGATAAATATTTGTACTTGGGTCAGGGATGTTAAATTGTGACAAACTAACATAACATCTCGCCTGTATATCTCGGAACGGGTAGTCAGATGTGTGTAGACATCCACTTTTTTCGACAAGACTTAACGCTTGTTTTTACTTGAAACCAACCGCGACCGTCGTTGCTTAATCCAATAACAAACTAGCGAGCATTGGGGCTATGGACGCTACAACTGCATACAGCACGTATCCAACATTATAATGAAAATATCAGATGAATTGGAACCTATTTACTGCCCTTGTAAAATGTACGTGAACAAATTACCCATTACCTACTTAAGTTAGCCGTCTACGATCTCTTACCCTTCACCCTGGCTATACGTACAAATAATGACCGCTGGGCTTCACAGACGTACAGTGTAATATCAACTCATAGCCATAGGTATAGAGATGCTTTTTCAGTAGCAAGAGTACCAATATGATCTATATTGGTACTTGTTGATCTATATTGGTAATTAGTATTGTGGGCCGATACAGGTACGCGGCGCGACGCGGCCACTCCATCAGCTAAACTTTTCTAATATATATCCCAGCAGAGATGGGGTACGGTGTAGAAGGAAGAGGAAAGCGGAAAAGTACTCTAAAAGATGCGTGTTTCTGTGGGTTTTCATATCAGTTTCCAGTTTCGTTTTTTTTTAAAGTTGGTTTAATGTTAAAGATCTGTAAATTTGCAGTATCTTTTCGTCCAAATACTAATTCTAGAAGCCCCACTGAAATACAGCGCTGTCGCTATTGTTTCCGTGCCATAGTAGCATTAATAGTCTGAGATCTAAATTAGAAACGCCTGCACCCATCTTAACTTTTTTCACTATTGAAAACAACCGGGACCAACGGCTTAACGCACGGTAGCGTCTATGAAATTTTGCCACGATCACTTTAGCGATCACCCATCCACAAACCGACCGCGCCTGTCGTTGCTTAACTCTGTCGATCACATTGAGGCATTAGACAATTTTTTTATTGAAATAATACATAACTTATGCATAATTAATTGTGTAAATATATGTGAATATTTATGTACAATAAATAAAATACAAAATAAATTCATCAAAGGGGCCACCCATTTTCTTCATGAATATTCCGAGTACTAACTTACAGTCGTTTCTAACACACACACTCTGAATGTCCCACACACGTAACACGTGGAACTGAAACGAGAAAGTTCACTTGAATTCGAGCAATTCATGCAACATCTTATGACATCCAGAATTTCTGGTAAAACAAACTAAATTGCTTGTTTGCTGAAATAAACTCGACGAAAAGTATTTTGAACTAAAATCACCATGTATTTAGTTTCTCAGATTCGTCGTTAGATAAGCTAACCAGTAGTTCGTAAACTGAAAGGACACAATTTAGATGCGGAATCGCTCGTCTCTTAACTCGAGTCCAGTTTGAAGCGAAATCAAATAGTAAATAGGTAATAAAAGAGTACCTACTGAGAGAGTTTTAAAAATACTCGCGAACAACGGGGTTGAGATTGAAAGATCCTTTGATTGCCAGCTTTTTGTTCCGTGTTATTTGGTTTCGATCATCCCGTATTGCTGCTCACAATAAATAGGAGACTGTTTGAATTCTCTAATAATTCTATAGATATATTAAGTAGATAAGTTATTTTGTATTTTAGTGATATTCTGTGTTTGCCATGGGACATTTCGTACATTTGAACATAACAAAAATAACTTCAAACTTACTCATTGATATGTCTGTATGAAGGTATTTTGTTTGTAGCTCCTGAAACTCCTACGGGAGGGCCTGTGCCCACAAAGTTTTATCTTTAGGGTTCCGTACCCAAAGGATTAAACGGGTCCCTATTACTAAGACTTCGCTGCCCGTCTGTCCGTCCGTCTGCCCGTCTGTCCGTCCGTCAGTCCGTCTGTCCGTCTGTCCGTCCGTCTGTCACAAGGCTGTATCTCGTGATGACAGTTGAAATTTTCACAGATAATGTATTTCTGTTGCCGCTATAACAGCAAATGCATTGAGCAAGAGACAACAGACATAATTTTTTACCGTTTTTATAGATAATGGTACGGAATCCTTCATGCGCGAGTCCGACTCGCACTTCGCCGATTTTTAAGTTTTGAAGTCGGATTTTTCTAATATTTTAAAAATTCATTTATTTGCAAGTTCATCTCCAGTGCTTCAAACCTTAATAGGCGGTATTATGTAGTTAATATTTGGAGAAGGACCTCAAAAAGCTGATGGATGGATGGATGGTCTAAGCATGTTGTTGGCATTCGATTTTTAAGATTTTTAATCTGTAGATACTAATGGCATGTAAATCCTGTTGTTTTTGGTATGTATTCATGAAATCTGATTTTGTCCGGTGAATCTGAGTGAGGTATCTTTATAGTTTTATTATTTTGTTCGACCCGCATTGACGTCCAATTAAATGGAGAATGTTTTAATTCCCTCGCGATAAAACCTGTTTATTTTATTGTAACGACTTTAACGGGCTATTATTGCGAGCACTCGATTCTCTTTATCAATTTCGCTGTCATTAAAACGGGCGTAGGATCTTTTCAAAATGTGTGTTGTAAAGTCTGCCAAACCGCACTTGGTTAATAATAGACATAGACAAAGACGATTACGAATGAAAAAATCAACTATTAAATGTCACCTGCTATCGTGAGGAAACCTGCATGCCTGAGAGTTCTTCATGATGTTCTCGAAGGCATGTGAAGTCTGCCAATTCGCACTTGGCCAGCGTGGTGGACTAAGGTCTAATCCCTCCCATTTTGAGAGGAGAAAGGGTTGTGATAATGATAATGAAAACACTGTGACATGAGAATTTTATATATTAGTTTGTTATTATTAACGATGACGGAATAGGCCCTCAGCAAATACCGAAGCAAACCAGCAGCCGCTGATTTTCAGGATTACCCCCTATCGTTTCAAGAGGAAGCTCATTATTATATTAATATAAAAGTATCATTTTAACTTCTATGTAGTAAAGTTTAATTTGAACGACTCTATAGAGATGTTCTTTAGCGTTTCGTCTTCTCTTCAACAGAATCAATTCGGTAATTTGTAAGAGCTGATAAGTTGGCAAAGAATTCTCGCAAAGAAACTAATGAGTTGGATATTCTGTTCGAGTAACTGGATATTGGTTGAACTTATTTGCTAAAGTTAGGGAACCAATAGCGATATTGAATAACTTTTGCTGCGCTCAAAATATATGATATAATAAAAGTTGACAGGCTTCGCACCGACTAGGCGACTGAACGAGCCGCGGCCGGGCGGAGGCAGCAGCGGAACAAGAATTAAATATAGGAATTTCATTTTGTAGCTAAATTTGCTCTGAGAGCTAAATGTTTGTTGGTTAATCTTGCTTTTAAACATTTTTAAATGACTTTCTGAATGGTTGACATGATATATAGGCGAAACCGTAGCGTCTTGTAACTCCACCAATCCGCATTGGAACAGCGTGGTGGAGTATGCTCTAGACCTCCCGCAGAAGTGTCTGTGGGAGAGACCCGTGCCCAGCAGTGGGACGTCTAGGGGTCGCAGCGTAGCGTCTGGTGATCTCTCTAAAAAATTAAAATAAATATTTTGGACATTCTCACACACGTCCATCTGACCTCAAAGTAGGCGCGAGCAAAGTATATGGGTGTCAGAGACTGATATACATACATAACAACATCCAGACACAGAAACGTTCGTCACACGAATATTTGTCCTGAGTGGGATTCGAACCCACGACCTCGCGCAACAGACAGGGTTACTACCGATTGCGCCAACGGGGCTGTCAAAGAGGCCCTCTCTCTTACAGACGATTCGATTCAGATGGAGATAGACGTAAGTTTGAGTGTGTATTTTAAAAGCTTTTATTTAACTTCACTCGTATGTATCCATTATTAATGTATGTAAGTATGTCCTGGAATCTTGCAATCAATATTTCACCCACTTCCATTGAATCTATCGAGCTGAAATTTGGCACACATGTTAGGTTCCGATGACAATGCACGAAAAGACAAAAAATTTATAAAAAGGTTTTTTAAAAAAAAAAAAATTTAACGGTATAATTATTATGTTGATGTCAATACGACAGCTTCTCTTTCCACCATTCGACAACAAATGTTTCTATCGTATAAGCTTCGTTATGAATTCGCGTTGCGACGCGAATTAAAGCGCGCCACCTTAATCGAACAAATTGAATTATTCAAACTCTGTCTTCCACTGAATTTATCTTTCTGAAGAATTTCTTTAATTTTTCATCCTTTTGAATACATTTCCTTGGTATTTACCTGCTTTGAGTTCTCTTTAACAGAATAAATATATTATGTTATTAATGTTATAATTAGTAGGTTTTAATTTATAAAATAACATTCCATTAGCTTTCTTATAATTACGTCTCGTATTACGAAGAAAGGTTGCTGAAAGTCGCTTTTAATTGGGCATTCTTATGCTTCACTGTTAATATCTATTGAATTCTAAGATCTTGAGTGCTTGTTTTTTTAGCCAAACTGGTTCTACCGAGATAAATCTTTCAAACTTGAAAATCTTCGGCCCTAACTTAACTATGAAGTGCTTTGTGAAAACTTCCAAGTCGAGAGGGATCTGCATTTAAAAATTTGATAAGGCGGTCACTTGTCTTACCGAGTATTATGTACGTTGGGCGATTAATAAGGTTTATTTGTCCTCTGTTTCGTTATGTTCCTGTTCTAGTCTTCATCTATACTAATATTACAAAGAGGAAAGATGTGTTTGTAATGTTTTCATACAAAAACTACTGGACCGATTTCAAAAATTCGTTCACCATTAGGAAGCTGCATCTTCACTGAGTAACATAGGCTATATAATATTACTAGGTGTAAACGAAACTATTGTTACCTATGTCTTATCCCACCCGAGACCCCAATAAGACCATGTGATTATAGAGATACCTTAATAACGATCAAAGATAAAATTTTAAAATGTGTTATCTACCACGATCGAACGTAGGTGGTGAGCCTATTGCTATACACCGGACACAATTCCCGACTTCGAGCTACTAAGTTAGAAAAAACCTAATAATACTTACTACTACTACAGACCCAGGGATCGAACCCAGGACCTCTTGTTAACAACTCTAACGAGTTAGGTGTTTCACCCACGACGTCACGTATTATAGCAATGAGACAAGAGTGTAATAAATAGTTCTTCTCAGAATAAGTCTTTGAAATGAATGAAGAATAATAATGACTTGTCTTGTTGAAGTTATGATCCAGTCTTTGAGAAACAGAGGACTGTTTTATTAAACTACTTTATGTACCTCAAACAAATTAACTTGTATTTATAGCGCTGATAGCTCAGTTATTTAAACTTTGGCCATTCGACAGGTATCGGGTCCAATATCGATTTAAAAAATGAAGGGATCTTTTTTAATGGATACAAGATAGCAAACGAGCTTGCAGCACCGCCCATCCGCTACCGTCTATTACATAGCGATCGACCTGAATAACACACAACATGGTCTTGTTCAGAATCTGTCATATTAGGAGTCGTAAAAAGTGTACCGCAAATGCGTTGCTAGGATGCGGCCCACGAGGTCTACTTATACTATTATACTATGGTGTAACCACCCAATTTCCAGGTATGTATGTACTAGTGGACATCCGCAGCTTCGCTCGCGTAATAAGATATAACAGTAGTTTCGTTTACACCTAGTAATATTATATAGCCTATGTTACTCAGTGAAGACGCAGCTTTCTAACGGTGAAAGAATTTTTGAAATCGGTCCAGTAGTTTTTGTGTGAAAACATTACAAACAAATATTTCCTCTTTATAATCTATATATATAAAAGGAGAAGGTGACTGACTGACTGACTGACTGACTGACTGACTGACTGACTGACTGACATATCAACGCAGGGCCTAAACTATAAGGGTTAGAAACTTGAAATTTTGCACAGGGGTTCCTTTTATAACGTAGGGGAGCACTAAGAAAGGATTTTTGAAAATTCACCCCCTAGGGGGGTAAAACGGGGGTGCAAACTTAGTATGAAACTTTGCCGTTTTTGAAGTTAGTGAATGTCTAATTCCACGCGAGCGAAGCTGCGGGCGTCCACTAACAAAGTAACTATTATCTAAGCTGTGCTTTTGTTGTAGCAAATGCTGCAGAAATGTGTACAAACCATACGTGATCATCATATAATTGATATTTAAATCTCGACCATTAGAATAACAATCTCATCCCGACAACAATCTTACATTCCCTCAGCTCCCGGCGCCCCATTAATACCGCGAAGAGCCGGGCGAAGCCGGGAGCTACAAGCGTATTAATCCGCTAGTGTTGGCGTTCACTGGATATTAATTACTGCTGCAGTGGTTGTAACCGTGTCCAAGGATCTGTTTCGTAGTAACTGTGAATTGTTGAATTTATCTATTAGTGTGTCCATATAATTACAATTTACTCGTATCTATAAGTGTGTCCATTCAGTCCAATTTATCTATAACTGTGTAATCCATTTTTGGCTTTAGTATATCATATAGAAGAAGAAGAAGAAAATTTTTTTATTTGCCAAATTAAGTACTAGTACAATTACAACAAAAACAGAAAAATTAATGGACATTAAAAAAATAAAAAAAAAATATTATAGGTAAATAAATGTTGTATTAACTAATTGTATGTACTTTTATCGCTGTTGGATTGCCTAGTAAAATAAATAAATAAAAAAAACATCGCAAACCTTGTGACCTTTAAATAAAGCAGATAGATATTCTCGCGATACTTTATGAAGTAATATTTATTCAAGTAAAATGCACAAAACCCCGGAAGGATTAGTTTGACCTTTTTTTGTGTATCGGGTGGGAACCCTTTTAAAGGTACCTGAACATCGTGGGAGCGAGGCCGGGTTATGTAGGATTTCCACCCACTAAAACCCTCTCGGTGGTCTTCGGTAGTGAAGGGCCCCGGGATCTCTGATAGAACGCACCGGTGCCCTCCAGCGCTGTGCCCATGACAGGCTCGTCTCGGACGAGACATCTTAAAATAACGTCATCCGTCACCCACCTATAACGTCATGCAGCCACGCACAACGTCGTCTTTCCCTAGGGTTAATGGATGGACGGTTCAAGCAGAACCCAGAAGCCTCCTTATTGTCGCCACTTACGAAAGGCTCTAGCATTATTCTGGTCCCGAGCTACAGGGACAGAGTTTGACCCTGGATTCCCAAGCAACTATCATTGATACAATATCCTCAACGTAGAAACTCCACGAAGACAAATGCGACAGCTACACCAATAATTCTTAAAGAAAAGCCTCACCTCTCGGAATAACCGTTACATCTCGTCCGATAATCGGATTTATGCGCACTCATAACTGTATATTATTTTTTATGGCGATTTCATTGCGGTGGCAACGGGTCGGCGGCGCATATTTCAGAGGAATAGCTGTGAGGAGGTACCCAGCTTGATGTACGCGCAAGCGGTTACGGTTACCATCTCACCGGATAATTCCGGTTTTCACCAGATTGTAAGAACAAAGGCCATGGTTCGCTTGATTTTATATAAGGCCAGGATAAAATTTAAATCTCAGTCCTCGGGATACATGCGTCTCAGTCAAGGATTACAGCAAAAATAATTCTTGTCTGTACCAGATTTTTCATGATGCTTGGTTAAAATTTTTATATTAGTCAAGGATTTACGTGGCCAATCCGCATGGTCGATTAGTCTCGCAGCTGTGTCCAACAGACATCATGAGTTGTAGCAAATAATTTAAAAAATAAGGCTAATTTAGTTCAAAGACTAGACTTTTTACATCTACCTGCAATCAGTATTCTGAGACCTGTGACCAGATATCGGATTAAAAGTGGTAACCCTACTTTGAGGATTCAGAAAACTTAAAGCTGATCCCCCAGTTTTTATGGCCGTTATTGTCAGCAGATGGGTGGTGATGGGTGCTTGTTTTTACCTTACATCCATAAAAATGGTTTGTGAAACTTTAAAGAATGCTCGGGAAGACCGTATGGAATGAGAGTCATATACAACTGCACCGCACTTCCAATTACTTAGCCGTGCATCCCCCGGTGATAAATCAGCCCCATCCGTCCGCACATCGATCAACGCTAAAGCCTTCAGGTTGTATCGGAACTAACGGAATCAGTTGATAGTGGTAATGAAACGCGAGGTAGAACTTCTTTTAAGGTACCCAACTGGACTATTGCTAACACCAACTAAGGGCACTAACACTATTACCACGGTCTACCTACATACTCTATGCTATTACTAACAGTCTCTGCCACAGTAATCATACCTATTCCCCTATACCTAGTTCCTATTCATTTTCTTTTTCATAGTCAGCCACAGTCGTCATGGGCGACAGAGGATGGGTTGCTATCTTACATCCATAAATAAAGGTTATTTGCTTCCTAAACTCTATGGATTTGGTAATTTTATCTAATAGAATACAGGAAACAACAGAATGAGCGTCCAATATATCTGGACAGTTATTCTAACTTGTTTCGCAGTAGTAGCAAGGAGTTTGGATTTGGGGCTGGTGTATGACACTCACCTCTTTTTACATGGAAAAATTTAACCCTCTTATTTGACCCTTGTAAAGTTTTCATGTAAATCCTTGTATTATTTTGCGATGATAATATTATATCTGCGATATAAAAGTCTAACTACATTGTATTATCTAATTATTATTTTGTTTTTGTATATCATATCTATCTAGGGGCCTTATTTTGTCGAAGATGCTGTGGAAGGTTGTTTTTCTGTATTAAATAAAATAAATAATATAAATTACGGTTTTTGTTTTTCATTATAGGAGGTCCAGAGCATATTCCACCATGCTGCTCCAATGCAGATTGGTGGAGGGGTTAGTGGCGAGCCCAGTGTTGAATGTTCTTAAGGCAAGAAAGGTCTTCGACAAAGTCTAACGACTGTTTCCACCAGTGATATTTATACAATAATGAAAAGAGTTCAAATTAAAATCAAGATATTTGTATTGTGAAGTCATGATACCAGTCAGCGAAGGGATGTGGATTCGGTTTGTTCGTCATTAGAAATGTAGGTCCATCCGTTCCGCCCGCATTAACTACTCATAAGCAATTAGCGAGCCGCCGGTACACTGTGCCCCATGAACAAAGACCATATACTGCGTAGAAAGAGTATGTCGCAAAAAGCTAGTCACAAAAGAAACAAGAAATATTCTCAGAAAGAATACATACCTACTGCAGAAGAGTCAGAGAGGCAGAGAGATATTATTAATCGTTACGTATAATTTTTTTGTGTTTATCTCCCTGGGGACTTTCACCGATTGTTAATCGTTGTGGTGATAGTTTTTGTTTCAAAAGGGTTTGCGTGGATGGTCCCATAAAAATTCGTCGTGTAAATGAAGGAAAGAAAAGAATTATTTTGTAAGAATCCGGAAGAACTGCTGCATACATGGCTGCGCTTTTATAGACTAGTGGACGTCCGCAGCTTCCCTCGCATGGAATAAGACATAATAGTTTTGTTTACACCTAGTAATATTATAAAGGCTATGTCACTCAGTGAAGATGCAGCTTTCTAACGGTGAAAGAATTTTTGAAATCGGTCCAGTAGTTTTTGTGTGAAAACATTACAAACAAATCTTTCCTTTATAATATTAGTATAGACATCTTTCGACGGTGATTCGTGTGCGCAAATCCGCTTCCATGCACAAAATCACTGTGTGGAAAACCGCCCTTACATGCCCTCTACATGTTCATCTAAGACGTATGCATAGACATCTTGGTATACTTCTAAAAATTAATAACTGCTACCCCCTCCTATACTGCTTTCTGAATATTTATTATTTAATTGTATTAACGCCTCCCTTCTGCTAAACTTACCTCATCTATGGCAAATCTCCCTTGTTTTGTCACGTACGGTATTTTGGATCCAAGTTATGATGTGAAGTTGTTATTATATTAACAACTAAGTCAAATTAGAGGGCGATGTTAGTTAAAGGCGGAAGAGAAGTTAATTGAAATTAAATTACTCTAATGGAATATTCTTGTTGGATTGGAGTGATTAGTTATCTACGTACTAAGCCTTATCCTTAATTCCTTTTATCTAACGTTGACAACTAAATGCTATGGGATAACGTGCCCTCCAACGTACAAACGCGCTTTAGTTCAGAAGAGATCCGACCGTCGTGGGTGCGGCTTAAAACAGTGTAACGTGGTACTTGGACATTACGTATTCATTTTGAGAATTGACGTGTTAAAGCACTGTCGCCCAAGTTGGCGCAGTGTACGTTGGCAGACTTTACAAACTATCATAACCGTCACCAAGGAATACATTTTCTTACAAACTTTCCAACAACCAATACAGCCAAATGCCTTTCTTTTAATTGCAAACGAATATAAGTTGAAATAGTTATTCGGGTGTGCTTCAGATCGAGGGCCCAAGCCTCCGAGAAATGACCGAATTATCATAAAACCGCTTTTATCACAAATGAATTTTAATTAAAAAAATAAACTCTTTATTTACCTTCCTCTTAATTAATAGGTCACAATTAATAAAACTGGCTGGTTTTCGGCGATTTAAAAAAAAATCATCGTATTGCTTACTGAATAATAAATATAAATCGCTGTAAAGACAAGTTAAGAAAAAATAAATTAACTGGCAAATCTCAAAGGACATCTTTATCGGAAACTTTGTTGCTCGTTTATTTGAAGCTTTGCGATGTTTCTCAACTTATGTGAGATCTCATAATAAAATTCACAGAACGAGATCGTAGGTATCGGTAGGTAGGTACACGATTCCAAGAATCTGTTAACATTTCCCTTTAGTGACAAACAGTTGAGTTGGTACATAAAAGTAGCACGTGCCTACTTTTCTTTATTAACGATTCAAAATATATCTTATATGTATATATTAATAATACTGTTGGGTTTTCTTACTGATATATAAATGGCAAATTGGTTTGACCTTCTTTTCCTCTTCAACGGAATGATTGATCGATGTGATTGGTTTCTATAGTTGTGGCCTGGGAAGTGACAAAAAACCGTAATAATCGTTAGATTTTCAAAATCTAATAATAGGTTGGAATCTCAGGTGTTTTTTATTTTACTTAAAACATTAATTAATGGTAGAGGTAAAGTTCTGCTCAGAAAAAGATTTAAAGTGGGCGAAGCTATGAGAAAAGCTAGTACAGAAATATTGAGAAGAACTCCTTGTTACGAGTTCGAGATTCCAGCCATTTTGTTTTCGCACTCCTTAACAACAATACTTAGTTAATTGTGGACACTTAAACTATTTAAAAAGTAAAAGAAAAATGCACCAACATTGTTGGACTGCAGTAGGTGAGGAGTCGTAACTCGTTTCTCAACTTTTTTGTATTTACAAAGTTGTCCCAACTCTTGTGCAACTTTGCAGTTGCTCGCGAATTGTTCAATTGTAAAGTTTTGTTCCTAACTAAAGTTGTGGCGTCGTCTTAACTGTTCTCAATACAATAACTGAAATATTGACGTTGACTTGTAAACGGGCACTTGTTCTTGAAAATGAAAACCATTTAGCTTTATAACACGTTGTACATTTGAAAGAATGAAAGAAAAGTAAAGAAAAAAAGAAAGATAAGTTATTTGCTCTTAACATAACTACAACACAATATTCGTTCGTACCACTCATAATATCTAAAAAAAAAACATCTATTTGATAATGTTGTAGTACATGAACAAAATGGGTCCGCACTCAGCATAATTGGAAATATTGGTACAGGAATAGCTAGGGTTGTCGTAATATCATCTGCCAAATAAAGATGGACATATTAATTTGTCTGAAAAAATGTTGAATGTATCTAGATATTTTTTCTCAATCAAGAAATCTATGAACCTTCAATGAAAAACATCACTTAATCCTTTCTTTGTTTCTTTTCAATATTATCTCAAAGACAGCCCTATTTATGATACGATGATTTCTATTCTATACCGAAATTAGGATGTCGGTTAAACAACCGACAACTTTGTCGGGTAACCGGCATTGTGAATTCGAATATAAATATGTATTGTAAGACATTATGTTACAAGTTCATAGTTAAAGGGATTATAAATAGAAGATAAAAGATATTACTTCCTAACCTACATGAATCGAGCAAGGTTCTTACAAAACCAGAACACTAGCCTTCTCATGCACAACCTATTTTTTTAACAAAACCCTACATTTTTCACATTTCCAGAAATACTCGTGCCTAGGTGCCGCCGCCCCATTTCGGAGGTGCAGTTAATCTTTGGCGAACAAAAGGTTTTAAGAATATGGAAAGAAAACGTAGAAAAGGCAATGGAACGTGAATTTTTAATGTTTGGTCCATTGTACTTTTTACTTTATTATGTTTGTTTGTTCCTGCTGAAAAAATTGTTAAACTATTTTGCGACGTTTGAAAGCTTTGTTAGAATTTATTTTTGTGATCTCTGCCAGTAGCGCGTCCATAGCTCAATGGTTCGCGTCGATTCAATGTGATCGAAAGAGTTAAGCAACGACGGGCGCGGTCGGTTTGTGGATGGGTGACCGCTAGTGGCAAGATTTCATGGACGCTACCGTGCTTCGGAGGGCACGTAAAGCCGTCGGTCCCGGTTGTTTTCAATGCTGGAAACAGTCGATAAGCTTTGTCGAAGACCTTCGGGTGGCTTGAGAAATTTCGACACTAAATTGGCCCCTCCACCAATCCGCATTGGAGCAGCGTGGTGGTGTATGCTCTAGACCTCCCGTATTTATGTAACTTTCAAAGGACTTTTTCACTACTTTTAACAAAGGACGGAATATAGAAGAATATAGAGAATATTTCATACAAATTGTTGCCTATTTGAGGCTTTAAAGAGAGCGGATCTTATTCCTGTTTTTATAAATCCATCTAGCGTCCAAAATAATTTGTAATTAATATTGGTAGCAACAGCCATAATTTTACTACTCCTTACCACGTGTTAACCAGGTACACAGTTTAGGCGACAAGACAAAGTCGTATACAAGAACTCCATTCCTTTCCGAACGCATTACTGTAAACATTTACCTACATAAAAGTAGGAAGTTTGTGACGTAGCTCACAATAAATTTGTCCTTTAGAGTGCCAGTCTTAATTTATTGACGATTCACACATAATAAATACCAAACAATAAGTGCTACATTTAATTTTATCAATTAAGTAAATGCAAATTACTCTTTGACCAAGTACCAATTAGTGTCCCCTTTACATTAACATTGTATGTGCGTCGTAATTTAAACAGAATTTTACATTTGTTCAATTCGAAAAATAAAGCTTGGATTGTGGTTTATCATTTGACATAGCGCACTGGAACTTCTGATTTCTTATCTCAGCGATAGAACTCGAATAGAGTCGATGTAAACGGTACAAGATCGTCTGAGTCTTTATTACAGATGGAGGGTCCCACAAGGATCTATTCTGGGTTCCATTCCCTTTTAATATAAAATATATTAATGATCTAGCATATATGTTGGAGAATAATCACGAGATTGTATTGTTTTCGGATGACACCTCATAAATTTTCAAATGACAAGAAACTTACTATGACGACGTAAACAATGCTCTCTCTGAAGTGGTGCATTGGTTTAACGTAAATAACCTACTCTTGAAAAGCAATAAAACCAATTGCATAAACAGCACCTAATGTCTTCTAATCTTTCCTTGGAATCACCGTTGATTCGAAGTTGCAGTACATATTAGTACATAGATTATTCTCGTCAAGCTTAATCACCTTGATCAAAATTAAAACTTGCTATTTAAGTTTTACTCTAGAAGCTTTCCCTGTTATGAGATTACTCGTGTCTGGCAATGGACCGCTAATGGCTTCCAACTAGTAAGGACTTCCAGTGACATATTCGTTTGCTCCCATAAAGCGGTATTCACCGCAGTACGCCTTACACCGTGTTAATTAACAGCGGACAGAAACGCGATTAAAAGAGGAAAGAGTTGAGTTGAGGGAAAGGCGCGTGTGTTTACAGGAGAGTACCTAGCGCATGCGAGCAAGATATGAGCGACAAAGGTAGAACCCATCAGCATCCTACTACAGGGCAGGTATCCACTGAGAAGGTTTTGACTGTACTGATGTATTTAAGGTTGCCAACATTTTATAGATTGAGTATAAAAAATTGTATTTTTCAAAATAAACCATTAAAATATATACATATTAGGTACCTACTCTCTAAAATAACATCTTGAGAAAAGAGCAAAAAATAGTCAAAGATATTATGTTACTTATTTATTTTTAGACAAACTTTATTTTTGTTTTTAATAAATGTGACATAAAATATGCTTTTCGATATCAATTTTTAAATTAATGTAAATTAAAAAGTCATTATTCAAAGAAATTGAAATATAGTATTTTTTCGTACTATATATTTCTAAATTACCTGCAGCAATTACAGCACAGTCCACTGAGGGTAGGTCTACTGAAACAACGGCAACTATAGCTTAACATGGCCTAGTACAGAAACGGTCAAGCACTTGCGGTCACCCATCTGCCAGCTCAGACCAGGGTGTCAGATTCAGATTCAGATTCATTTATTTTTCATTATATAGTATTTTGTATACGCTTAATGAACGTCATAACATTTTTTATCTACCGCCGGTTCACAAAGTTGATGCTACCGAGAAGAACACGGTAAGAAACTCGGTAGTTACTTGTTGTCTTAACAAATATCAATCAGTTGATTTCAAAGGCGATGTTCTACAGAGCGTTTTCGCTCAACTCTTATGTTCCAACAATCACCTTACCTTCCATCCGCGTAAAGCGAGAAACGACTGAATTAAATTTCTAAGTGTTTTTTTTCACCCTCTTTGTGATAGCGGGGCGAGGGTAGAATGGGGCATATATTTTTGCTTAGAGCATATATAACTATAGATAACTAGTGGACGCCCGCAGCTTCGCTCGCGTAGAATTAGACCCATTAACGACGTCTACCCGTCTAACGACTTCAAAAACGGCAAAGTTTCATACTATATATATACAGGGTTATTGGTAATTCGACGTATTCCCGTTAGGAGGTGATAGGGGTGACTATTTGTGATAATTTTAACCCCCATATGCATTATGCAAAAGGGAACCATTTTCGAGTTATGAAGCTTTTCAGCTTTTTTCAAAATAAGTCAGAAATGCAACATCAAAAATTTATTTAAAAAAAAGTATCCATTAAAATCTATTTTTTTCTTCTGATTTATAAAAACGATTAAACAATGGTTATTTATCAATATTAAAACTACAATTATCGGTCCAACTTTAAAAATGCCAGACGATTAACGATATTACTTAAATATTTTTTGAGATTTTTGTCCACTAAAATGCCTTAAAAACAAAAAAAACTTATATCAAACTTGGCTTGCAGATTATTTTAAAAACATAACCGTTTTCTTAGCTTTCCAACAAGGCATAACAACTATGAACTTATTTTAAAATAACTGAGAAAAACCGATCACAAAGGAAGCAGGCGGAAATTTTTATCCGAACTAAACTTATGATCGTTCTTTAAAATTAAAAAAAAAGTAATTAAAAACAATGCCAAATGTAAATAAAACAAAAAATATAAATATAAAATTTAATTTAGAACCAGTAAAAGCTTAGTAATAATAACAATTAATAATTAGAAACAATTAAGACATTTTGTAATTTAGCCTAATTAAAGTTCTTGCTCGAAGGGACTTCCCCTATTGCGTACGTAGTCTCATTCTTTTTCTGAGGTGTAACTTAACTACCGATTCCGAATCACATTTGCAGGACATCCGTCTTGCTAGTATATCATGTTTTGCCTTATTGCAGCCTTATAGCCAAAGGCACGTCTTCAAGCATTTCATTTGTTAAAAAAAATCCTAAACGAGCAAAATATGCACATAATGCATAATAATTTGACAACTTCGGTAGTTAAGTTACACCTCAGAAAAATAATGAGACTTTGCGTACGCAATAGGGGAAGTCCCTTTGAGCAAGAACTTTAATTAGGCTAAATTACAAAATGTCTTAATTGTTTCTAATTATTAATTGTTATTATTACTAAGCTTTTACTGGTTCTAAATTTAATTTTATATTTATATTTTTTGTTTTATTTACATTTGGCATTGTTTTTAATTACTTTTTTTTAATTTTAAAGAACGATCATAAGTTTAGTTCGAATACAAATTTCCGCCTGCTTCCTTTGTGATCGGTTTTTCTCAGTTATTTTAAAATAAGTTCATAGTTGTTATGCCTTGTTGGAAAGCTAAGAAAACGGTTATGTTTTTAAAATAATCTGCAAGCCAAGTTTGATATAAGTTTTTTTTGTTTTTAAGGCATTTTAGTGGACAAAAATCTCAAAAAATATTGAAGTAATATCGTTAATCGTCTCGCATTTTTAAAGTTGGACCGATAATTGTAGTTTTAATGTTGATAAATAACCATTGTTTAATCGTTTTTATAAATCAGAAGAAAAAAATAGATTTTAATAGATACTTTTTTTTAAATACATTTTTGATGTTGCATTTCTGACTTATTTTGAAAAAAGCTGAAAAGCTTGATAACTCGAAAATGGTTCACTTTTGCATAATACATATGGGGGTTAAAATTATCACAAATAGGCACCCCTATCACCTTCTAACGGGAATACGTCGAATTACCAATAACCCTGTATATGATAGTGGATGCCCGCAGCTTCGCTCGCGTGGAATTAGACGTAATATAAACTAAATACAAAATTTCATTGAAATAATGTAGTTATATACGAAATACTTTTATACCTACTAACTTTGCACCCCCCTTTTACCCCCCTTAAGAGATGATTTTCGAAACTCAATAAAAAACCTTCATAGGTACTGAATTTCATTCGAATAACATCAAAAACGGCAAAGTTTCATACTAACTTTGCACCCCCGTTTTACCCCCTTAGGGGTGAATTTTCTAAAATCCTTTCTTAGTGCTCCCCTACGTTCTAAAAGGAACCCCTGTGCAAAATTTCAAGTTTCTAGCCCTTATAGTTTAGGCCCTGCGTTGATATGTCAGTGAATCAGTCAGTCAGTCAGTCAGTCAGTCAGTCAGTCAGTCAGTCACCTTCTCCTTTTATATATATAGATATATTATGTAAGCTATGTTCGGAAAATTTACAAAAACACCGGCTTTAAAGAATTTAAGTTATGTGGGACTTTCACCCGCTAAAACCCGCTCGGTGGCCTACTCCGGCGCTACAGGAGGGCTCCGGGATCTCTTGTAGAACGCGCCGGTGCCCTCGAGCGCTGCGACCAAGACGGGCTATTCCCGGTATACACAAAACTGTGCAGCCACAAGCAGCGTCGTCTTTCCCGGGGTCACATGATACTCTTACGACAGGTAGGGGATACGATGTCCCGAGCTACAAGGACAGAGACTAAGTACCTAGAAATTCGTTAGGCGTGCCCAATCACTTCGTAGCGAAATAAATGATTTAACTTTGGCTTTGATCACAATATATAACTACTTTCAAGTATTAATGATCTCTTAGTTAGATAGTAGAGTATATAATAAAGACATTAGGTTCAGGTACGTACAGAACTTGAAGGATGCTCTATTCGAGCAACTTTTCAAAGCAGCGTCAAATCAAATCTCTCCCTCGCGCTCAAAACTTTTAAAGTGTCTCTTGTTAGTCCGTTTGAATGTATAAATTATTAAAGGTCTTCTTACAACGTGTCTCTCTACAAGCTGTAAGATATTGTTACGTGTTAGGGTTCGAAGGATTTGGAGAGAAAGACCTGCTGACTCAATGAAGACTTTATTCACTAGCACTAACACAAAGCACTAGGTCCAAACACTAAACACTAGGTCCAACACAAAGCACTAGGTCCAACACAAAGCACTAGGTCCAAACACTAAGCACTAGGTCCAAACACTAAGCACTAACGATGTCCTAGGTCGTAAGCCAAGTCGTAGGTTTCACTTGTATCACTCCGGTATCACTAGTTTTCACTTCGAAGTCGCCTCGAAAGTAGCTCGAACTGAACTCAACTCGCGGCCCTCCCCGCGACTATTTATACGTGCCGTCGCGAGTACTAGACGATTCTGGAAAGATACCGCGTGTTCCCGAACACGCGAGAATACAGGCCCACTAACGCCATCTAGTATCGAGTCGGGATATCACGTTGTCTATGCGTTCACTGAGTGGTTCCACCAGCGGCGCTAGATGGCGCTAGCTTCCCTGTGCCTTCGTAACACCACTCCCCTCTTAGCGATGCTCGTCCCGAGCATCGTTGTTACTGCCATGGTAACGCGCCAGACGGTCTATGTGTACCACTTTGAATGCTCCTCTTGGTTGCTTTTGAATCCTATAAGTCACATCATTCAGTCGGGTAACCACTTTGTATGGACCGTCCCACTTGGTCTGCAACTTTGGAGATTTTCCTTTCCGGCGAGTTGGGTTATGCAGCCACACCAGTGACCCTTCCTCGAAGCCGCTCGTGTTCGATTTCCGGTCGTATCTGGTTTTCATGTTCTCACTTGACTGTAACCTATTTTCCCGTACCAAGGCGTGTATATAGCGCATTTTTTCCCTTAAATTGCAGACATAGTCTTGTACGGTCTCTGGTCCCTCCGGTGACCCTCCTGTCAATAGATCTACTGGTATTCGTAGTTCTCTACCGTAATTGACATACGCCGGGGTAGCTTTTATGCTCTCATGCTCGGCGGTTCGGTACGACAGAAGGAAGAGTGGTATATACTTGTCCCAATCCTTTTGTTTGTCGTCTACCACTTTCGCCAAATGCCTCTCCAGAGTCTGGTTAAACCTCTCAACCATTCCATCAGACTGTGGATGGTACGCGGTGGTCCTCGTCTTATGCATGCCCAAAATTTTGCACACTTCCTGGAATACTTGCGATTCGAAGTTCCTGCCCTGATCAGAATGGATTTCTAGAGGCACACCAAAGCGACATATCACTTCTTCGACTAACTTAGAAGCGACTGTTGTAGCTTCTTGGTTTGGTATGGCGAACACTTCGGGCCATTTGGTGAAGTAGTCCATGACGACCATAAAATACTTGTTTCCCGATTCCGTTACAGGAAATGGCCCAGCTACGTCAACTGCAATTCGTTCCCACGGTGCACCGACGTTATACAACCGCAGGTTCCCACGGCTTCTGGTCTGTGGTCCTTTTACAGCAGCGCAAGTCGTACATTTGCGGCACCAATCCTGTACATCATCTCGACAATGCAACCAGTAGAATCGTTCTCGCACTTTTATTAACGTTCTCTTGACACCTAGATGACCTCCTGATACGCCATCATGTATTTCACGGAGAACATCTGGTACTCTCGTTCTTGGGACAATTATCTGAAGATGGAACTCCCTGCCGTTAGTCTTCTCCCATTTCCGGTAGAGTATTCCGTTTTGAAGTATCAGACTGTCCCATTGCGCCCAGTACGCTTTAGTGACAGCGCCAGTGGGTGCAACTTCGCTCCAGATTGGTTTTACGTCACCCCGTTTCTTCCATGTGATGATGTGCCGAAGGTCTTCATCTCTTTCTTGAGCCTCCCTCATAGCATCATTCTCCCAGAGACCCAAAGGACCTGTTCTCGTTAATTTTAATGTTACTTCAAGAGATTCCTGCTTAACACAATGTTTGCAGTCTTCCGAACACGGCCTTCGTGAGAGTGCGTCGGCATTCCCATGCGTCTTTCCGCTGCGGTGTTCCGTCTCGAAGTCATACTCCTGGAGCTGTTCAATCCATCGAGCTACTTGACCTTCTGGGTTCTTGAATTGCAGTAGCCACTTCAAGGCTGCGTGATCAGTTCGCAGTAAAAACGGTCTGCCGATGAGATATTTATTGAAGTGTTGTAGCGTCTTTACAACAGCCAAGAGTTCTCTTCTTGTCACACAGTAATTTCTCTCTGGCCTGGATAAAGATTTGCTGAAATATGCATTAACAACTTCTCTTTCACCCTGTTTTTGAGATAAAACCCCTCCGATGGCCGTGTTGCTTGCATCCGTGTCGACTATAAACCGACCTTCAGTTTGTGGATACCCCAGGATTGGTGTTTCACACAGATGTTTCTTCAGTTTCTGAAAAGAATCTTCACAAGTCTCATCCCAACTAAATTGTCGTTTATCTTCTGTCAGCCGATGTAATGGCTTGGCTATCTCTGAGAATCCCTGAACAAAACGCCTGTAGTATGAGCATAGGCCGAGGAATGCCCGCACTTCGGTTTTGTCCTTAGGGGTAGGCCATTTTTGAACTGCTTCCAGTTTCTCCGGGTCTGTCTGGATCCCATCACTGGAGATAACATGGCCGAGATAATTGACCTAACTCCTGAATAAACGACACTTTTTCGGGTTCAACTTTAATTTGGCTCCCTCTATTTTTGCGAAAACTCGCTCCAAGTTTCGCAAATGGTCCTTGAAGTCACGGCCGACAATGATGACGTCATCTAAGTAGACTAAGCAAGCCTCTCCAACTAAGCCTGCCAGTACACACTCCATGAGTCGCTCAAATGTGGCAGGTGCGTTGCACAATCCGAAGGGCATGACGTTAAATTGCCATAAACCTTTTCCGGTCGAGAAAGCTGTCTTCTCCTTGTCCTTTGGATGAATTTCCACATGCCAGTATCCAGATTTCAGATCTAGGGTCGAGAACCATTTCATGCCACTCAAGGTATCCAAAGTGTCGTCGATTCGAGGTAACGGGTAACTGTCCTTCTTAGTGACATCATTGAGACGCCTATAGTCCACACAGAATCTCGTGCTACCATCTTTCTTCTTTACTAATACAACAGGTGAGCACCACGGACTTGCAGACGGTGCAATAATCTTATTCTTTCTCATGTCCTCCAAAAGGCCTTCAACTTCTTTTTCCTTTGCAATTGGTATCCGTCTTGCTCGTTGACGAATTGGTCTCTCGCTTCCGGTATCTATAAAAACTTCTTAGCTTTCATTTTCTGCGAATAAGTCAGATTACTCAAGAGTAATCTGTGACTGAGCTACTCGATGACTGCAAGCAGTCATCGAGTAGCTCAGTCACTATTCCGTAGTTGTTGCTGTTTGCTGAGTCCGTGCCTGTCATCGAACTACACTTTTTCATCCAGACAACTTCCTCGCACTTTCCAATGACGTCACCTTTGTTCACGCAGATCTCGCGATCACTAAGATTCAAAACCTTAGCAGTAACACAGCGTTACTGCTTCCACTAACAAGGGTTCTCGCCGTCATCAGTTTTTGCGCCGATGTCTTGGTAGGTGTGCCTTCGATCAACACGCATCTGTTTGACTTTTTCTTTCCAGCTGGCGGCAGTTTCACCAGCACCCGAGTTTCCGCTCGTCCAGGTATGATGATCTTCCTTACACATGTGACTTTCCCGCAGGTGCCTCCAAGAATGAAGATTTCTTCTTCACCGCACTTGAAAACTCCCTCAGCGACATTATTTCTGCAGTTGTGTTTCTTCATGAAATCCAAACCCAAAATGCAATCATCCATAATCTCAGCCACGATAACGTTATGAGAGTATGAGGACTCCCCTACATATATCGTAACTGACATTTCTCCCAGGACGGGTATTGGCTGACCGGAGGCAGTAAGAAGCCGACAGTTAATTCTCCTCTTGTGTCCCCTTGCGGCTTTTACCAGATTTGGGTTCACAATTGTTCTAGAGGCTCCTGTGTCTAGAGTCATTTTGCAATCCGTCCCGTTAATAGTCCCCTGAATCGCAAGACTATTCCCGCTGCATGCCTGGGAGATAACAGTTATCGGGGCTTCCTCCGCGTCAGCCAGCACTCGCCCCTTAGTCCTGGCTTTTATTCGTTTCCCTGATCAAGGGCAGGGGACGAAGCCCCTTGCTTCTTCAGCTCCTCTATTTGTTCCTCGAGCCTTTTCATCCTTGCCATCTGGGTCTCCTTCTGCGGGCAGTTGAGCTGAAGATGGCCCCTCTCGCCGCACTTGTAGCACATGGCTCCAAAAGCTTTCCTCGTAGGAGCCTTAACCTCCTTGACTTCCTCAGAGACCTCGCGGATCTTATGGGTCTGCCGTATATCATGGCGAACCGCCTCGACCTCCAAGGCATGCGCCAATGCTTCCTTTAGCGAGGTATGGTGACGAAGCCTCACTGCAGCTCTGACCTCCAGGTCTTTTATTCCGTCGACAAATGCTTGCACAATATTCGTGTCCACCATCTTGGTGTCGGCTCCTGGGTGTGCCTTCCGGACAAGTTTTTCAATTTCCAACGCCCATTGTTGTAGTCCTTCTCCTGAGCGTTGGACTCTGTCACGCAGTTGGGCACGGAATACGTGCTCCAGGTGTCGCTCCCCGTATCTGGATTCAAGTGCCTCCATCAGGTCTTGGAACCCATTTCCTGTATGTGCTTCCAGAACCGACAAAGCTTGCCCTCTGAGCGCAACAGTGAGAGCGGTCAGGCATTGTTCTTCCGTCCATCCGTTGGCAGCAGCAACAGTCTGGAATTGCTGACGATAAGCGTTCCAAGAAGTAGTGCCGTCGTATGGTGGCACTTTCACTCTTGGTCCTTGCGCCACTACGGTAGTTCCACTAGACATCGCAACTCCCGTGGTTTCAAGGCGCACTACTTTCTTCTGTAATTCAGTGAAGCCGGTTTTCATGTTTTCCACATCCAATCCCAACCCGGTAACTCGTTCTTCCACCATGTCGACATCTTTTCGAAGCTTAATCACCGTGTCACTAACATCATTTATAGCCCGAAGCGCTTTTTCTTGGAGGTCTTTTTGTTGCTCTTGTGATTCTCGAATCGCTCTGATTTCAGACTTTTGAAACTCTTGCAAAGCACCGAGCTTGCGATCTTGTGATTCCTTCATTTCCCGAATTAATACAAACAAACTTCCTAATTGAAGAGGGGCTGTAGAAGCTTCGGTGCCACTGGTGGGGGTGGCCTGTTTGGTAGGCGTGGCAAGGTGGGCGGGGCTAGTGGGCGTGGCTTGGGTAAAAGTGGGTGGAGCCTGGGGGCGTGGTCAGTAGGCGGGGCCTGGTAGGCGGGGCCAGTGGGCGGGGCTTGGCCCACAGTGGGCGGAGCTTGGTCTCCAGTTGTGGCCTCCGCAGCTCGTTGTGCCCTTGTCCTGACGCCCTCCTGTAAGTCCTCTCTCGGAGTCAATGGCATCTCCAAATCTCACTTCCGACACCAGTTGTTACGTGTTAGGGTTCGAAGGATTTGGAGAGAAAGACCTGCTGACTCAATGAAGACTTTATTCACTAGCACTAACACAAAGCACTAGGTCCAAACACTAAACACTAGGTCCAACACAAAGCACTAGGTCCAACACAAAGCACTAGGTCCAAACACTAAGCACTAGGTCCAAA
Source organism: Carterocephalus palaemon (assembly GCA_944567765.1). Taxonomy (NCBI): domain Eukaryota; kingdom Metazoa; phylum Arthropoda; class Insecta; order Lepidoptera; family Hesperiidae; genus Carterocephalus; species Carterocephalus palaemon. The sequence goes on from OX155641.1 coordinate 726,217, forward strand.
CACTAAGCACTAACGATGTCCTAGGTCGTAAGCCAAGTCGTAGGTTTCACTTGTATCACTCCGGTATCACTAGTTTTCACTTCGAAGTCGCCTCGAAAGTAGCTCGAACTGAACTCAACTCGCGGCCCTCCCCGCGACTATTTATACGTGCCTTCGCGAGTACTAGACGATTCTGGAAAGATACCGCGTGTTCCCGAACACGCGAGAATACAGGCCCACTAACGCCATCTAGTATCGAGTCGGGATATCACGTTGTCTATGCGTTCACTGAGTGGTTCCACCAGCGGCGCTAGATGGCGCTAGCTTCCCTGTGCCTTCGTAACAATATTATGAGTAAGAATTGAGCAAAATAAAATTTATGTAGTTCTTAAAGTATAGTACAATACCTATATTATATCATAACTAGTGGACGCCCGCAGCTTCGCTCGCGTAGAATTAGACATTCACTAACTTCAAAAACGGCCAAGTTTCATACTAACTTTGCACCCCCGTTTTACCCCCTTAGGGGGTGAATTTTCAAAAATCCTTTCTTAGTGCTCCCCTACGTTATAAAAGGAACCCCTGTGCAAAATTTCAAGTTTCTAACCCTTATAGTTTAGGCCCTGCGTTGATATGTCAGTCAGTCAGTCAGTCAGCTTCTCCTTTTATATATATAGATAGATTTAAAATAACAACAACTTTAAAAAATTTAGTTTTCTTTTTTTTAAATTAATTGCATTAACCTTGATCAATTTGCAAAGTTTCAAATTAATCCGACGTTTTGAAGTGGGCGAAAATATTACAGCGAAAGCATTGGCTATATAATATTACAAGGTGTAAACAACACTGTTGTTATGTCTTATTCGAGGCGAGCGAAGCTCCGGACATTCACTAGTTAAGTAATAAAACGGTTACACTATTAATATATTATCTTAGGATTAATAATTATATTTTCAGTCGATAGTGATTACCGGCAGTTTTTTGAAGGACTGACCTTCATTGTGTACTATAGCTGCTCGCTTCTCGCGTTCAGTCAAATGGGAGGTCATCCATTTTGTTTTTACGTATTCAACGGCTTTGCAAACAAGCAGCGAAGTTCTGCTCCTGCGCTTGATGATTAAAACTGGATACTGGAGCCTTAATGACGACGTTCTTTGTGTGTAATGAGGCGTTTGGAAGGCTCTTGGAAATTTTGTTCACTTTTATCACATACGTTGGCGGCTTTTCTATGAGACTGGCCAAATATCTTAAGCACTAATGGACGCCCGCAGCTTCGCTCGCGTTGAATTAGACCCATTAACGACGTCTGCCCGCGTTCGTGTTGACCACTGACTTCAAAAACGGCAAAGTTTCATACTAACTTTGCACCCCCGTTTTACTACTAGACTAAGACTAAGTTCTGCAGCTTACGCGGTTAAAAGGATACGCTGTTTGGCGGATGTCGATACCGCTAGATTGGTATATTTTAGTTACTTTCACAGTGTAATGTCCTATGGCATTTTACTCTGGGGTAATGCAGCTGATACTAATATTATTTTTATTTTGCAGAAGAGGGCTATCCGTTATATATACAAAATGAAAAGTAGAGACTCCCTTAGAGAAAAATTTAAGGAAATAAACATCCTTACCCTTGCATCGCAGTACATCTATGAGAATATTATGTATATTCGTAAAAATAGGCATCAGTTTGTAAGTCGTAGTGACCTAAATGCCTTACGCAATGTAACACTAAGGAACGGCCACAAATTAGCGTTTCCTAAATGCCGGCTTAGTAAGAAAAGTCGTTCCTTCATAGGAATGTCTATTCTAATATTCAATAAAGTCCCGGCTGCGGTTCAGTCTCTGCCTTTACAAAGGTTTAAAAAAACCATCAAACAAACATTATGTCGAAAAGCTTATTATAATATTCAGGAGTATTTGGATGATATAAAGGCATGGGACTGAATTAAACTCTGACAGGCTATCACTATGCTTCTGTATTAATTATACTAAAAATTGTAAGCAGGTGGCATATGGGGTGATTCTTGGCATACACGATTGGCTGTCTCGTGTCTGACTTAATCATGTCATGGTCATACTGTGCATTTTTCTGTAAAAATTAATTTGAATTTTAAAAGAGTACCGAGAGTTTTTTCCTCCGGCTTTTTTCTCTCTCGGCCTACACTAGGGCATAGGATAAGAATATTGTAAATTCTTCCTAAAGCCGATGACCATATAGATAGTCTATCGTGACTTAGAGCTTAGCTTAGTGGTAGGTAATTATTGTAAATTTATCTTAAGGCAAGTTAGACACCTGTGTAGGATTAGCTATTCATTCAATAATCAATAGCTAATCCTTTGCCTTATATAGATCAGTTAGTAGTTTAAGTAGTTTTTAGTTAGGTACCTAGACTTTCGTTAAGCGTGTCTAATCACCTCATAGCGAAATAAATTATTTGACTTTGACTTTGACTTTGACTTACCCCCTTAGGGGATGAATTTTCAAAAATCCTTTCTTAGTGCTCCCCTACGTTATAAAAGGAACTCCTGTGCAAAATTTCAAGTTTTTAACCCTTATAGTTTAGGCCTTGCGTTGATATATTATGATGATATGCGTTTTATTTTAAGTCTGCGTTTAGGGTGTAAGCACACGCGTGTACATCAAGTATGTTTAGAAGGTGCGTTTCCTAAGATGAGATGGAAGCGGGTTTTTCATTTGACGATTTAAATAGCGGAATATTAAGTGCTTCGCGTCGCAGATCTGCATCTGTAGAAACAGACCCTTAAAAATAGATAAAGACATTATGCATGTGCACCCAACCCACAAATTCATGACAGTCGTGAATTATCAATTGTATTATAACGTAACCTTAGAGCAAATTTTCAAGCCTTTGTTAGGTGGAAACTATTTGGTTTAAATTATCACCATAGCTCCGTAGCATATTTATCGGATGGATGGAGTCACAACGAAGGTCAGTCCTCCAAAACAGTTGGATGTTATAATTAATTATTATCGCCTTCACAAAAAGAGGTTCTTGCAACGTGTTACAAAAGAAGCCTATCATCAGAAAAGTGAAAACAGGAATTCTCGAGCATCCAACGCGCCACAATGACAACAAAAAAGTTTATTGCGCTAAGTTTATTTTCTGATTGGGTGCGTTTTAGTTAAATGCGGGAGAATGCTATGTTTCTCCTGGGCTCACAAGAGTACCCTTGGTCTGGTACACCGGGGCTATTTGCCTGATCCTATTGTTACGCCACTCGTGGAAGCCTTCTAAAGTAGGTAGTCCTACTAGTCTTAGTGGTCTCACGGATAATTATATTTTCCTTAGTACTGCTTGAATCATGAAGCACCGGCTCTGCTTGCAAGAAAACAGCGCTGTTGTTTATGGAAACAACTCAGCTTTAATGCTGTTGGATGGCCAACAGCATTAAAGCTGAGTCGTGGCCTTTTTCTGATGCGGGCTGCAGCATCATTATTGTAGTTGAGGGAATCTTTGGTGTTCTTTTAAGTCATGATTTGTTAGTTAGATTGAATGTAAGTATATTTTGTATTTGGTTTGTTGATTAATTTGTGCTGTAGACATTTTCAGTAATAAATCCATTCATTCATTCGTTCATAAAATGTTGTTACTTAGTGTTATGTATTTTTACTGTATGTCATAAAAGTAGAACAACGCATGAATAGCGCCATAAACGTTGCAACGTTCAAAAACAATAAAATACCTTTACCTCGTTACGGCAAGAACAACCCCTAAAGCTTTACTGATTTCATGCCGAAATTCTCGCGCAGTTGGCTCCCAATGGGTATCAGGGGTTTTCTTCACGTGTTTCGCTCTGTGAATATAAATAGGCGAGTATTTCGTATACATGGTCTGACGTAGATAATGGATAATTCATCGATTGCAGGTCGGTCTAATGAGACCTATTTACATATGTGTTACCATCAGAGGAGCGCATTCCAGGATAGCTAGCCAACCCCTTTGGGTTGCTCGTGCCCAATAGTGAGAGGTCTATACCTCCCACTATTGGGCACGAGTCTCTCACAGACATCTAGCGGGAGGTCTAGAGCATACTCCACAACACTGCCAAAATACGTATTGGTGACCAAATCAGTGACGAATTTTCTCAAGCCATCCGAAGGTCATTGACAAGGCTTAACGATTTCTTTTCCACTATTGAAATCAACCGGGACCGACGGCATAACGTGCCCTCCGAAGCACGGTAGCGCCCATGACATTTTGTCGACCGCGCTCTTCGTTACTTAGCTAGATCGATCATATAGGATCGTTCTCGTATTTTTTTTACATATTTTGCTACGAGATCGAATCAGGAATTATGAAATTCGTAGACGAACAAAGCTCACAGACATAGTTCGCAGAGTTAGTAAGTTGAAGTGGCAATGAGCAGGCTACGTCGTTCGAAGGACTGACAACCGGTGGGGGAGAAAAGTCTTCGAATGGAGACCACGATTCGGAAAAAGGAGCACAGGTCGCTCTTCGACAAGGTGGACAGAGACGGCGGGAAACCGCTGGTTTCAGAAGACATAGGACCGTTGCAGAAGACATAGGACCGCTCGGAGTGGTGTCGTTTAGGAGAGGCCTAGTCCAGCAGTGGACAGACAGAGGAAAGACACATAACATTGAGTAGGTAAAGTTGGATGTGCTAGGCGTAAGTTTTGTCATATTAGCATTGAAAAAAAAAAGATTTATTTAAATGATTGATAACATTCCATCCAGCTAGATCTAACCCTCCACGTCAGGCAAACGCGGCATTTAACCGGTGTACTCAGGCGGGTCTCACTCACCCCAAGATAAATCTAACCCTCCTAAAGTTGTTGCGCCATAAACTGCGGGTCGATTGGACCCACGCTGGTATCTAGATTGCTTTTATCGAATATTGCCTATTGGGGGTTTATTTATTTATATTTTTCGTTATATTTACACCGCCCTGAACAGGTAGCGGAAGGAAGCGAAATTTATTTGCTGGCAAAACGATAAATCGTGGTTTTCGGCGAATAAAGTCAGGAGTCAGAGGCCTTGCTCGAGCTCGGGGGCATTACGATTCGTTTTGTTTAGTATTTTTTTCTCGTTAACAGAATGCTTGTTCTATTATTGTATGTGCTACTGATTAGTGGAGGTTTGTATCGTAAATTACTTTCGTTAGCAATCTATAAGAGACTTTTTATTGTATCTTTCTAAGTGTTACGATTGTAATATCTCACCATTATGACTAAACACACACCACCCACTCAAGGGTTTGGTACTATTGTGTTTTTGGTACCAAAGAGCGCACTTGTTTTGCCTAGTCCGTGAATCGCTTATTTTTATCATGAAGAGATTTAAGGATTTTGTATATTTAGAAACAGCGCCGTCCATTCTCAAGTGAAAAGATGATAGACATGTTTCGATTGTGGTATTCAGTGTTCGCAGACATTTTTTGACATTAGAATCTGCTGGAATCCGTGTAAATCACGCATTGACGTGAAAATAAGCAAAAGGTGCACTTTATTGTGCTCTTTAAAAGCATATATATAACACTGTTAACTACGCTTTTTAATAAATATCAATACTTCAAGACAATTGACGATCAATTGCATCAGGCGTTACGTTGCGGAGATACTAAATATTTAACTAAAGCATCGGAAACATAAAGTATCTCGAACATACCTGGAAAAAAGAACATGAAAAAATATTATTACTAAAAACCAATCCACGCGGAAAACGTGGAAAACCACTGGAATGATTAAAATCGAGTACCTATCGCGCGGAACCAAACGAAACGTTAATCAAGGAGGAAGCGAATATTAATTAAAACTCTCCGGCAACTCGATGCTAACTCGATAATATCGTGATTACTCCGGGGGCATTGCTTGGCATCGTTCACACTGATCTTTGTAAACAGCTGCTTACGATGTATCTATATGATTGTCTAGTTACGCACGGATTATTATAGCGGATTTTAATAATACTCACATAACTAAAGCCTTGTTTAAACTCAACTACTCTTTTTCTATTGATAAATGTATGAGATTCCGCAAATTACTTTGGCGGATTTATAATGAAGGTAAGAGGTAGCGTAGACAGACTGAGTTTTACCTGAGAAGTCTGGGTTCCGTTTCAAATATATAGAACAATTCTAATTATTTCAATAAAAGGGAAGAGTGAGATAATAAGGAAGATGGGAGTAGCCGAGAAACGGTTTCTGCCTAGGACCATAGTTCCCATAGTCTGATATCAGTAGAACGAGCTACTTTCAGTTGCTGAAATAATATTTAAAAAAAATGTATTAAGTAAGTTACCTGTAAATGTATACTATATGTTAGTCAAATTTAAAATTTTTATGTCAAGTTTTATGTTAACGCCATGTACAAAGCCATCGGCGATTCCGAGATTATTTTTGAAGATGACCGGCCACACTGAATGCTATAGGAAATAATTGATCCCCCCAATCATTGAAAAACTCGCCTTTTTTTCATTTCCAACCAACCGTGACGTCTATGGAAGCATGAGGAATATAAATGAGCTACACAACTTCGGATCGGGAGACAATCGAAAACCAACTTAACCTCTCCCATCTACAGTTCTTTTTCAATTGTCTATCATGAGGACATTTGGAAGAAAGTCATCATCGTTAAAAGCTAATCGTGTATAGGACCTCATTATGCAAAACGTGCTATCCCCATTAGGGAAGCGGAGTTGGTAGATTACACATTAAACCAGATTACCTGTCGGCTAGAACTATAAAATAACAGACAATTGTTAGACAAGGGGTTGAATTTTGTCGAAAAAATCCTTAACAAAATGTAGGTTTTATCTTTCAGTTTTTCCCTTCTTCTGTCTAAGGATTAAACTGAATTAACTAGTTTTATTATAGATGTATTTGTTATTGTTGTCGTATTGTTGTTATAGTAATTTTTATTATCTAGATAACAGCTAACTATTATAATAAGCTCTGAGATCGTCTTGGAAAGTATAGATACTCTTATGTTGTGGCAGCATCCCTAAAATATGATATTTGGATATTTTCCAATTTTTTTTAAGAAACCAAATTAAGAAACAAAAATTATTCATACATTTTGATGTCTAACTGCCTGGTAGATCTAGTTTCCGATGTCGTGACTGCCTGCTAGAATTCCTAAATAAGTTCGAATACAGGGTCGGACAGAGTAATTTATAATTTTTTTAACAGAGAAATGCTGGCTCCAATTCGGAGTTTCCTACTCTCCATTCGGAGTTCAGATATCTACTCGGTGAAGAAATTCTCTCACCACAACCCGTAACCTAAACATAAGTGATGAAACGTATTACAATCCTCTGCTTACCATTTTGGGGAAATGGAGATGCGATATTATTATGTAGTATTTTTATAATGCCAGGGTTCACCGGCCCGTTAATACTTTATGAAATTTCGCCAAGCTCCTGGTTTATTCAAGGTACGCAGAGCAAACAGCTGTCTATCTATCTCTTTCACGAGACAAGTCCATTATTTTGGTGATGGATGGAGTACAAACAATCAGGGACTTTCAATTACGTTTAATTTTGCCTCGAATTGTGTCGTTCAATGTTGTTCAGTGAATTATCTGTTCGTGAACTGTTACAAAGGATGTTGAAGTGTAATAAATGGTATATTTAACGACTGGCTGTTGAGCAGAAATTTGCTGGACTCCATAATTTTTTAAAGCTTTTATTTAACTTCACTCGTAATGTATGTATGTATGTATGCTGTCCTGGAATATTGCAATCAATATTTCACCCACTTCCACTGAAGCCATCAAGCTGAAATTTGGCACACATATTTGGTTCCGATGACAATGCACGAAAATAAAAAAAAAGATATAAAAAGATTAAAAAAAAAAATTTACGGTATAATTTTAAAAGCTTTTATTTAACTTCACTCGTATGTATGTATGTCCTGGAATCTTGCAATCAATATTTCACCCAATTCCACTGAAGCTATCGAGCTGAAATTTGGCACACATATTAGGTTCCGATGACAATGCAATAATATGGTACTGTCGAACTGATCTGATGATGGAGCCGGAAGATATTAACTGGAACTTCATGATGGAATATCGTATCATAGTCGTGTTTGCACTTGTGGTAAAGTCTTGTAATGAACTTTGACCACGATTAGGTTTCAAGGTCAAGTTATAAAAGCTTTTTAAAAAAAAAATTTTTTTACAGTATAATTTAATGATACATGTAGGCCTACATATTATTAAGTCGTTAATAAAATATCAGATTTCAAAAACAAAATAATACAGTAATACATAATAGAATAGAATAAAAGATAGATAATAAAACAATATGATCGCTCTGTAACCAGGTTATTGATGCAAATTAAATAATAAAATAAATAAATAAATATCTTGGACATTCTCACACACGGCCATCTGACCCCAAAGTAGGCGAGAGCCTGTAATATGGGTGTCAGACACTGATATACATACATAGATATTTCCAGAAGCAGAACAAATACAAGTTTTCATCACACGAATATTTATTTTGTCCTGAGAGGGATTTGAACCCACGACCCCTGGCGCAACAGACAGGGTCACTACGTCACTACCGATTGCGACCGGGTCCGTCAATTATTATAAGGAAATCAAAAATAAATGCAAAAAGTAATTTAGCACGTCTCATTAAGCGTAACTTATTATCAAGAGAAAAATATTAATGAATAAGATCTTAGAAGAGGAATATATTATATGCCTATTCATTATTCAAGATTTTTTAATATCTTTAAAAGATCTGGAATATTCGACCTAACGACGAACAATTAGATTTGATAAACTCTGATCTTGTTTCGTGATAAACCTCATATAATTACCGCGTAGATATAAATCCAAAATAGCGTAGGTAACCTCAATGTCAATATTTCTTTTTTTCTCGTATTTCTCCTCGAGGGCAATAGAACAAGAAAACAAAGGACTCGCCGACGTAATCATTTCGAAAGCAAACCAAATAACCAAGCTACGAGTAGGTACAAGTAAAAAAATAACAAGGAAACGTGAAACAATAATAAGTTCAAAGTTGCCAATGTCCAACTTTGGCTTCAATTGTTATTGGGAACAATCTGAACGCGAGTAACAATTATTGTTTCGGGAAGTGGCTGGACAATCGGAGCGAATATTTATGACTGAAAATAATTTACATTCCCTGAATACTTTGCCTTTAGCTACTGTGTTATTCGACAGCTTAGCTACGAATCTATATATGTATAAAAGGAGAAGCTGACTGACTGATTGACTGCCTGACTGACTGACTGACTTATCAACGCAGGGCCTAAACTATAAGGGTTAGAAACTTTAAATTTTGCACAGGGGTTCCATATATAACGTAGGGGAGCACTAAGAAAGGATTTTTGAAAATTCACCCTCTAAGGGGGTAAAATGGGGGTGCAAAGTTAGTATGAAACTTTGCCGTTTTTGAAGTCAAGTGGGCAACCCGAAAATTCTATGCGAGCGAAGCTGCGGGCGTCCACTAGTTTAGAAATATTATGGTAACTCGAATTCGACGGAAAAGCTTAATATTGAACACATTCTAGGATCATTTCGATGTTAAAACGAGCGAAATTACTACTATACATTGATAAAAAAGTATTCTTATAAAATTGGACGTCATTGGTCGATAAAAAATTGTTGATCCAATCGCTAGTAATCCTTGCGATATAAAATTGTCTGGGCCGCTAATAAATCCGCTTAGCCTTTTTCCCTACAAGGATTTTCCACGGAAATGTCAGGAATAAAAATAATGTAAGCAATTTATTGACGTTATCTTCATCATTTTTAACATTAAAAAAAAGATGTAATTTCAACTCGTGTATGGTATTCGAACAATATGATAATCACATAATTGTGATAGTTTATTACGGCTTTAAAATAGGTAAACAACATTTAATTGTAGTGTGTATGTTTGTCCTCGCAATTCTTTGAAACTAATAATTCTATTGTCACTATTATTCAATTATCCACCTATCAATTAAAAAGTATCCACAATGTAAAAATGTTGGCAGTGCAAATGCTTAAAAAAGTACAGTCGAAATGAGAACCTCTTCCATTTTCTTGACCTGAATAATGTTCGTGTGATCGAATATATACAGTAAACCTTACAAGTTTACCTACATCTAAATTTGCAGTCTGCCTAACCTATCCTATCGGGACATTGACATCTCAAAAACCGTAATTTTACAGAAAACGATTTTTGAACTTTTAAATGAGCATAACTCTTAAATTGTTGTCAAGATAGCTTTACTATGTATGAAGTGATTAAAGTATAACTAATACTGAAATGAAATATCAAAAAGCGATTCAGAATATCAGTAAAACAAAAAAATCGTATAATTCGAGATGTCACACTGTCGTCGCAAGTGGACGATGTGTTCAATTGGATTGTACTAGATGTAATAACGAACAATGCATGATCTCTTATTTTTATAATATTTCTTCTTGTTCTGGGTCCCAGTTTAACTGGCTGCGTACACCAGTAATTCTTTGATTCCCCACGACAGACATTTCACTTTGATCCGCAGGTAATCTCCGCAAACCAAATTTTGCTGTCATTTCCTAATAAATCGTCTTATCCGATTTCCAGAAAGATCTACCTCGATAACAAGAAATTCCTTACCTACCTACTAACACTCGTTTAAATAAATCAAAATAAGCGATGCCTGAAATTCAGTCTGAAAATCTGAGGGGCTGAGTTGAAATTTAAGGGCAAATGACATTCATTGTTCACCTTCCCGGTACAGCAGGCGACATGTACTCTAAATTTAAAATCGCACAACTTTTATAAAAGTCATTGGTGCGCGCGCCGCTTGAATTTAAACCCACACCCCCTCGAATGAGAGGCGAGTTCGAGTGCCACTGGGCTGTCGCCATTTTGTAGGTGTGTATTTTTTCAAATTAATATGTGTCCCATCCCTATGCTAAATCAATTCGCTAGAAGGGAATAAGCGGATTTATTAGGAAGCGGGGAAAATTTTATATCGCCAAGATTGGAACGAATTGGATAAAATGAATATTTTCCAGTCTCATCCCTTTGATAGTATTACTAGTAACTAGGTTTTGGGTGCGATTATAGAGAAACTTACTTCCACCAATCCGCAATGGAACAGCGTGGTGGAGTATGCTCTAGACCTCCCGCAGCAGTGTCTGTGGGGGAGACCCGTGCCCAGCAGTGGGACGTCTATGGGTCGCAGCGACACATTAATTGACATAACCGCTCTTTCAGCCCTAGCTTGCTTGTGCAACTCACAATTGCGATAATTTATCAAGACCAAAGCATAAAAGCCTCAAATCGCTTTATGAGGCAGCATGATTCGCGTGTTCCGCTGCACACACTTAATGAGTAGCCGAGAAGCATCCATCACGACTGACTCGGCCGCGTCAGCGTCACGAGGTCTGAGTTCCCTTGCTTTTTTGAAATATTTTTTCTTCTGTCGTTGGTTTCGAACAGCCGATCCTATTTTGCAGTTGATTCTGTTTGATCTTTTGTGATAAGAGATTGTGGCTTCCAGCCCAATGTTTTGCGTCGATTCAATGTGATCAAAAGAGTTTGTGGATCGGTGACCGCTAGTGGCAAAATTTCATGGGCGTTACCGTGCTTCGGAGGGCACGTAAAGCCGTCGGTACCGGTTGTTTTCAATGGTGGAAACAGTCGTTAAGCCTTGTCTAAGAACATCGGGTGGCTTAAGAATATTCGACACTGGGTTGGCGACTAACCCCTCCAATAAACTAACCAATCCCCATCGGAGCAGCGTGGTCAGTATGCTCTAGACGTTGCGGCAGCTGTGTTTGTGGGGGAGACCCGTGCCCAGCAGTGGACGTCTATGGGTTGCAGCGATAAGAGATCTTAGCGCGGTATTAAGATCCGTAGACTGGTGGGTATTTCGGCGTCTCACTCGATAGTTTTGTTTTGAGTTCGGGGTTCAGAATCTAGATTACCTACTTGGACCATAATAAATGAAATTGTGAGTGATAGGTTCGACGAAAATTGGTCTGATTATCGCACAAAAAAGTCTAATGTGTGAGAGAAGGTTGTTGATCAGGTGTAGTGGTCACATGCGTGACTGCTAAGCTAAAGGTCCTGGGTTTGTTTCCCGGGTCGGGCACAGTAATATTGGATATTCCTAAGCTGAAAATCCCGGTGGTAGCGTGGGGTTTGGATTTGTGTATGACAATAGGCTCACCACCTAGGATATAAACATAACTGGTGAAAAGGGTCGAACCTCTGCCTACCTTTTCGGAGAAAAACAAGCGTGAAGTTATGTTATGTGTTAATGTGAGAAAATAAAAGCAATATTAATGCTCATAATTTTACATAAGTTATGTTCCGTAAATCATGAAACAGTAACACTTGCTAAGAATTACGTAGGTACAGTTTTCAATGTACTTTCAGTGCAAATACCTCACATGAGTGTGAAATATGCAGTTGATTATATTTGTGAAGGCAACGGCGTAATAACTTCCTGTGCGGATGCTTTGCCGCGACGAGAGGTCACTTGCCGCTTTCATGTGTTTGTAATTGTATCTAGGGTTGACACTTTCGAGCTATAGAAAATTATTAATTAAAAAAAACTATGATAGTTGTCAAAAAATTCAGCATAAACCTTACCAGAAGGTCTATTTAAAATCAAACATTTAATAAATAATAAAATACTTATTATTATTTTCGTTGAAAATATTAAATCAGTGTTCGATCATGAGAACAAAACATTGAAAGCAAAATCAGTTTGTTTACGCTTTCAACCGTTAACTATAGCCGTTGAAATTTAAATTTAAAATTGAAGTGTCTTTTTTCGATTTGGGTCACTTTTGTATGGTACAGTAATTTAGGCCTTTTGTAGAACGAGGTTCGCGGTCGAAGCGTCGGACAAAATTAACACTACCTACTGTTCGTTACATAATTAAATGCTAACTTTTTAATGAGTTGCTTTTTTTTTACATTTTTATTGTAACGACATTTTGCGTATTCGTAGAAACGTGTGACTATTATGTAGACACGCTATTGTTAGGCAAAAGTAGGTTTTTCGCAAAGTAATAGCATGCTAAAATATGTACTCTAAAATTATTAAATGAAACTGAATTTGAATCAGAGTTTTATAGATCATAATGCTGTTGGTTCATGATGATGATTGATAAATTAAATCTTCGTGAGGTAGTTAACTATATTGTTACATCGTCTCCACGAACGTTTAATTCAATTATTATTATATTTGATACCTTCATATAATATATTTTTAATGTACGCTAACTAGAAGGATCGCATAGGTAAAATGAATAAGAAAGTAATAGCATCAGATTTCAACAGTAGGTATATTGTTGCAATGTAACTAACTTGCAAAATTAAATGCTTAAATGAATAATTAAATGACAACATACAGAATAATAGTCCCATTACATATTGATAAGTAATTGAGAGCTTATTCAGCTGTTTTCTTACTGTCATAATTTTGAAATGCCAAGCGTTCACTGATTGGAGCTTTTAAAAGCCTTGATTCTGAAACAAAGCCCACCACTCGCAGCGTGACACGCGATGTTTTAACGCCATTCGCGGCGTTATCAGTTACAGTTCATTAACGTCTTTAGGGTTGCCATTTTTTTTGTTCATGACCACTTATTCGTAGTAGTTTATAAGTACCATGTGCAATTGAGTTGACTTTGCGGTAAGACTGTATTATGGTATGAATTATTTTTAAAATACACCTGTCAGATTTATTCATACTTCGATCTCCGTATATTACAAAAACTTAACATTTATCAATAATCTGTAACACACTGTAATATCTTCCCATTTAATAAGAACATCACTTCATGTAATCACTACATGAGGGGGGCATTAAGTCCGCCCTTTGTAAAATCTTTTTAAAAATAAATAAATACTTAAAAAAATATCTTCATGACATCCCTGTAGGTAGGTACTGTAAAATATAGCAAAGAGCGCCACATTTATCATTACGCCCTGCATCGCTAAATACGAAGGCCGTCACATCCATCATTACGCATTCACCCCTGCACTGGTTTACGAGGAGCATTACTAAAACATTTAGCGGACTGTTTGTGTGGGAATGTAGTGTTTGGCGAGCGGCCGAGCGATGCTCTTGATATGAATAGTTTTCTGCTGTTCTGTATTTGAATTGTTCCACTTAACTTCTAATTTGCTTCTCCGTTGCAAGTCCACGAACGTTGACAATGGACCAGACAAGATTAACATCGTTTCGGGTTATTGTGGTTCTTGTATCTCCGATCACCTAATATATCCTACAAGGGGTAAGGAGGTACCTACTACTAAGTACTATGTATGTGCACCATAACGTACGTACGTACGCAATAGTGGTCATTTCAATTAAGAATATAGACACTCATAAAATTATTTTTTAACGTTATCAAGGTATCGCTAAAATCATAGACTTAATCCAAACCAATGTTTAAAGCACTACATTGTACTATACTTATTAACCTGTGGTTCAAAGTGACATGTGACAAATAACATGCAATCGTATCCCTGTAACCAAATAATATGTATAAAGTGTGTGTTAAATGTATCGTAATAATTAACGTAATTAATGTATTTCTAATGCATAATTGCATATCATTTATAAATTTTAGCTTTGTTATAAACTAACACAGTGTCAATTTTCGTAAAAAGCTGTTTGGTTTTTGCTTCCCGTTAATCTGACTGCGTACAAGGCGCTTCGACGGAAACTATAATCCTTAGGGTAGGCTGTAGGTATGAACAGACTCCAATTAAGCCATCCGACTAATGCGCTAACAACATCCCGTGGTCTGGAGCCGGGAGGCTCGAATTATTAATTAATGGCTGGCAGATAGGCGGCGCTGCGGTCGCTCGTTGTAGCAATAGCGAGTCGTAACAATGTCGTGAGGAAATTGAAAGAAAAACAAATCAAAGCTTGCAAAGTTGATATACCTATTTAAATTCAAATTAAACGACGACAGTGGGTGGAATGAAACAACGGTAGGTATTACACTGGTATATATAATATGTTCTTACTTGGGCAGAGTAACCCCTTACTCGTATAGTTTACACAATGATCCGCCTGCTCGAAACGCGCTTATATTGGGAAAATCTGAGTCAATACAAAGTCTCATCAAAAATTACTTCCACCAATCCGCATTGGAGCAGCGTGGTGGAGTATGCTCTAGACCTCCCGCAGAAGTGTTTGTGGGGGAGACCCGTGCCCAGCAGTGGGACGTCTATGGGTCGCAGCGAGTAGGTAGATAACGCCCGCTATTTGGCAGTGCTGCCAACACTTGGTAACATACAATTAACAATTTTCTATCTAATGATAATATTTGCTAGCGGAGATAAAGCCTCTGTGCTCTGAGGCAATAACCTGAGATAGTAAAGGTCTCATTCCTTTGAGGAGATAACTGAATGACAGAAATTCGGTTATTCTGTCACGTAATATACGGTACAAGACCATAAAGCCACTACATGAAAAAAGCAAAATGCATATAATCTTTCCAAAATTTCCTCGATTGATATTCGGTTAGTCCACGGCCCCTAATCCACACTGCCGTTTATCTATTTTGTTTTTTCCATACTGAGAAAATTGTATAGACTTTTACGAATACAATGCCGGTTAATAAATGGATAATTTCACTCTTTCTACAAGCGAGCCTGTGGCCGAAGGTGGCAAGGCCCGGTTCCCGAACCGAAGTTTGCGGGTTCTAACCTCGTCAGGCGGACTTTGGTCGTAGTAGTAGTTTTACGTTTTTTTTCCATCATTTCCAAATATAACATTTATAATTTTACCTTCTGCCTGATTATTAAAAAAAAGAGGTTGAAAAAAATTAGGATTGATAGTTTTTTATTTTATTAACTGTTGGTCTGTCTGTCTGTGGATCTGAACCTATGTGCTGCTGTCAAAAACTACCGTACTAATTAGAAAGAAATAGATTTTTTTTTATTTATTTAAATTAATTATAAATATAGGTACCTATTATCTGAATTGGTTTAGTAAAAAGTTATTTGCTAATATTTATAATGCTTTTTCCATTGGAATGTAGTTTGTCATTTATCCTTTTCCAATACACATTGGAGCAGCGTTGTGGAGTAAGCTGTTTGTGGGGGAGATCCGTGCCCAACAGTGCTTCCAGCACCACCCAGTTTGACAAGACTCAAACACGGATTGATTCATCCAGTTAGCTGAGAGAGTAGCTAGTAATTTAGAAGGTAATTGTTAAAGTATTTTACCTAGTAATTTAGCCCTAAGTTTTTTGCGAGCTGAATTAGCTAGTCGACCCTCTTAACGACAGCCAGACGTGTGTTCCTTAATTCGATTTCCAACTTATAACAGAAACACTTGGATTACACAATTTAAATAACCAAGGACGGACCAAATATTACCGACGCAATGTGATCTACGTGAGCTGATTAAAAAAAGTAATTTATTTTAAATTTTATCTGTTAAAATATTTACCAGATGGACGGGTCCCTGATTTAATTAATACATAAGCCGGCTTCTGGTGGGCTGTAACACAGACAGATATATTTAAGATTTATAATATATTTATACCCGTACCTACAAAGTGAAAGAAATTAGGAGGAATAATACGTTCGTAGTTACATGTAAATTGCAATAACTTATTGTATAATACAATATGTTTGCTGGCTAGTTACTAAGTAATTATGAGTATAGTGTTAAGAATTTAGATAGCTCATTTATTTTATACATTTTAAATTTTTAGTAGTATAAATTAGTGCAATCTAATTGTTTGCCGATGACCTGAGAAGACAGCGGGAAACCGTTGGATTCAGAGGGCGCAGGATCGGGAGGAGTGGCGACGATTGAGGGAGGCCTATGTCCAGCAGTGGATCCCAAAGGGCTGATGGATGGATGATGATGGAATTGTTTGAATTGAAAGAATTGGAATTCGGGCTTCCAACCGCTGTGGCTTAGCAGATGAGCATAATGCTGAGTGGCCTGCCCATTTTGAAGCAAAAGGATGTTGCATTAGTTTGTTTCTTACTTACATTCTTACTTACATACGAGTATACTTATAAATATATAAGTAGCTACAAAATAATGTAATCGATTCAGCACGAGGGGATCCGAGCAAAAAAGCTCTCAGCGTAAACATCGAAGAAATAACCGATCATTAGAAAAACGATACCGCGCCAAGTTCGGCAATAACCGCAGCCGGTGCCCGCGGCCACGGGCCACGCCAACTTGCCCAATTTGTAAACTCACTCGGGTTGCGTGCCGACTGCGGAATGCGGCATTCTTTGAAATTGACAAATTCGTCAAGCTATTGACCGTTATGCTTGTGTTTCGGCCTCATCATTAAAAAAAATAAGTTGATAATTATTTATTTATTTACTAGTGGACGCCCGCAGCTTCGCTCGCGTAGAATTAGATCCATTAACGACGTCTGCCCGCGTTCAGGTTGCCCACTTGACTTCAAAAACGGCAAATTTTCATACTAACTTTGCACCCCCGTTTTACTCCCTTAGGGGGTGAATTTTCAAAAATCCTTTCTTAATGCTCCCCTACGTTATAAAAAGAACCCCTGTGCAAAATTTCAAGTTTCTAACCCTTATAGTTTAAGCCCTGCGTTGATATGTCAGTCAGTCAGTCAGTCAGTCAGTTAGCTTCTCCTTTTAAATAAATTGATTTACTAATAAGAGCGGATGCTGCCAACTTTCTTCAAAGCTTTCTTCAGAAGCTCGGAAAATGATGTTAACCCACTTTCAAACTAATATTTTTTTAAATAGATTTTAGCCAAACAAACAAGCGGACGGGATATTCTTATAATTAAATTATTCTAGCAAGCGTAAGTTAAATCATTTTCAAAAAGGGTTACGTACGGAAAAATGTGTTTTGAAAACACTGTTTTTCCCATAAGGGGTAGGCTTCGGTGTGTTACATCCACTTTTCACCAGTTATTTTTAGGTTAGATTTTTGTAATTGGACATTACACAGAGTGAATGAGTACGGCGGGCGTCCGCAACATTTACAAAATAAACCACGATCGACAGCAAACTTTAGCAATAACTTCTTCGTCCCCAAGTAAGCCGCTGGAAAATTAATGGCCCTGGGATTTGATTAGCCAAATAAACGACACACAGATGAAACGCTGCTGACACGATCACGGGCATGCGGAAAGGGAGGAAAAACTAAAAAGTTCGGAGTCAATACCATTAACAGTATAGGCCTATTCAGATGTACGCGACATTCGCAAATATATCAAATACTAGGGGACGTCCGCAGTTTCGCTCGCGTGGATTTAGACTGCGGTAGGTTCGTTTATAGTTGCTACATATTTTAATTAAGGCGCCTAGTGGTGCAAAATGACCTTGAGAATCGGTGCACACATTCTCACAAACGACAACAGCGCCTCTAACGGAAAACCTCAGAACTACCTTACAGAGCATACAATGACATGTCATGAGGTACTGTATTAATCGCCTGTATAACCCGCGCAGATAGAGAATAGATCTGAAAATGGCACTTAAAATACAAGCACAACACACAACACAAGCAAGGGTACTTAAAACACTGGATTGTAAAATTTGCCTTTATTAATTGTGACATTTCAGAATCAGATTATAAAAATAAAGAACAATAGGATGGGAATGGTATCAAAGGTTTTATAAACCGCTTGGTCCAGCAGTGTCCTGGTCATCTGTACCCATTACTGGTTCAATTCCCTCCATGAATTGGTTAATATCTTCCATGGACTGGTCACTTTCACAGTCCTGGTCTTCAGAGTCGTCACTTTCATCTTCGGTGTTGCTGTTCAATTACATCACAAAATGTCAACGTTCGTAACAAAAACTTAACGAAAATAAATAACAATCAAATGTAACGCAAACAAAAACAACAATATCAACGAAAACAACAATTACTCGGAGTGCGTCAAGTAGCTTAGAAAGCGAATCCCGACTGATTATTTGTTTGCAGCTCGTACTTCACTGTGTGAGTATAGACAGCGATAGAGAGTGAGCGAGAACGCATGCGAGAGGACGCCATTTTCAAATCTATTCTCTATCTGCGCGGCTTATACGGGGAAGTGTTTCAGTAGATGGCGTTTATTTTAAGTAATAATTGACCTAACAAAAAATTTATAGGAAGGTACGACAACGTAATGAAATTAGATTTATGCAATTTTTTTAGTTACTTAAAATAATAACAAAAAGAAAGTCATAAAAAAATAAAGAAAAAATTGAAAAAGAAAGGAAGTGTAACTGGAATTTGAACCCGAGTCTCTAGAGCGAGATTCTTACTCACTGCTAATGTCTATAATTTCCCCGTTATTGATATTATCTTTGGATTCTCTTTTCCTGTAATAAATACATATTATGACATATATAAATATTATTAGCTTTTTATTTCATTTGCATAAAATAATAACAAAAAAAAAGTCATAAAAAATAAAGAAAAATTGAAAAAGATAGGAAGTGTAACTGGGATTTGAACCCGAGTCTCTAGAGCGAGATTCTTACTCGCCGCAAACTCCAATTACGCCATTTACAGCTATACGATTAGGGTTGAAAAACTGTGTACGTATCTATCTTTTTGTACTCTGCAGGATTGCAGAGAACAATGAAAATTAATAAATGTTTGACAAAATTTAAATCTTTACGTCATTCATGTGTGTGACGTTTGCTTTATATGAACACTTTTGATTTATTTCCCATGTTTATTTACAAAATAGGAGTCCGTTTACGCCCTTCTAACTTAAAAAAATACTTATAACGTTAAATTATTTATATAAATTAACCTAATGTAATAACCAATCAATAAAAGTAATGAAATAACGTTGGAATCTTGCAGAAATTTTGCGGCAGAAAGCGCGACACGCCCGTCTAGCAAGAGGCCTCAGCCGCGACTGTCGGTACACGGCGTTTACACACACATGCTCGCGAGTTATGTTCGAAAACACTGCGCAAATGAAAACAAGGGTTTTTTGGAAATTCTACAAAATGGATTTAAAAAGTGGTATAACTGATATATTGTATTTATTGTGATGAAAAATATATGTTAAATTGAAAAAAAAAACACGTATTTTAGAAGGGATTTGATTGTTTAGAAGATTATTTTAGAGGTATCTTCGTGATTTTTTTCTATCGAGTCAACATTAATGTATTATGTTTTGAAGACCGTAACAATCTAACATATATCCCCAAGAATACCATATTTTTTTTTTATTTGATTCTCTGCAATGGTTCGTGTGATATCTTGTTTATAAAACTCGCGTTTAGCCTCTGTAGTCCTCTTAAGGACATCAACTCTACCCAGTGAGTACACGGCAGAAATGGCGAAATGGAATAGGTACCGCGGCGGGCGGTGGTACTGATCCGGATGAACTCTAAATAGGTTCTACCATTTAGACGAACTGTAAATCTCTCCAGGGTTGCCGAAACAATTAAGTAATTTAAACAAAATATAAACGCCGCCACAAATTGTTTTAAAAGGCAGAGTCAAATTAAAGAGACAATCGCGACCACATAAATTACGTTAAATCTAAAAGTCCTGGAAAAGACGAGGGGAGTCATTTATCATTGTCTCATTGGTACTACGCAGTAAGTGCTGCTGATGTGTTATTAAGATAAAATTATTTGAAACACCCACAGACAAGGAAACAGTAGGATAGCAGCGCCTGAAAGGCGCGATTCTGGTTTCTGTGGATAGATTAAGAACCTTTAAGAGTTTATGTACAGGATAACATAATCATAGCATAACAGCACGCCTGCATATCTCCAAAAGGGTTGGCAGAGGTATTTGACTGACGTTTTCACAATTTTCAGGTTTAAAAATCATCACATACTAAAACGTTTTAAACGCCAAATGATACAGCTTTATTATAAATCTAATTGTCTCATTTGAATACAGATTGAATTATTATTACCTAGAAATTGTCGATCTAAATTTACATAGATATATAATAATATCAACCTGATTTTGATTTCAATGTAGTTCCCAATACAGCAAGTATGGTGTAAAAATAGTGGAAAAATAACTTTCATATCGCCTCTTTAAAAGTAGGTAGGTACTTTAGTTGTTAAACTAACCAAAAAGTTTCCGATCCAAATAAAACTGTTAATTATATTATTTGAGCAGCGAACTTTTAGTTCAGATTGTTTTTAGAAGCTTTTGAACACTTGAACATGTTTTGATAATTCGTAGAATGTTAGTGGTATTATTTTAGTACAAACCTGAAGGGCTCGATGAAATTCATAATGAAAATTAATATACTGAAGAGGCTGCCTCAGTGGTACAGTGGTCGCAAACGCGACTGCTGAGCTAGCGGTAGATGGTTCGAGCCCCGGTTTGGGCAAAGTTTTATTGGGTTTTTCTCACTTGAAACTTTTGGTAGGTAACCAAACCTGCCTACGTCGGTCGCGATCGGTATATGTATGAAATTTGCTTCTTCAGACAGTTTGCGTACTTCAGACGTTATACCGTGGTTCCTGGTTTTATTCAATAGGCATGATGACAGATTTTGAAATTGCCTTGTGGAATGTAGGTACACATCCAGTATTTCCAAAAAAAAACTTTATTTCAGCAATAAATTGAGTTTTAACGCTAATTATTGCAGTTTTTCCTATCTACTTTAAATTTAGCGCGAAAACGCTCATAGGTCATGGCGTCCGCATCGACGTCACGTTAGATGTTACAAGAGAAGATGCCGCGGTATTTATATGAGAAGCCCAAGCGGCAGGTGAATTTTTACTTAACCATGACGTCATCCGCTCCGATTGGCGTTTCCAGGCGTTTCAGTCAACGTGGCCGATTGCTGTATTTTATACTTTTATTTTAATGAAAATCTTATTAATCTCAATGTTTTTATTGAAACTTGACCGTTTTTTAAGAATTATTGTTATACTTGTTCCGCTTAAACCATTTATTCTTTTAATACTGTCATCATGCCTATTGCATACGAAGACATTCGGGTAGCTCTTAAGCATTTCTTACTAGATTGGCGACTTACTTCGCCATCAAAACATCATACGCCTAGTTAGCGGCTTCTTAAGCATTAGATTATGCTAATTTTATAACTATTGATGTCCACAAAGGAATAATACAATTAACCTGATACAATTAACTTCAATAGGCCTTTCTGATACAAGTGATCACTGTGAGTTTGTACTGACAAACTCCTCATAATATATTAATTGCTAATTAACTGTCATTAGCAATTAATATATTATGAGGACTACAACAGCAGATACTGTTAATGACAAATCCTTTTAGCAACAGTAATAGTCCGGTTATTAATATTACTGTTAGTTAGAGAATCGACACAAGTCGTCCAAAGATAAGATAAGACCTTTAGTGACTAGAAAAGTATGCGTGTTGCCTTTAGAATAGTGTAACAGGAGGCTATATAGAGGGATTCATCCATCCATCAGCCTTTTAGGATTCATTGCTAATCTAATCAATCGCTACTCTTCATAATCCTGCACCTGAATCCAGCGGTTCCTCGCTGTCTTCTTCAGGTCGTCAGTCCATCTCTTTGGAGAGCGGCCAATACTCTGTTATTTGAATCGTTCATGAATTCGAGGACTTTTCTTACCCATCTGTTATTCTAAAAGAGATGCAAGAAAACGGGTCCCTTTTATTAACCTTATTATTATACATAAAGAACAGAGTAAACAATAAATACAATATCGCATCGATAACTTAACTAGTTCCGGGACGATTTCACAAGACAGAGGTACAATCTACCCTCGTTAGTTAGACGTACAGTCGCGAGCACACAGGTAAAGTATACGTAGCTCAAAAGAAATGCAGAATTCCTGGGTCATAATAGTTATGTTTATAGCTCATTAATAGAGTAACTGTAGTAAGATTCGACGACAATCTTCGACACACTATCGACCTTTTAACCGATTTTGTGACTGATTCAACAGAACACTTATTTAATTGACAAATTACTCACAAAAATCGAAATAACATTGTGTAAATGTCGACTTTTACACATTAAATTTCTTATAACTAAATACCGCGAAATACTAAAATCAACCCAAAAGTCAATCAAAAGGTGACCACTAAAATCAACCCAAAAGTCAATCAAAAGGTGACCACCTCGTGTCACAAGCCCCAACGCAGTTGTTAAAACCGATCTAAACTTGATAATTGATTCTACTATGCCAAGCGTCGGTGTCCAATAAAAATTTAGAACAGGGTAAAACAAATTTCTTATTTGCGGAACAAACCGTAACGTGCCATTTAAATTTTTGATTGGATTTGATATTTTCATCCAGTTTTGTTGAAATCCCTTTTGTGATTCGTAACTTACACGCGCTGGAAAAGGATTAAGGGATAAAGCTTTAAAAGACAGCGTACCAATCTGGTCCGGTGCAGGTTGACAGATTCGCAATTAGAAAAGTAACCAAATCTTTCAACAACTAAGCTAAGATAAGATGCAAGATAGATATTAACAAATTTAACTGATTTTTCTAAAAAACTTACCTGCACTAAATTCAATGGGATTGCAAGCTTACTTTTTAATTCTAAAATTAATAGTAAGCCACTAAGATGATCGCATCTGAAACTTTCTAACATGTACACATAATCATCATCAGCCTTTAGTGATCCACTGCTGGACATAGGCCTCTCCTAAATGACGCAACTCCGACCGGTCCTGTGCCTTCTGAATCCAGCGCTTTCCCGCTGCCTTCTTCAGGCCCACTAATTGCCTTGTCTAATTGAAATAAATTAAAACAGGAACTCAATGGACTCAAAAACATTTATCACGAGGCAGTAAAACGATGCAAACACTCTTCAAAAAAAAAACGAACGTCGAGCAGCACAAAACAACCGACAACCATATCGAAACAAAAATTGCTCAGCATAATAATAGGTATTTAGGTATGTTTGTGTACCGTATACCATTTCTGTCTACCATCTCATCAGACCCATATCCTACTTGATTCTGACGAATGGTCCGAATAAGATGAATAATTCAAAATTCAATTCAAGTTTGTTGTACGCACCATGTTATCTATGGGCCGATGGGTCCCTGAGAGGCCAGAACAAACATTGTCAATTAACGGCCAAATTTGTAGGTGTTCGTGTACGTAATTAACGGTGTATACCCATTTGGGGCAATGCCTGTAAGGTGACGTGTGGACAATCTTCGGAGTTGGGCGAGAGGTCTCGGGTTCAGATTCAAGTTAATAATGTCTTTAAAAAGCTACTTGAACGTGTAGGTATATACTTAGTGATACATTTTTCTAACAATTATAAAACATCGTCCTAAGGTAAAGGTATACATTACTGAGATTTTTTTAAACAGACCACTCAACCAATTATTATAACATCACGCCTGTATGTAATAAGTGGAGAGCTTATGGCGATGGCTTGAAAATTTACGACACTTGGTCGGTAGATTGGCCGCATTGCAGCAGCGTGGTGGGTGGGTGCTCTAGACCTCACGCAGCTGTGTTGTGGGCGATCCGTGCCCGAATTGAACGTCTATGGGCGGTAGCAATGTGCTGACAGGATCGCTTTAATTTCTCAAACACATCCAATGCCAATTTTGCGTCAAGCAGTTGATCGCTTCGACGCCGAGAGAACGTTTTGCGCTAAACTTCGAACGCAAACCATTTATGAGTTCAAAATTTGGAAGCACCCGCCGCCGCGCCAATTGAGCGTGAATCTCGACGGAAGAGGAAGCAATTATTGTTTGAATTTCTCGCTGAGGGGCAAACACGTATGCATGCGGTTGCGAGCTGCAAATGTAGCTGGCAGGACTGAATAACTGGAGTTAGTGAAAGATTACTTACGAATACATGTGTGGTTTTCGGTTACACTTTTTTCGATGCGACCATCTTAGTCACCAACTGTGACTGACTTGGAACGAGACTCTTGCTAAGAATTACTAACGACAACTAATATGAGTATCACTAACAGTCCCCAGTCTTCATACCCACTAACGGACTGACAAACAAAATGCTCTAATTAACTCTCAGCTAATGGACTAACCATCCCAGTCCCTAATTGAGTCTGGTTCAAAGTAACAGTGGACAGTTGTCATGGGCGGCAGCGGATGGGTGGTGCTGCAAGCTCGTTTGCTCTTGTATCCATAAAAAAAAACTTTTTAGTACGTTGCAGTGAAATGCGCCACAACCCACAGACGTCCCACTGCTGGGCACAGGTCTCTCCCACAGACAGCTGCGGAAGATCAGAGCATACTCCACCACGCTGCTCAATATAGGATTAGTGGAGGGGCTTGTGGCCAACCCAGTGTCGAATGTTCTCAAGCCACCCAAGGACTTCGACAAGGTTTGACGACTATTTCCAACATTGAAAACAACCGGTGCAGACGGCTTAACGTGCCCTCCGAAGAACGATTTACTTACTAGGAAATTAAATATCACCTGTTGTAACAGCCACGGTAAACATCGTGAGGGAACCTGCAATTCTTTTATTATTCCTAAATTATTTCGATCGTGAAGTCTGCCAATCAGACTTGGATAACTTGGACTTATCCCACCCTACAGTGGATACAACATGCCCCTTTCACGGGGCTCTTTTGGAATGTACAACTCCTCACTGACGCAACCCAGTTGTTACAAGATAAATTGGTAGTGGTCAGTGATAGGTCATAGATGAGTGACGTCACACCATGCATCAATCAATTAGGATTAGACGTTGATGCACTAACAGAGTTATGTCGAACTCACGTTGTAGGGCTAAGTGCCTTACATGCTGCGGTGGTTCACTTATGATTTGACAGGCCAATGGGATTAGTCAGCGGATGCTTCGAGAGAAACGTAATTGGGTTTTTCTATCTTGAAAGTTTTAGTGGCTGCCTTGTTTGTCTTGGTTGTCGAAAGCGCGATTGCTAAGCTAGAGGTCGATGTTGTTTTCAATGGTGGAAACAGTCGTTAAGCCTTGTCGAAGACCTTCAGGTGGCTTGAGAACATTCGACACTGGGAAGGCCACTAAGCCCTCCACCAATCCGCATTGGGGCAGCGTAGTGGAGTATGCTCTAGACCTCCCGCAGCTCTGTCTGTGGGGGAAACCCGTGTCCAGCAGTGGGTCGTCTATGGATCGCAGCGACTACTAATAAATTATAAATGTGAAAGTTTGTATGTTTTTCGACGTTTGTTACTCAATCACGCAAAAACTACATAACGGCTTTGTATGAAACTTGGCACAGGTAGAAGATAACCAAGATTGGCACATAGAATACATTTCATCCCGAAAATATGTTCCCTTGAGATGCTTTGCACGTTTATTGGAAAGTTGTCTGCAACTCCCTCATCAGACGGCGATGACACTAATTCTTAAATTAGTTACACTTTTTCCACGAGCGAATCTGCGAGCAAAAGCTATGGAATCTTTTTCCATATTATTATGTTACTTTAAGTTGCGTTCAATATTGAAATACCTACTTATGAGTTTGATGTCTAGAATGACCGTGAATTAATCTTGAACTCAAATTCGGTAGAAACTGTCCAATGTTGGATGTTTCTAAAATGGTCCATTGGCTATGATAAGGGCCGATTGGAGGGCTCAGAAAGTGAACACATAAAGCAATCACATGTGTTCAACGGAGTTAAGAAACGTCGGGTGCGGTCGCTATGTGGAGGAGCAACCGCTGGTGGCGAAATTTCATAAGCGCTTTAGTGTTTCGGAGGGAACGTAAAGACGTCGGTCGCGGTTGTTTTCAATTGTAAATCCTAGAACTAGGTAGATCTAGGTAGCCGTGGCGATGGGAGTGACTCGTGCTACAGTGGAACTTTTATGTATTGCAGCTGAGTAATTTAGCTTAGCCTAAACAAATCTCGACTTTTTGCCTTGATATGCGAGTGGGGGTGACGGGTGCCATTGTTGGTAATTCCAAAAATATGTCGTACCTAAATAAGGCCGAAGACGTACACGGCGCAGTTCGTGGAACTAATTAAAAGTTGCCCTCGGCACACGAGCATAATAGCTTTTGTTTTCCGCGCATGAATTCATAATTCGCGGAACCATCTACTTTATTATGGAGGCCCGGGATGATCCGATGTTTGGATGCGAGACGCTTGTTTGTGTAAGTTGACGCGTGCTAAATTATGTTGTCCAGTTATCTATATAACTTATATTTGTGTAAGCTGATGACCTAAAAACAGTTAATGTGACCGAAGGGACAGCCCACAACCGTACGATGTGGCGCCGATATACTAGGAGGGCTGACCCCAAATAAATCTGGGTAAGAGAAACTGGGGAGAAACCAGGATGAAGAAGAAAATATGTATAAGCTGATGCCCACGACCGTGTATTGTCATTTTCAGAAATAGAAGCATAAAATTTGTAGGCTGTTGATAAGATATAATATATGTTTATGGCATTCAAAGTTTGTTAAAATGCATACCTTTAAGGGTGTAAAATAAACATAGGAGATAACACATTTACGGATTCATTACAAATTTGTGGAGCTGAAGTTAACGCGTTAAGAAGAATCTATTATTGTCTTATTCCACGCGAGCGATACTGCGTCCACTAGTCTATATATATAAAAGGAGAAGGTGACTGACTGACTGACTGACTGACTGACATATCAACGCAGGGCCTAAACTATAAGGGCTAGAAACTTGAAATTTTGTACAGGGATTCCTTTTATAACGTAGGTGAGCACTAAGAAAGGATTTTTGAAAATTCACCCCCTAAGGGGGTAAAACGGGGGTGCAAAGTTAGTATGAAACTGCCGTTTTTGAAGTTAAGTGGGCAACCCGAACGCGGGCAGACGTCGTTAATGGGTCTAATTCTACGCGAGCGAAGCTGCGGGCGTCCACTAGTTAAATATAAATATATTTTTCTAATACAGCTGTTGGCACGAAAATCTACCTCTAAACGAAATTCGGACGGGATAGTTGCTCATGGCGAAAAAATGTGGGCATACAATACGGCTGTTGAACCAATCAGTACTTAAAACTGACAACGCGCTCACCCTGCTCAAACTGATACCTTAATTTTGACTTCTGCGCATTCAGGTTAGAACTAAACTTCCGTGCCGCTAACTGAGCGTGCAGTAGTTCTAGAGAGAGAGAGATAATAAACAAACAATCTCATCGAGCGGTTAGCTTTACGCGTCGTTCGCGCGCCGAGCTTATTGATGCTTTATTTTAATTCTAGTGGACGCCTGCAGCTTTGCTCGCGTGGAATTAGAAAAAAATATTAGATTCTTCTTACTTTAGCTCCACAAAATTTGTAATGAATCCGTAAATGTGTTATCTCCTATGTTTATTTTACACCCTTAAGGGGATATCAGTCGACCGTCACTTTTGAAGAATAGGTTTTTACCAAAAATATTGCCGTCGCGCTGAGCCCCTTAGCGTGCGATAGAGAGAAGTGCAGTCTCGAACTGATTTTACCTACGTAAAATTAAGAAAATCGTCCTTTCGTAATCCCCTGTTTCCTCCTCGAAATCTAGACCGATTTTAATATTTCTTTCAGTTAAAATGTAGAACAGGGTCTAAGCTATGCCCGTACGTTTTGCTTTTTTGGGATATGTTAGTAATTACCAGTTTGCTTGATGTTTGAAAATGTATGTAAAAAAAGTAGATTTTTTTGATTTTAAATGATTTTTTTTCTCTTCTATTAATCACATTATGAAAAAAAACAAAACGTGCAGTCATGGCAGAGGTACGTATAAATCGTATGGTATTTTTTTCTCTTCTGTAACTTCTTTATCCTAGGAGGAAACAGGGGACTACGTTTGTATGGAAAAAGTGTCGACTTGTTCGCTTGTGATATCCTCTTAAGGGTAACATTTCTACAAACTTTGAATGCCATATTTATTTATATCTAATCAACAGCCTAAAATATAAATTTTATGCTTCTAGTTCTGAAAATGACAATACTTTCATACAACCTTTAATTCTCCTTTTCAACCTTTTACAACACTCTTTTCCAATAAAAAAGTATGTCCTCTGTGAGGCTCTAGCTAGACTATCTGTGTACCAAATTTCATTTAAATCGGTTCAGTAGTAGTTTTGGCGTGAAAGCGAGACAGTCGAGTTACTTTCGCATTTATAATATTAGTATGGATTTCTTGCTTTCGTGCTTTAGGCGGCTCCAGTTCATATTTCCCGTGAAGGGTCCTTTTTTTTCTTCGCATATCGCACTTAGGTGTAGTAGCGCGTAGTTACGTTTTTCAAAATTTAATACATAAGCATTACATATACATGGTATGTAAGTGGATATCGTTAACTAGTGCCGGTCTATTACATCGCCCTTTTGTGGAAAGGTCTCTTGTCTGCATAATTTACACAACGCGACCCGCCGTGTTTTACATTTGAGATACGTGACCGTTTTATTTAACGACGTATTCTTAACCCTGCCAACCCACTTACCCACTACCCCAGGCTACCCACTTAGGCGTTTATTGATTATGTGCTAAATAAGCAAACGAGCATGCAGAATAGACATTATTGTTAAAACACAATTATCACTAAGGAGATTGTACTCGTAATATCCTTTCAGTTTTATTTCTATTTTCTGTTAGTATGGAAATAAGCCTACTTTGAAAATTTACTTTAAATAAATCAAATGAGTGACTATCATAATACAGTTACTCGTTACAGTTAAAATCTTAAGATCATTGCTCTGTGTCCTTAGTTATAGAATCAGTTATCAATAGTAAGGTGCCTACTTGAAAATCACACATGTCCCCAATTAATGAATTGTCGACTATCGCATTGTAATAATCTATAACTCACTCTCCACTGTGCCACTATCAAATATCTAGTAGGTACTGTATGATACATAGAGGTGAAACGTCTGTGATCTTGTTAACTTTAGGAAAATTAGTTACTCCAGTGCACTCGTCAGTCGTCATCCATACGAGGGCATGTTCTCTCGTACATTCCTTACTCATAATAAACCGTGCACGACTTTGACAATTGCTGTACAATAATTCCTTCTATCCAGCCCGACAACCACTTTATCCTGACCTACTTCGCCTCCCAAAACTTGACTGTCTGTGGGTTATACAGGGGACAGTGTATGTTCAATAAAGGCCGAGCTAAGTCGGCCGACAAGGTAACCTCGGTTGAGGTCACGAAGTACGAAACGGAGAGGAGGTAGCCGTAATCACAATCTTAATAAATATATATATTTCTTGTGTACGTGTGTATGACAGTGAACTCCTCCTAAACAGCTGCAGGATAGATGTTGATGAAATTATTCACAATTTGGTCCACTGGAAAAAGTTTTATAAACACTATTTTAGTATTTTTATTTTTAACTGTCGTTTATTGACGTGAAGCGTCGCGTCACTTTGACATTTCTTATGGCAGAACAACGTTTGCGGGGTCAGCTAGTTTTCATATAAAACTAGTATCGCCTATTAGCGAGGCTAGAGAGAGCAGGATGGACTAACTAATTTCTCCTACTTGTCTTAATAGCAGTCCTAGTAAATAAAATAACTAATGATGGACGTTGGTAGCAACAGTCATATTCGCTACTCGCTAGGCCAGAGACCAGGTTGGTCGAAGACACAGTCGTATGCGACTCCTCTCCTATCCATACTTCGTGGTTGAGGTATTATCAAGGAACGCTGAGTCATACCCTACTTGTCTAAGCTATTACTCTTTGACAAGTGAAAGGAATTTGCATTCCACGATGCCATTGCAGTTAATAGATAATTTTTCATCTCGTTTCACGCCCCGCTGGCGCTGTCGGAGGCAGATACTTTGTGTTTTATTACCGGCCAGTGTCACTGTTCCAGGTCATTTGCGTTGGAGAAAGCTGGAAATAATAATGTCACTAAGGGATATAGCAAGATGTTACACTCCTCTAACGTTAGGCTATAAGCTGGGACTAAAACGGAGTAGGTAATGTAAATGAAAAAAGTTTTAGAACTACAAAAACTGCAAAATGATATCTGAATGATTCTATTTATGCGCTCTCTCGTAATAATATCGGACGATAAAAACGCAGGGCTGTGTGCAAGGAATCGGGACGCATTATCGAAATAACGCATCCGATATTATCGACCTATATTATCGTGCCTGTGTCCCCACACAAAACCCCCCCCCCCCACCTTAAAAATTGGTTTTCCACTTAAATAACTAGCATGAATAACGCCGCCATAAATGACAAAAGGCGCGAAGACACTCGGTCTCCTCTCAAGTGTTCACTCGCGATCCGTTTTATGTCTAAATTCACTTAGCATTGTAAGTGCTGGCCCCGCGTCCGCTGACGGCCGCATAATGCGCCCACATTTGCAGTAATGCAGTCAACCGCTGAATTTGCAGCTTGCCTTAAGCGTCACTGAATTCTGATGTGATTTCAGGCATTTTGTATAGCGTATGTATCTACTATAGGACTATTTCAAATGTTGGAGGTAGAAAATGTTTCTATGAAATCTAGTGAGAGTATGGCAAAGAAATAAATCTTCTCGCTAATATTCATCACGCGGCATTCTCAAGCTTGCATTCAGTGCGATGTTGAAGGTGCGCCTCCACCGTACTGACTGAACTTAATAATATTAAAAAAAACTGGGCAAAAAAAGACTCGGCCTAAATCAAAAGCCTAGGAATCGTTTTTGTCTGATATATCTCTGGTATAGTACGAAGGAGTATCCGACAAAAAGGTTAGCAAATATTATACAAATATACCTATAGTATCTATATTATACATATATACTAATATTATAAAGACAAAAATTTTGTTTGTAATGTTTTCACTCAAAAACTACTGGACCGATTTCAAAAATTATTTCACCATTAGAAAGCTCACTTCACTGAGTAACATAGGTTACATTATATAACTAGGCGTAAACGAAACTATTGTTATGTCCAGCGAGCGAAGCGTCCACTAGAAAAGCCATTGTGAGCGTGCCGCGTGGATTTGAACCCTGACCCCTCGAGTGAGAGGCGAGTTCCGATAGCCACTGGTCTGTGTACGCGGTCTGCGGTGTTCCGCATGCTGAATACAAAACATGTAAATGGTTGATTCAGTAGACGAGCTCTGCAGCACGCCACATTCACGCCGATAACCTCATTCCTAAAGCACCCTTTCACAAACTCCCTTTGAGTGCAACAACGTGTGTGCAGTAATTGCACGTTCCCTTCTTCTCCCGCACCGCGCTCACAACTGTTGAAAGAGAACGGTTTAATTATAATAATTGCTACAGTATGTACACGAATTTCGGCCGATTTGTGGATTTTCCATTAATTTATTAGCTTTTATCTCTGTTGCCGCTTAATATCGCATATTCATAATTTTCTGTTCAGCTCACTGGCTAGTTGGCAGCGCAGATCGAATGCATTATTGAGATATCTAATAACGGGTGGGTACGGTAACGAGACGACTAAATGAAACACGGGTATCTCGCGTAAACAGTAGTTTATTACTGGCGGTTAAAAGGTCATTACGCCGCTGACCGAAGCGGCGCGTGCGCTGCACAGTACATACATATCACTCCTCCCTTCCTAATTTTTGACACCTGGTGACAATTTTACATTGACTTTAAATTCTGTAATTTACACTTTTTCTGGGTCTTAAGGCCCGTCGAGGCGGGGTCGGCTCAGCGGGCGCGGCAGCGGGTGACTGATTTTGGAGCGCCGCGTCCGACTGCGCCGTCCGCTCCTCGACCGACTCTTGCCCGCTCTCTGGTTCCTCCCGCGACCGCCTCCCTTCGCTCTCAGCCCGGTCCGCGGCCCCCGCGACCACCGACGCGTCCCCCGCGACCACCGACGCCGCCCCCGGCGACACCGTCTCTGCGCTTCCTTCTTCCGTTACATCAACCCGCGCCGGCGACAGAGTCGGCGTCGCCTGCGGCGGCAGCGCCGGCGACAATCCCGGGGCTGTCGCGTGAGGAACCCGTTTACATAATTCGTCCTCAGCATTCTCAATATCCTTGTCTAAATTTGTATACTTAAATATTTGGTCAACGTGACGTTTACATGTTAGATTATGTTCGTAAACAAATATTTCAAACATGCGATTTCCTACTACATCTTGAATATAACCTAAAACCCAATATTGCTTTCTTGCTGTAAACCATTTTAACCAAACCTTGTCACCTATATTAAATGTTCTAGGATTTTTACCAGTCGGTACCCCAATTTTAGTCTGACCACCTGGTCCGGCTTGAGGTAGAATGAGATCTAATCTCGATCTCAAATTACGGCCTATCATAAGTTTGGCTGGTGAAACTCCTGTAGAACAGTGTGGTGTATTACGATATTCAAAAAGAAACCCTAGTAACTTCTCACTGAAATTACCTGAAGGCTTGCTATCATTAAGAATGCATTTTATCATTTTTTTACATGTTCTTACTGAGTTCTCCGCCTGGCCGTTACTCTCCGGATGATAAATCGGCGACGTAACGTATCGAACACCGTTCATACTACAAAAGGTGTTAAATTCTGTCGAATTAATTTTAACATCGTTGTCAGATACAATTACATTTGGTATACCGAATCTCGAGAATAACTCCTTAAGTTTAGATATAAGTGCCCGAGTAGAGGTACCGCTATGCATATGCAAACATTCCAACCATTTGCTGAACGCATCGATAACAACCAAATAAATTTTATTATCAATTTGCATGTAGTCAATGTGTATCCTATGCCAGGCGGCGGGCGCGCGCGGCCAGGGCGAGGGCGCGCGCGGGGGCGCGGGGCGCGCGGCCACGCACGCGGCGCAAGCGCTGACCCACCGCTCGATGTCGCCATCTATCCGCGGCCACCACAGTTTACTTCGCGCGATCGATTTTGTTTTGACGATACCGAGATGCCCAGTGTGCAACTCCTGTAACATTTGACTTCTATAAACGGTGGGAATGACTATTCGATGACCGCGAAAAAGGCATCCGTCATCTAGTTCCAAGTCCGTTTTACAATAAAAGTAGGGTCGAATGGAAGGACAATTAATTTTCCGCGGCCACCCATAGTTCATATACTTAATGACCGTTTGCAAAACCTTATCCTCCTTTGTGGCTTTTCTCAATAAATCAAACGTTACAGGTGCTACACTGGCATCCAAAAATTTTAAAAATGATATATCGTCCTCCCCGCAGTTGTTAGATTCGGGTGCGGGCGCGCGAGAAAAATAATCTGCAACGACGTTATTAGAGCTACTTATATACTGAACTTCATAATTATACGCCGACAGTATAATAGCATACCGCTGTAACCGTGATGCTGCCATAACCGATATGCCTACTTTTTTTCCAAATATAGACAATAAGGGTCTGTGGTCTGTTTTCAAGATAAACGGATCCTGCCGCCCATATAAATATTGGTGGAAACGTTTCACACCAAATATAATTGCCGTGGCCTCCTTTTGTATTTGGCTGTAGTTTCGTTCGCTGGCCGTGAGCGAGCGCGATGCAAACGCTAGAGGGCGCTCGAGTCCCGTGCGCGCGTCCCGCTGCGCCAGCACGGCCCCCAGCCCGGCGGGCGACGCGTCCACCGCCAGCACGAGCTGCGCGCGCGGGTCGAAGTGCGCCAGCACGCGCTCCGAACACAGCTCAAGCTTAACCCGCTCAAACGCATCCCGATGCCGCGGTCCCCATTCCCACTCTGCACCCGAGCGTAGTAGCTCGTGTAGTGGGCTCAACAAGCTCGATGCGTTTGGAATAAAGTTACGATAGTAATTTACTATTCCTAGGAATCTTTTAACTTCTGAAAAGTTAGATGGTGGTGGAGCGTTGATAATGGCATTGACCTTCGACGGACACGTTCTCAAACCGTGCTTATCTATTACGTAGCCTAGATACGTCACACTGGATTTAAAAAAAACGCATTTTTCCTTTTGTAAACGGAGCCCGGCCTCCTTTAGCCTAGTTAAGACTTCACGCAAACGTTTAAGATGCTCCTCGTCGGTCGATCCCGTTATACAAACGTCATCGAGCCAACAGCTGACTCCGTCGATACCTACGAGGAGCGATTCCATTGCCCGCTGGCAGATTGCCGGTGCCGGGGCCAGCCCATACACCAATCGAGTATATTTTAGTAAGCCCTTTACTGTATTGATGGTAGTGAGGGGTTGCGAAGATTCAGATAGTTCAAATTGGTTGTAGGCGTTACTCAGATCCAACTTGGTGTAGTGCAGTCCACCCCCTAGCTTTGCGAATACCTCTTCTATACGTGGCATAGGGTACTTATCAACCACTAAGTCTTGATTTAATGTGATTGAATAGTCACCAGCTATTTTTATTTTCCCGTTTTCTTTTAAAACGGGCACTATGGGAGTTGCGTACTCAGAAAATTTTACCGGTACTAATATGCCTAAATTAACAAGCCTGTCAATTTCATCCTCTATTTTAGTTTTAAGTGCAAATGGTACTGGGCGTGATTTAAAATATTTTGGTTTCGAGTTTTCTTTTAATATTAATTCAATTTTAAATTTATTAAATTTGCCTAGTTCGTCATTGAACAAACATGAAAACTCATTTAACATCAGCGGTAACTCGCTCGGGGCACTGTTTAATTGTACAAAATTATTTTTAACACTAAATGTGATATCAAATACTGTCATAAAATCACGACCTAATAGAGGTGGACCTCCATCTTTTATGACATAAATATTCAAATTATGTGACCGAGTTAAATATGAAACTTTAGCAGTAAAATAACCTAAGGGCGTTATTTTATGACCATTATACAGACACATTTTGAGATTGGATTTATTTAACATGCAACTTCTAAATTGCTCATGATACAATTTATCACTTATAATACTTGTACCCGATCCCGAGTCGAGTTCCATCTTAATGCTTTTACTATTAACACAAACGTTTATCAAAATAGGGGCACAATTCACGTACCTGATATTCAGCAATTCACACTCCTCGCAATGGTTACACTCACTCTCATTATTATACCTTTTCGATTTACACATCTTTTTTAAGTGCCCTTTTAATCCACACACTTGACATCTATAATTTTTATATCTGCATTTTTCGGCGTCGTGGCCCTTGAGACCGCACACTGTGCACGGGCGGGGCTGGCGGCCGGGGCCGCGGCCCGCGCCGGCGGCTCCGTCCGCGTCGGCAGCGGCCCTGCCCGCGCCGGCAGCCGTCCTTCCCGCGCCGGCGGCCCTGCCCGCGCTCACGCGGAACACCGGCTCCTCCTTGACGTGCACGCCGGCGGGCGCCGCGGTGAGGGCGCGCGCCTTCCGCGCACGCTCCGACTGCTGGGCCAGCTCGAGGGCCTTGGAGAACGTCAGCGTGACGGCCTCCTGCTCGAAGAGTCGGTCGCGCTCGGGCCCGACGCTCAGTCCCAGCACAAATTTATCCGTCAGGAGCATGTCCAGGGCGGTCCCGAACTCGCAGTGCACCGCCAGTCCTCGCACTCGCGCCGCCCAGCCTTCGATGCTCTCGCCGACCTCGCGTGTCGCCTCGTAGAATTTCGCCCTATCGGCGAATGTGCACCTCTTCGGTGTGAAGTGGTCATCTAAGCTCTTCACCAATCCATCGAAATCGACTGTCTCGACTTCCTTGGGATGCACTAAATTTTTAACTAGGCGATAACTTTCGTCTGATAGATGAGTTAATAGAAGCGCGGCTTTTGTTTCTACTGACACTTTATTAAGTTTAATAAATTGTAGCAGCTTGCTTTTGAATATCTCCCACTCTTGTACATTGTAATCAAAGACATTCAAATGCCCAATGTAATTAGTCATGATATTACAAGAATTTGCCCGTCCTGTCGCCAGTGAGATATCTAATAACGGGTGGGTACGGTAACGAGACGACTAAATGAAACACGGGTATCTCGCGTAAACAGTAGTTTATTACTGGCGGTTAAAAGGTCATTACGCCGCTGACCGAAGCGGCGCGTGCGCTGCACAGTACATACATATCAATTATGCATGCCATTTATTCTGTTTTTTATTGTAGTTGAATTACATTTAAATAAATAGAAAATTAAGGTCCTATTAAATAATATGCTGCTTAATTTTTCGAAAGGGATTTTTGTGTGCCATCGGTCGTGGGTTCGAATCCCACTTAGGACAAAACATTCGTGTGTCTGGATGTTCATAATAATATTATCTATTTAAGTATGTATTTAAAAATATCTATGCATGTATGTCAGTCTCAGACACCTCGCGCCTTTGCATTGCATATTATAACAAATATAGTTTCTATAAAACGCAGTTCGCAAGTTTGTTCTCTTATCTTAACGACTGGAATCAGTTTCTAAGCCATTTCACCAAGATACTCCAAGATCAACTGTACCACCTTAAGAAATTGTTAACAATATCCATTCCATGCCATTATTTTAATAAGTTCGTGTTTTATCTCTGTTCAATATCAAGGGTTTTCGGTGTTTTTTCAGCGATTTCGGCGCTTGTCATCTATTAGACGTCAATAACTGATATTGGTAGCGATCTATCGTAATGGATCGACATAGTTAATCGCGTTGCTTATGGCAGTACAGTGTATACTTAATATCTAACGCTGAATCTGTGAAATCAGACTGAACGTTCATGCAACCATTTACTAAGCTGTCTTGTCAATCGCCACGAATCCAATTGATGTGAATGAACCCCATGGTACTGCATTCTATTCTACCACCTCCACGGGCCATTCTATGTCCCACAGTTGGGCTTGGGTCGCCTCACGGGGAAGATAAGCCGTAATCCACTACGCTTTCGGATTAGCAGACTTCACATGCCCTCGAGAACATAATTGAGAACTCTCAGGTGAGAAAGTTTTCTCACGATGACTTCCTACATCTTTACAGTATTGCATTATTCGTTAAATCGCACATAATTTTGAAAAGACAATGGTACTACTACCAACTCGGACTGAGTTAGAGGTGAATTCTTAGGCACTGTCCACCATAATGTACTTATCTATATATATAAAAGGAGAAGGTGACTTACTGACTGACTGACTGACTGACTGACTGACTGACATATCAACGCAGGGCCTTAATTATAAGGGTTAGAAACTTGAAAAACAGGGGTTCCTTTTATAACGTAGGGGAGCACTAAGAAAGGATTTTTAAAATTCACCCCCTAAGGGGGTAAAACGGGGGTGCAAAGTTAGTATGAAACTTTGCCGTTTTTGAAGTTAGTGAATGTCTAATTCCACGCGAGCGAAGCTGCGGGCGTCCACTAGTTTGTTATAAATAGTTAACACTTGTTCATAGTGACTGAGCAAATCACCTTTTCATCGGCATTACTAAAAAAACAAACAATTTCAACAAAGCAGTTATTTATGTAAAAAAATGTTCTTGGTAAAATATATTAAATCATGTTAATTAAGATTAATAAAATTGTAAAATTATTACTCGTATGTAGTCAGCAACGTGATCAGTCATTAATTATTCAATTAACTAACTTAATTATACCCGTATGAAGCTAACTCAGTGTTTCAGTAGGTACCAGATAAATGGGTTATTTTCGTATACAGATCTAGCCATATCCGGGCCCGACCGTTCTCAAATCCGAAATTTGTTCCACAATAACGCGCCATCAACCTTTATGCAACACTTCCCGTCCCTGAATAAATTAGCGAAAAGAACCCCGCGTGTCCCACACCCGACTGTTGGCGAAGGATGAGCCACGGGAATATGTATGTTGAAAGGGGGCCGAGTTTGTGACGTAATGAATCACAGAACAGAATACTTATGTACAAATGTTTTAGGCTAGTGTTTTGAATAATAAGTAAGTCCAATTGTACTAATAGCTGACATCACCGCAACCCTTTTTTTGTCCCACTGTTGGACACGGCTCTCCTCTCGGAACGGGAGGGGTAAGACCTTAGTAGGTACACCTCGTTGGTCAAGTGCGGATTGGACTTAACATGTCTTCGAGAACATTATGGAGAAATCAGGCATGCATGTTTCCTCACGATGTATCTTTAACCTTTGCAGCTGGTAACATTTAATTTCTTAAATTTCACACAAATTAGAAAAGTCAATGGTGCGTTCCACTTACATTTGGAGCCGGATGTGAGAAGCGTTTGAGAAGCGAGTTCGATAGGCACTGGACTGTAACATTTGCCGATGATAATAATAACTGGTATAGAAGAGTTCAAAACTTTGCTAGGATTATTTATGATAAACGATTTTTTTAAAAACGTGAAATTTTTTTTTTTATTAAAGTGAGTGTTTTAATTTGAATTTTAAAAAATAAAAATACTGGGTAGGTTGGTAAACAAATATTAGATTATTTTGGAGTGGATACGAGGTAGTAAAAAGTTGTAAAATCAATAAAGGTAGTTATATTTATCCTTAGTATCCTTGTAAATAATCGATTACCAATTCCAAGTGGCCGAATGTATTGATTATTCCTATTACCCCTTTTTTAGCGTAGGCTAAATAAAATAAGTCTCTGGATGATGGATTATGATGATGCAACATATTATTACTCTATGATGTAACACCTTTTTCCGAACTTGGCTGTCCCACTGCCGAATCTCACGCAAATTTGTAAGTAGTCGGATCCGATAACCCCACGGAAGACGCGCGATCCGATACCATCCTCTTCGTGAATATTAAGCAGCGCACAGGTTGCCTCGGATGGTACGTATCAGAAGCAATTCGCCTCGGCTTCTTTTATTGGAAGCCGTGATCCAGGTCAGTGTGTATGGGACTTTATTGCGCTAGTTTCCTGCGATTTCCTTTGATCGGATTCATTTTATTGGTGTAATATTTATTGAGTAAAATGGGACTAGCATTTAAATAAACTGTACATTGAGATGCAAGTGGATGCAATTGTTATATCGATGTGTTAATCATTATATATATCATAATGATTTAATAGTCCCACTACACAGCTGAGTGCATACTGACTGATATCACAATATACCTTCAAAATAATATACTGTAAAGTAAGATAAATTTGAGATTTCCAGCAAAGGTTTGTTATTGCAATTAATAGAATACGTGTTACTTCGTTGTTTTGTATTTTGTAAAGATAAAGAAAAATATGTGTGCCAAATTTCAGCTCGATAGCTTTATTGGAAGTGAGTGAAATATTGATTGCATGATTCCAGGACATACATACATACATACATACGAGTGAAGTTAAATAAAAGCTTTTAAAAAATAACGTACCAAAAATATTGCACTACGTATATTTCAATATTTTTCATACAGATGCACTTCATCTTCATATAAACAAACAAGCTACTTCGAATTCCACGTTCCGCCCTTCGGCCATAACTTCATGAGGGTTATATTATAATACTGATAACATCTTCGGCCTCCGACAATCGCACTGCAACGACCTGCCCGAGTGACTGACGTAATCAGATGTTGTCAGCTGCTAATCTAACCATCCATCCATCTGCAAATTGAATGTACAAGCCGTCATGTATACACGACGGGACTATTAAGGCGAATGTCTATAACGCCGGTATGTTTGAGAGCATAACTCACGCAATTATGCTGATTCTCGATATCATGCGGTGTTGAGAACCTACTGATACTGTTATAACTTAATATGTGATACTTCGGTGAACTAGCTTAGCAACAATATGGACAGTTGGCGGCAGTATCTTGTTTCTGGGGGTTTATAAAAAGTACGTTTAGTAATTTTGGCTATCATAAAATAGGAAATAGCCGTTGGCACCGCGCTTGGCCATTGCGAGTTGGTCACCGCTGTAGATGTAGATAACCTTTGTGACCACCACCCACCATTGCTTCTAAAGTGGCCCAGCATCACACAAGGATAATTCTGAAAATACCACTAATATAAAACTATATTAAACCAAGTGCTATAGGCGAAGTCGCGGGATGCTAATGTATCCTTGTCTTCTTCGACTCTACAGCGCGTGAAAGCTTTTGATACGTCACTGAGCCGCGGCACCTGGTAAGTGTTAGTGTTATGAATCGTTCCACTGAGTCTATTAGTTGCGCTCAGGCGGACTGGAAATGACCACATTATGTCTGTCATATTATCTATACATGTAATAAAACTCTAACGGGGTCGTGCACTGAAAATTTCATTTGGAATATACTTTATCAGGGGTAATCTTTCGTGTAAAAATTGCTTGTAAAGCTACTGAACAGAACTATCTCCTCGTCCTAGAAACGACTATTTTAATCCTAAACTTTA
The DNA here is from genome assembly GCA_944567765.1 of Carterocephalus palaemon. Lineage (NCBI taxonomy): Eukaryota > Metazoa > Arthropoda > Insecta > Lepidoptera > Hesperiidae > Carterocephalus > Carterocephalus palaemon. Next base: position 767,167 of record OX155641.1, read on the forward strand.
GTAAATCTGTGACAGAATTGCTAAGGGTCTGTCCTTGTTTGCTGTTGTACATCCATAAATATATATTGAGAGCTTCCGTTGCCAAGCCGTTTTTGATGTCAAAGTCAAAGTCAAAGTCAAATAATTTATTTCGCCATGAGGTGATTATACACGCTTAACGAAAGTCTAGAACAAACAAACTACTTAAACAGAAGAGATATAATGCTATTCTAAACTGATTAATATAAAGTTAAGGATGAGCTATTGATCCTTGAATGAATAGCTAATCCTACACAGGTGCTTAAGGCTAATTTACAATAATTACCTACCACTAAGCTAAGCTCTAAGTCACGATAGACTATCTATCTGGTCATCGGCTTTAGGAAGAATTTACAATATTCTTATCCTATGCCCTAGTGTAGGCCGAGAGAGAAAAAAGCCGGAGGAAAAAACTCTCGGTACTCTTTTAAAATTCAAGTTAATTTGTACAGAAAATGTACAGTATGACCATGACATGTTCAGGACAGACACGAGACAGCCCATCGTGTATGCCAATAATCACCCCATGTGCCACCTGCTTACAATATTTAGTATAATTAATACAAAAGCATAGTGATAGCCTGTCAGAGTTTAATTCAGTCCCATGCCTTCTTATCATCCAAATACTCCTGAATATTATAATAAGCTTTTTGACATAATGTTTGTTTTTGATGGTTTTTTTAAACCTGTGTAAAGGCAGAGACTGAACCGCAGCCAGAACTTTATTGAATATTAGAATAGACATTCCTATGAAGGAACGACTCTTCTTATTAAGCCGGCATTTAGGATACGCTAATTTGTGGCCGTTCCTTAGTGTTACATTGCGTAAGGCATTTAGGTCACTACGACTTACAAACTGATGCCTATTTTTACGATGTTATCATATGCTTGAAAACTTGTGATTTGAAACTAACCCCTCCACCAATCAGCACTGAAGCACTGTGGTTTAGACGGTGTAGTGCGCTCTAGACCTTCTTACTTGTCACCTGTATTCCACAATTCTATAAGGTACTACGGTACGGGCCCCATGTGATTTTATATTAAGAGTCTGTATTAAATCACAGCGAGAGTCGTAGTAGAGACAATCATCCTTAGAGGTCCTCTTCTAAATTCCATAGCCTTCTCAATGCGCTTTGCATTATGAGCCATGCATTTTATGAGCTTCAGCTTACGCCAAGACGTCCAGTGAGAGAAGTAAGCCTTATGCCATTCTTGCTTAACGTAAGCAAGAATGACAGAGATTTTATTCAAATAATATAGATAATTTATTAAATGAAATTTACACAGGAAGATTAACGAACTAATAAGGACTAACAAGGCTAATCATCATGATTGAGAAAGGATAAAGATTTTGTTAAAATTTTTTTCTTTAAAGTAAGCGATATATACATATCATTATTGTGATTCCAAGTTCTCAGGAAGGTATAATTATGTTGAGAAGTTGTATTATTCTGAGTATTTTTGCCACAGAACGGAATCCTAGTAGGTAGTGAAGGTATATAAAAGTTATCAGTATTTTGATCGCTCAAAGAACTCTCGTGGTAACTTCCTAAGGAATCTATATTAATCTAAACAATACCACAAATTATATTAGTACAGGTATATAAAAAGTTATCAGTATTTTGATCGCTCAAAGAACCCTCGTGATAACTTCCTAAGGAACCTATATTAATTTAAACAAACCACAAATTCCCTATCTATTATCCGAACTAAGCCCCGCTCAAGTCTTTGTTAAACTTTTAATTCACTATAAAGGGAACTGGAGAATTACCGAATCCTTAATTAGTGGTGGGTAGAATGTTCTGAACAAAGCATTCTAAATACAGATTCTGGCAATAACTCAACACAAACGGATAAATCTCGCCATACCGGAATTTCGTGAATAGTTCCTTGAAGAGTTTATTAGAGAGGTTATACTGCGGTGAAAATCCACTGATTATAAGACTTGTAAACTTGTTTGCTAGAGGTAGAAGGTCCGGGTCAGGATAATAATAATTATGATTGGGTATTGTTTCTATAATTCCTAGAAGTAGCTCGAGGTCTAGATTTGTGTTCGGTGTATGCTCACTAGCGATTCCGCTAAGATCACTATATAAGCACCTGCAGATACATGACTGCTTTGTCATGTTATTTGATAATATGGAGCTAGGAACCTGGCTTTGATGGTCTACTATCTTTGAAAGATTTTTGAAGTAAAATTTTATGAACATTAAAAGTTAAGTAAAACCTAACATCGTAAGCTTGTCTTATATCATCATGTCTCGTTTTAACATCACGTAGGTAAGACAACTTAAGTTAAAGTAACGCAACTTATTAACTCAATATCAAAGAACATAACGGACAAATTATGTGTTACAAATGGTTTCGGGAGTCTTACTAGAAATGCAAAATTGCTAGTCTCTAAGTCTAATAGTTCTTGAGTTAGAGTAAGTCGAAAGTGAAAGTCGAAATGGTCCATGTAATGTAATGAGCCACACTCAATGATATTATATACATTACAAGAGATAGATACGCCACCAACGCACCAAACGCGTGCCGTGAATTGGTGTCAATTGTGACCAATTCAGTCAGTCGAGCTATGACCTGTCATTGTGAGCGTGCGCTCTAACTGTACACATTACAAATAGCTGTCTCTTTCACTCTTACGCTTTGTGTATTTCCTGTCGCACTTATAGCGTGTGTACAGATATATAATGTTATTAAATATGTATGTATGTGCCGCGGAACGATTATTTTTTGCGGTGCAGTGCAGTATGAACGTGACGTATCTTTCTAAAAATATCATTAGCCACTGCGTCGTCGTCGCCTGTACTTAGCGCCTTGACTGTGGTGTCGATAACTGCTGTAAAGTGATTGACACACCCCTCCGGAAAACACGCGTGATGTAATGTTGTGTTGGGTACTTACTGCCTCGGGCGTCACAGGGTCTACCATGTCTAACCCAAGGTGACTGCTAACAATCTGTAGTCTATCCATATCTTCTGATTTGACTTAGTCGGAGTCGGGACTCCGGGCCATTCATTACAAGACCGAGACGAGCACGCGTTATGAATTAGGGGTCATTTGTAACATTTGTAAGAGTACCCCAGAGGGCCATTTCTCAAAAGTCAATCCTGCCTTCTATATTGCCAGCAATAATCATCGTTCTCCTTCACTTTGTGTATTGGATTTTTGTTTATTAATCGGTTTTGTCTTGTCTGTAGCAGTGGAGGTAGATAAATATATATGTACAAAATATATGTAAAATATATTTACGTAGATAACGTAAATAAATATACATACTTATATATATACAGGGTTATTGGTAATTCGACGTATTCCCGTTAGGAGGTGATAGGGGTGACTATTTGTGATAATTTCAACCCCCATATGCATTATGCAAAAGTCAACCATTTTTGAGTTATCAAGCATTTTAGCTTTTTTCAGAATAAGTCAAAAATGCAACATCAAACATTTATTAAAAAAAAAGTATCAATTTAAATCTATTTTTTTCTTTTGATTTATAAAAACGACTAAACAATGGTTATTTATCAATATAAAAACTATAATTATCGGTCCAACTTTAAAAATGCGAGACGATTAACGAAATTACTTCAATACTTTTTGAGATTTTTGTCCACTAAAATGCCTTAAAAACAAAAAAAACTTATATCAAACTTGGCCTGCAGATTATTTTAAAAACATACCCATTTCCTTAGCTTTCCAACAAGGCATAACAACTACGAACTTATCTTAAAAAAACTGAAAAAAAAACGATCACAAAGGAAGCAGGCGGAAATTTTTATTCGAACTTAACATAAGATCGTTCTTTAAAATTTCCAAAAAATTAATTAACTACAATGTAAATAAAACAAAAAATATAAATTTAAAATTAAATTTAGAACCAGTAAAAGTTTAGTAATAATAACAATTAATATTATGAAACAATTAAGACATTTTGTAATTTAGCCTAATTAAAGTTCTTGCTCAAAGGGACTTTCCCTATTGCGTAGTCCGGAGGAGTCCGGTACTAACGTCAGTTGATTTTTATGTCTGGGGTCACATGAAATCCCTAGTTTGCGACGTCTCGCCTGTGTCATCCGCGGTAGAACTCAAAACAAAAATTAAAAACGCATCTAATGTGATTCGGAATAATTTGACTACTTCGGTAATTAAGTTGCACCTCAGAAAAAGAATGAAACTTTGCGTACGCAATAGGGGAAGTCCCTTTGAGCAAGAACTTTAATTAAGATAAATTACAAAATGTATTAATTGTTACTTATTATTAATTGTTATTATTACTGAACTTTTACTGGTTCTAAATTTAATTTTAAATTTATATTTTTTGTTTTATTTACATTGTGCATTGTTTTTAATTAATTTTTTGGAAATTTTAAAGAATGATCTTATGTTAAGTTTGAATAAAAATTTCCGCCTGCTTCCTTTGTGATCGTTTTTTTTTCAGTTTTTTTAAGATAAGTTCGTAGTTGTTATGCCTTGTTGGAAAGCTAAGGAAATGGGTATGTTTTTAAAATAATCTGCAGGCCAAGTTTGATATGTTTTTTTTTGTTTTTAAGGCATTTTAGTGGACAAAAATCTCAAAAAGTATTGAAGTAATTTCGTTAATCGTCTCGCATTTTTAAAGTTGGACCGATAATTATAGTTTTTATATTGATAAATAACCATTGCTTAGTCGTTTTTATAAATCAAAAGAAAAAAATAGATTTAAATTGATACTTTTTTTTAAATAAATGTTTGATGTTGCATTTTTGACTTATTCTGAAAAAAGCTAAAAAGCTTGATAGCTCGAAAATGGTTCACTTTTGCATAATGCATATGGGGGTTAAAATTATCATAAATAGTCACCCCTATCACCTCCTAACGGGAATACGTCGAATTACCAATAACCCTGTATATGTACGTATTGTATTTTTTTATGGATACAAGATAGCAAACGAGCTTGCAGCACCACTCATCCGCTGCCGCCCATGACAACTGTGACTGACTTTGAACACGACTCAATTAGGGACTGGGACGGTTAGTCCAATTAGTTGAGAGTTAATTAGAACATTAGTTGGTCAGTTCGTTAGTAGGTATGAGGACTGAGGACTGTTAGTGATAGTTAGTCCTGTTAGTTAGTGTTAGTAATAGTCCAGTTAGTACTTGTTAGTAGGAGTCTCGTTCTAAGTCAGTCACAAATGTGTTGCCTTGAGGACTAAGATGGTCGCCTCTAAAGAAGTGTAACCGGAAACCACACCTTTCCAACGAGACCATAATTGCTTTAAAAACAATTATTACACGGCAGAAATGGTACTAGGTACCGTGGCGGGCGATGTTACTGCCCCGGGCGAACTCTGGTCTTAATACTGGTATGAAGATCAAAGAAACTTAATCTAATAACTTTAAAAATACTTGAAAAACAATCTCGTGTCCTATAGCCTAGATTTCATCCCAATCATTCCACTTTTCAATTCAATTAAAAATCAATTAAAACTCCGCTAGCGATCAAAGTCTGGCTCCAGGCGATGGAAGGGTTGTGCGGAATTATCCGCTCTATTAGGCCGCCGAGTCTGCTTCAGTGGGCTGATAGATCAGTGAAGGGTTTATAGGTCTCAGAGGCCTCCTGTGACTTAACCCGTATTGGATAGCTGGGGGTGAAAGGCACAAAACGGTTATCTAACTTCGGTTAGCCCTTAGTTAGGTAATCAGGTTTGATTCCCCTTTGGAACTATGACTTAGACCGTAGCTATAGCTACCGTAGGGATAGCTGAGGGTGAAAGGCACAAAACGGCTATTTAACTTCGGTTAGCCCTTAGTTAGGTAATTAGGTTTGTACCCCTTTGGAAAAACCTATCAGCTGACGCCCATTACAACTTAGGCCGATTTTGAACTAGACTCAAATAAGGACTGGTAATGTGTTATGATGCTTTGGTTTGCACACAACAATGACTTATGTGTCTTCTGACCTATGTGTGATATCATACATTTAGCGTCATCTGCTGAAGAAAACACCGTGAATAAACTTGCGCCTTCATAGTGTTCTCGAAGGCATGTGATGTCTGCCAATCCGCACTTGGCCAGCGTGATGGATTAAGGCCTAATCCCTCCCATTCAGAGTGGAGACCCATGCCCAACAGTGGGACAAAGTAAGAGGGTTGGTGGGATCTTGAAGGAATATTTTTATCTATCTATCTATATTAATGTAATTCTTGCCAAATGCAGATCAAACATAAATTTTTTGTCTATAGTGTAAATAATCTTAATAATTTCTAAATACAAATATTACCTAGTATTCTTACGTGGCAGTTGCCAATGTATATCCATTCACACTCATCACATTAAAAGAAGATAATAGGATGGAGGTCTAAGAACACGTTAAACGAAGAACGTGGCCCCCTAAACACACTTAACTCAAAAGTACATTTAAATTCTATCTCTTACCATTAGGCAAAGCACCCCAAGCGAGCTGTAGTGTTCGTAAACATACGGAAGCGAATTACACAGAGTCAAGCTCATTTAATTTAGTGTATAATTTGACTGAGTACCAATTTGACGAAAACGGTAATAGCTCAATTTAGAGCCGTCACTAGAGTCGTCGGTTTCGCAAGCAAAGCACAAATGAATTTTCTAAGTTATATGCGTTTTAAGAAATTAAATGTCAATATGTAGTTGTAACTGTGAAGTAAAACATCAAGAGAATCCTGCCATCCTTTTAATTATATTTTAGATAATTTAAATTTGTGATGAATGCTATGTGTTGTATAAATCTACATGTCAGTCTTATTTTGACCTTTACAGATTAAGCGCTAGTCTACATGTTAGTCTTTCTGACCTTTACAAATTAAGCGCTTGTCTACATGTCAGTTATTTTGACCTTTGCAGATTAAGCGCTATTCTACATGTCAGTTATTTCGATGTTTACAGATTAAGCGCAAGTCTATATGTTAGTCTTTTTGACCATTACAGATTAAGCGCTAGTCTACATGTCAGTTGTTTTGACCTTTACAGATTAAGCGCTAGTCTACATGTCAGTCTTTTTGACCTTTACAGACTAAACGCTAGTCTACTTGTTAGTCTTTTTGACCTTTACTGATTAAGCGCTAGTCTACATGTCAGTTTTTTAACATTTACAGAATAAGCGCTAGTTCATGCTCGCGACTCTTATTATAGTCCCGTATGTTACTTGAGAACGCGACTCACTATGTGAGACCCCTCAGTCTAATTATGTAGTTACTGTGAGAACATCCTGATTTTTATTTTTTTTTTATTTGTGTAGCTGGGGCTTGAGCTTTACGGCTCTTAGGCACGTCGACCATAGCTGTTCGTTTGTGCCCAGCCCATTAAAGTTCGCCATCCAGTCCAATGGCCTTTAAGTAAGCTAGTACTTTTTGGATGGCGATGTCCTTAAATTCATCTGGATGCAATATATACATTCCGAGATGAACATTCCGTTTGTGCACCAGAGCACAGCAGTTGAGGAGAAGGTGCAAGGGTGTCTCCTCGTCCTCCTTGCAGAATCTGCACTCCTTGGAGAGACTGAGGCCCATGTAGGATAGGTGCTTTCTGAGTCTGCAGTGGCCTGTGAGGGCTCTGGTCAACATTCGGATGTTGTGCCTACTGAGCTTAAGCAGCTCTTCAGAGCATTTCCGTTCATACCCTTTGATCAATGCTTTGGAGTGGAGTTGTCCAGGCTCGTTAGTCCAGGTCTCCAGTGCCTCCTTTATGCATTGGGCATAGAGCTGTTGTCGGATATTGCTTCTGGATATTCCACAGAAGGGTTCCGGGCCTTGCTGGACCCCTTTGGCCCCTTCACGCGCTAGGCTATCTGCCTGCTCGTTACCTGCAATGTTGGAGTGCCCGGGAACCCATTTCAGAACCACTTTATTTCTGGCTCCGAGAATGTTCAGACGCTCTACACAATTTTTGACCAGTTTCGTGTCAATGGTGAACGAACTTAGGGCTAATAGTGCTGCTTGGCTGTCTGAGTGGATGATAATTTTCCTGTTTACGTAGTTCTTTTCGATATTTTGTTTTACGCAAAGTATAATGGCGTATACCTCTGCCTGAAAGATGGTAGCGTGTACACCCAGATGGGCATGAATTGCCACCTTTGGTCTTTCACCGTACACGCCACAGCCTACTCTTGGACCCATTTTTGATCCATCGGTGTACCAAATTATATCATTTTCCCTATAGGACATTTGGCACGTGCGCCATTCGTCTCTAGTGGGTAGTTCAATAATGAAATGCTTGGTGAAGTTCTGCTCTGGTATCATGGCATCAGATACCATAGAGAGGATTTTATCCCTTTCTATTGATTCTACAAGAGATCTGAAAGTTTGGGATAGCCAGGGTTTATTTCTGGATGCATTTAGCCTCATCATACTCGCTACCGCTCGCGTCTGCACAAATAAATGTAGTGGTGGCAGATTTAAAAGAGCATTTAAGGATGCACCAGGAGATGAAACCATGGCTCCAGTCGCGATCATACAAGCCATTCTTTGAACTGTGCCTAGCTTCTCGACCGTCGACCTTTGGTTGGTTTTTCGACTCCACACCGTGCACGCGTAGCACAGTATAGGTCTAACCACTGTTTCGTAGAGCCACATAGCTGCCTTTGGGCTAATGCCCCATCTAGCCCCAATTAGGCGACAGCAAATTCCTAGGGCTATTCTTGCCTTTTGGATTATGTGGTCCATATGTGAGTTCCACGTAAGCTTTTGGTCAATAATGACACCTAAGTACTTTACTTCATTGGAAAAGGTTATAGTTTTACCATTGATCTTAGGCAAGCAGAGCTTTTCTAAGTGCCTTTTCCTGGTAAAAGGAACTATAGTTGTTTTGTCCGGATTTACTGACAACTGGTTTTGTTTGCACCAGTTGTGGACAATGTTTAGTGCTTGCTGGAGTCTCGAGGAAACTGTATCCTGACAAAAACCCCTCACTGTGATGACCAGGTCATCGGCATAGCCCTGCACATCGAAGCGGTTTTTGCTGAGTTTCTCCAGAAGTAAGTCAACTACCAGCGACCACAGTAGGGGGGATAGAACCCCGCCTTGCGGGCATCCTCTGGTGGTCTTAATCTCACGTGTAACTTCGTGAAGGGTTACCTTGATGACCCTGGTAGAGAGCATCGCTTGGATCCACCTGATGGTCGTGTTTCCAACCTGTTTTTCCTGCAGTCCCATAGTAATTGTGGCAGTTAAGGTGTTGTCGAATGCTCCCTCTATGTCTAGAAAGGCGCATAGGGCTATTTGCTGTTCCTCAATTGTCTTTTCTATTGAGTCAACCAGTTCAGCCAAAGCTGTTTCGGTTGACCGGCCCTTCTGATAGGCAAATTGGCTGCCTTGAAGTGGGCGAGTTATGAGGGCACAGCCCCTTATGTGATGATCTAGAATCTTTTCCAATGTTTTAAGAACAAAGGAAGTGAGACTGATGGGTCTGAAGGATTTCGGCTGCGAGAAATCCCTTTTTCCTGTTTTTGGTATGTAGGCTACCCTGACCCTAGTCCACGGTTCTGGTATTTTACCCCAGGCGTAGCTCGCCCTGAAGATTTTTACCAGAATTGGAGTCAGAATCTCCGCGCCCTGTTGCAACAGGGCAGGGAAGATCCCGTCGTCACCGGCACTTTTATAAGGTTTAAAGGTGCTGATGGCCCACCTTACTCTACCGGGTCTGAAGATCTGCGCAGCAGCTTTCCAGTCCTCATTTCTAGGTCTGCCCTGAGGACCTGCTGGCAGAGGACAATCATGTCCAGGTGTGAGTGTGTACGAACCTGGGAAGTGTGTATTGGTAAGCAGCTCTAGGGTTCTTCCTCATCGTTCGTGTAGGTGCCATCTGGTTTTCGAAGGAAACCCAGATCAGTTGGCGGAGATTTGGCCATCAATTTATGCAGCCTCGCCGCCTGAGGGATACTAGACATCTCCTCGGTAAAGGCATGCCATGATGCTCTTTTGGCCCTCCTCAATTCATAGCTGTACTCCATTTGGGCTCTTTTAAAACGGGCCCAGGATTTTGGTCCCTTAGCCTTGTTGAAGAGCATACGAGATTTACTCCTTAGCTGTTGTAGCTTGAAGTTCCACCATCGGATTTTCCTACTAGAAAACATCCTGATACTAATTGTTACAAATGTTTTAAAGAATTCTATTCTATGTACCTACGACAAACAGATAAAGATGAAAATTTCTTACTATGTTTAAAAAAGAAATCATTTCATCCGATTCTAAAAATAACAAGTTGCAGCTTTCTCAAAAAAAATTGATACTTTAACTTATTGAGTTACTGTGAGAACATCCTGATACTAATTGTTACAAACATTTTAAAGAATTCTATTCTATGTACCGGTAGGACAAATAGATGAACATGCACATTTCTTATTATCTTTAAAAAAGAAATCATTTCATCCGATTCTAAAAATAAACAGTAACTAGCTTACTCAAAAATATTACTAAATCTTATTGAGAACCTACAACTGGTGAAAAGTGCGCGGTACATAGTACTGCCAACATTTTCGTAAAAATACACGCGTGATGTTGTTTTATGTGAGAGTGAACTTAAAAAATATGTTAAATTAGAAGATTACCTGTATGGTTACCGCATTTCGGATCAAAACACGCATTCTGTGAAAAATTCAGGTATCAAGTTATTTCCGTTCAAGAGATAGACTTCTGTGACGGACAGACAGCTAGTGAGCCTGTGGGTACGAAAACCCAATAGGTAACTTTAATCCTTTATTCTGGAAAGTATGGAAATGAAAAAAACATTGCTTCTAATTTCAGTGTTGAAAGTGTCCGCTTGATAACAAATCCGTAATTTTTAAAGCCTACCGGAGCCTACGTGTAATTCTAAAGGCGTATCCCATACCAACACTTAAACGTAGAATCTACATAACATTATAATAAACGTTCGAGAGGAGATAGGCAGTACTTGACGAAGGGAAAGCATGTACACAGAACCTGTCGCGTGTGCAGACGTCTTCGATAAACACACTTATAGGACATTAGAGATAGTCTCTAAGTATTTGGCTGCGCGTATTGTGACAAGCGGAGCGGTAGGCGGACATCGCAACTTTCTGATACGTTTCATAGCATGGTCTCACACTTACACTTTGCACATAAAACGCGAAATGTTATTTTTAACATAACATACATAAATAACATCACGCCTGTTATTTATGTATTTTATAAGACATATTATTATCTCTAACATCATCTCTCTAAATACATACAAAAACAAAAACCTAATGACCTAATGACCTGTATCCAATCGTATTAGTAATATGAGTAGCTCATAAGTTAGGTTATAAGTCTTTCCCAAGGTTTGCCACTGAACTCTCCGCAACCTTGCGCAGATTGTCGCACCTTGAAGTGGATAGCAGGTGGACGATAGCGTTTTACTGAGCATGCTTAATAAGTACATCAACTACAGGCAACATCTCGCAGTATCCAAGTACAGTGAAGATACGTATTAACTAGATTTAAAAGGAAATAGCGTTCTATGAGTTTGTTGAAAACGCTACTGCTTATAATAATGTCCTGCCCTTAAAACAGGAGTGGCGTTATCGCGCTTACTCGGGCTCGGTCAAGTGGTATGGGGGCCTAGTAAAACAATATGAAAATTATTTGCTGCGCTGTGAGAAAACCAGGAAATTTCGAGGGGTATTTGGTAGAATTATCATTTCATCCACACCGAATCGACTCCTCATCCACCAACCCGCATTGGAGCAGCGTGGTGGAGTATGCTCTAGACCTCCCGCAGCGGGGGAGACCCGTGCCCAGTAGTGGGACGTCTATGGGTTATAGCGAATCGACTCCTGACCTATAACCACCGTGCGCTTTCGCGAACTTTTTTACGGCGAACCCACTGGTCTCCTGTGGACCATCCGACTAAGGTTTTTCTTTCGAGCTACGACATGGAACGCTTCAAAAAGAGTGTGAAACGATGAGTGTGATGCTCCGAGTGTCGCTTGTCCATAGGCGACGGTGACCACTTACCATCAGGCCCGTATTTCTGTCTGTCCGTCTATATTGTAAAAAAAAAGAATCTGTGGATTGTCACCCGAAGCCTTATCTCAGTCGAATATAATTACTGCTGTGTCCTAAATTCGTTTTTTAAACGCAATTAGTTTGAGACCATGACTCGGAAAACGGGTACTGACCAACCTCCAACCTGGTAGACCGATAGTAACAAGTGGTTAGCGAAATATGATGGAGTGCTTCCTATGTACCCTCGTGGTCTTAAAGGCTTTTATATGGATGTTTACTTCATGGTCATACTAATAACAGGTATATGACGAGCCCATTGGTGCAATCGGTAGTGACCCTGCCAGGGGTCGTGGGTTCGAATCCCACTCAGGACAAACATTCGTGTGACGAACACTTGTGTTTGTTTTATGTCTGGATGTTAATAATATGTATTTAAAATTAGGATCTTATTACGCAGCAAAATATAAGAGAGAAAATTTTAGTTTCTCAAAAGACCTATTTAGCTGCGACCGACTTATTAATTAGTAAACGATTCTTTGAAGCTGTTCAAACCGTTTTCGTCAAAGAAACGTTAAGTTTTTACGACGAGAGAACAAAGGAATTTTCAAGTACCTATCCACTTTTGACTTTGACGTTTCTGTGGAACGGAAGAAATGTAGTTAGCGTACATAGAAGCTGAGGTGCTGTGTACGAGTGGCAATTACCGGCCTTTTATTGGAAAGGTCCGGGGTTCAAAGGGTGACTTGTTTCTTGGTAGTCCCCTATTATGTCAAAGGTATGGAGGCCAAATAATAGTTGGACAACGTGGGCTACGACTGAAAGCCAATTCAACTTTCAGACTAATACAAACTAAAACAGATACCAGTATTTACAGATACAGAGAAAACTTCACAATTCAACATCCATGACCTGAGTAGGAATATTTACCTACGAAAAAGTTGTCAGTCCCTGTCGGGACTTGAACCCAGGACCCGTGGTTCGGCAATCAGGGCAACGGGGTTGTCAAAGATTAAGGTCGTGTTAACAACCACTAGCTAGACTAATGAGGAAGACGAGTCAATGAGCTTAATTATGATTCTCGCAGTCAAACATCTAATATCCATCCCTTGCTCTAGTCCCAAGTCGTCTAAACCAATCTCAAGTTCACCCCTCGCATATTCGATTTCATATTAATCATTATCTCCTATAATATTCCCATATCAAGAATCTATTACAACGCTCCAATTAGGCTGGTATATGGATGCCACGGAAATATCTGCTTTATCGCCTTGCTAATGTTGCTTAATAGTTTCGTCTGTAGCGAGATACTTGCATTTAGAGACGAAAATCGTTTGAGGCAATGAGGTTAACAGGTATTTAGTCGTGCCTTAGTTGGGTGTTACGGGAATTAGACTAGGCGCGGGATCCTTCTAATATGCTGGGTTTATGTTATTAATATTATTGACTAAGCGGTTGAAGCTCTGTCTCTCATTCGAGAAGGTCCCGGATTCAATTAACTAGAGGCACGCTGCAATAATTTTTGAGAAATCCTGCAAGCCTATAGTGTCATCGAAGAATTGTGAAGCTTGTTAATTACAATATCATTCTTCTGATTAACTGTGTTAAAGTATGTTATAATTGTAAATACCGTTAAATTAATAAAAAAAACTTCTTTTTTTATCGTCGTGCATTGTAATCGGAACCAAATATGTGTGCCAAATTTCAGCGATAGCTTCAGTGGAAGTGGGTGAAATATTGATTGCAAGATTCCAGGACATACATACATAAATAAATAGATACATAGGAGTAAAGTTAAATAAAAGCTTTTAAATAAAATGGGCCCATTGTCGACTAAATTAAAAGAAACAAACATTCTGAAAGCTACTGCTTAATATGCATCGATCTATTGACAGTAACAGCTTAGCATAGCGCTTACTGCAGCTTAGCTCTTAAGAATACGTTAATCTCTTCGCCTCCCGAGTGCATCCGGGAGAGCGGACGTTAGTTCAGCAGAAAGTTTTCCCACTAAAATAATCCAGCGAAGCGTTTATGTAAAATAACTATCGACAATCGATTAAGGATACGCGTTTCGCTGTGGCGCAAATGGGAAAGATTAGGAAGACTACTAAGACTGTGTTTATATAAGGTTTTTATGTGAATCAACCTTAAAGGCACATCATGTTACTTTCGTTCACTGTCCTTGATGTATCTAACAAAACATAAAACATTAAATTAAGTATGAGTTAGTATCACGGAACTGAACGGTTCTGCCTATTATATTCTACTACCGTTTCTAATATTTACCCTAATTAATAACCTATTTAACGGAACATTTGGCTACTAGAGATACATATGCCATATTAAAAAATGATGTCTAGTGTCTAAATATCTATAGATAGATTATTATGCCACCTTAAGCTGCAACCCATAGACGTTCCACTGCTGGGCATGGGACTCCCCTACAGACAATTCTAGAGTACCCTCCACCGCGCTACCCCAATGCGGATTGGTGGAAGGGTAGTGGCTAGCCCAGTGTCGAATGTTCTCGAGCCACCCGAAGGTCATCGATAAGGTTTAACGACTGTTTTTACCATTGAAAACGACCGGGAATGTCGGCTTAACGTACCCTCCGAAGCACGATAGCGCCGCATGGGAAATAAAAATATTTCCCATGCGCCCATAATATTTCATGTTAACAAACTGAATCGATTTGAAATATGAGACTCTCAAAGAAACCTATTACAAATGCTTCTCTCACAACTTACGCCACGCGCTTATAAAGTATAGGACAGTAAGTAGGTCATAGGGAACTGAGAACTTTGTAAGAAATGACTTTATTCGAGCGCATCGCCCCTCTGGGACTGTGAATATTCAAATATTCACAGTCGCGACTAACGGATGGACGGAGCGATAGTTTATTCATGTTTTTATTCATTTATTCGTTGCTTCATCAAAAATACGTGTTAGATTTAGTAACAGAATGTTTTAAGTCCCAATTATATAAGTAGTGATTCTCTTACAATCGCAGTTCTCTCACTGTCTCACTCTCTCATTGTCCCTTTCAATTAGCACCAAGTAATGACTACTCATTCTGAGAGGAGACCCGAGCCCAACAGTGGGACAAAGAAAGGGTGTGATGATGATGAATGGTTATGCTAAAATGCAGTTTGGTTGAGGAATTAGTGGCCAACCCACTGTCGAATGGTCTTAAGCCACCCGAAGGTATGGAGTATGCTCTAGAGTGTAGAACTCCCGCAGCTGTATCTATGGGGAAGAACGTGCCCAGCAGTGGGACGTCTATGGATCACAGCAAAAAAAATAATTGGATATGGGGCCGTTAACTGCAATTTCATAGATAGGCACATTGTCATTATCACTAAGTGTCTTTCTTCTAGCTCTCAGGCGTTCACATTCTTTTTATGGATCTAAGATATCGAAAAAGCATTCATCATCATCCGTATCTATTATCAATGTGATAGACCCTGAACTATATTCATTAGAGCCTGATAAAAAAAACATATTTGATTTTTTTTGTTCAGTCTACCACAACGTAATAACACAAAAAAAATCATATTTGATAACAAACATAACTTAAACAACCACAAAAAAAAAACATATTTGATATTTTTTTATGGTTGTTTATCTTTGCGTTAAAATTGCGTAGTATGTACAAAAATTGTAAAAAAATTCCCAGGCACAAGCCTTTTAAGCAAGAAACAAAGACACTTAAGCAACAGCATTTTCGCATAACGGGCTATTACCCAACTATAACCATCAGCATTGCGTTAAAGTGAAGCTTGCTGGTAAAATAAAAACACCCTGTAGCATTCTTGTCTATGCTTCGGCGTAGTCTTAGTTTCGTCCTAACTTTCATTGTTCAGAACAATAAAGTGGTGTGACTGTAGAAACTATTGACTTGCTAAATTTTCATTTGTCCATTATTTTTTATTTTCTGTCCAAAATATTTTATTTTATTTATTCAACTTTATTGACACATCTAAAGAGATATGCAATGAGCGGACTTAATGCGTTATGGCATTTTCTACCAGTCAAACCCTGGTTGAGTCGGGAAAAGTGGCGGTAGGTGGAAAAAGAAAAAAAAAACTTTACAAAAAATTACAAATTGAACTCGTATTAGGGTCTTTACAGGGAGCTTTACCTTGGACAGAGGAATTATATGTACTAGGTATGTAGACTAGACTGTGTTACTAGTAATTTGCAATATAGAGCAATTCATTTACAACTTATAAATGGATTCGGAAATATAATGTTGTTCAATATGAATTTAGCGATTTTTTATTTTCAAAAAAAGGGACTGAAAGTTCTGATTTAAGCGAAAAGAAATAATAATTTTCCAGGCAAAACGATGTTGTAAAGGTCAACATACACTCAAAAAAAGGAAATTATAATCTTAGTAGTAAATATTGTCCGAAGTCCAAACTGTACGCACTCGTCTTGCCTGCAACAGCAGTTCCGTTGATCTCGCTGCGAGTTGGCAACTGAAACCAACTTAAGTTTCTTTTATTTTTGAACACCTCCCGTTATGAACGACATCTGTCGGACAAACTACAATCGTTTGGTTTAACTTTCAGTGCAGTGTCCAGCGCTCATAACTCTGCCGTGTCAGGCAACATCGGGCGCGGTCAGCATATGAATGCTCGTTATTGGTAAAATTTCGTGAGTCTTTCAGAGTGCACCTTGAGCCGTCGTTTCCAGTTATTGTCTCTCCTCCACCAATCCTCGCTGCGACCCATAGACGTCCCACTGCTGGGCACGGGTCTCCCCCACAGACACTGCTGCGGGAGGTCTAGAGCATACTCCACCATTCTGCTCCAATGCGGATTGGTGGAGGGGTTAGTGGCCAACCCAGGGTCGAATGTTCTCAAGCCACCCGAAGGCTTGACGACTGTTTCCACTATTGAAAACAACCGGGACCAACGGTTTTACGTGCCCTCCGAAGCACGGTAGCGTCCATGAAATTTTGCCACTAGCGGTCACCAATCCACAAACCGACCGCGCCCGCCGTTGCTTAACTATTTAGATCACATTGAATCGAAGCGCGCAATTGGGCCATGGGCGCCAATCCTACTTAACAATAACTCAAACCTACTTTTTAATTCACACAACATTTTACGAAGCTTCACTTCTGCGTTATAATGAATTTTATCTGCAAAGGTCAGGATTGATTGCGAAATGAAAATAAACACTGAATCAGAACTATTCTAAAACTTTGATAGAAATTGTTGTCTTTACATAAAACATTTGTGTTGAATTATTCTTCTGTTCTTTAGAAATGTATGTATACCAACAGAGCCAAATAGAACTGGCCAATCGAAGAAACATTGAAGTAGCTGTCGAACCTCTGCTAAAATAAAGCAAAATTTTGGTCATTGAAACCTCTGAATACCCATCCATCCATCCATCAGCCTTGGATCCGCTGCTGGACATAGGCCTCCCTCAATCGTCGCCACTCCTCCCGATCCTGCGCCCTCTGAATCCAACGGTTTCCCTGTCGTCTTCAGGTCGTCAGTCCACCTCGTCGGGGGGCGGCCAATATACAAAGCCTCTGAATACATTCAAATAAAATTAACTTACATTGATCTGAATTCATGTGACAGTACTGATTCCCATATATTTGGAAATGTTGTTGAATGATGAAATTATGATGAATGTTTAAAATTCGAACACAATATTGCACAGAGCAAACGAAAAGATAGAAAGACTCTACATTCTATTTCCATTTTTAATTCGTGAAGCAGAGCTCTGTTGATTTCTTGATCAGTGCGAAGTCAGAAATTATTACAATAAACAATCTGCATTACAATGCATATAAAAAAGAATGACATGAGTCGAGTCGGGGGGTTGTAGTAGTTGTA
Organism: Carterocephalus palaemon; assembly: GCA_944567765.1. NCBI lineage: Eukaryota > Metazoa > Arthropoda > Insecta > Lepidoptera > Hesperiidae > Carterocephalus > Carterocephalus palaemon. Next base: position 785,003 of record OX155641.1, read on the forward strand.
ATTAAATAGAATTTAAATATTCAGTAGTCCAAAGCCAAACGGATTTGAAGTGCTATTGAGATTGCGAGGCCATCAAAACTCAACTTTCTCGTGATTAATAGAGACCGTCATCAATCTCTAATGACAGGTCACCTGGTGAAATATTGTAATGAAATGTTAAGTATTTAAAGTTATTTCTCTGAAGAAATCATCATCATCATCATCACAGCCCTTCCTTTGTCCCACTGTTGGGCACGGGTCTCCTCTCAGAATGGGTGGGATTAGGTCCTAGTCTACCACGCTGCAGCGCTGACCAAGTGCGGATTGGCAGACTTCACATGCCTTTGAGAACTTGATGAACTCTCAGGCATGCAAGTTTCCTCACGGTGTATCTTTCACCGTTATAGCAAGTGACATTTAATTTCTTACTCTTCGCAGACAAACTTAGAAAAGTTAATGGTGCGTGCCGCTTGGGTTTGAACCCGGACCGCTCGAGTGTGAGGCGAGTTCGATAGCCACTGGACTGTCACCGTTTAAGAGATATGAAGAGATAAATCATTAAAATAACGAAAGATAGAAGATATCAACCAATACTATACTAGGTACACTATAAAATACTGGATGCCTATAAAATTATTTCGTAGTCGTCTCAGCAATTATTCTCATGATACTTCTCTTCAAAAAAAGGTAGGTCAGCACCTTATTTTCAGACCTTAATCAAACAGGAAAACGTGGACCATGCCTTATCTACTCGTATATTTTGTATTATTATTTAGGTAGGCCAATCTTATTTGGTCTAAAGTCGTGTTTGGTCGGTAACATTTACCGTAGAGACACACGGCTTAGGGTAGGGTAACCCAGCAAAATACAGATAAATAAGGTAAACAACCCATTTAGTACGCCGTCCAGTCTCTATTGAGCAGCTTTAGTGGCGATTCGGCTTTATGGCACGTTCGTTCAGCGGAGCCATGTGCTGTCTGGGACATACCTAGTGATTCGATTGCGACTTCTGGGAACTTAATAAAATAAACCTTGAAGTCATGGGAGTGGGAATCTATATATATAAAACTAGTGGACGCCCGCAGCTTCGCTCGCGTGGAATTAGACCCATTAACGACGTCTACCCGTCTAACGACTTCAAAAACGGCAAAGTTTCATACTAACTTTGCACCCCCGTTTTACCCCCTTAGGGGGTGAATTTTCAAAAATCCTTTCTTAGTGCTCCCCTACGTTATAAAAGGAACCCCTGTGCAAAATTTCAAGTTTCTAGCCCTTATAGTTTAGGCCCTGCGTTGATATGTCAGTCAGTCAGTCAGTCAGTCAGTCACCTTCTCCTTTTATATATATAGATGAGAAGCTGACTGACTGACTGACATATCAACGCAGGGCCTAAACTATAAGGGTTAGAAACTTGAAAATTTGCACAGGGGTTCCTTTTATAACTAAGGGGAGCACTAAGTAAGGATTTTTGAAAATTCACCCCCTAAGGGGATAAAATGGGGGTGCAAAGTCAGTATAAAACTTTGCCGTTTTTGAAGTTAGTGAATGTCTAATTCCACGCGAGCGAAGCTGCGAGGCGTCCACTAGTCTATATATATAAAATGAGAAGCTGACTGACTGACTGACTGACTGACTGACTGACTGACTGACTGACTGACATATCAACGCAGGACCTAAACTATAAGGGTTAGAAACTTGAAAATTTGCACAGGGGTTCCTTTTATAACGTAGGGGAGCACTAAGAATGGATTTTTGAAAATTCAACCCCTAAGTGGGTAAAACGGGGGTGCAAAGTTAGTATGAAATTTTGCCGTTTATGAAGTCAAGTGGGCAACCTGAACGCGGGCAGACATCGTTAATAGGTCTAATTCTATGCGAGCGAAGCTGCGGGCATCCACTAGTTAAGGATAAATGGGTACGAGTCTCTTCCTCAGACACAGCTGAAGGAGGTCTAGCTTTGTGTAGGGGTCAGTGGCTATCGCAGTATCGCACCCGACACGGCCTTACGATTGTTTTACAATCGAAAACAATCGGGACTAATGGCTTGACATACTCTTTGAACAGCGGAACCAAACTGGCAGTTAAAATCAATAGCCCTTTGTGAAATTGATTGGAAAAACTCATTAGCATGATTCGCTGATAGCACAACTGTGGTTGGTCTAATGAGGCTAACTATTACAGTCTGAAACAGCAGGCTTTATAGATAATTTAGGGCATAGTGTGGCAATTTTTGACTGTATGGCGGCCTCTATACTAATATGATAAAGAGGAAAGATTTGCTTGTAATAATATAACACACATAAACTAGTGGACCGATTTCAAAAAATCTTTCACCATTAGAAAGCTGCATTTTCACTGAGTGACATAGGCTATATAATATTACTAGGTGTAAACGAAATTATTTTTATGTCTAATTTCACGCGAGCATAGTTGCGGCTAGTTGGGAAATATTTTGACTGTCAAACTGAGTATCTGTATGTTTAAATTAAAATATTATACTAATAACTGTAAGTACAAGCGTTGGCGTCAGCTGAGTTGAATGTTTGTTTGCTATTCACTACAAAACACTTTTATGCATGTGTAAAAGTGTTTCAGATATATCGATCGCAACGCTTACCACTCACTGGGAAATGAAATTGGGCTATTCGACAATAAACTGTTATCTTTACACAGTTTACCAACAGTTTCCGGACCCTTTTGCAGGCTTCATGGCCATTTGCAAATTATACGTAAAAACCTGGCAATTTCCCTTTCATAACCTGTAAAAATTAAAAGGAGATTTAAAATCACCTGCATCACACAACCCCAACGAGGCATACATCCGCTCCGGTGATGCGTCATTTGCCACCAATGGGCTGATATAAGGATGGGCACGGTTTTAGGAGAAAACTGAATATTGTATTGTATTTGTTAGAACCAACCAAAATTGTGTGTTGTTGATAAGTTATAGGTTTGACCTCTCCAACTGGATAGTAGAATATTTTATGGACTAAAACTGGTAAAAACAGACGCCAAGTGTCCACAGCCCAATGACATCGATTCTTGTGATCGACAGAGGTAAGCAACGATGGGCGCGGTAGGTTTGTGGATGGGTGACTAGTGGCAAAATTTCATGGGCGCTACCTTACTTCGGAGGGTACGTTTAGCCGTCGATCCCGGTTAAAACAATCGTTAAACTTGTAGACCTTCGGGTGGCTTGGGAACATTCGACACTGGGTTGCCGACTAACCCCACCAGCAATCCGCATTGGAGCAGAGTGGTGGAGTATGCTCAATGAAGCAGCGTGGTGGAGTAGGTATACTCAAGATCTTCCGCAGATTTGTCTGTGAGGGAGACACGTACCCAGCAGTGTGACGGGTATGGGCTGCAGCTTAGCTCTCCATGTCTAGCAAATGATCTTTAGGGTGATAAATGAATTAGGGAACCTGCCGATCAAAGCGTGAGAAACCGATTAACTTACATTTCCATAATGCAAACCGAGGGTTAATCTACTTTGCAACAATCCGCGAACAAATATGTATGGTGGTGTATACATTCATGCACGCAGCACCTCCCTCCCTCCCACACAGTATTTTTAATCGCGGATTGTTGCAAAGTAAATTAATCATTGGTTTGTAATAATGGAGTTCCGCAAAGTAACGCCTGATACAATTAGTTATTTCCATAACGATTTCAACCAGTCAGCAATGTTCTGCACATTCAACTACATCGTCCTAAATCCGTGTCCAAGGATATACGGCGTGCTCGTCGCAAACCGCGTGCCGCCGCGAAATGTATAACAATTTCCGCTTATGTAAGTAATTTGCTGCCTTTGTCAACCGCCATTAATATTTACGCTTAGTAATTTACGTTTGAGAGGCAACGCGGCACCTTAATAGCGCAATGTTTTTGTTACAACTCATCGGCGTTGTTCAACGTGTACCTTTATGATTCACTAGTGGACGCCCAGCTTCGCTCGCCTGGAATTAGACAACAATAGTTTCGTTTACACCTATTAATATTATATAGCCTATGTCAATCAGTGAAGATGTAGCTTTCAAATGGTGAAAGAATTGTTGAAATCGGTCCAGTAGTTTTTGTGTGAAAACATTACAAACAAATCTTTCCTCTTTATAATATTGGTATAGATATCTATATATATAAAAGGAGAAGCTGACTGACTGACTGACTGACTGACATATCAACGTAGGGCCTAAACTATAAGGGTTAGAAACTTGAAATTTTGCACAGGGGTTCCTTTTATAACTTAGGGGAGCACTAAGAAAGGATTTTTGAAAATTCACCCCCTAAGGGGGTAAAACGGGCGGTGCAAAGTTAGTGTGAAACTTTGCCGTTTTTGAAGTCGTTAGACGGGTAGACGTCGTTAATGGGTCTAATTCTACGCGAGCGAAGCTGCGGGCGTCCACTAGTTTACAATAAGATAACAAACTGGCATGCAGGATACGATGGCATGATAACAACACGATTACACATTCACAAACTACAAAATAAAACGTTCTTCGGCTACCACGAATAATACGAATACTAAAATAATATCTACCAGTTGACAAAGTAGGTATATATTTAGAACTAGTGGACGTCCGCAGCTTCGCTCGCGTTACACATTCACTAACTTCAAAAACGGCAAAGCTTCATACTAACTTTGCACCCCCGTTTTACCCCCTTAGGGGATGAATTTTCAAACTTTTCTCGCCGTAAAAACCATCCTTGAACTTCAACGAACATTTTAAAAAAAGAATTGGCCAAATTGGTCCAGGCGTTGTTGAGTTATGCGCTTACCAACACATTTTGCGATTCATTTTTATTATATAGATAGAAATAGAAAATATTTATTTGGTACAGAAAATACAACAAATAACATTTGAAGAAACTTATAATATGGTGGCTCATTGGAAGCTTATCTCCGAGCGTTGCCACCCTTGACTACTTCAAAGTACCTATTGTAGTTATTTATTCTTTGTACCATTACAAAAAATAACATGTAGAGCGTCTTAATGTTGATCAGTTGTCACTGCCATCCATTTTCAGAGGGGTTTGTCTGCCGTCACCTAAGAAAAGAAAAGTCCTCGAGTGGAGACCGCGTCTCGGAAAACGTAGTATTGGCCGCCTCCCGTCGAGGTGGACTGACGACCTGAAGAAGACAGCGGGAAACCGTTGGATTCAGAGGGCGCAGGATCGGGAGGAGTGGCGACGATTGAGGGAGGCCTATGTCCAGCAGTGGACCCTAAAAGGCTGATGGATGGATGACCTAGAAAAACCTCTTTTGCCTTTTCTGCAAAACACCATTTCATAGTCCAGTAAGACGACTTTGAGAGTCTTAATTAACTTCCATAGTTCTGAAGTTTAGTAAAATTCATAGCAGCGGCCGTGGTCGCATGTGTGACTGTCAAGAAAAAGGTACTAGGTTCGAACCCCGGTAAGTACGTATTACTAGGTAGTTCATCATTGAGTAATAGAAATTCAATGTAATTACGACTGTCCCACATACCCATTTCATGCTAGGGTTGTCAAAGACTCGGCGACACGTTAATAGTGTTTCGGGTTCTAAGGATGGACATAAACAGCCCTAACAATTCGGGATTGGAGAAGATGATATTGTACTTAGCTCAGTAAGAGCAATGTACCTACATAAAAGGGTCTGGAGATGTAACCAGGGTACACAAGGTGCTCTTCAAATTATATCATTACCTACTAGTGGACGCCCGCAGCTTCACTCGCGTGGAATTAGACTTACCTTGTTTCGTTTAAACTTAGTAATATTATATAGCTTTTGTCACTCAGTGAAGATGCAGCTTTCTAATGAATCAGCGTGAAAGAATTTTTTAAATCGGTCCAGTAGATTTTGTCTGAAAACATTACAAACAAATGTTTCCACTTTATAATATTAGTATAGACTAGCTAAACCCATGGCTCTGCCCGCCTTAAATCGTTGTTGTATAACTTAATTGCTACTTCTACCATAAAGGTATGGTTTAAAATAAAAAAAAAAGCTAAACCAAAGATTTTTTTAATCAGAAAAGAAGGGCTTTGTCGCTCAAGCGACATATGAAATATTGAGCACCCAAATGACAATAATTTGAGTTACAGTTAACATTATCTATATATTAACTTATATAGTTTTTAAGCATCGTCAGACGATGGATCAGCCAAAATACTATTACAAACTCAACCATGTATTATACTAGATGTAATTTTTCTCTATCATTTACGTTACGAAAACCAAAGATTTCATTCAAAATCTAGCTTTACCCGGAACTCCGCTGATCAGTATCCAATCAAGATTAATATTTTATTGATCAACCGATTCGATTAAATATTATTCGATAATTAGGAATCGAATAAAATTAAACCATAGTTAAGAATCGATTAAAAATGTAATGATTATTATAGTGTTTTATCCATTTCAAGGGAACCATGAAATTACATTATCTAGTATAGATACCTACATCACTTGGATTCATTATAATGTTGTGGAGGAGAAGGACAAACCAACTAACAGACTTTCCCATTTGTATATTAAACATAGGATTGTGCGTATTGGGTAGAGGAGTAATCCTTAAAGGTCCTATACAAAGTTTTCTTAAGGAGTATTCGACTTCGTAGCCGGACGAAAATGGTTCATTTACCCTACGTTGATGTAGGTAAAATGAGTTTGGTATTGCTGCTTGTGGAGAGAATAGCAAATTGGCATGCAGCTAAATCTGTGAGAATTGTACTTGGCTTCTATTTGGGGAACACAATAATTTTAACCAATTCAACTTAGAGGGTATCACGAAAACTCAAAACATCGGCTACGTACGAGTAGCTTTTTTCTTCAGCGCTTCTTGTACGGTTGAAACTGTATCTTTTTTTTATGGATACAAGATAGGACCATACAAACAATCATTACACGGCAGAAATTGTACTAGGTACCGTGGCGGACGGTGGTAGTGCCCCGGTCGAACTCTATATGGAACCAATTAGGTTTCATATAAAACCTATTTGGTTCCCAATAGGCTCTACCACCTACCTTTTTTACATTGCAATTGGTAGTATTTCTTGTTCTGGTTGATCATAATGAAAAGAGTATTTATAAGGGTCTATAAAATCCCGGTTGGTATGTAGATCCCGAGATGCAACCGGGGCTTTAGTAATAGAATCGCAGAATCCGGGATTGGGAAGGAAAATTGACACGCAAAACATGAGGAAGTTTGCTCGTAGCATTGCTCGTAGTGGCCCATTCGCCGGCCGACAAACATCTAATTTGGATCTTCGTTACGTGGCGGGCGTGCCAATGAGACTGGCTGATGGGATTCTTTGTCAGCTATTGCTGTGCGGCCAAACTTTAGCCAAACTCAAACATGGCCAAGTTACCATAGCAATAAGATAGCCTATGAGCCATGACAATTGTGTTGGTTTAAAATAACTTTAAACTAGAGTCATAAGATAATAATATATCTGTGAGTAAAAGTACAATAATAATAAAAATGCGGTGAAAGCCTATCGAACTCGCCTCTCACTCGAGCGGTCCGGGTTCAAACCCAAGGGGCACGCACCAATGACTTTTCTAAGTTATGTGCGATTTATGAAATTAAATGTCACTTGCTATAACGGTGAAGGACACATCGTGAGGAAACCTGCATGCCTGAGAGTTCTACATAATGTTCTCGAAGGCATGTGAAGTCTACCAATCCGCACTTGGCTAGCGTGGTTGACTAAGGCCTAATCCCTCCCATTCTGAGAGGAGACCCGTGCCCAACAGTGGGACAAAGAATGGGTTGTGATGATGAAAAGTACAATAACTTAGTAAGGGACGTTTAGTTTGTATACTCGTGTTGTGTAATACCTTACTAATATATAAGTGGGAAAGTGTGTTTGTCGGTTTATTTGTGTGTTCTTCTTCTCCACCTCAACGGAATGATGGATCTACGTGATTTTTTTCATAGATGTAATACACGGCTAGAAGAGTAACGTTGGATACTTTTTATCCCGGAAAAATGTACGACACCCTTGAACGAAACACTGAAGTAATCGTTCGATTTTTAATCGATACTTAACTATCGATCGATTATTTGCATGGTAGAGATAATTCTGCACGGAAAACGATTTGACGCGGACGCAACAGCGTGGAAAGCTAGTAGGAATAAAAATATAAGTATTACGTAGTAGATGCGATAAAATCCTAGATGGCATGACATCCGGGCTCAAATCCAAGCGGCACCAGTAACATTTCTTAGTTAAATGTATTTAAAAAAAATTATCTCCGTGAAGAAACATCTTGAGTTTTGACTGCAATATTTAAGTAGGTACACTTATTGAAAGAGAACCAATATATAAAATACATATTACATAACATATTACTAGCTCAGACCATGTTATGAACCTGGGACTTCGGCGATTCTCCTCAAAGTCGTATCGTAAGATTGCAGCGATAAACTAGATACATAATTCCCTTCAGTCTCGACCTCACCCCATCATCAATTCTGTTTACTATCAGAAAATAAAGAGCCATATTTCCGTACAATGCTGAGGACATAAAACTTACTTTATTACGTATTATCTGGCTATATCCTTTTGTTATGTAAATACTCGAGACTGTAGTGTGTAGTTTCGCGGCGTATTGGTAGATGTAAATAAAAAAGACAAGCAGCAAAGACAGCAGCACGATTTTGTTTACCATTGAAAACAACCGGGACCGACGGCTTAGCGTGCCCTCCGAAGCACGGTAGCGCCTATGTAATTATGTTCACTAGCGGTAACCCTTCAACAAACCAACCGCGCCCATCGTTGCTTAACTCTATCGATCAAATACGATCGACGCGACCCGTTGGGCTATGGACGCTACCATAGTAAGAATCTTCTATCACAGCCCGCTAACAAGCAAAGCCGTTCGATTGCAAAATGCATGAATATTACTACCTTGATGAATACATTACCTGGAATGAAATTCGCAGTCGTTGCAAATCTGAAGAGTCATCGTTAACAGGATTTGGGTATCGAATTGTACCGTTGTTTTCAATTGTCAAGTTTGATAATACTTTCTGCGAGGTAGATCTGAATGCAGATTGGTTTTGAGAGCTCTCAGCTACTTTGATGTTTGAGGCTAGAGCGAACCTATGTTGATAAAGCTCAGTTCAAGTGTTATTTTATTATTAACATTTATTTGTATGCAAAAAAAATTAACGGTTGTTTGTAAAGTCGGTTTACGGATGATAATTTTGCGTGATAACGTCATAAGAAATAAGAGTATTGTGTTAAGGGTACAATTTAAATGCTGACCAAAAATTCTTATAGCTTACCAAAATGGATCTTTTGCTCACTAAATACTGTTTTACTAACATTCAAGAAACACAATTTTGTGAGCAAAGTATCCATTTTGGTAGATATTTTGAATTTATTGGAAGTAATTATGTGCATTTCTGGTAGGCATTTAAATATAAGCCTTGTGTTAATTAAACAACAAAACACCAAATGCAAATGATTATTTACAGACAGTTACGATTCTTTTTGTGGTTAGTAGATTTTGGTGAACAACTTTAGCAAAACTGTATATTTAAAGATTATACTAAAATTGCTTTTAATGTTGGTGAACGAATATTAGTAAGTATATGTGGTATATGTTTTAATTATAGTCTTACATCGAATTTATATACATGTTATTCTCGCCTGTAATTGGCTTACAAATGCCTTTTGTTTATACTTAAATAAAACTTCCTGTTAAAAATAATTGTATGTTTTGCTGTTGGTGTGTTCTTATGAATAAATAAATAAATTACAAAATGACATCTGTAAATTATCTCACGCTCGCTCCGAGGGAGACCACGTTACTGGGAAACCATACCTTATTTTGTTCGCTTATCAACCTATGCCACTAATTAATAGGCAAGATTTTGAGCAGGTCTCAAAATTAGTTGTGGTTTATCTCGTTAAACACAATCAGTGTTCTGTGGACTCGGGCTTGGAAACTTTTGTTTTACTTCGTCGTCTCAAAGACAAACTTATGTAATTTCTCATTGATATATTGAGATTTAAACTTTTTTACATTTTGTTATCTTCAAGGAATTTAATGTTAGCAAATTCTAGATACCTATCTGTAGTGTTTAGGTGTCCATTATAGTAAATAAAACATGCCATTGATCACTCAATAGGTGAAGTAGGTAATGCGTCCGGCCCACGTCCGTACTGGCTCACCGCTAGCGCGTGACTGACGCCGGCGCATACACTACACTACCTACTACATTAGAATACGTACTGATGAAAACATGAGCAAAAGGTCGTACTGTATTCGCTTACCACTTACAGAGCGCCTTTAGCATTGTTATCTACCTCTTCACACTTGATATGTATATTCGTAAGTATAAATTCAAAGGGACATAGAGGCTACCTCTGTCTGTCTCTATAAATTTTTTATAAATAACAAGATGAAATGTGATTATTTAACAACATAAATTGTTTTACAAATACGAACTTTTGCACACATTTTTAACGTGTTATATATTAATGAACGTCTACACGTACGAAAAAAAGTGAAATATTACCCGTACCGCCAAGTGTTACGCCACTCGTACCGCCAAGTGTTACGCCACCCGTGCCGCCAAGTATTACGCCAAACGTATTCATTCAATTTTAGTCTGTAATCCATAGCAATAGAGCTAGTTTACTAGGGCGTACTGAGATATTAATGTATTTTACACAATATTATATACAATAGTTTTAGCAACCTGAAGGGAAGCTCAGTTACCGTCACATATCACAGGTACCGACAACCTTACCCTTCGACGGCTGAGCAGCAAGAGAGCCCTGTTGTTGGCCGCGTTTGGCCCCTTATAGGCACGGCCGAGCAGCCGACCGCTTTGTGAGGGTAGTCGCCAACAATAGTATATTAGTGCAGTTGTTATTGCGGCAGATTGCTATAAACTTTTCCGTAGTCCCACAGCGAATTTCAATCTAACATACACGTCATGATATAGGGTTGAGCCGTGGCCTAATAGTGCAGCACAAAAAAGGGTTTCAACGTAATTATACCCTTTAGCCAACCCAGTTTGGGACTATCTATAAATTAGTGATCCTTGTCATGCCATCACGGCTGATGTAGAGGGTTGCTGCTGCCGTGAATAATAATTGTGTTTTTGTGCCAAAGAAACATTCGAGCCCGAGTTAATGCTTCAAGCAAATTAAGTTGCGTGGAAGCTGTACTAATTTACGCTAGAGAAATAGCAAACGAGAATAACATGGTCAGTTAGGAGGCTGTTGCTGTATTGAGGCCGCCATTTATTCCTCATTAGGAATAGGAGTAAATCAATTGTGGGTTTTAATCGTGAACTTTCAATAGTATTTTGATGTTTTGTATATGATATTTTGATATTTTGTATACTAGATAGATTTTGTATATATGCCTACAGAGAACCAAATAGGTTTTATATGAATGGCAGTACCACCGCCACGGTACCTAGTACCATTTCTGCCGTGTAATAATTGTTTTTAAAGCAATAAAGGTCCGGTTGGAAAGGTGTGGTTTCCGGTTACACTTCTTAGAGCAACCATCTTAGTCCTCAAGGGTAGCAACACATCTGTGACTAACTTAAAACGAGACTCTTACTAACAAGTACTAACTGGACTATTACTAACTCCAACTAACAGGACTAACTATCACTAACAGTCCCCAGTCCTCATACCCACTAACGAACTGACCAACTAATGTTCTAATTAACTATCTCAACTAACTGGACTAACCATCGCAGTCCCTTATTGAGTCTTGTTCAAAGTCAGTCACAATTGTCATGGGCGGCAGCGGATGGGTGGTGCTGCAAGTTCGTTTGCTATCTTGTATCCATAAAAAAAAACTTGTCCCATCTATCATTATTTATGAGCATTACGAGGTGATACTGATTGTTTCCTTCATATTTTCTCATGACATGCGGTCACGAGGGACAAGGGTGGTGGTTGTATGTCCGTTTACTGTGTATGTTCGAACTCTCGATGGTTAGATTATGACAAAACCTTAAAGCAAATAAAAAGAGAATATCATACAGATTAATGAGCGTCGAACTTTTGATCCAGCGATATAATTTATTAAGTTTCGTACTAAGTCTGATCGAAGCGCATCTTTAGCTTACTGCACTCATATTATTTGGCGTATTTTTACAAATTCTATGTCGCTGAGACCCATAGACGTCCCACTACTGGGCACGGGTCTCCCCACTGCTGCGAGAGGTCTAGAGCATACTCCACCACGCTGCTCCAATGCGGATTGTTGGAGGGGTTAGTGGCCAACCCAGTGTCGAATGTTCTCAAGCCACCCGAAGGTCTTCGACAAGGCTAAACGATTGTTTTCACTATTGACGAATGAACGGAACTTCTGGACTTTTTTTTTTTTAATGTTTTAAATGTATTGTGTATTGTGTATGACATTTGATTTGACTGTTATTTTTATAATGTAATTTCTAACTCTTGACAATTTTATTAATAAGTGTAATTGGGTGATCCGTTCTTATTAATTATATTGAATATGTAAATGAATAAATGAATTGGAAACAACCGGGACCGACGGCTTTACGTGCCTTCCGAAGCACGGTAGCGTCCATGAAATTTTCTCACTAGCGGTCACCCATTCACAAACCGACCGCGCCCGTCGTCAATCGTGTCAAATTGACTGAAATACAATTTTTTTTTACTTACTGATGTTTTCATCAAAACAGTGGATAATAAGTAAATAAGTAATCTTCCACGCTGCAGTTCGGTGGAGTTTCGGCTTTTTTTCTCTCGCGAGAGCTGCGGGCCTGAAGCCAGAACTGGCAATCCCTATCGGATGAAGCTAATTTACGGTAACAAAGAAAATCCGGTAACACAAAGGAACGCCGACGGAATGGTCTCCATAATCTGATTTCTTGCCTCCAGCGGTTTCTTTCTAATCCAAATGAGCTTTGAGATTTAAGTTTTAATAAGTTTTTAAAAATTCTTATTTTTTTAATTTTGTAACACTGGCCGAACACTTTTACAAAATTTTACAATACACATATTAATTGTTTATCATAAAGTTATTAACTGATCTATAACTTATTAATGCTATTACCCTTTTTTTTGTCATAATTATATTATTATAATGGTCTCAACATATTATTTAATTTATTTATTAACAACATATTATATACAAAACAAGAATTAATCTACTTTGCAACAATCCGCGAACAAAAACGTATGGTGATGTATGTATACTTTCATGCACGTAGCACCTCCCTCCCTCCCACGCAGGAAAACATGCACATGCGATGTGATGAATACCCACACCACCATACACACACCAACACGTGTTTCGCCTCAAAACAAGGCATCCTCAGGGTAAGTAGACGCTACGATGGTTAATCGCAAAGTGAGCTCACCGGACTGGCAGCGATCTTATATACCTTTCCACCCCTCCCTTACCGGACTCTAATCACTAGTTGACGTAATATGTGATAACCTCCGGAACAGTAATTAACAACATATTATATAATCCATCCATCAGTCTCAGCCAACAATTTCTAATGTTTTGTAGCCTTTTAAGTCATCTTCGGAAGCGAACGATTTGATTTCTTCCCTTCTTACTCTGATTCTGTCTCAATGGCTTTCACTATCTCTTTGTTACGATAAAAACGCCTGTTCGGTTGATAACGATACAAGCCATTAACCTACCTCTGTACATAGATATAGGTAGGTTAATAGCTTGTGAATGTTTTATTTGAAACTCACCCTCCCACTCACTGACTGGCAGAACAAATTATATGTACGGTACATTCACTCGGCATGAGTCAACCATGCTGGGTAAGTAAGTAATATAAGTAAGTTGAATTCAAACCACGCAGTTTTATGTGAAAATTACTGTTTTCTGAGTAACATTTATAAAGGCCTGCTAGGAATATTTAAAGATTATATTATTCGCTATTGTCTTTATATATTTTTTCCAATTCCAACGATTACAGTTCAGGTTACAGAACGAAAGGTCTGTAATCTGAGTACGAGAGCGTCTTGTTTGAGATCGAAGTAACCTTTGAAGACGCTTTATTTCAGTTTACCAATTTAGCACGTATTACCTACCTACTAAAAGCGGTAACAGCCCGGTGGCTATCGAACTAACCACTCACTCGAGCGGTCCGGGTTCAAACTTTGTAAGTTATGTGCGATTTAAGAAATTAAATTTCACTTGCTATTACGGTGAAAGATACATCGTTAGGGAACCTGCATGCCTGAGAGCTCTTCATAATGTCCTCACTTGCCATTGCAATAATACGCACTTGGCCAGCGCAGCGTGGTGGACTAAGGTCTAATTCCTACCATTTGGTTTTCAATTTAATTCATTTTACTGTAGAATATAGTTCTTATAAAATATACAAATTTTAAGCTGCTACATTCCCGCCACTGCATACAATATATATTTTTTAAGAGGACTACAGAGGCTAAACGCGAGTTTTATAAACAAGATATCACACGAACCATTGCAGAGAATCAAATAAAAAAAATATATGGTATTCTTGGGGATATATGTTAGATTGCTACGGCCTTCAAAACATAATACATTAATGTTGACTCGATAGAAAAAAATCACGAAGATACCTCTAAAATAATCTTCTAAACAATCAAATCCCTTCTAAAATACGTGTTTTTTTTTTCAATTTAACATATATTTTTCATCACAATAAATACAATATATCAGTTATACCACTTTTTAAATCCATTTTGTAGAATTTCCAAAAAACCCTTGTTCTCATTTGCGCAGAGTTTTCGAACATAACTCGCGAGCATGTGTGTGTAAACGCCGTGTACCGACAGTCGCGGCTGAGGCCTCTTGCTAGACGGGCGTGTCGCGCTTTCTGCCGCAAAATTTCTGCAAGATTCCAACGTTATTTCATTACTTTTATTGATTGGTTATTACATTAGGTTAATTTATATAAATAATTTAACGTTATAAGTATTTTTTTAAGTTAGAAGGGCGTAAACGGACTCCTATTTTGTAAATAAACATGGGAAATAAATCAAAAGTGTTCATATAAAGCAAACGTCACACACATGAATGACGTAAAGATTTAAATTTTGTCAAACATTTATTAATTTTCATTGTTCTCTGCAATCCTGCAGAGTACAAAAAGATAGATACGTACACAGTTTTTCAACCCTAATCGTATAGCTGTAAATGGCGTAATTGGAGTTTGCGGCGAGTAAGAATCTCGCTCCAGAGACTCGGGTTCAAATCCCAGTTACACTTCCTATTTTTTATGACTTTTTTTTTGTTATTATTTTATGCAAATGAAATAAAAAGCTAATAATATTTATATATGTCATAATATGTATTTATTACAGGAAAAGAGAATCCAAAGATAATATCAATAACGGGGAAATTATAGACATTAGCATTAGCAGTGAGTAAGAATCTCGCTCTAGAGACTCGGGTTCAAATTCCAGTTACACTTCCTTTCTTTTTCAATTTTTTCTTTATTTTTTTATGACTTTTTTTTTGTTATTATTTTAAGTAACTAAAAAAATTGCATAAATCTAATTTCATTACGTTGTCGTACCTTCCTATAAATTTTTTGTTAGGTCAATTATTACTTAAAATAAACGCCATCTACTGAAACACTTCCCCGTATAAGCCGCGCAGATAGAGAATAGATTTGAAAATGGCGTCCTCTCGCATGCGTTCTCGCTCACTCTCTATCGCTGTCTATACTCACACAGTGAAGTACGAGCTGCAAACAAATAATCAGTCGGGATTCGCTTTCTAAGCTACTTGACGCACTCCGAGTAATTGTTGTTTTCGTTGATATTGTTGTTTTTGTTTGCGTTACATTTGATTGTTATTTATTTTCGTTAAGTTTTTGTTACGAACGTTGACATTTTGTGATGTAATTGAACAGCAACACCGAAGATGAAAGTGACGACTCTGAAGACCAGGACTGTGAAAGTGACCAGTCCATGGAAGATTTTAACCAATTCATGGAGGGAATTGAACCAGTAATGGGTACAGATGACCAGGACACTGCTGGACCAAGCGGTTTATAAAACCTTTGATACCATTCCCATCCTATTGTTCTTTATTTTTATAATCTGATTCTGAAATGTCACAATTAATAAAGGCAAATTTTACAATTGACCAGTCCATGGAAGATTTTAACCAATTCATGGAGGGAATTGAACCAGTAATGGGTACAGATGACCAGGACACTGCTGGACCAAGCGGTTTATAAAACCTTTGATACCATTCCCATCCTATTGTTCTTTATTTTTATAATCTGATTCTGAAATGTCACAATTAATAAAGGCAAATTTTACAATCCAGTGTTTTAAGTACCCTTGCTTGTGTTGTGTGTTGTGCTTGTATTTTAAGTGCCATTTTCAGATCTATTCTCTATCTGCGCGGGTTATACAGGCGATTATACAGTACCTCATGACATGTCATTGTATGCTCTGTAAGGTAGTTCTGAGGTTTTCCGTTAGAGGCGCTGTTGTCGTTTGTGAGAATGTGTGCACCGATTCTCAAGGTCATTTTGCACCACTAGGCGCCTTAAATAAAGTAAAAATAAAATAAAATTAAAATATAAAAAAATATAAAAAATACTTATCTCTGAAGGTGGATCTGTTTTTTTTTTGGTTTTTTTTTATCGCTGGGAAATGCATTTATGCATCCTGCATGGTAATGATATACGTGTAAAAACACATCATTTGCGCAATTTTAATTTCGTTGCGGCATCTAATATCTATTTCATGAAGAAATAGTGAAGAATCATAGTAAGTGAGAAAAAAGTAAAACAGCTCTGTATTTGCGTCCTTATAAAATGCAAGCCGCGTGTGCACGGTAACACGAACTTTCCCCCGGGGATATCCCCAGCTCGTGAATGGGCCGTAATGAGGTGTTATTCAGCAAAAAAGGAATTAGGCCGGGTTCATACCGGTTCGTGTAGGAACCCATGTAATTATCCTCGAACAGAGAACTCAGGAGATAGAAATATGTTTGTTTTTTAAATATTTAAAAATCCAAAAAATATTCAAATAATTTCCAAACAAACGAATGTGGTACAAAGGCAGACTTAATGCTATAAGCATTCTTATATTATATCTCTTTTTTTAAGTAGTTTGTAATTACCTAGACTTTCGTTAAGTGTGTACGTACAATCACCTCATAGCGAAATAAATTATTTGACTTGACTGCATAGGTATAGTACCTACAACTCACTCAACAAAATGCTGTGACTTACGATGAGTCAGAAATTTTGATTTTCAGCACGTACAACCCGTTGCGTAGTCCTGTCTTAGGAGAACATTTTAAAAAAGAAAACCTTAATATAGTAGGTAAAATAATAGGTAGGTTGGTATGTAGGTAAAATAATAATAATAATAATATAAGTTGGTTGATTAATTAATTACATGATGATTTAATTTCTCTCATAAATTAGTCGTAAATGCCTATGGCAATTTTCTAATTAAGTTCTCACGTATAGGGTTGGCAGTAATATGAATTGGCGCGACGTCTTGGGACAGACCGACAGACGTGTCACGAGCCATGTAATAAGCGGGTCGTTATATTAACGGCCTGAATCAATAGCATCGTGGCCGGTTCCAATCCATTAGCCCGAATATTCTAACCATAGATACAGGAACACTTTAGAGATACCTTCGGTGACGCTGTAGAGACCAGTGGGACCAACTGAAACTGTCCAGTCATAAAAAAAAGAAACGATTCATTGTACGAAATATTCAGCAATGTACTTTAAGGGAGATTTGCCCTTCTCACTAACACACACGCTTCTTTTTCTTTTGTGTTAAAACTCTGCGATAGTTTGATTTAGTCTCTTTGATTAGGTACTCCACTGAAAATGGTTAGTGCACTTTCGAATTCTGAAAGAAAATTCAAAATTCAATTATTTATGGGCACGCCTAGAGTATAATATAATCCGGTTAATATTCAACGCATTCGAACCCAGGAATTCCTTCTTAGCATCAGCGCGGTAATACAGCTAGAATTTTAATTATTTAACTAACATTGTATTTTGATACAAGGGCACAAACAAGCGCGCTCTGTTCGTTAGTACTCTACGGTCAGAACCCTTTCAAGATAGGGTCCGAACGTGGCAATTGATTGAATTTCTCAATATGAAGGTAAATGTGGGTAGACCGTGGTTCGCGATAGAAAATGTTATATCGCCTGTGCTTCCCTATCTTTCAATAAACATTATATTTTGGTGCAGTTTAATGTTTGTTCATCTTATAATTGTAAAAAGAAATAATTACTTTCACCACAAAAAATGATTACAATGCAATGTTGTTTGTCAATAGTTGTTGGAATCAAATCGGGCTTTACTAACAAATTACTATCTACAATTTTAGTAACTGAGTAAAATAATTAGTTTTCACAAGCGAAATCAACAATTATTACTCAAATTAACATCACACTATAGCTTACACGTTTTCTAAATGTCGTCATGCTGCAGATGTTGGTTCTAGCTACAAGCTCGTTTGCTAATCTAATTTAAAAAAACAGTAATCAGCTTTCTTCGTTCGTATTCCGAGGCGTGGGAGGAGTTTAGCCATTCTGTTATCACACCCGTAATGACTTCGAAATCTGAGAGGTATCGATAGAAGCGAGCGATTCGATTCGAAAAGTTTTAATCGACTTCCAAATGGCCCTTTTGAAGTCTCCAGTTCTTCGCGTTTTCTTTCGACAGATATTTGATCTTGTTGTCATTTGTAGGTACGTGATTGGGTAACCGACTGAAAAAGATAGACGATTATTTGACGGCTTAGTAGAAAGGTGGTTTTGACTTCCAAAGATTTGAGGGGATCCATTTTAAGTCAAATATATTTTTCAATAAATTGATCCTTACTTCTATACTAATGTTATATAGAGGATACATTTGTTTGTAATGTTTTGACACAAAAATTACTCGACCGATTTCAAAAATTCTTTCACCATTAGATAGCTGCATCTTCACTGAGTGATATAGGCTATATAATATTACTAGGTGTAACTATTGTTATGTCTAATTCCACGCGAGCAAAGCTGCGGGCGTTCACTAGTATTATATAAATGGGAAAGTGTGTTTGGTAGTTTGTCCTTCTTCTCCGCCTCAACGAATGATGGATTGACGTAATTTTTTGCATACGGACCTAACACCGAAACCAGCTGA
The DNA here is from genome assembly GCA_944567765.1 of Carterocephalus palaemon. Taxonomy (NCBI): domain Eukaryota; kingdom Metazoa; phylum Arthropoda; class Insecta; order Lepidoptera; family Hesperiidae; genus Carterocephalus; species Carterocephalus palaemon. The sequence continues at coordinate 804,115 of OX155641.1, forward strand.
CAATCCATGGTTGACTCTACATGGTCACCACTGAACATCACGACGTCTATTGTAGTCGACGCTTTCCATCATACGGCTTATGTTAGGTTAGGTCAGCTAGTACAGTATATCAAATTTCAAGTAAGAGAAACTCAACAAACCTTTAGACGCTTAGGTTACGCGTGGCGTAAACGTGGCATTTACGCACACGTGTAACCACTTGAAATAGTTCTTATTTTTGTACATTGGCAATTTCTTGTACTAGATACAAATTTTTAACCACTAAAACATGTGAAAATGGTTTATTTCCATTAACCCCAAAGCCATAAGTCTTTAATTTTAGACTTAATCCAATCAAAATGTTCGCATCATCAAACATTATTCGGCAGTTAGCCTCCCCAATAAATCACATCGGAGCGTTATTAAAAATAAGCCGAGCCAAATATGGAAACCAACACATTAACATGTAAATGCTACGTCACATGCCTTACATCAATCAGGATGTTGAATAATGAGCCCATCAGACCAATGAGGCCTTTATATTAGCCTTAAAATAAGTTTAAAGAATATCATATATATGGATTAGACACGAAATTGTACATGATCTATTTATAATTTTTATTAGTCAACGCAAAACATTGAACTCCTATTTCTTAATTAATACTCGGAAGGCCTCCACCAATACGCATTGGAGCAGCGTGGTGGAGTAGGTATGCTCTAGACCTCCCGCAGCAGTGTCTGTGGGGGAGACCCATGCCCAGCAGTGGGACGTTTAAGGGTCGCAGTCACTCGGAAGGATGATATCCATATCCATACTAATATTATAAATGTGAAAGTGTGTTTGTTTGTTTATTTATTTGTTTGTTTGTCCGGCTTTCACGTCGCAACGAAGCTATTATATGGTATGGTTTTTGTGTGTGGAGATAGTGAGAAGGGTAGAGAGTGACGTAGGCTACTTATTACCCCGGTAATACATTCCCATGGGAAGATATCGATGTTTTGTTATTTGCTGGATATTTAATTCCGGATGTTTTTAATAGATGGCGTTAGTAACATTCATTTGAAAGTTCAGTATTTCACTAACAAATAATACATGTAAATTAATTATGTCATTGGCCACCTTCGATCAATAATGTACTAATAAATTGAATTGAATTTTGAATTCGGGCTGGATAAATTGTTGTTTTGGTTTAAAATTAATATGGTAAAGGAATAAGACATACGCTTTGATTTTGGTTTTGGTTCGCTTCTTGAATTGGTATTGTCGAATGTTGTTGTTTTGGCTTAAAATAATAATTGTTTTTATGGAATAGTTAGTACTTTAGATATTTTATGAGTTTTATAAATATTTTGTATTGTAGTTTTGTTTAATTTTTTGTGTAATTAGAATTTGCTTTATTTTTTACTTTAAATAGTCAGTTAGTACTTTAATTAGTTAGTAGTAGTTATTACTTAGTAGTACGTTATTACTTAATTTTTTTTTTCAAATGGAATTTGCGTTGTATTTGCTGTTTTTCTGTATTATATTTGATTTATAATACCTCGCAAACCCATTGTTAATTCCCTTTGACCACGCGGGCGGAGCCGCGGGTAAAAGCTAGTTTTAAATAGTTAAAGTTTTTAAGGAAATGTGCAGAAGTGTACCTTTTTTTTTTTAAATTTTATATTAAAATTATTTATTTATTTATTTATTTTACGCTTTATTGTAGATTACAATGGGCGGACTTAATGCCTGAAGGCATTGTCTACCAGTCAACCCTTGAGATGGTGAGAGGTAGCGGTAGGCGTTTATGAAAATTAATAAGGAAAATCAAATAAAAAGTAAACAGTAAAATTTAAATATTATTCATTAAAATAATACATATAATACATATAATTATTATACATTTATAATATATACAATACATACATAACATAATACATACATAACATAATACATACATAACATAACACATACATACACACATAAATATATAGTATAATACACGTTAAACACAGGTGAAACAAATCAGCGGCTAGATTCTAGATAGTACTTCCGGACCAGTTTTTTAAAATTATCTCTGCTCGGAGCTCTCCTAATTTCTTCAGGCAAGGCGTTCCAGAGCAGTATTGCCTGAATAGAGAAGGAATAGTGGAAAAACCCACTTTTATGCGGAAGAGTAGTGATAGTAAGATTGGAAGAAGAGCGAAGAGTTCTATCAAGATTTTCATGACGATACTGGAAGTTTTCCTTTAGGTAAGGAGGAGAAATTGGATCGTTCAAGATCGAATAAAGAAGGGTTAGAATCCTAGAGCAACGCCTTTGTCGAATGGTAAGCCATTTAAGTTTAGAGCGAAATTTGGAGACATGGTCATATTTACGTAGGCCGAAAATATACCGAATAGAGTTATTGAGTAGGCGCTCTAATTTGTTTAAGTGCTCTTCATTCAGGTCTGGGTAACAAACATCCGCATAGTCAATAATGGGCAAAACAAGAGCATTCACTAACAAGATTTAAAGTTGTTTAAAAAAAAAAAAAGTTAAAAGTTGTTTCAGTACGTTGATTAGGTGTATTTTCACACAGCTTATAGCCATGAGAGCTATAGCTTTTAAAGGAAGCTTATAATATAATTAATCAGTTATAATTAGTAAATTACTTATGGTATAAGATGTTAGGAAGGTATCATTGAGTTTTATTAAAGTATAGTGATACCTAAAAGCCACAAACTAGATAATTTCTCAGAACATAGGTACCAATAGAATCTTAGATAAAGATATGATTTTATAATGATAAAAAAACTCAAAGAGCAATGAAAACAAGTGAATCGCAAATGTGACTAGAACTTAGTCATATCTAAAATAAAGTTCATACTTTTTTGCCACGTTTTGAGCTTAACTTCTTGACGTCATCCAACTGTGCTGTAGTTTTTACAGACTTCTGGTGACCCGAAGAAATGTGGGGTTGTTGACCCTTAGTTGAGGCAACGGTAGTCTCCACCGATTTGACAGCTTCAGGGAACTTTGAGACCAGACCTGCCAGATCCTCCTCATAGATGATCTTCTCATGCCCACCACCAGGAACCTTTATGTGTATAACTCCATCCATTGACCAGACATTATTGATACCAAAATGTTTCCTGGCATTTTTGTACACTGTAACCCGCGCTTTTGTAAGAAATTCTGACAATGAGACTCCAGAGCCCTTTAACTTAGATTTAGCTTTCCACACTTCGGCTTTAATGTGAAAGTCATGAAAGTGCACAAGTAAAGGCCTGGTACGGTCACTCACTTGGGCTCCAATTCTGTGACACCGCTTGATGGATTGACTAGTGATATGTGACATACCTAATTTGCTGTTGATGAGGTTTAAAACTGTAGATTCAACATTAGTTGCTGGGTCCTCGGTGACACCATTAATTAATAGAATCTTGAGCCTACTTTGCATGTCAATACTGTCAACAGCTCTTACACAATCACGCACTTGTTGCTTAAGAGATCCAAGCAAGTCCTGAACAACCTTCTTAAAACACTTGAAATCCTCCATCAGCTGCCCCAGATTTGGGCTGGATGCACCGGTTTCAGCCTCAAGCCTCTTCTCAAATTCAGCAAAACGTTTGTTCCAGTTGGCTTCCAGCTCACCAAAGTTGGCCATTGTAGGTATTATCGTTGTTATTTATGTAGTGATTGTAATGTGAGAAGATAAACACTTCACATAGATAATTCAATATTTGCACTGTATAGGTTAGGTTAAGCTGAGGGTGGTGTAGGTAAATTAAGTAGTATTGATTCTACATGAACATCTAAACACTGTTTTATATACACTCATATAAAAGCAATAAAATGCAGTGGGAAAAACTATTAAACTGCTACTAATTTTAATTTTACTTTATTAAAAACAGAGGAGCACAAAAATTAGATGTTAAGTTAAGGCACCTACCCTCAATCCCTCAATCTCATCCTCAATTATTAATTAAATTCAATCGAATTTCAACCACTCTAATAATATAAAGACGTTTATGTCTATCGTAAGCAATGTTTAATGGCGAAGATAGGGGATAGTCCATGCTGGCCCAGTGTAGATTGGCAAACTTGTCACTTTTAAGGCGCCCGAAGCCAATTCGATCTCTGAAGTCTACCAATCCACACTTTTTAATAACATCATGGACATCTTTCGGTTTTCTCACGATGCTATTTTTCTCCTATCGGCGTCAATGTACGAGAGTAATTTAACTTTTAACAAACTTAATTTTGATTGATCACGCCATTAGGTAAGTAAAAATTAGGATCAAAATTTCTATGTCTAAAATCTAAATGAAGGTCTATGTTTCCACTTTCTTTTGCATTTAGTCTTTAGATTTTACTAGTAAAGATGTCCTAAAGAACTGTCGAACCGAACTGTAACAATTCGGAGCCCAGCGGAGTATTAATAGTCCGGTCTTGTGTCGGCTCGCGGATTGACTGGTGATTGATGGATCGCCGAAGGGACGTGCCGATCCCTCTCCGAAGTCCTCGTACATTACGCCGAGTCACTCGTGCTTCTGGAAATTATAGCACACACGAACTTCCAAGGAAAGCGCGAGGAAAAATTAAAGAAAAAAATGTGAGCATATTACTTAGCAAGTAAGTTCAAAGTCGATCACAGATGTGTTGTCTACAGAACTAAGATGGCCGCCATTGGAAGCCATACCTTTCCAACCAGAACACAATTGCTTACAAACAATTTTATAACATATTACCCGGCTAAAATGGCGTGGCTGGCTCGTATTGCACCGGGCGAAAACCCGTAAAGATTCCATGTAATTGTATCTAATATCATCTAACTATCACAGTTCGTGAGTTACAGCCAGGTGACAGAGGGACACACGTACGGACGGACAGACGAACAGCAAAGTCTTATTAATAGGGTGCCGTTTTACCCTTTGGGTACGGAACTCTAAAAAAAGGTAAAGCCTTGTCGAAACCCTTCGAGAGACATGAGAACATTCGACAATTGGTTGGCCAGTAAAGCCTCGACGAAGCCGCATTGAGCGTGGTGGAGTATTCTCTAGACTAAATGCTTGAATTGTTTTCAAGCGCCACTGTGTCACGCTAAAAGTAGCTCCAGCTAGCTGTATGTAAGATACGCGCGTAACAGTCTTAACAGTGGAAGTTAGTGGGAAGCCTCCTAATAGACGTCAACCGCTGCCATTACTAAACTTGTCAGAACTAAATCACGGAAACGGAATTATGATCCCACTTGGCATTCAGGAGGTGACGTCGAATTATGTAATTCGGCTGCAAGTCATAGGCGCGGCCAGTATGCAAATTATGCTTATCGTTGGTGCCTATGAGTTTGTTAGTCGGAAGGATAATTATGCTGTCATCGTCTGTCCATCACCAATTCATCAGCCTTTAGAGTCCACTGCTTGGCATAGATCAACCGACGCCATATATTTGCTTACCTAGACCACAGATTAAATAATAATATACTACGTACAACCAAGACTAAGATTCCGTAAAATGCGAGTTGGTCAAGGATCTCAATGGTTCCGTACTGCACTTTGTGATGTTACTACGGATTTAAGGATTTCATTTTTACTTTTGCACACAAGACAAAGTGAAAAGGAAAATTTCACTTAGAAAATTTCGTGATTCTGGGTCAACTAGAAGTATTAAATTAGTATTTGAAATTGGAGTGAACGTAATTGACGTCAACTTAGGTAAAAAATAAAACAGATTTTTTTTTTTAATTAGCCAAATCCCAGTATTTTTTATATTCGGTGATTAACACCACAAGTGTTTTATTTATATTTATTTATATACCGATTTTACTTAAGTACGAAATAAGAATGGAAGGACAGAATAATTCCTAATGGGAATCAGAATGTCATGTAAAAATAAAAAAAACTGAAGTTAAATGAGACATACCTATAGATAGAATTATAAAGAAACATTAAGTAAATTGAAACTTAAACTAAATAAAAATAGTTATTATCTAAGCTCTCCCTGGGGATATATGTGGCATACTCGTAGATCCCAGAACACTGGCAGCAGTGCCTCGCTGTACAGCTAAGCTGTATGTATTAAAAAATACATATTTTTTTGTAACGTTTGTATTTTTTTTAAGTAGGTACTATCTATGTGACAAAATAAATAATTATAATTTTCTATACATTTTAATATATGGGATAGTGTGTGTCAAATTAAATATGTTTTACCAGTTTTAGTCCTGTATCGCAATCAATTCCACGAACAACACGATAAATACACTTTGAAGCAAAGCAGGATTACGTTAACGATATCAAGGATAATATATTTCAAAGCAATGAAAGCGCCTTCATAAGCTGTAACGGTTACCCGCCTATTCTGAATCGCAATAAAAGATTGTGGTTCTCCCGTGCGACGTAACACAATTTATGTCTCAATTAGGCATGTTATTTTGACATTTGGTAAGGATGAACATTTGTTATAAAGCTGACTATAAATAATATCATAAAATCTTGTAGATACGAGTAAGTTTGATTGAATCAATGGATACTTATGCCTTACGCCATGTTGAGGTCGAAGACTTTGTCATATATGGGAAATAAAAACTGTATTTTGATTAAAGACAAGTTAATAGTCAAATAAAATATGGTCATTTGTTTGAATACTAAATATACATACGATGCGATAGTCGGATCGGACGTCCGAGTATGTGTGGCACGAGTGCCTTCAGATTGTCTGATCAGACTATCGGATCCGACTATCGGTGAGAAAAATCGGAAATCTATTCCCAGCCTAAGATATGGGCACCCTACTTATCGGCGTGAATGGAGTCACCGTGACGGAATATTAATACGATTGGTCGATTGGCGACATCGACGTACTTCTGCGGTGAACCGTACGACAAATACGTAGCATAACATCACGCCTATACCCTCGAAGGGGTTGGCCACCAACTTTTCACCAGTCACCAGTTTACGTTAAGGTTCAAATTGCCATGCGCCGGGCACAAATCCAAACTCCGAGCATTGCAGAAAAACCCAATAGTTATTGCTCGACCCTGGCACCGAATACAGGACCTCCAGCTTAGTAGTCGTGGTGACGACCACTAGACCAATACGTAGCATAGCAATATATCGTTCTTATTCACGATAGCGATTAGCGTCCATAGCCCAATGGCTCGCGTCGATTCAATGTGATCGAAAGAGTTAAGCAACGACGGGCGCGGTCGGTTTGTGGATGGGTGACCGCTAGTGGCAAAATTTTATGGACGCTACTGTGCTTCGGAGGGCACGTAAAGCCGTCGGTCCCGGTTGTTTTCAATTGTGGAAACAGACGTCAGGCCTTGTCGAAGACCTTCGGGTCGCTTGAGAACATTCGACACTAGGTTGGCCACTAACCCCTCCACCAATTTGCATTAGAGCACCATGGTGGAGTATGATAGCAGCAAGGTAGTAAATGACCATGCAGCTACACCCACTCGGTGCCACCCGATGCCCGTGATAAACGTGTGGCAAACGACCAATAGTATCCAGAAAAGATCTGTAAGTCAAAGTAAGTAATTTTAAGTCCAACCTCTGTTGAAGTCAGTCAGAGAAGACCCTCGAGGACGGACAAATCATCTTCTATTTTTATGACTTGTCAATTAACCAATCAAAACGACAATTTACCTCTCGATAACTTTAGTAGAGTTAGAGTATGTCTTTCTAAACTAAACTTTAGTAGGAGGTAAAATAATTTCTGCAAGAAAGATTTCTACAAGATCGTTCTGATGGTTAACGAGGCATTAGTTATGGATTCTGGATGAAGAAGAAGGTGGAAAGTTTAAATCAAATGCGAGAGTTTTAATGATGACGGGATCTTGTGAAGACTGAGATGTTACGTACAATGTGACAATGCGGTAAGCAAATCTCGATTTTAATGTACTAGACTAGAAGGATCGAGGAACGAGATTTGCATATTAATTTGAAGTCGGTTTTAACTACAGAGCTATAAAGGTATGAAGGTACATCATTATACTAACTAGTATAATGATACCGCTATAACGCTATTGCGTCCATAGCCCAATTGCTTCCAAATCAATGTGATCGACAGATTTCAGCAACGACGGGCGCGGTCGGTTTGTGGATGGGTGACCGCTAGTGGTAAAATTTCATGGACGCTACCGTGCTTCGGATGGCAGGTTAAGCCGTCGATTTGAGTGTAAGCCTGGCCTACTGGCGCCTAGGAAATGCTTCCACTGCATTTCCTCAACAGGCGCAGATGTCAAAATTTGGATTAGCTAGTGAAATTCTTGAGATATCCGGTAAATTTAATCGTAATCTTGATAGCGTCCATGTTATGTAGGACTAGACCACCAACTCTCTACGGAGTGTAGTTGAGTAGGTAGGTATATATGACTGTGGGAGAGCGCCCAACAGTAGGACGCCTATGGGTTGAAGCTGTTCTATGTTAATCTTGAACCGCTTGATCAGAGAAATGAGATATACAGGGTTATTGGTAATTCGACGTATTCCCGTTAGGAGGTGATAGGGGTGACTATTTGTGATAATTGTAACCCCCATATGCATAATGCAAAAGTGAACCATTTTTGAGTTATCGTGGTTTTTAACTTTTTTCAAAATAAGTTCAAAATGCAATATAAAAAATTTATTTAAAAAAAAGTATCAATTTAAATCTAATATTTTCTTTCGATTTATTAAAACGATTAAACAATGCTTATTTATCAATATTAAAACAACAGTTATCTGTCCAACTTTAAAAATGCGAGACGACAAACGATATAATTTCAATATTTTTTGAGATTTTCGTCCACTAAAATGCCTTAAAAACCAAAAAAACTTATATCAAACTTGGCTTGCAGATTGTTTTAAAAACATAACCGTTTTATTAGCTCTCCAACAAGGCATAACAACTAGGAACTTATTTTAAAAAAACTGGAAATAAACCGATCACAAAGGAAGCAGGCGGAAATTTGTATTCGAAATAAACTTAAGGTCGTTCTTTAAAATTTCCATAAAATTAAATAAAAACAATGCCCAATGTAAATAAAACAAAAAATACAAATTTAAAATAAAATGTAGAACCAGTAAAAGTTTAGTAATACCTAATAACAATCCATACTCCATACTATACTAATATTATAAATGGGAAAGTGTGTTTGTTTGTTTGTCCGGCTTTCACGTCGCAACGAAGCTATTATATGGTATGGTTTTTGTGTGTGGAGATAGTGTGGGTGGAGAGTGACGTAGGCTACTTTTTACCGCGGTAAAACATCCCCATGGGAAGATTTTTGAAGAGTTTTGTTATTTTCTAGATATTTAGTTCCGGATGTTGTTAATAGATGGCGGTGTCATGTATGATAAACAACTCATTGTTAATTCCCTTTGACCACGCGGGCGGAGCCGCGGGTAAAAGCTAGTTAATAATAAGTAACAATTAAGACATTTTGTAATTTTGCCTAATTAAAGTTCTTGCTCGAAGGGACTTCCCCTATGACGCAAGACGGATGTCCTCCACATTTTGGTGTCAATGTTAGGCGATGACTTGATAGCCATTTTCCTAATAGTTGGATAGCGCGAAGACCCATTCCGTGGCCTGCGAGGAGTCCGGACATAACGCCGGTTGATTTCTATGTCTGGGGTCACATGAAATCCCTAGTTTACGACGTCTCGCCCCTGTGTCATTCGCGGAAGAACTCAAAACAAGAATTATAAACGCAGCAAATTTGACTACTTCGGCAGTTATGTTACACCTCAGAAAAAATTTATTTAAAAAAAAGTATCAATTTAAATCTAATATTTTCTTTTGATTTATTAAAACGATTAAACAATGCTTATTTATCAATATTAAAACAACAGTTATCTGTCCAACTTTAAAAATGCGAGACGACAAACGATATAATTTCAATATTTTTTGAGATTTTCGTCCACTAAAATGCCTTAAAAACCAAAAAAACTTATATCAAACTTGGCTTGCAGATTGTTTTAAAAACATAACCGTTTTATTAGCTCTCCAACAAGGCATAACAACTAGGAAGTTATTTTAAAAAAACTGGAAATAAACCGATCACAAAGGAAGCAGGCGGAAATTTGTATTCGAAATAAACTTAAGGTCGTTCTTTAAAATTTCCATAAAATTAAATAAAAACAATGCCCAATGTAAATAAAACAAAAAATACAAATTTAAAATAAAATGTAGAACCAGTAAAAGTTTAGTAATACCTAATAACAATCCATACTCCATACTATACTAATATTATAAATGGGAAAGTGTGTTTGTTTGTTTGTCCGGCTTTCACGTCGCAACGAAGCTATTATATGGTATGGTTTTTGTGTGTGGAGATAGTGTGGGTGGAGAGTGACGTAGGCTACTTTTTACCGCGGTAAAACATCCCCATGGGAAGATTTTTGAAGAGTTTTGTTATTTTCTAGATATTTAGTTCCGGATGTTGTTAATAGATGGCGGTGTCATGTATGATAAACAACTCATTGTTAATTCCCTTTGACCACGCGGGCGGAGCCGCGGGTAAAAGCTAGTTAATAATAAGTAACAATTAAGACATTTTGTAATTTTGCCTAATTAAAGTTCTTGCTCGAAGGGACTTCCCCTATGACGCAAGACGGATGTCCTCCACATTTTGGTGTCAATGTTAGGCGATGACTTGATAGCCATTTTCCTAATAGTTGGATAGCGCGAGGACCCATTCCGTGGCCTGCGAGGAGTCCGGACTTAACGCCGGTTGATTTCTATGTCTGGGGTCACATGAAATCCCTAGTTTACGACGTCTCGCCCCTGTGTCATTCGCGGAAGAACTCAAAACAAGAATTATAAACGCAGCAAATTTGACTACTTCGGCAGTTATGTTACACCTCAGAAAAAGAATGAAACTTTGCGTACGCAATAGGAGAAGTCCCTTCGAGCAAGAACTTTAATTAGGCAAAATTACAAAATGTCTTAATTGTTACTTATTATTAATTGTTATTACTAACTGTTGTATTACTAAACTTTTACTGGTTCTAAATTTTATTTTAAATTTGTATTTTTTGTTTTATTTACATTGGGCATTGTTTTTATTTAATTTTATGGAAATTTTAAAGAACGACCTTAAGTTTATTTCGAATACAAATTTCCGCCTGCTTCCTTTGTGATCGGTTTATTTCCAGTTTTATTAAAATAAGTTCCTAGTTGTTATGCCTTGTTGGAGAGCTAAGAAAACGGTTATGTTTTTAAAACAATCTGCAAGCCAAGTTTGATATAAGTTTTTTTGGTTTTTAAGGCATTTTAGTGGACGAAAATCTCAAAAAATATTGAAATTATATCGTTTGTCGTCTCGCATTTTTAAAGTTGGACCGATAACTGTTGTTTTAATATTGGTAAATAAGCATTGTTTAATCGTTTTTATAAATCAAAAGAAAATATTAGATTTAAATTGATACTTTTTTTTTAATACATTTTTTATGTTGCATTTTCGACTTATTTTGAAAAAAGTTAAAAACCACGATAACTCAAAAATGGTTCACTTTTGCATAATGCATATGGGGGTTACAATTATCACAAATAGTCACCCCTATCACCTCCTAACGGGAATACGTCGAATTACCAATAACCCTGTATAATTGACTAAATATTTAGGGATCTATCAGAATAATATGGATTCTCAATAATGTTTAACTACTATTAGATATGAAGATATAACAACATTTTATGAAGTTGGAATTAGATAAAACTTAATTTTATGTTACCAACACTTCGTTAGTACTTGACTGCAAGCTGCGAAAACATGGAATCCTACCAGCCCGTCTTACCCCAGCTGAACCGATATCCAATTTCCGAAGCAGCAGTTAAATGTTTTTCTGCGCCGCGTCGAGACTCGGAGCGGCTTATTGGGTTTCGGGAATTAGCGCCGCCTCACATCTGGTGGCTGGCTCTTGGTGATTTTCCTTTAGATTTTATTAGCGCTTTAATACTATCGGTGTGAGCTCTCATTTTTACTCTGTAGATTTTCAGTAGCGGTTTAGTAGCGGAGTCATTTTATTGGGAGTAGTGAAGCGATGAGCTCCGTGTGTTAACGGATAACTTTACTCGTAAGAACATTTGTGATATCAATGGTAAAAGCACTTCAGTCAACCCGACTAACTACTGCTTAAATTTGAATCGAGAGCACCGTGGAGAACTTTCAGGCATGCATGTTTCCTCAGATGTTTTCCTTTACCGTAACAGCAGGTGATTTTTTATAAATCGCACTTTACTTAGAAAAGTCATTGGTGCGTGCCGCTTGCATTTTCAACCCGGACCTGTCGAGTGAGAGGCGAGTCCGATAGCCGCTGGGCTCTCGCCGCTGTAATTAGTTTAACTGTCGTAATACAAGCCTGATTAGGTATTAATTAGGCTCGTTTAAGTCGCATGCATATTAAATTCTCAACTAATTATTATAATAGAGTGTCCTGGGTTATTAATTCGCGCCCTAATACTGATTGACATGTTGAATATTAATTTCTTGTCACTAAAATGGGCGCCTAATAGTTCAGTTCTTTTCTAAATAAGCAGAAATCTGTCTGTTCTGAATGAGAGACTATCAAAATACATATATATATATATATAATTGTCGATTATGGTGATCTTTTACAATTTATGTATTAACTTATTGTTAGTTCGACGGTGGAAATCTAATTTGAAGAGCGTAGACAATTTTGTTACAATTAAATTTAAAACAATACTTACTACCATACTCAGTTTAACATGGGAAACGTTACTTTGACTTTAAAATATTACCTATATAGTGAAATATAGCGTGAAAAAAGCGTAGTATAGTGAAATTTTGATTCTTTGAAAAATAAAACATAATAATTATAAAACTCGTATTATTGAAAGCCTTAAAATCGTCTACGTTTCAAACCTAGTGTACAAAATATTAAGTGTTTTTCTCCGGTCGCCTTTTTAGTTCTTTCAAAATGTTGTCGACATGGGACAGCGACAAGCAAGCGTTCCCAGGTGTGTGAAACATTTTCGTTGCAACTAAAAGTGACATCCGATTTCCAGTGCTACCGGATTCGCAATCAAAATTCAATTTCCGAATGTCTACTTGAATGAATTTTTAAAATTTGAATGAATTTGCGAACGCTTGAAGTGAGTATTTAGTGAACTGAAAGTAATGTGACCTGCTTGTTCGCGTCACTAGGCCCATTAATTATGTAGGATTTTAAGAAAGTTGTTATGCATTTTTGCATTGGTTAGCGGGAAAATAGGGAGCGACAGCTGATTAATAAAAAATCCTGCACCTGTCTGTCGCTCTTATTTTAAAGCTTTAAAACAATAATTAATTGTATGTATCCAAGTATAAACTTAACCTTTAATATAACAATGGAAATGTACACAAGTTTAAACAAAAAACGCCGATTTTCAGTGGCTGCGGAGTGTTGTTCTTATAGCGAGAGGATTTGACATTTGATTTGCATTTGACTATTTTGTTGTATCTGATATAAATTTTGGTGGTTAATGTTACTTATTAGTGTGTTCCGCTTGGGTTTGAACCCGGACCGCTCGTCTGAGGCGAGTTTGATAGCCACTGGGCTGTCACCGCTTGTCGCACACTCACTACAACGTAAATTAATTTCAACAAATTATATTCTACTAATTCGAAATAATATGCGTGTGTCGGGCTTTGTGGCATAATTTCCTGGGGTTACTTCGACCTGGCATTTTGAGTTTGGAGATGTTGTAAAGTTTGTAAAAGTTGTACTCAAGAAGGCTATAAACGTTGCGTCGCCGACTAAGTATTCTGAAGAATTCCTGCTTAACGAATTGAGGTGATTAATTATGTATATTGACGCAAGAAACTTTCAGAAATTTAATGAAGCTATATTCCAGAAAGCTGACTGTGAACTCAATATGGGCTAACATTTTAAGAACATGCCCCGACCGAACATGGACCGACGGCTTTACGTGCCCTCCGAAGCACGGCAGCATCCATTAAATTTTGCTACTACCGGTCACCCATCCACAAACCGACCGCATCCGTACGCTAAGATAACTTATTTTCTAACTATTAATCTCTCACCCTCAGATAACGACAATAAACTATGAAGGACAAAGCATTATTCCTCGGAAAAATCATTACGTTCGACGTCGTCGCCGAATTACAGACAGTGTCTATAGGAGGGATTAATCATCGGAACATTGTTATCGCTATCAAGTTTCTTATAAATACGCTTTTGTTTCGTCTTTCACGGCTAGTAATACATGCCCTCGTTTTGCTAGATCACGGCCTCTGTCTTACTGTGTTTAAACTTACATATACATGCAGCACCACACATATGCTGTCGCCCGTGACAGTCTTTCCAAGCCAGTCACAAATTCATTGCCGCCCTTTCAGACTACAATGGTGGTATAACACGTAATATGAAACCACACCTTTCCAATCAGAAAACAATTGCGATACAGTTTTTACACGGTGTTTGTCATCTTGGGTAATGGAGGCCGGCTGCGTAGATAGCGGTGCGCGAGCGCAGGCCCAGCCCACTAAGTCCATATAAAATCCGCATTACCGTTTTTTGTGCGGTCGTGATTAAATACGTGTGTGTAAAATTATGTTTATGTGTGGTATGTATTGTGTAACTGTAATGTGTGTATAAATATGAAAAATAAATAAATAATAATAAAATAATAATAATTCACAATTTGATCCACTGGAAAATGTTTTATAAAGACGATTTTAGTATTTTTATTTTTACTCGTCGTTCATTGACGTAAAGCGTCGCGTCACTTTGACATTTCATATGGCAGAACAACGTTTGCGGGGTCAGCTAGTAATAAATATAAAAATAAATATTAATAATTGTGTTATACCTAGTGTAATAAGTTTCAGCAGATCCTTTAAAAATACAACTTAATTAACTAGCATACATGCCTACGTAATTAGTTTGAGTGAAAACATTTTCTTTACCGACTGTTTCTGATTGAACCCGTTTCTTTGTCTCTGTTCGCCCTAATGGTCCGCTGTCACGGCATACACGTGTTCGCATTCGCTTTATCGCTCAATCGTCTGCTGTTTGAAGGTGAAAACAATTCGCTGCTACAATTTCTAGTTCCTTTAATACGATATTGCTTCGTTTTATTTGGCGCCGTATTGTGGGAATCATTTACTGGTCTATTAAAAACAACGTAGTAATTGTTTTTTATAGGATATAGGAGCACATAGTAGTGTCAATAATAGCCCAATGGCTCGCGTCGATTTAATGTCGACAGAGTTAAGAAACGACGGTTTGTGGATGGGTGACCGCTAGTGGCAAAATTTCATGGGCGCTACCGTGCTTCGGAGGGCACTTTAAGCTGTCGCACCCGGTTGTTTCTAATGGTGAAAACAATCGTTATGCCTTGTCGAACACCTTCGGGTGGCTTGAGAACATTCGACACTGGGTTATCGGGTGGCTTCAGAACATTCGACACTGGGTTATCGGGTGGCTTGAGAACATTCGAAACTGGGTTATCGGGTGGCTTAAGAACATTCGACACTGGGTTATCGGGTGGCTTGAGAACATTCGACACTGGGTTGGCCACTAACCGCATTGGAGCTGCGTGATGGATTATGCTCTAGACCTTCAGCAGATTTGTTTGTGGGGGAGACCTGTGCAGCAGTGGTATGTCTGTGGGTTGCAGCTTAGCTCTTTTTGTTATATGAGCACAGATGAATATACAGCAATATCTACTGAATATTTTACCCGTGACCGACACAGGCCCTGAACAAGAATTCATTCCAAGTCTGTCACAGAGTCGTTGCTGGTGCTCGCATTGCGGACTGAGATGGTTACCCCTGAAAAAGAGAAAATCACACATTTCCATCTGAAACACAATTTAAAAAAAATAGTGCTTGGTACCTACTTACTTGGGCTATGGATGCTAAATTATGTTATTTTTTTTATTTTTTTTTATGGATACAGGATAGCAAACGAGCTTGCAGCGCCACCCATCCGCTGCCGCCCATGACAACTGTGACTGACTTTGAACAAGACTCAATTTGGAACTGGGATGGTTAGACCAATTAGTTGAGAAAGTGAATTAGAACATTAGTTGGTCAATTCGTTAGTAGGTATGAGGACTGGGGACTGTTAGTGATAGTTAGTCCTGTTAGTTGGTGTTAGTAATAGTCCAGTTGTTTTAGCGATTGTAAGTATTTTAATAGTTAAGAGAATATTAACCTAAATATACTTAATTCCAGATTTTGTTCTTAAAGGAATGTGTATGTGATAAATGTTGTAAATCAAAACTAAAATGTTGTTTTTAAAAGTTTCTTTCGAAGAATCATCGTTGAATACAGGAATGATTCAGCCTTATCCAGCACCGAAGCGAAGTGCCTCCCTAAACCGTCTTCTTTCAACGGGAGGCAAGTCAATAAGACAAGGGGGTCCTATTTGTTTTGCCATTAAAGGGTTTGAAAGCGCTTTCAAATTCGGTAGCTTTTACGCTTTCAATATTTGCATGTTTTTGTAGGACTGACAAAGAAGTCGTGTGGAGGTAGGGTGGGGCATCACAGGGCGGTGTTGTCGATAAGTAGATTTCACTTTAGTCACATTGATTTCATAAATCTATATATACAAGGTGTCCCAAAATTCAACGATAATACTGAACCAGAGGATGGACCTGCTAATGACTACTCCAGGAAAAAAAAGAAAAAAAAATTATCTCGATTTTTTTTCAAATTACTTAATAAAAATGGAAATTCTTAGAAAATTGACACCCCTCATGATATTTTTAACTACCATGACCACAATTTTTGAGATATTTCTGATTTGTTTTTTGTATCCGTGACCTAAATAGTACTGCTATCTACCACAAATCTTAAAATTCCTATAATGTCTGTCGTTTTCACACAATAAACAATTAAAATCATTGTTTTCCCTAAAAATTTTGATCAAATTTACTTTCAGTCCACTTTCACTCATTGTGGTGTAAAAAAAAAGTATGGACACTACTATGGCAAGTTTTTTTAAAAGTTGACGCAACTAATCAAAATTCCAAAATGGTATAATACTCTTGGAAAACAAGTCACAAAAAAAAAGTATAATATTTCTAAACATGAACCATATTTCAAAAATTGTTCTATTCGATTAGTAATAACTTTTACTTTACTACTACTTTACAGGACGGGCATAGTGAGTTGGGCGACCATCATTTTAAAACCACATGTTTTGTAAATCACTTAAAGGCACGTCTTCTAATAAGTCTGGCTAGTTATTTTGTAAAAAGTTCAAATAATTATTTCCATCTAAGTTTCCTTGTAACTCAAAGGGCCCAGTTAAAGTTAAACAGTCCAAAATAATGCAAAGTCAGTTCAATTTGCAGATTACTTGATTCACACGTCAATTGAATACTTAACGGTGTACAGTAAAGAAAGAAACAGAGCGTACTGACTGCTGAGAATAGCAACTTCTCTACCTGCCCTATTGTTATTTAATAACGACATCTACAGCTACCTCTGACTAACATGAAATCTCTTTCTATCTATCTCTCTCTTCTAAATTTGTTTAACTACGTACATGTCCCATTTAAATCCAAGAAATTTACAACAAAAATCATATTTTGGGCACATAGTAAAAGTTATTACTAATCGACAAGAACAATTTTTGAAATATGGTTCTTGTTTAGAAATATTACACTTTTTTTTTGTGACTAGTTTTCTAAGAGTATTATGCCATTTTAGAATCCTGATTAGTTGCGTCAACTTTTAAAAAAACATGCCATAGTAGTGTCCATACTTTTTTTTTACACCACAATGAGTGAAAGTGGACTGAAAGTAAATTTGATCAAAATTTTTAAGGAAAACAATGATTTTAATTGTTTATTGTGTGAAAACTACAGACATTATAGGAATTTTAAGATTTGTGGTAGATAGCAGTACTACTTAGGTCACGGATACAAAAAACAAATCAGAAATATCTCAAAAATTGTGGTCATGGTAGTTAAAAATATCATGAGGGGTGTCAATTTTCTAAGAATTTCCATTTTTATTAAGTAATTTGAAAAAAAATCGAGATAATTTTTTTTTCTTTTTTTTCCTGGAGTAGTCATTAGCAGGTCCATCCTCTGGTTCAGTATTATCGTTGAATTTTGGGACACCTTGTATAAAAGGAGAAGCTGACTGACTGACTGACTGACTAACATATCAACGCAGGACCTAAATTATAAGGGTTACAAACTTGGAAAATTTGCACAGGGGTTCCTTTAATAACGTAGGGGAGCACTAAGAAAGGATTTTTGAAAATTAACCCCCTAAGGGGTAAAACGGGGGTGAATGTCTAATTCCACGCGAGCGAACCTGCGGGCGTCCACTAGTTGAAAATATTATTAGATAACGGACAAAACAAGACAAGACTGACGGAACTAGATAAAATTTGTCTTAGTGCTAAGCATACTCGTAACTGTGTATTTGTTAATCTAAACCAGCTAAATAAATACTTCGACTGCCGAGTGGTCATTATAAATTAATTACAAACATAAAATGTAATTAATCTGTACATTTTCACTTTCTCAATCTGAGCCTACTTCAAGCACAACTAATTCAATTTCCATGTTGCATGTCTACAAATTTTAACTACCTAAAACATTATCAATATCGAGAATACCTGACATCGATATGTAGAGGGCATCCCGAGCGGATGTTCGGCGAAGCTGAATAAATTATCCTGCGACTGAATGTCACACAATCCTCACGCCCAACATTTTTTCCAAGTGTCCTTTGAAACTAGGATTATTTTTAATCGTTAATACTTCTCTTATATTTTTATTTCAATAAATAGTTAATGGTAAGGCAACGAATGAATTGTAACTGTGTGAATAAATTTCGTTAAAATAATTATCTGAATGAACTGAAGGTATTATTTCGTTAAAATAATTAAGTAATTATTATTAGAATTATTATTATAATTCGTCGCTGCGACCCATAGACGTCCCACTGTTGGGCACGGGTCTCCTCTCAGAATGGGAGGGATTAGGCCTTAGTCCACCACGCTGGCCAAGTGCGGATTGGCAGACTTCACATACCTTCGAGAACGTTATGATGAACTCTCAGGCATGCAGGTTTCCTCACGATGTGTCCTTCACCGTTATAGCAAGTGACATTTAATTTTTTTAAACGCACATAACTTAGAAAAGTCATTTGGTGCGTGCCACTGGGATTTGAACCCGGACCGCTCGAGTGAGAGGCGAGTTCGATAGCCGCTGGGCTGTCACCGCTTATAATTACTAAGTAGTAATTCTAATAATAAGAAAATAGTCAATCGTTAGTTTTGAACAATTAATTCAACAAAGCATCGGGTAGTTCGGCTACAAGTAACGTATAGTAAGTATTATACATTTAACAATTTATCTGCAATACGAAAATTCTCCTTTTACAAAGGCATTCCAAAAAATACACAGTTAATTATAAATTACTAGGGATATACTCATACATATATACTCGCCCTTGAATAAGTTCGTAAAAAACGATTAAAGTTACGAAGTAGTCCAGGGTAAGCTATATGAAGCATGGAAGAATTCACAAGGTTATCGTAGCCATATCGACGTCACTTTACATCATGTAGGTAAGTTAGATTGTTAGGGTTCCGTACCCAAATGGTAAAACGGGACCCTATTATAAAGGCTCCTCTGTTCGTCTGTCACCAGGCTGTATCTCATGAACCGTGATAGTTAGATAGTTGATATTTTCACGGATGATGTATTTCTGTTGCCGGTATAACAACAAACACTAAAAAGTAAAAATTTGACTCGCACTTTGTTTTTTTACCTGTTTTCAATATTATAGGTACGTAAAGGAATTAGTAGCACAGACAAAACATCCCATAAAAAAACACGATGTAGAAATTGACAAAATCCCAAACTCGATATTAGCTCAGGTTTTGTTTTTTGTTCGGTACTAAGGCTTAATTTCGCCCCATCAAAGTCAAGTCAGGACTTATTTTCGTTACTTTATTTTCTGTGAGAGGCAAAGATGGATCCTTTGGCTTTTATAAATTTCTTTTCCAACACGACATGAATGTAGTGAAAGGTTCAATTGAGAAGAAAAGTCTCCTAATAATGTTTGAATGTCTATTGCAATCCAATTCGTAATAGAGATTAAGTTAGTATTTCTTAGCAGCATTAACATTCGTAAGGTCATTGTTGTGATACGTTCGATTCGTAGGTATCAAAATAATACATCTCGGTTACATATCCATGCCATTTATCCATGTTTATCATCATTGGCAATTTGGTTTCATAAAAATATACTGTGGTAATCTATGTTCTTGTGGCTAATTACAACTCAACGTAAAATGATAACATAATATAATATCAAGCTCTATTAATATTTCTCCGAAAAGGTAGAGAAAGGTGGTAGAGTATATATACTTTTCACCATACCATACCATGTAACTAATAGTTATCTCAATACTCTCATCAAATACAAATAATTTGAAGTTGGAAAAACTCAATTTAACAATCTCTAAGTAGTCGCGCTTTCGTGACCACTAGATCAACTAGGAAGTCAAGTTATAATGGTGAAATTAAATTATCCAATATTAGAAAACATTTATGAATAAATTTTAATTTGCTATAAATATCGTAACTTCAATGTATTAAAAATAAGTACGTCCACTGTCATTTCCAGACAACGATTCTATAGCTCCGTCACAGAGTATTTAATAGTGTCTCCGTTGTACTGTTTCAGTTATTACCTACATTAAGTTTGTTGTTTGTATTTCTTGTATTTGGGAACTTGATGTTTAAATTTGTTTCTACCCTTGTTGTGTGTGACTAATTTGTTTCTACCCTTGTTGTGTGTGACTAACTATATTGAATTATTGTTTCTCTAAATTATTGTTTTTCTACCTGAACACAGAATATTATGTAGATAATTCTAAGAGAAGTAAATTCTTATACCACATGTTCAGCAATACGCGCCACGTGATTAAAATACTCGTCTTTTTCACGAAATTCATCTTCATACTTGTAGCCCTGTAATCCCCATTTGATAAGATATGCGGGGTTCGAAGGTCTTTACCTTGTTTTTGGAGTTGAATACTTGCAGACGAACCGTGTGGAATTCCGAATGTGTTTTATCTCATGATACGTAAGGCCGTTTTAATCTTTAGCGAAATATTTTATACCTATTCTGAGATGCGGGATGGCTGTGGAAGACTTATCTTCTCTTTGTAATACGAATGTTTCTGAGTTTTAAGTATTTAAGCCGTAAAGACTAAAACTTGTTGTAGTTGTGACAAGGCTTGTTTTGAGAAAATATTATTCCTGCTAGGTTTTGATTATTCCACGATTAAACTGTGATTGTTCTGGTTAGTCAGTTTTACATTTTACGAAATTTTTTTTGTTTTAAATAAAGGTAAAAAACTCTAAACTACTATCTAGAAAAATGAGTTCTGTATTGAATTCGAATAAAAGCGACAAATGAGACTATAGCTAAACAAGGTTTATTAATTTCTTATGAACACGATAGCGAATGTTTAGATAGCATTGTCTCTGCCATTAGACTACAAACACACAAGTAAGGTGAATGTAATCATTAATCTAATGTTTTTCTCCATATTTACTTTTATCATTCTATTAAGTATTTTCTAAAGCGTTCGACTATGACATCTTCGCATCTTTTCCATTTCATTCTATTATTGCAAAACACCCTTGGAGATCCATTGCGTTATATCGCAAATGGAAGAGAATCTATTCACATATAATAGCTATTTACATAAACGTATTCCTACTCGATCTCCGTGGAAGGCGTGATGGCTGAATAATAAGGAGTTCCCCAGGGGCGAACATTGAGCCAAAAATTTAATAAAGCACTACCGCATCATTTTGCCTTCATTTGCACAGAGAACAGTATAAAAATATTTTTTTAAATTTATAAATATTTAAGCGGCTAAAAGAATTTAATGCGAATAACGTAACTTGTCTTACCCTTCAAGAACTGCCTCGTTGGTGTAGAGGTCGCAAGCGTGACTACTGAGTCCTACATTCTATCCCCGGGTCAGGCAAAATTCTATCGGGTATGCTGAAAAAGGATGTACTTATGTTACCTACCTTCCTATGTAACTGGTGGTAGCTACTGTTTGTAACGTATGTTCTTTCACATTTCACAACTGTGCTAAAATTTAACAAGGAAGGATCTTATCAGCTACCCTAATTCATTCGATTTTTTTTTAATGGATATAAGATAGCAGATTGGCTTGCAGCACCACCCATCCTCTGCCACTCATGACAACTGTGACTGACTATGAACAAGACTCAAACTGGGATGGTTAGTCCAATTAGCTGAGAGAGTGTATTCGACCATAAGTTTGTCAGTTCGTACCCACTTTGAGGACTGTTAGTGATAATTATTCCTGTTATTTGATGTTAGTAAAAGTCCAGTTAGTAATTCTTAGTAAGAGTTTCAGTTCACAGATGAGTTGCTACCCTTGAGGACTAAGATGGTCGCCTCTAAAGAAGTGTAACCGGAAACAACACCTTTCCAACCGGACCACAATTGCTTTAAAAACAATTACTACACGGTAGAAACGATACTAGATACTGTGTCGGGTATATATAGGCACTGAAGATTTAATTCAATTTAAGCGTTCTCTACGTAAAATCCATAAGCGACGGCAGTTGTACACATTTGCATACGTAACAGTATTTCATTTGAATGTGTAGGACCTAAATGGTTGTCCTAATTTATACGATGTCCCAGATTTTGAAATGAAATCTACTTTATTATTTACTGCATTTTTTATTCCTTCAGAGTAGCTCGGAAAATGGCATCCAGCAGTCGTAACACATACTCATTCGTAACACATACAGGAATTTTATATTTGTTAAGGTTAAGTACCCTGCGGTATTTGCTTAACTTTTGGTTTAGAGATACTTTATTTCTCATACGATATACCTAAAATAGGTATTTCTATCCATACCTATATTATAAATAAGTAACTCTGTCTGTCTGTAAGTCTGTCTGTCTGTCTCGCTTTAACGCCAAAACTACAAAACCGATTTAAATGAAAGGACACGTTTATCTTTCCATACAACTTGGGCCATGAGATGTACCTCGGGAAAAAAAATTGATTTTTGGAGAAAAAAATGCGTTATTTTATTAAAAAAATAAATTAGATTTTTTACTGCATTTGTACCACCTAAAATTAACTTTAAAAGATAATTTATGTATTGCAACACTGCAAGTTATGGCAATCTAATTCAATCTATCATAACATTGCGTTTCGGTTGTTACTAAATCTGTAATTACTCTATACCCATTTATAAAATATACAATAAGCGCATTGTATTAATAAACTACCTTAAGAAACAGAATCATAGTATCCTATATTGATTTAAATATTCTATTAATTACCATTAAAGGCTAATTTTTTCTTGAAATCGTTTTTATACTAGTAATAATTTGTAAATTGAATACAGGTTAATAGATCTATAATATGTGACTGACGTCTGTCACTAAAACTGAAGTTGGCAAATGACATAAACAGGGCAGAGTAGTTACCACGTAGTATCCCTTATTAGTTTGTGGTTACTACTATGTGAAGTTTGTGGTACGAAATGTTGTATTTTTTATTATTTTATTACAAGCTAACTATAAGGATTCTAAAAATAATTGATCGACCATTAGTTTTAGTATATTGTAAGGAATTTTTACCAATACTTTGTACCTCGGTACATCGTTTGGCCCAAAATTGATCGTCTCCTTTGGTACACAGATAGTCTGGAGCCTGTGAAAGGACATAGGCTACTTTTTAATTGTAAAATATTGTTGTAAAGGGTTTAAAAGGGGGATGAAATGTTGTATGAAGGTATTGTCATTTTCAGAACTAGAAGCATAAAATTTATATTTTAGGCTGTTGATTAGATATAAATAAATATGGCATTCACTGTTTGTAAAAATGTAACCCTTATGGATGTAAAATAAACATAGGGGATAACACATTTACGGATTTATTACAAATTTGTGTAGCTAATGTTAAAAACGCGTTTAGAAGCGTTATTATTATGTCTACTTCCACGCGAGCGAAGTTGCGGGCGTCCACTAGTTAATAATTAATGAGAAACTTGAATTACTTACATGTAGAGTTCTCTCGGGGCAGTACCACTGCCTCCCACGGTACCTTGTGCCATTTCTACGGAACATTTGTGGTTCGGTTGGATAGGTTACATACCGGTTACACTTTTATAGAGGCGACCATCTTAGTCCCCAAAGGCATACTTGTGAGTATTTTGTACGGATTTTTTGTGTGTTTAAGTGTGCGAGTGCGTACGTATTCGTTTTAAAACAATGGAATACCTACTCATTTGACAACGAAAACTAACAGCTTAGTAATTCAGTTGAACAATAATTTTCTTAAACAGAATCTTCAATGTCTGACACATCTTTAAGGTTAAAAGACGCAAGACTTGCACCCAGGGCTGTCACATTGTTCAATGGCGTAGCTTTATGGCAAGTGAAGTCAAGTGAGAATTCTAAGGACCTCCAAAACAGTAATGGGGTAATGTTCCATGGCGGATGATTATCTTCTCAACGCTCCACCGCGGTGTTTCTAAGTTTGTAAAAACCTTTTTCTTTCTGAAGGGTCGGAATCGGCCAGTAAACAACAAAACGGATCACGACTGTATTCCTCCGTAGGGGTATGCGCAAGTATGTACACCTACTTATGGCCCAGTAGGTGATAAGCCTATTATTTCGTGTTTATGCACAGGGATTAAGACCAGACTTTGAGCTTTTACTGGGAATTTGAAGTTAGACAACCCCTTTATAATGTTGCCCAATCCGGAAATCAAATTCACGACCTCTGGCTCGTCAGTGGTGTTTACAACTACTAGATCAACGAGGTAGAGAGCCAGTAAACAAAAAAAACATCAAATTAGTAGCTTAGTCTGCAAGGATACGATTAGATAACCAAAAAACTTTATATTAGTCTAATTTGGCCTGAAAAGACAATATTGAAAAGAAGATAACACAATAATAAATTTACTCTAGATTTGGCTCGAGACAATTACTACTGGGAAATATACAAACAAACAAAATTAGCTAGAGTGAATGAGCTTTTCTAAGCTTTCCTTACACTTACACCGTACTTTCAGCCTTGTCACGCACAAACATTTGATCAAACTAAACAAGACTTTGACTTCAGCTCTGCCTCTGCTAAATACATAGATTTAATCTTGGCGTCCGTACCTATATAATTTACAGTTGCTGCAATGAAAAAAATAGGGATAGATATTATGTACAATGATTCTAAAACCATAAAACCAGTGATTAGAGAACAAAACTGAAGTTTGGGGACAAGCTTGGGGACGGGGCAATTAATACTTAATCTTGATTCAGATCTGAGTATAAATATGGTTACAGACCCGTATTATCAAATAAATATGAACTTGAGTTGTATGAAAACAAGTGTGTGTTGTTGTAAATAATTGTTAGAATTGTTAGAATTTAATGTCTGGTATTCTAGTCCTTATGACTTAATTAAATTGCTATCGCATGTTGTTGCGAGTATGTTAATAAGATTTTTTTATGGATACTAACGACAAGATAGCAAACGAGCTTGCAGCACCAGTTAGCTGAGAGAATTAATAAGAACATTAGTTGGTCAGTTCGTTAGTGCGTATGAGGACTAGGGACTGTTAGTGATAGTTAGTCCTGTTAGTTGGTGTTAGTAATAGTCCAGTTAGTAATTGTTAGTAGAAGTCTCGTTCTATGTCTAAGAAGTTTAGCGTTAATCGTAACAAAATAATCGAAACACATATATTTTAATGTAGTTTTATATACGTACGGTTCGAGATAAGTCTAATGAAACTGGTTTCACGATCCTAACTAAATGAAGTTGCCCTCCCATTTACAAGTAAGCGCTTGTACAATTAGCATGATTAGCATGCTCTTCAATTTTGTTTCTACAGTTCTCGTGTATTCTAGATAAAGGTATATAAATAAAAACCTTTTGAAATAACAGGTTTTATGAACTTGCTTATAATTCAAGTAAAGGTGCAATTTAAAACGAGTAAAATGTATTATTTAATTTAATTTAAAATACGAAATTTCGTGTTAATGCGATTAACCATTGAGGGGTCCATCACGGAGTTTGAATATTTTTGTATGGAACCTGTTTTATCTTTACTTCCGTTATTTTGAAAAAATATCGTTTCGGTAAAAACATGTCTCGATAGACGGAGTTAATGATTACAGTCAAAAAGCTTCCAGTGATGAAATGCATTTCAGTTTAAAACCATTAAAAAAATAAAGACAAGAGTTTTCATCACCACATACTTTTTGATTGTAATCTTTCAATCTATCGATTGACATAATTACCATGTTTTATCATGGGCAGCATAACGAGTTTTTTTTTCAAAATGGCGGACTTGTAGGTATTCCAATAAAGTTTAATGCCCTTTCAAATTCGTAGTTCCAACTTCAAGTTGCAAGTTGACAAGAGTAGCTCAGTATTAATGCGTGATTGAATATAAAACAAAATATAAAAGCTTTGGTTTCTTCAATATTGGTGCGATTTTTCAACTAAAACATGTAGCAAGCATTTTTTATCTCCGTCACTCACAGGCAGTGACAGGAGATGGCAATACCCACGTCACTCCACGGGATCACTGTCGCAATAATTGATTAACTCTATACAGCGGTTGTATTGTTTCAGAGACCAGTGTTACGTCACTGGAGTAATATTTATAGATATAGATACGTTAATTTATATAGTTGTTTGCTCTGTGGTTCAAATACCTGGCTGAAATTCGATCTTAAAATTGAGTCGACCCCGGTTCAAATCTAGCGTTTGAACTAGCGCGCACTAATGGCCATTCTAAGTTACATGTGCGTTATGTTACCTTTACATCCTAGTCTCTATGGTTTAGAGCAATTAGACTGTCTTATTATTATGTTGTCACCGTGAAGGAAAACATCGTGAGGCAACCCTCATGCCTGTGAGTTCTACAAAATATTTTCGAATGCATGTGTGTATGCTATCTACTCGTATGTATGGTACTGCCATACCGAGAGAAAACCCCTGCCCAGAAGTGGAACATTGAAAAGGGTTGGTGATCTCAACTGCCTCCCCAAAAAGGCACTTACGATCGTTTTTTGTAGTAACACTATTCGATGTAGTCATTAAGGCTCGGCTGTTGTCATGGGTCGCTTATGGATTGTATCTTGTAGTGAGTGTATTTCCAACAAGGTTTAAGGTACAGGAGGAGAAGATTTTTTTAAAACCGACTGGTAGGAAAGGCGAGGCATGATCACTGTCTATATAAACTGTTAGGTTTTATTATAAGTTATTTGAGTTGTTAAATTTTCAATAAAATAGGATATAATATATACAATACAATACAATATAACTTATTGCACCAGACAAAGAACAGAAGAGATAACAGTAATAATTTTATTGTTCGCTTGAAAATGATTATACTGATATCGTTTTGAATACCTAGTTACTCAAATTTTGTATTTTTAAGTCACCCTTTTTTTATATTTGTAGTCGCCCACAGTCGCCCCCTTTGTATTTCTGTAGTCATTATTCGGTTTTTTTACTTTGAATTCGCTAATATAAACATCAGGCTTGATAAAATTAATCAGGATTAATTAGCATCTGTCTGATATCGTGCGGGGCTGTTCCGAGCCGTTGCGGTCAGACATAAATTCATATGATAGAACCTCATTATGCATTGTTAATGTGAAATTATAAACGCCAGTAGCACTCCTATATCAGCAGGGTCCACCATGAGTACCACCGTCCCTTTCACTCGCGGGCTAAGAGCTGAGACGGCGAGAGACCCTCGTCACTGTCCGTGGGATTACTGTCGCAATTGATTTCTATACGCTCTCCGTTTAGGGCCATTTTGTTACGACATCCCCTTGGTTATTGTCAACGAGGGGAAGTTGTATGCCTTATTACATTGAAAATTATACATTGCAGATATTGGTGTGAACATTGAAACTGAACGCTGAAAATAATACCAGTACAAGTTTAGTTTGAAATCCAAATCATGGCAAACTTACCATGCCATGGAATATTTATATGCCTAATTAATTTTGTTATTGAATCTAGCGTTAGGATATTTGTATCGTTACTGATTGCATCACAAAGTCGTTGAGCAATCTGTTGGCGACCTTTTTAACTGAAAACGGGCGGAACGGAAGAAAGGGGAGACAGGGGCCGTTGGAAATGTTGGAATAACTGCGGATATCGTTTACCGGCGGACATTAAATAATTTATTCTCAGAGGTGAGGAATGAAAACGATAATAATATCTCCTAAGGGCCGTCTATAATAAGGAAGGGCTAAGTGCAAAATTTATTAGACAATTTATGTCTTCGTAAATTTTAACAAGCTATTTAAAATTTCAGGATAAATTTTCTATTAATTTTAATGTTAAAAGTTGGTATTACCTGATATATTTTTATCGTTATCTGTGATCACATTTATTCTCAAATAAAAATAAGAACTGCAGTAGGTACAACATATTCAAATTGACTTACTCAATTGAACTCCTCAAATTGACTTACTTCATGCCGCGCTAGAAATTTTACGTTTCGATAACTATTTTAAAAAATCTAATTTTTATGCAGACAAATTTACTTCTCTACCCAACTATTCAAACCAAATTCTAAACTTACAGAGACAACAGAATTCGTATATATTGCTGAAGTTATTATGCGTAAGTAAATAATAAATAAAAAGGTACTTACGTAGAAAAAAAAAACTCAAATCATTATTTATATTTCGTATATTTGTTGTTATCCCTTTTAGTAATTTATGGATACATTTTTACAGTTAAATTGAATGATACATTTCAGTCGATAAAAACATCGATTTTTAGTATTATTAATCCGTCACTATTATACAAGGTTCTTGGAATGTATAATGTACATTTGTCTCCAATATCATAATAACTAAAAATAAAGTTTTGGGGATGTCGGCCAAAATATACATAAATAATAAATTTAAAATGATACTTCACGAGTATTTAAACATACCTGACACTTAAAAAATATTACACCTTTATTCAAAGGTATCAAAACCAGTTTAAATTTCTTCTCAGTTAACTTTTCAGAAAAAGTAACAAAGCAATTAATTTTACAGTAAAAACCTCAACACAATTATTTCAATTTTATCACGACTCATTAATTAATGAACTTATTGACGGGTTTCAGTCAGTAGGTATTAATAAGTTAAACGTTAATGGGTTTACAACCTGCCATACCGCTAACATTATATACATTATGTACACACACTATTGGTCCGTCTATGTTTAAAATTAAACTACAACGGTTTGCTAACTAGAAATATAATTACATTATTCAAATGTAAAGTTTATAAAATCACATTATTTATAATCTATTTAATAACGAGAAAAAAAAATCTTTATTTTTAATCGAAATATTTTATTCTTTACAATTTTTTTCAATAATTTTACTAAGCATGCTTTAACACCTTTTATGTTATGGTACCTACGAGTATCTCAAAAAAGTAAAATGTACATGCAAATGCATGCAAAACTTATTTGCTGTAAGCAACTATATTTCTAGTGAGCAAAATCTTGAAAAAAAAAACTCAAATTCTTTACGAATCAAAAAGTTTTGATTTTCTGTAAATACTCACAATAATACTCATACAAACACCATTAACTATTGCTTCTAAATCGTTGAACCATTTTTTTTTAATCTTTCCACAGAAGTATCTTGGGCCGATCCAATGATATTCTGTCCTGCTATTGAAATTCGAAAAACCTTACTAAAACTTAACTTTAAAATACCCTCCAAGTGCGCGACGTCACCACTGTAAACTATCTAACATTTCCTTCTCTAACTATAGTTTATTCTAGTCGTTCATAACCACTATAAACGAAGATTATTTACAGAATGGAATTACCAAACTACAATAGCAGGCAGAAATAGAACCTGTATTCATTTATTAATTTGCGCTATTATCGAGATTTTTAGTCCTAATTAGGAGGATATGTGGCTGAGCCCATTATTTACAGTTTCCATTTTGACTTTTACATATATTTACAAATTTATTTACATCATCACCGCTTTAGCGTTCATCATCGATTAGAAACTTTTTTCGTACTTCATATCCAATTATAAACGTATTTGCAATGTCGTCAGTTAATCGTTCCACGTCAATTTCAAAACTTTCGACATTAAATTGTTTTAAACGGATATGGTAATTCTAGCTTAAGTTATACTATCACTGTCCCTTAAATATTATTTACATCTTCCAATCTGTGTGCCAAGTCAAGTCTAGCTTATTTCAATGTTACCATTTTAAAATTGCCAAGACTGAGTGTGATCAATCTTTTCTTAATTTTTATCGTATTCACATATTAATGTAAGTACTTATTAACAATATTGTTTCACATCAATTTCAAAAACTCTGTTTCAAATTGTTGTCAAAGAATACGTACATAAGTTTATTCTAAATTTAAAAAACGTCGCTTCTATAGGTACGCCTTACATGAGCGCGTAGAAAGTCCAATGTAATCTGTGACTCACTCGAAATGGTTCAGTGATCACACAATCTTGACGACGTAGTGTTAGCTTTTTTCAAAATTATCAATGTCATATAACTTTAATCTTCTCTTCCCAAAATTGCAGCAAAATTTGTATAATTCGTTATGCACTGCACTGAGATGATTTGTCGTTCAAAATGTTCACTGTCACTAATTTACAAATTCAACGTCCGAGCCGGCCAAAATTCGTTAATTTTAATCTCTAACCACTACACACGATCTCAAAGTCCTTTTTCTTACTTATTTTAAAACTGTCACTTTCACTTGTATACACTGTATTTTTTTACCTTCAATGTCCGAGCGCGCCAAAAGTCATATATAATCTGTGACGCACTCGAGAAGGTCCGGCGGTCACACGATCTCGTCCTGATGGCCCACGTCGCCGCAGCTGCCCGCGCGCCGCGGTCAGGCTCGCTGACGTCACACGCGCAGCTCCTCCATCGTCACCGTCGACTTGGCGTTCAGCTGCGTGTTCTTCTTTGTGAGTGTGCTCGTGTTGATGAGCTGCATCTGGTGGGACAGCAGCGGTTGACTCTCCTGGCCGCTTGCTAAGGAAATTAGACTCAGATTAGGTTTAAACTGGTACAGCCTTGAATCTAAATACAACTTAGAGCTTGTTTGGGGTAGTTCCACTGCCCTACTACAAATACTGTGTCGTAATTGTTTTTAAAGCTGCTATTTCCGATTACACTTCTTTAGAGGCGACCATGCTAACTGCCACTGTTCCAACAAAACAATTCATGTTCTAACTTTACCCACTATTAATAATTGGGCTAACCAGTAACTTATGTGAGATTTGTTCAGGTCTGTCACGGTTGTCATGGGTGGTGCTGAATACTCATTCGTTGCCTTGTATAGTACATAAAAAATATTTTGTCATTCATCATCATAACCCATTACAGCGCCACTATCGAGCGAAGGCCTCATTTCGCAATTTATAGGCTCAGGGCATCGTTCACCATAGCAGATTTTACATACATTTGAGTTGAGGATACAAAAATTATTGATAAAATGAAGTTTCTATTACGATATTTTCTTCATTGTTACAGAAGGTGACATTTGCATACCGCTAGGATTTATATCATCTGGATTGTTTAAACAAAACAAAAGAATTCTTAGAATATCCTCAAGTGAAAGATAATACGGGGAATAAAAACACTACGATATCATTACGTAAATACCTGTGATCTAAGATTCCCGTTAAATTCAAATATCTTACGTACTGGAAAACAACTTTCTATGAGGCAATTAATAATTAATTTTAATTTTAATTTCTTACATAGCTTGGGAGGAGGCGGCGCGCGCGGTAGCGTCGCCATCCCAGCAACGTTATTGCTCGGCAGATCCGCGAACTCCGGCGGCGGCAGCTGGTGGTGCGAATGGTGATGGTGGCTCAAGATCGTCGCCGGATCGTTCTTCAGACTAGTCTGGTAGGACAACGCGCTTTCCAAATCCCCACAAATGTTATTCGGCATCTGCCCATTCTCGACTCTCTTCTTCAAATGTGACCCGTTCACATCTTGCCCACTCATCCGCGTTTTATCTCGCTGGTAGTACACTCCAGCGAATATTAGAACGTTCAGAATGAGAAGGGAACACCCTATAGCTATTGTAACACTTAAGGCGGTTGAGTAAGCAGCGAAACCGTCTTCCGGAGGTGCTGCAGTTGACGTGTCCGATTTACTTTCCGTGCTCGGCGTCCCTATATTCAGACCGGCATTGAAATTCAACGGGGCTGTTACATTCAGCACGGTCAATATAGGTGCTTTAGTAGCAAGGCCGGTGTCGGTTAATACGATTTCGGTAGCCTTCTTGAATGGCGGCGTGAATGTCTTTAGAGTAGGTTGGAGCGAAGAATCTTCGTGTTCGAGCTGATGATGCGATGGAGGGACGTCTTCTCCACCCGGCCGATGTAGATCTGGTACTAGGTTTAGCCAGAAGGATAGTCTGTGGACAATTTTCTTGGTTACCTACTTTTTCCAGCTTTTCCACTTTGATGGTTATATAAGGTACTCTCTAAGCTTTTGTCTGAGCAAACTCCTCAAACTTCAAAGCTAGAAATAAACTTTACTACGTACTAAGCAATACATGTTCTGATTTTGAATAAATTACGTTTGTAATTGTTTCCAAAAAACTTGTTTGTCAGACCCTACATTCTACAAGTTCCTACCATACTTCACAATAACTCACACATCAGGTTGGATTAATATCAATATTGTTACTGTACCTCTTACGCCACCAACTTAGTGTTCCTTAGGGCATCAGTCCTTCTTACCTAAAGGCGGATGTATTGATATGAATAGGTAATTTTCCTACATCATTATCATCACAATCCTTTTTTTTTGTCCCGCTGTTGGGCACAGGTCTCCTCTCAGAATGGGAGGGATAAGGCCTTAGTCCACCATGCTGGCCAAGTGCGGATTGGCAGACTTCACATACCTTCGAGAACGTTATGATGAACTCTTACGCATGCAGGTTTCCTCACGATGTGTCCTTCACCGTTACAGCAAGTGAAATTTAATTTCTTAAATCGCATAACTTAGAAATGTCATTGGTGCGTGCCGCTGGGGTTGAACCCGGACCGCTCGAGTGAGAGGCGAGTTTGATAGCCACTGGGCTGTCACCGCTGTATTTTCCTACACCGTAAGCAATTACTCACCTATGCGCCCGGTAGTGATTCTTGAGTTTGGACTTAATGTCAATGTTAAGATACTTCTTGTGAACGGCCTCGTACGCGGTCCACTCGATGTTCTTGAGCCGAACCCGCTCCTGCCGTCCGGCGCGGATCGGGTCGATTTCTTGAGCTTCGTTGGGATTTCTGTATTATTTGAAGTCACACCGGTTACACTTCTTTAGAGGCGACCATCTTAGTCCTCAAGGGTAGCAACACATCTGTGACTGACTTAGAACGAGACTCCTACTAACAAGTACTAACTGGACTAACACTAACTAACAGGACTAACTATCACTAACAGTCCCCAGTCCTCATACCTACTAACGAACTGACCAACTAATGTTCTAATTAACTCTCTCAACTAATTGGACTAACCATCCCAGTCCCTAATTGAGTCTTGTTCAGAGTCAGTCACAGTTGTCATGGGCGGCAGCGGATGGGTGGTGCTGCAAGCTCGTTTGCTATCTTTTTTCCATAAAAAAAAAAAAAAGTCAAGACTAGTTAAGGCTACAAAATTATAGTTTGCGTTATAAGTATTACTATATCATTAGACGGAAAGTTATAGTGGTGTAAGGCTATTCAATTTTATGAATTTCTACAAAAGTGGTCGTCGCTTTTACCATTTTTTTTTATAACCAAACAGACAATCAATGTATCGAGATGGGTTGGTTGCCATATTTAGTACATACGCTCTCGAACTACGTATGTGAAATTGTACAAGTTTCAAACACGCTTTTCAATAGGTACTAGCACCTACACAATCTAGTTATAACCATCTCAAACAGTACCCACTCCAATCTTCCGCCCGAATGACACTATCTATGTAGCTCAAACTTAGTCGATCGAGTTTGAGTGATCACAAAGTTGCGAGTAGCGAGCACTTACCCGGTCTTGGCGAAGTTGCCCCAGTAGAGCATGACTGACTCGGACAGGGCGACTTCGGCCTTCGTGTAGTTGCGGGGGAAGTGCGCCAGGCCGCCGACGAGGGGGGCGCCGAAGATGTACGGTAACTCCTCCCCGTGGATACAGCCTTGCCGCTAAAGGAGTAGACAATGTATAATATTCAATATTGTTCCTTGTATAATGTCTAACACTTACATATATGTAATAGTGGACTGCCCGCAGCTTCGCTCGCGTGGAATTAGACATTCACTAACTTAAAAAACGGCAAAGTTTTATACTAACTTTGCACCCCCGTTTTACCCCCTTAGGGGGTGAATTATCAAAAATCCTTTCTTAGTGCTCGCCTACATTATAAATAGAACCCCTGTGCAAAATTTCAAGTTTCTAACCCTTATAGTTTAGGCCCTGCGTTGATATGTCAGTCAGTCAGTCAGTCAGTCAGTCAGTCAGCTTCTCCTTTCTCCTATACATATACAGAAGATATATATATACTGAGAAAACGGGATCGACTTTTACGAATACAATGCCGGTTAATAAATGGATATTTCACTCCTCGTACAAGCAACCCTGTGGCCATATATATAGATTAGGTTCAGAGTTTGAATTGCAAACGACTTCGACTTTCGTCGACTTGCAGACGATTTGGTGGCGCTGTGACTAGATAATCTTGTGTAACTGCTGGTTCCAGCGGGTTCGATTCCCCTATGGCAGATATACGTTTTGAAGATAAGTATTTGTACTAGGATTACTGATATTGTATTGTGATGAATACAAAAACAATATTGAATTGCGTTTAGAGAACGGCCCCTGATTACAGTACAATAAGCAAACCCACATCTTCAAATCATCATCCATAACCCTTTCATTGTTAATTTCATAAATCGCACATAACTTGGAAAAGTCATTGATGCGTGCCCCTTGGGCTCGAACACGGAAAAGGTTCGAAAGAAAGGCGATTTCGATAGCCACTGGGCAGTCACCGTTTCTTCAAATGTCAATGAAGATATATACAGAAGACCTATGACAGTGTTTCGTTGCTAAGTATGTCAACTTCACAATACGTCACTGCGATGACCCATCCACACTAGAATTGTAAATTAATAACTTGATTTCAACTAAAACTATGAAAGGGTTAACACGAATTGTGGGTTTCACTAATATAACATTCATGAAATCAGTGAACTTTATAATTGACGGTCTCACAGTGGGGCCCTGGTTAATTGGTGAATGTTAAATTTAAATTGCAATTATCCAATCCTTTGATTGCGATATCCAACAGTTAGCACAACGTAACATAGATTTCAAGACATGAAAATTCACGATAGTCCAATCTTATGGACTATCTTAAATTTTCAAAAGGTCTATTCCTAGATATCGGCAGATTTAAGACACTAAATTTGGAAAATGAGAGTTACTTTTATGTAAATGGTGGACATCAACAGAATATATTATTTTGTTACATACATAATAGTTGGAGGAAACACTTTTGAGTTCTATTCCGAGTGACAAGAAAACTTGTTTCCCGATTCTTCGTTCATACAAGATAGACTCGTACAAAACAATGTTACCGAAGTAAAATTCCGTAACGAGATTCACCGTACAAGACCGAATTGTCACAGCAAAAATCTTTAACAACACTCACAATAACTTTGACGTATAGATGAAACTTTGTCGACTTGAGCATACGCTAGCAACGAACGACGCTGTTCGTATTGTATTTTTCGTACGATTTACATAATGTTGTTTACAGAAATATTGAAGGTACTTGACAATATTTACACGCCGACATATTTCAAGGATTGACAAACATCTAAATAAAGACGGGACTTTACGAGTTTTGATGTTTGATTTGCTTGGATTCTACACAAAGGAAACGAATGAATCAGATTTGTTCCAATCAAGCGACAAATTAAATGAGCCGAATTTGCTTCGATTTAAGATGCAGAAGTAGCTAATCGTAATAGTAAAGTAATGAGAAGAAGTGTGAGAAAGGTTTTCAAAATGAAAAATATAAGCTAGCTGGCTGCGACCACCGGTCTCCCTCACAGACAGCTGCGGGAGGTCTACAGCATACTCCACCACGCTGCTCCAATGCGATAAATATAAAAGAGAGCACAAAATGAGGAATGAAAATATAAATATAATATAATAGGTATATAATATCTGTCTGATATTCTGAGAGAGAGTTAACTAGTTTAATAATAATGCACAATTTTTCATATTTACGAGTAAGTAGTATTAAAAAAAATCTTTGGACTTCAAACATTTTGATTTATCTACAAAATTTTTTGGTCGAATTGAATATCTACTTTTGTGAAGTGTGAGACAACATGAATAGCCTGAACACGAATAATCGAACATCGCGCCCGTTTCTGTTCATAATCCTATTGCCGATTTTAAGTAGATAGCAAAATGAAAGATTTAAAAAAAAAATTTGCTACACCGCGTCTGATTTATAATTCGCTGTGAATGATAATCGCTTTTCAATTTCATCTATCACAGAAACTTAAGATTTGAGTCTATGACTTTTTTATGCAATTTTCATTCCATTGATTTACTTAAAATTCTATGACTTATTTACAATCCAAGTAATTTTCATATATTTCTGAAATTGGAAGCAAAGTTCACTCACTGTTCGGCGGTTGTCAAACAAGCCTTTTAACATTTGACTTGCTACGTTCCGATCTACAAAGACGATATTAAAATGTGAAGAAACATTTTCATTCATACGCCCGCTGTATTCAAATATGAAATGGAACGTATACTGGAACGATGCCTTTGGAAATATTCTTTGAATTTTATTCTAAAATCGAATGTCTCGAGTTTAAATTTCGAATAACCAAATTTTCCCAAGAGAGCACGAACTGAACTCAAAAGCAGACAATTATTTTAAGACTATTTTACCCGATATGAGACGTAGAAATCAAATTACTGAAGTTTTTGAAATATTTTTGACAATAATGTAGGTACAACAACTTATCTTATACTAGCTGCAACCCATAGACGCCCCACTGTTGGATACGGGCCTCCCCCTTAGATATAGCTGCAGGAGGTCTAGAGCATACTCCACAGTATTGCTTCAATGTGGATTGATGATGGGGTAAGTGGTCAAACCAATGTCAAATGTTCTCAACCAACCCGAAGGTCTCCTAACGAGTCTTAGCGATTTTTTACCATAGAAATCAACCGGGACCGGCGGTTTAACGTGCCCTTCAAAGTACAGTAGCGCCCATGAAATGTTGACACTAGCGGTCACCAATCCAAAAACCAGCCGTGCCCATCGTTGTTAACTCGGAAGAACATATAGGTAAGTACAATAGACGTGGGCCATTTTGCTATAGACATTTGGACATTACTGTCTTTTTAAGCTTGTCTTATAATTTCTTTACCGTTATGATTAACTATTAATTTGTATTTAAAGCTTACTAAGCAATGCAGCTTCACTATCTCATTAAAAATTATAAGTACGGAACAATAATATTGACTCGTTCAAAAATACAGCGAAGTCTACTTAAATCGTGAGTGCTTAACAGCTTGAAACTAAAAGAAATCTCCAACTCCATTCGGCAAAGTTCGAGGTGATCAAGCGCCGTGAACCAAGCCAAGTAATTACACGGCCCAGACAAAACGACCTCCCAACGCCAGCTGTTGCAAAGTAAAGAGAGATCCAGTTTAATAGGTGGTTTACTTAGCTGATATTAATATAGAGGAAATCTCTCAAGTTGCCTCGTTTGCCCGACGGATGAAAGCTAACGAGCGCACACGATGAGGTGGTCAGGATACAAAACCGCCTGAATTACCTCGGCTTACTCAGCGACGGGTTAGAGTGCAGTTTTGACATTGTCAATTTCCACAGATAATACTTAAATCTTAACCTAACATCGCGCCTCAGAATATAGAAAAACCTATCTATTGCGCGGCCGATAGGTAAAAAGCTTCTTTATAACCAAAGTAGTTTTGTTATGAACCCGTAACAGTGTTACCCCCTATTATTTTACACCCTTAAGGGTAACATTTTACAAACTCTGAATACCATATTTATTTATATCTAATCAACAGCCTAAAATATTAATTTTATGCTTCTAGTACTTAAAATGACAATACTTTTAAAAAAAAATTCATCCCCCTTTTAAAACCTTTACAACACTTTTTTCCAATTAAAAAGTAGCCTATGTCCTTTCTCAGGCTCTAGAGTATGGTATGGTGAAAGCGAGACAGACAGATCGATAGACAGACAGACAGAGTTACTTTCGCATTTATAATATTAGTAAGTAATTACGAGTACCTCTACCATGTCTTTATGGTAGAGGTAATTCTGCTCGGATATATTTTGATTTTAATTCTGAATCTGTATCTAACTAAATATTACTCGCAATATTACGTTGGAAACATTGAGAATGTTCAATCAGGTATTAATCAATGAATGTTAGATACGGTTCAAATCACTTTTTGTGCACTCGTTTCAATAAAGACCGTTCATTTGAACGGTGTTTGGTTCCACTTGAAAATGAACTGAAAAGCAAATCAACTGAAGTGTCAAGTGAGGTTTCAATGAAAATGGACGAAAGACAAATACTTTTGAAAACATTATCTTTTCTCGTTCCATTAAAAAGCTTAGGTGCGTTACATTGATATAAAATTGAGTAAGACGACATGGATGGGTGACGATGTAGGTGATCTTCTCCTTCTTTCCTTTCACCACGTTCTCTTCTAGAATCGTTTGCTCTGACTAGATAATGTTTTACTACCACGACTAGCCTATCGTTAAGGGCATCGTTGTGTTTTATCAGAGATCCTTTAGTCTTGTATAAGCGTTAAGGTAGGAAGGCGAGGGGTTATAGTCACACTCAAGGGGTCCCAGTTCAAATCCAAGTGGCACGGCTTTTTTAAGGTATGTGCGAAACTTGAATGCCTGAGAGTTCTCGAAGGCATGTGAAGTCTGCCAATTGGCACTTAGCCGGCGTGGTGGATCAAGGCCTAATCGCTCCCATTCCAGGAAGAGACCCGTGCCCAGCAAGTCTGTGGTAGTGGTATACACTCGGAAACTATTCTTAGACCCAATTTCACTCTCATAATATCCGGATACTTTGGATAGGTTTCCAATCATAAAACAAAAATTTACTAGCTTTGTTTGTGTAGATATACTCGTACTATAGAGATATTCTAAAACAAGTTTTATCTCTCATTTACGATGCCGAGTAGAGAAACTTTTCGCCTTTCCAATGTTCTTGGAAATATCTTGTTATTTTGAAAAAATAGCGAGTGATGGGACAGGTAACTTAGTTACTGACTCACCGGGACTTGTGATCCTCGAGCGAAAGGCAATACGCCTTTAAATTGCAACTTGTGACTTGTCTATAATATTGTTTTACAGTTTTCGATTACACTTCTCAAAAGGTCATCTTAGTCCTCAAGGGTAACAATACATACATACATGATTTGTAACGACTTCTAAGTATCGAAGTAACACCAATTAACAGTAGCTCTTAGTTCCCTGCCCCTGCCCTTTTACCGTCTAACGAACTGTCAAATTAAGGTTCATAATTATCACCCTCTGCTGTCTAGACTAACTATACAATTACAAATACAAATATGCTTTATTGTACAACACATACACACAAAACTAACTACCCTAGTCTCTATTCATTTTGAGCCTTGTTCAACGTATTCCACATCTGCCATGGGCGGCAGCAGACGATGCTCGCTTGCTTTTTAAATCCGTAAAAAAGTGGAATTCTTATTTGAAACGCTTAGCTTGTATAAATAATGTGTAGGTACTAGCGCCTGATGATTTAAAAATTCATTATATGTCCTGGTGTCACTCGGACTGTTTACTGTTTTTAGTTCACTTGATGTACACTTGATGTTCACTTGTACCGAATAGCCCAATAGGGAAGCGAAGATTGTACCCTATTGGATTTTTGTGATTTGCTTTAAACCGTAATAAAGTGACAGCCAGGCTTATTTCAATGACAAATGTAAAGTAAAGCGGTATAGCTTTATTTTTTTAGGCTTCTTTTACGATAAATCTTTCCTCCTATCTGCTACTTTAATTCCTCTCGAGCTACCAATCCTGTATTTATATGGCCGTAAAACACAAGTCATTACAATTTGGCTCTAAACTCGGGCCGAAATGCCAAGCGATATTTTACCATAGATTCCTTTTTTTCTCCTTTGTTTACCTTACTAGTATCACGCTTAAGGTGTAAACGGTTTATTTGATAGGAGGTAGTTTAAAAAATTAAGGAATTAAGGAGAGAATTAGTACTATGGCCATTGCAGCAAAGAGTAGATATTCGCATGAAAAATTGAAGAATTCTAAGTACATATCAGTTTCTCGATTAGTGTTTTGTCCATTTCACGGTAACTGTGAAAATTTCCGGGATAAAAAGTATCCCTTGTCACTCTTCAACCAGTATACTACATATATTATTATGTAACCAATCACTTCGACACATTATTCCCTTGAGGAAGAGAACAAGGAAAAACCAACAAGATAAAATTGATTTAAAAACGAATGATGATTACAGATTTTTGTCTTTTTCGTAGGGAACCTTGCAATATTCCTAAAAATGACTATGTTACTCTCTAGGCCCTACTCTACATCTATGCAAAACAACGTCGATTCATCATTCCGTTGAGGCAGTGAATATGGTCATATTAGTAGAGATTCATGGCGAACTGACGCAATAATTGATAACAGTGAAAAACTATCTAATGACTTCCTACGATTAGCCTGGATTCATTGGTTTTACTAAGGACGAGGTACTTAAATACTTTAGTATGTTGTCCACCATTAGACAAAGTATTTGGACACCAAAAGACGTGCCTACAATAAATCATTTGATCGCAATTTTCAAGGCATCCTTACCAAACCCTGTACCTAATCGAGTAGAGTAGGGGGTCGGTACATAAATCTCCGTCCTAAAGGTCCTGTTGGAGGAAGATTTATCTCAGCTCGATTATAATAGGATCGACGGTTCTCGACGCCAATAAATATTCAAGATAAAAAATTCAATTATCAGCCAAAATTGGTAAATGGGTCTGACTCCCTGAGGTGTGTGACCTGTAAACCTAAGTCGAAGGGGATTGAAGACATTTGTTTGCGATAAAATAATTGATGAGTGTGTTATGAAGATATAAATTTATCAACATATACTTGAAAAAATCGAATCTCTTTTTTGAAATAATGTGTGGAAGGAGTATTGTAAATGTTGGCATATTTAAACTTCAAGTGGAAACGAAATGCACACATGTTTAATTTTAATATTTATGTATGGAAAAAACATAAATAAAAACGTTTCATTCGTGAAACAAGCACTATATATGATTAAATGACATTTTTATTAGTAAATGAGATGAACTTTTAACTAAATGCTTATAGAATTACACACTAATTTCGATCACTTAACAAGCAATTTTAGAAATAACCTTGTTTCTTAACAAGTTTCTTGTTAATCTGATTTCTGTAAAAATATTATTATAATTCTTATTAGCTGAAGTATAACAAGATCGCCAGTATTTCCCCGATGGGGTAGAAAGAGGTTTGTTGTAGATAAACCGACTCTGTACTAGTTATGTTTATAGCTACAACCTATAGACTTCCCACTGTTGGGCACAGCTGCGAAAGTTCTAAAACATACTCCACCATGCAGCTTCAATGTGGATCAATGGAGGCGTTAGTGTTGCTTAACTAGGTTTATCACATACGACCGAGCGAGCCAATGAGCAATGGTATCTTCATTCCTAATGTTTATATCCCATGTAATATATGATCGGATTCACCGGTCACAAACCCAGCTACTACTGGGAATTTCATGTTAGAAGATATTTTTTTTTACAGTAATTATTAACAGATAGTCTAAAATTGATATTAATACTGTTTTTTTTTTTAAAAAGCTTTTTCTAACTTTTATTTTTATTTTCGTGCATTGTCATCGGAACCAAATATGTGTGCCGAATTTCAGCTGGATAGCTTCAGTGGAAGTGGGTGAAATATTGATTGCAAGATTCCAGATACATACATAACGAGTGAAGTTAAATATAAGCTTTTAAAAAGAGCACATAAATGGCTTATCGTTAGCTAAAGAAGTTTTGGGTGCCTCCAACTCTTAAGACTTATGAGATCTTCCACTTTTTCCAAATGAAAAGTAAACATTGAAGCAGGTCCAAGACAAGCGGCCGGCACTCACAGTAACTGGCTGTTGGGGAAGCGAGCCAAGGCTGATTGCGTTGCCAGTGACCTGTTGGCATATATCCCGCTCGGGTGGAACTGCAAATTGGGCGAGCAAGTTATGTGTTACCAATTAAGCTTATCCATACTAATATTTTAAATGCGAAAGTAACTCTGTCTGTCTGTCTCGCTTTCACGCCAAAACTACTGAAGCGATTTAAATGAAATTTGGTACACAGATAGTCTGGAGCCTGAGAAAGGACATAGGCTACTTTATAACTGAAAAAAAAAATGTTGTAAATGGTTGAAATGGGATGAAAGGTTGTATGAAAGTATTGTCATTTTCAGAACTAGAAGCATAAAATTTATATTATAGCCTATTGATTAGATATATAAATATGGCATTCAAAGTTTGTAAAAATGTTACCCTTAAGGGTGTAAAGTAAACATAGGGGATAACACATTTACGTAGGTAGGTATTCATTAAAAATTTGAATTACTTACTATGTCTAATTCCACGCGAGTGAAGCTGCGGGCGTCCACTAGTTCCCTATAAAGTGATCGAAATTCCTATGGCACTGGTACTTAAGATATTTCAATAACATATATCAATAAACGCTACACACTCGCCCCCGCGGTATGTCTATCTATATATATATTATTTAAAAAAAAGATAGCAAAGCCCAATCGTATTTCGAAGATGTCCTAGGTTCTATCCCTGGGGACAGAACCTAGGACTTCCTCAGCAATTAATTTTGCAACCTGCGACAAACAGGGCAGTACGAAATTTTAAGCAAATCAAATACAATTTCGCCCAACTCAACTTTGCAGGACAATTTACGTCGGACCCCAGCTTCATGAATCATTAATTGAATCAGTTAAGTACGCTACTTGCATACCGAGTATGATTTCATGATTAACGTTACATTTCCGATTCATCAATTTTTGATTCAATCAAAAGTACCTAGGTAATATCGCAATAAAACTTCGTTTGCAACGCGTTGCGTTTACACGTCCCACCACCGCAACCCTTTCATTGTCCCACTGTTGGGCAAGGGTCTACTCTCGTAATGGGAGAACTTAGGCGTAAGTGCACCACACTGACCAAACGCAAATTGGCAGACTTCACATGCCTTCGAAAACATTATGTAGAACTCTCAGGCATGCAGGTTTCCTCTTAAATTGTACGTGACTTATGTACATGCCGCTTGGTTTTGAAACCGGACCGCTCGAGTGAGAGAGGATTTCAATAGCTGGGCTGTCACCGCTGTTGAACGTTTACTTAAAACGTTGATAATGCAATAAAAACTTGTTATTGTTTATGCGGCAAGATAGATGTTTCGAAGATTTCTGTTACCCTTTATCTTTGACCCTTAAACTTCCAATAATTGTTACTTTTTATTCTGGATATAAGATAGCAAACATATAAAGTAGCAGCTGTGTCTTTGGGAA
Source organism: Carterocephalus palaemon (assembly GCA_944567765.1). Classification (NCBI taxonomy): domain Eukaryota; kingdom Metazoa; phylum Arthropoda; class Insecta; order Lepidoptera; family Hesperiidae; genus Carterocephalus; species Carterocephalus palaemon. The sequence continues at coordinate 847,779 of OX155641.1, forward strand.
AGACCCATGCCCACTAGTGGCACGTCCATGGGTACATCCCTACATAATGGTAGGTAATCTAAAAAAAAAGTATCATAGCAAATACCTGAGGGTAGTCGCCGAACTTAGTCTGGTAGTCGAACACGTAGAGATAGGAGTTCCGCCGCAGTGCCGAGTGCGTGTCGGCGGTCAGGATGGTGGGGGCCACCACTTGCGCGTCGCTCAGCGCCTCCAGCGTCTCGTCCCTGCGTGGAAGGAGATGGAAGTTCTTACTACACGTTATAAGATAACAGAAATAACCAGAAGATAGTGCACAACGCAATCCTGTGGTCAAAACTAAAGCAGCCTTTCGCTGCGACCTACAGACGTCCCGTGCTGGGCACGGGTCTCCCCCACAGACGCAGCTACGGGAGGGCTAGAGCATACTCCACCACGCTGCTCCAATGCAGATTGGTGGAGGGGTTAGTGGCCAACCCAGTGTCGAATGTTCTCAAGCCACCCGAAGGTCTTCGACAAGGCTTAACGATTGTTTCCACCATTGAAAACAACCGGGACCGTCGGCTTTACGTGCCCTCCGAAGCACGGGAGCGCGCATGAAATTTTGCCTCAAGCTATCCCCCATCCAGAAACCGACCGCACCCTTCGTTGCTTATCTCTGTCGATCACATTGAATCAACGCTAACCTATGGCCTAACGGCTATAGGACGCTACTATTATTGGATATTCATAATTATGCATTAATTTGCATGCATAATATGCATTCCGCGAACAACCGAGCGACGAAATTTCAAACCCGTCTATTCAAGTAGTATTTTCGGCTTCACCTTTCGGACATGCCTTCGGATTTGGTTTTTATCTGTGTTCTGAGTACACATTTGGGTGGTTTATTCCAAGCTTTTCTTATCTTTCAATATCTGAATTCGAAAGATGTCAGAAATTTGTTTTATCTATCTCTTTAGTTCGTAATGGTCACAAAAATTTCGTGTAACATCATTCGAGATGCGGGCTCGGTTGGCATACATACATTATCATGGTTTATCGAGATTTAAAGGGGCTGTGTCAATTAGAGGTCACCTTCATAAAGGGTTACATACATAGCGTTTATAGCCAAATGGCTCGCATAGATTGTAGCGTCCTATAAACGCATTGGTGCATATTATGTGCTTTGATCTAAACCCACACCTCCAGGAGAGTGAGTTTAGTAGCCAACGGACTGTCAGCACTATAAACGTTTATAAACATACCAAAACATAATTATTATAAAAATATATAAGAAGGAAAAAAAACATTTATTTTGTCAAGCATTGCAACGACCTTTAATACAATACAAGAATAATTTAAATTTGGATACACACTAAAATAAATACATATAGTGTTTGTCGAAGTAATACTTGACGAAAAAGGATAGGATATACTATGGATAGAATATACATTGCATTATGTATATTTAAACTTTATTTAAACTTTGTAATCCTAGCAATTTGTCTCTGTATAGATTGCAGAAGATTCTAGGAGTCTTGGTAAAAAACATCAAACCGTTTTATACTGTGACTCGAGCAAAGAATCTCAGTACTCCTTCTCAATTGTTATCTTAAAAATCTAGTCCAGTTTTAAAAGAAAAAGCTAGTAGTAAAAACTTGAGATCTTAAGTTATTTCAATTCAAGTGTCCTTGCAGTTAACTCATCTTTGATAGTGGAATAAAAGACTTGAGACCGTAGCGTTTCTCAAAGTATTTCAAATTACTGCTTTAGATGACGTATATTCAGTAAGTACTGCAATAATATATGTACCTACTTACTTGTTTCAGATCTAAGTGCGCCAGTCAACGGTAAGTAGGCTCAAAATATAACATTTTTTTCCAATTTTTTATTTTATACTTTTTGATTGTATATGTCGCTCACAATTCGCAACGAACGAGAGAGGCAGACATCCTAATGAATATAATTTACTATTAATTATTTTTGTAATTATATAGCTAGGTTAATTTTCTTTAATAAATAGGTATGTCATATACGGTTTTATAAATTTACTATTTAATTATTAATTTTTTGTCATGTCCTCAAGATCTGCGCAGTAATAGGCTTTGTCAGTAAAGATTTTTTTAAATATGTATGTACAAAAACTTGGTATATTTATTTTCGCGTTTTATTAAATACCGTAGGTAGTACCTTGCAACACTCTAGATTTAACTGTTTGACTAGTAGAAAATGCCGCCCATTGTATATCTCTTTAGAGGTGTCATTAAAGTTGAATAAATTAAATAAAAATTAGACCAACAAGACTTTTTTTTATTACTGAACGATTCGTGAATGTCTATATTCATAGTTGAAGTTACCGGCTTACTCGCGTGTGATTTAAGTCGGAAATAGGCTGACTAGTTTCGATCTATTACGATGATCATCTTGAGTGAATACGCTCGCGGCGGGCACGGCGTACACTGCGGGCCAGCGCGCGCGCAGCTCGCTCTGTCATGACGACATCACTCTCGCAACAAGGCTTTTAAAGACGTAAAATTGTACCTTATGAGAGAGGCTCTACAGTACTAACCTTATGTTGATGGGATGTTGCACAGGCTTCTCCCAGTCCGTGTATTCGTTTATAATGGTGGCGAGAATCTCGGAGAGGTGATAGCTGTATGTGTTTCTGACGAACGACTTGAGTATCTTGGACCGCCTGTCCGCCTCGATCCCGTATTGGACGTCGTCCCCGCTGAACGCGAAGTATGCTTCGGCCTTCGTCACGCCGAGCATCAGGTCGTATCTGTAGGCAAGTCTTGGTGTTACGGTGGCTTCACAAGGGAAGTAAAGCAGCCGAGAAAAATCGGGGTTGCGTTCTACGACTACGTGTTTCATACAGTCTTGACTGGTTTTTAAGCCAAGCACTGATGTCTAATCCATACTAATATTATAAATGTGAAAGTGTGTTTGTTTATTTATTTGTTTGTTTGTCCGGCTTTCACGTCGCAACGAAGCTATTATATGGTATGGTTTTTGTGTGTGGAGATAGTGAGGAGGGTGGAGAGTGACGTAGGCTACTTTTTACCGCGTAAAAACATCCCCATGGGAAGATATCGATGTTTTGTTATTTGCTAGATATTTAGTTCCGGATGTTGTTAATAGATGGCATTGTTAATTCCCTTTTCCCACGCGGGCGGAGCCGCGGGTAAAAGCTAGTTAAGAAATAGAAATAGAAATAGAAAAAACTTTATTTCACATTTACAGCAGAGTACAAACACATAACAATATGCTATAAAACTATACAATTACATATAGGGTTACTGCAGTAGTAATGTGAAACACGTAACGTACTCAATTACGTCTCCAAAAATGGAACAACATCCTAAAATTAAATACCTCGATTGCATTGTGTCTCATGCCCAAATTAACCATGATATTGTGGGTAAGTTAGTAAATTGGTTTGTTATTAATAATTATCTTATTTATTAAAAGGTTCGCTAGAGCCGACACTATAACAGTTCTGACAAGAGGAATTTGCTCCAAGCCTTTTTATTAAAAGCTTTTATTTAACTTCACTCGTATGTGTGTATGTATGTATGGTATGTATGTCCTGGAATCTTGCAACCAATATTTCACCCACTTCCACTGAAGCTATCGACCTGAAATTTGGCAAACATATTTGGTTCCGATGACAATGCACGAAAATAAAAAAAAATTAGAAAAAGCTTTTTTAAAAATAAAATTAACAGTAGGTATAATTATTTTGTATACGCTTCATGAACGTCATAACATTTTTTTAATGTACCGTAATTTCATTCGTTTCGTTGATGCCACCGAGGAGAGCACGGCAAGAAACTCTGTTTTGACTGTGAGAAATGTATTCTGGCACAAAGCGCCTACACATACTTGGTAAGCTGGGCCACGGCGCTCTTCCTCATGAGCACGGCATTGATGACGTTGACGGCGGTGGACTTGCCGAACGCCGGCCGGACCACGTGTCCCCAGTCGTAGCCGGTGTCGGGGTTGATCAGCAGGTCGCCGGTGTCTGCGGGCAAACACTTAACTCAAATGTTGTTCACTGAACTCAACACTAGCGTATCGTGCATAGCCCAGTGGCTTGCTTTGATTCAATGTGATCGAAAGAGTTAAGCAACGACGGTTTGTAGATGGGTGACCGCTAGTGGCAAAATTTCATGGACGCTACCGTGCTTCGGAGGGCACGTAAAGCCGTCGGTCCCGGTTGTTTTCAATGCTGGAAACAGTCGGAAATAATTGATGTCTAGCTATTCATCCACATTGTATATCTTAGAGACTAAATTAACAAATAATCCAAAAAAATTTCTGGGAGCACATAAGGAAAAATAAACGATCAAACGACCCAGCCACATTTAACCTAAAAAATTCTCAGGAGGTGGCCAACAGCTTCGCTTCATATTTTTTTAAAGTGTTTTTCTAAATAATGTACCGATTCTAGACCACCGTGCGGCACTAGCTGCGGCTACCTCTGATTCTTTTAGTGGCCCGAACATAAATGTGATTGTGGATGACATTAGCGAAAATGATGTTCGTCTTGCATTAAAAAAAATATCTTCAAAAATGACACAGGGCCCCGACGGGATACCACAAGTCATTATAAAGGATTGCCGGGAAATATTAATTGAACCTCTTTGTTTTATCTTTAATCTAGCTCTCAAGCAAAACGCTTATCCTATAGCTTGGAAAGTATCGAAAGTGTTGCCAATACATAAACATGGACCTAAGAGCGAGATAGGTAACTACCGTCCAGTAGCTGTATTGTGTATTTTCGGTAAGATATTTGAATCTGTGATTCACAAAAAAGTTTACAATCAACTAAGAAACTGGTTTTGCGAAGAACAACATGGATTTATACCAGGTCGCTCTACGACAACAAACCTTATGAACATTACCTCCCTAATTTCAAGCAGAATGGACGCTAAGGAACAAGTAGATGTAGCATACTTTGACTACCAGAAAGCCTTCGACAAAGTAGATATGGATATTCTACTTGGGAAGCTGGCCACAATATTTTCTAGAGATTTAACACATTTTTTCGCGTCATACCTTGCAAACCGGAAACAGTACGTTCAATACAACAGGCACAAGTCCGACCCATATCTTGTTACGTCTGGAATAGGTCAGGGAAGTAGTTTAGGACCCTTGCTATTTCTTATTCTTATAAACGATCTCCCTAGATCCATCAAGCATTGTTCATGCTTAATGTTTGCTGACGATGTCAAGCTGGCGATGTCTATAACATCCCACAGCGATGGACGGTGTCTCCAATCAGACATAAACAATTTAGTGACTTGGGGAAATATAAATGGTCTGCGGTTGAACATAGACAAATGCGCAATAGTAACATATACTCGCAAACATAGGTTACAACTTATCGGGTACCACTATTAAGCGCGCTAACACTATCAGGGACCTAGGAACAGTATTTGATACTCACTTGACGTTCAGAGAGCAGGTTAAAAGAGTAGGAAAAAGTGCAAGGCGATGTCTAGGTTTTGTTTTGCGGCAATCCAAGTGCTTCAAAAACCCGGCAACCTTACGTTTATTATATAATACGCTGGTTCGCAGCAAACTTGAGAACAATGCGATAATATGGAACCCACACCAGGCCAGCTATAAACTATATATAGAAAAAATACAGAAGACGTTTGTTCGGTATCTGTTCTACAGACAATATGGGTACTATCCATACCTATACCCTACATTATTCTTACTCGGTATGGTAGAAATGCGTACATTGGAGGTGCGGAGGAACTTGACACTGGTTCTTTTGCTTTTCCGGGTCATACGTGGAAAGGTGTCAAACGCCGCTATTCTGGATAGAGTGACTTTTGTCGTGCCCACACGGAGTAAGGTTCGTCCGCTCCATAGCAACAAAATATTTGCGCTGCCGGCAGCGCGTACCAACATATTGAGAAGGTCACCACTCTCTCGGGCCATGAAGATAATTAATGAGGTCCAAGTACGTTACCCAGAAATAGATATATGTACGGAAAGAAAATTTTTAGAGTCAGCAGGTCGACATATCGAGTCTATGACAGCAGGCAGCAGTATTGCATTTTAAATTATGGTTTAATTATGTACTAGTAATTAACATTTACTTTATATAAATTCTATTTCGCATTTGTGTTTGGTGGAAACTGTGAACAAAGTGCTGATATAAAAATAAATAAATAAATAAATAAATTATCAATAGCCAATCCATAGGGATAAGGATAAAGTAACCTAACATTTCAGGTCAGAGCGTTTATAAATAAATACATTAATAGTTGCTTTATATTAATCAATTTAGAACAGCATTATATCGCTTTTCCTTTTAGTAGTTTGTAGTTACCTACACTTTAGTTAAGCGTGTTTCTCAATTACCTCATAGCGAAATACATTATTTGACTTTGACTTTGACTTTAATCGAAAATGTTTGCTAAGTTATATCAGTTTTGAACCAATTAAGTAACATTAGCTCACATCAAGAATTCTGAAACCATTAGTAGATGTAGAAACGTAGGCAAAACACGACAGGATTTCATTGTTAGTTAAATATTCCACGCAGGTAAATTCTACTACACAAACGTAGGTAGGTACTGATATGGTCTACTTTAATCCGGTAAATTGTCGGCAGCGTGATCATTTAACAAAAGTGATATTACTTTGAAAGGGCGAATAAAGATTCTCGTCTCGCGCACGCACCATCTCCCTTGCGAATATTTGCCTCAGAAATTCCGTCAACAACCTCTTCCTCGCATTCCTGGGCATAGTATGAACGTCGTGGTTAAATAATGCGGTCGCTACAACTGATTACGTGCCGTCGCCCGCCAACTTAGCTCATATCACAAACGCACTCAACTCTCGTAAGGTCGTTTCACTGCCAACGGTAAGCGACGAAAAGCGACCAAAATGCCTCACGATTTATGTAGCATCTACTAGTATTTTTTCAGATACTAAAACCATATATATGGTCGTTTAACAGTACATACCTAATAAGTTATTTAAACAATATTAAATTAAATTACAATTTACTTAAAACTAAATCATGTAATTTTGCCCCTACCTATTTGAAAATTAGATGATGCTTAAAAAGAAGATGACTTTGATAATGAAGCTAATTAACTGAAGATAATAATAATGGAATCAAAGATGCAGAGAATTAAAGTGTCATTTGATCGAATGTGGGGAAGAAAAGTCCTCGAATGAAGACTACAACTCGGAAAAAGGAGTACAGGTCGCCCTTCGATAAGGTGGATAGACGACCTGAAGAAGACGGCGGGAAACCGCTGAATTCAGAAGGCACAGGACCGGTCGGAGTGGTGTCGTTTAGAAAACGCTATGTCCAGCAGTGGACCTCAAAAGGCTGATGGACGGATGGAAATAACGAATACATTATCAATCACATATAAAATCTTTTTATTTTTGTTTTATCATTATTATTGTTAATTATAAAATAATCTAGTTCTGTTCTCAGTTACAAATATTCTATCCCCCGTCACGATACCCTCACATGACGTGCTCTGGTGCGACCGTACCTCCCGTGGATTTCATCGCACAGGCAATTGTCTTTGTCAGCGTAAAAAGGGAGCTTTATCAAAAGGATTCCTTGTTGAACAACGAACTGATCTAACTGAAAACATCGTCAGCAGCGCGCGAGATGGGAAAACTTTGCGGGGCGATTTAATAACAGAGCTCGGACGCTCGCCGTGAGGCGAGGTAGCTGAACGGAAATATAATCGTGACAAAATAACGGTTACTTTGTTAAAAGTTGAGACTAAGGACTTGTTAGTGAATTGATTGCAACGGCGCTGTTGCCGTGGTTTATGTTGAGGTTTTTGTTAGTAATGTTTCATTGGTTAATGACACTCCAGTTACTGTTGGAAAAGTATTGATAAAAAAACACAAGAGTTTTCAGACGTTTTACTTGTTTTTTACTATTTAGCTAAATTTTGGAGTAGTTAAAATACTTAAATATATTAAATACATTAGTAAAATTTTAGCAAGCTTGATTAAGAGGCTAACAGGTCACTTATGAATGCTTTTTCTCGATAAACGATGACGGTTTACCATACGGTTTTCCAATAAAGCATCCCAAGGGAACATATTTTCGGCATGAAAAGAATCCTATGTGCTAAACTAGGGTATCGTCTACCTATAGGTATGCCAAATCCAATCCGTTTTGTAGCTTTTGCATGATTGAGTAACAAAGATCCAAACACATTAAAAACAATCCAAAAAAAATTACATTTACTATATTAGTAAGACCAGCGCTAAATACTTAATTATTAATTCAAATTATTTTTCGTGTCCGAAAAGGTAGATTAATATTTTAACTAAAGTGATATTTTTTGTTAAATAACACAGAATACTAATGCACCGTAAATAAATACTTTACCGTTTAATCACTTAATTCAATAAAAGCTTTTCCAATTTTCTTTGCCAGATTTATAATAGAAAAGCTCACAACAGCGTCGTTACATAAACTGCTCGGAAATTAATTCTCTAAAGTGCACTAACTTTAAAATTATGGCTTTGTTGTCAAAACTTTTCTAATCAACGAAACGCGTGCTGAATCGTTATAAAAAGAGTTTATATAAGCCATTAAATTGTTTTGGTCTTAAAATCCCCTAATACAACCCTATCATAAACAAATAACCCTATTTATGGTTTATTTTAAGACGTACTATCATTTCTCCCAACCTTCATCAGAGGTTATGCTTTCATCATCCTCATCATCATCAGCCTTTAGAGGTCCACTGCTGGACATAGGCCTCTCCTAAACGACGACACTCCGATCGTCCTGTGCCTTCTGAATCCAGCGGTTTCCTGCTGCCTTCTTCAGGTCCTCCATCTACCTTGTCAAGGGGCGGCCTGTGCTCTTTATTCCAAGTCGAAGTCTCCATCCAAAGAGTTTTCTTTCATCTTTTCACTTTTTTTTTCTTTCATGGAGTCGTACAGTCAAACGGTAATACATTTTAATGGCGTTTCTTCCAAAATTGCATGTCTATAAAATTTCGTAATTAGGTCCATTTTCTAGAAGGTTTATCAAACTGATAATGCCACCCACAATAAACATGTTGTTATAACGAGTATTCACGATATTTTTTTAAGATTTTGCCGATATATCTAGCCAGTTGCATGGCCCGTGAAAAAGCTACTGGGTAGATGGTAGATTATTGACAGATAAGACTGTCTATCCTCTTTTATATTCGTTTTTTAATTTGTTGATACCACCTCACTACACACCATTGCACACTGTGTCTTTTTATACCTTGCTTTTTCTTTTACGCGTCTCAGGTTTACATAAACTAACCGCTATGTTTGAAACAATCCTCTCTGTTGAAGATCCTGGGATATTTTGTTTTTTAAATTTTATTTGCTTCCCGAACTAACCAGAGGATGTAATGTCTTTCAACAGAGAGTACCTAAGGACTATGTAACTCAATCTCGTAGTTCGGACCAGCTTCTAAAAGATGCTCAGATAACTGTCTCCATCCGATGTATGTGGTACGCTATTATTTAGGTACATTCTCTCCTTACTCGACAGCGTAAAGTGCAAAGTAATTTCGATCCAGGTCAACAAAGGCCGCCTTAGCTGACTTAAACTTGAGATACGAACCCTACATGAAATGCAAATTCTAAGCTATTCCAGAATGCCACATGAAAATACTATTTCCGTAACTTCACCGGGTAAGATTCGCTGACTGACCTCCATTTGAACTTGGTCCATCTGCAAGCTCAATTTAAGCTTACCGGTGGTTGAAGTAATTTATGAATCGTATCTTTGGATCATGAATTAAATATTCCTTATTGATTTTCTCTTAAATGAATGATATTTACAAATAATTAATTAATTTTAAAACACATTGAAAAATGGAGGAGCTTACATGTTTGACGTTGGTCTAGTGGTGCAATCGTGACTACAAACCTTGATGTCCTGAGTTCGTTTGCTAATTACAAAGCAATAATGGTTTGTCTAACTTAAAATTCCCAGTATTAACTCAGAGTTGAATTGTGCGGGCACAACACGTTTTGCTAAAGAACACGTTCTTGTGTTGGGGGTGTATTGCAATAGGCTCACAGCCTACATGAGACTTAAACTCTAGCTAAACATAACTGGAGAAAAGTACACATACCACTGCCTAACTATTCAAAGAAATAAGGAATGATTAAGATGATAATTATAATGTTATGTTTCATACATGAATATATTTTTACATGTTTTCTTCCTATAGCGGTCAGAACTATAACCGATATCGTTGCGACCCAAAGACGTTCCACTGCTAGGCACGAGTCATAGCTGCGGGAGGTCTAGAGCATACTCTACCACGCTGCTCCAATGCGAATTGGTGGAGGGGTTAGTGGCCAACCCAGTGTCGAATGTTCTCAAGCCACCCGAAGGTATTCGACAAGGCTTAACGACTGTTTCCACAATTGAAAACAACCGGGACCGACGCTTTTACGTGCCCTCCGAAGTACGGTAGCGTCCATGAAATTTTGCCACTAGCGGTCACCGACCGCGCCCGTCGTTGCTTAACTCTTTCGATCACATTGAATCGACGCGAGCCATTGGGCTATGGACGCTACAATGATGATCGATATAGGTACTTAAATCATATAATGTTCAATCTGTTAAAATGTTAACATTCTACCAAACCAGTCAGTCGTGACAGTTAGGTCCACGAGCAGATAGACAACGGCGGTTTTCTAATAGTGACCCTAACTGATATCAGAAGCAAAAAAGCTTCCCTGATTCTTTTGATAAACAACCAGCTAATTATTTGGAGTCACGATTGCCCACTAACAAATTCTATACCTCAGTTTTATATATACAGATCCACAGTGTCCAGTTGTGACACGAATTCGGGCATCGACTCGAAAGTTGCGAACAAGTTTGGCCGGACCATGGGTTCTGTAGTTTTGTCGTTTGTTAGTTGGGTTTCATACTACAGGGTCAGGGGAGTTACGAGTAGGTACACACCGAATTTTGCTTAAGCCCTGAACTATTTATAACTTGTATCATGTTTGGTTTGATGGTCCTGTATGTTTTGCCAGTGTTTTTGGCTATAAAGCTTAAGCTAAGTTGTTTTTTGTTTAAAGTTAAAGTTAAATTTAACATCTATTTATATGGTACCTTTTAAGGCATAGCAATCAGTATACGAGTAAAAACATCGTCATATTACTGGGTTAGTGGACGACCGTCCGCAGATTCGCTCGCGTCGAAGTAGTACAATACAATACTTTCGTTCATAATAAAACATCGTACAATACTTTCTTTTACACATAGTTGCCACCCCGATCAAAATCCTGTTGATGGATTTTGATCATGTTATGTCTAAACGATAATAATTACTTGATTTCATTTCAGTCGTGCGACAAACCGACGTTATGAACGGAAAACGATTACCTAATAGAATAGAATATAATATAATATAATAAAATAATTCTATTAACGACATAAATCGATTAAACGCGGGTAGAGGCACGGGTAAAGCTATTAGTTTTGTATTTATTTTTCTTTGAAAACCTCGACAGCCCTATCTAAAGGCCTACAGCCAACACATTCTCATCACGACCCGCCCCTTCAGTTCTGTTCCGCAAAGTTTCCTATCTCCCGTCCTTGAAACTTTGCCAAACTTTGTCGGGTGCGTTAATTGATTACGAAGAAGCGACTTTGTATTCTGTTGGGCTAAAGAACAAAAACACTTAGCTTGAGGTGGTGGATTCCGGGCTCTTGTTCACAATGGATGTCAACACACACAATAGATATCAGCGAAGATTCCCTAAAAAACTAACGTAAAAGAAGTAACGATACTCGTTAGGTAGAAGATGTATTTTATCATTTTCTTGGTATCAATATTACAGGCCCGTTGGCGCAATCGATAGTGACCCTGCCTGTTGCGCCAGGGATCGTGGGTTCGAATCCCACTCAGGGCAAATATTCGTGTGACGAACACTTGTTTGTTCTTTGTCTGGATGTTAATATTATCTATTTAAGTATGTATGTATTTAAAAATATCTATGTATGTATATCAGTCTCTGACACCCACATCACAGGCTCGCGCCGGGTGTGATGCCTATTGCCTCAGCTGCCTTTATACCGGGGTCAAACCCAGTGACCAAGCTACTAATGGGAAATCGAAATTAGAAAAACACAATAATACTTCTCCCGACACGGGGATCGATGTATGTATGTCCTGGAATCTTGCAATCAATATTTCACCCACTTCCACTGAAGCTATCGAGCTGAAATTTGGCACACATATTTAGTTACGATGACAATGCATGAAAATAAAAGAAAGTTTTAAAAAGCTTTTTTAAAAAAAAAATTTTTTTAACGGTATAATTATTATGATGACCTGAGTCATGTCCTAAGGAGCATGTCGTTGTGTGTTGCAGTGAATCAAAAAAGGGTACGTTAAGCCAAAAAAATAAAGCAAGATTGTAGTAACATTAATTTATAAGCACCAGGCGCATCGCTCGCTTTCTTTTCAATAGTTTTATATCTGTCACCGAGCATTTATATCCTTTGTTATATACAGCATGTAGGTACAGTATTGGAGTGTGATTAAAAAATCTCTCTTTAGAGAGATGTGTCTTATGAGTACACAATAGTTGACTTGCTCTTTTTGTTATTTTGAATATCACAGGGTTTATCTTACCTATGACCACGCCGTCTACGCTCGGCCCAAACGCATACGCGAAGTCTGGCGCGCGTACGGGCGCCGACAACAGCGCCTCCAGCGGCCGCTCGCGCAAACACCGCAGCAACGCCGGCGGGGTCAGATCTAAGAAGCGGAACATAATTATTATTTACTTAAAGCGGTGGTCATCTTAATACCCCTTTCAAAGGCCCTCTGTTGGGCACGGGTTAGAATGAGACGGATGAAGTTACATGGCCCTCCGTTGGGCACGGGTTGGAATGAGACGGATGAAGTTACATGGCCCTCCGTTGGGCACGGGTTAGAATGACACGGATTAAGTTCCATGGCCCTACTGATGAAGAATTTTTGTTTATAGTCTAGTGGTAAATTCAGCCTCTGACTCGAAAGCCCCAGGTTCAAATTTCAGACCGCGGGTAACTTCTAAAGTATATTATTTAAAGCAATTACATGTCACCTGATGTACAAGTGAAAAAAGCATCAATTCTGCAGCGTTCTTGAAGTTTTGGTTTAGTTTTGATTCAATATGTTCGATTGGGAACTTATTTTTTAAACATTTTAGTAAATGTAAAAATCAATTTATAAACAACGACTCTACAGGGCACGCGAACACTCTACTCTTTTTATTCTACTTTACCTACTCTAAGAGGTAATTTTTAACCTTGAAATTTATACGGAACTGCCTTTGAAGTATGTTCTACCAAACAAAGAAGAATCATCATAATCGAACCATTATAGAAAAAAAACATGAAATAGGTACTGTCAAATTGAACACCTCCTCCTTTTTTGGATGTCGGTTAAAAAGGCAGTTGAGTATAATAATATTGAGTGGACCTCTGGAACCTTGAAGAACATATTCCTAAATACTACAAGCTTCTACGTAACCTGAAACATAAACGGCCATGAAGTTGCCTATTCGGGCACAGATGACGTCAGCGATACGCCTAAGTACACAATCTTAGTAAACCTCATTACATTCAAGATTGTTTAGTATCTATAACATAAATAAATCTAAGATTCCTACAACAACAGTACCTCCGCCGCAAGGTAAACAAACAAAAGTAATTTACTATCGATATAGAATGTCCAATATCGAGTACAAACGATATTCGGGTTACTTGGTGAAACTACGGGATTAATATTAAACATTCACCACTTTTGTTCACCATTTTTGTTGTCTCTATTTTTCAAATTCACCTTCCTTACCACTCGAAAAGCTGCATCTTCACTGAGCTATATAATATTACAAGGTGTAAACGAAACTATTGTTATCCCACGCGAGACCCCAATAAGACCATGATTGTGATTATAGAGATACCTTAATAACGATCAAAGATAAAATTCAAAAATGTATTATCTATTATTTTTTTTATTCTTTTCTTGTGGTGTACAATAAAGTGTATTTGTATTTGTATCTACCAAGATCGAACGACGTTGACGGCCTATGTTGGCGACCACTAGGTCGACAACATAGGCCGTCAACGTCGAATATATTACCTGGCGAACAATTGGCGTGTGTGGCAACCAGTGCCGCGTACATGTTGGGATCCGCCACCAGGGACCAGGGACTCAGCCCTGATCCCGACATGAGGATCGCTCTGTGGAAGAGGAGACCTGGAACAAACAGACAATAATGTATATATTTACTAGTGGATGCCCGCAGCTTCGCTCGCGTGGAAAGAGACATTCACTAACTTCAAAAATGGCAAAGTTTCATACAAAATTTGCACCCCCATTTTATCCCCTTAAGGGGTGAATATTCAAAAATCCTTTCTTATTGCTCCCGAACGTTTTATAAGGAACCCCTGTGCAAAATTTCAAGTTTCTAACCCTAATAGTTTAGGCCCTGCGTTGATATGTCAGTCAGTCAGTCAGTCAGTCAGTCAGTCAGTCAGTCAGTCAGTCAGTATATACTAGCTGATCCCGCAAACTTTCTGCCATATGGAATGTCAAAGTGACGCGACACATCATGTAAATGACTTCACGTCGATGAACGACGGTTAAAATATGTGGATTGTGTTCATACAAAAATACTAAAATCGTGTAAAGTCGTTAAAATACATTTTCCACTGAACTAAATTGTGAATCTTAATCATTCTCGAATCCCCTTGAACACACACAAAACATTTCATCAACATCTATCCAGCCGTTTTGGTGGAGTTCACTGTCATACAACACGTACGCAAGAAATATATATATTAAGAGGTAACCTAAACATACTGTCCCCTGGTTCTGTATGCTTAAATCTAGCTAGTCGCCCACATAACGGTGGGCCAGGCTGCAGGGGAGTTGGTTTTTATCCAGAATGTTTCTACGCTCTTCGGGGAAATTAGAGCGCATTTTATAGCCACGTCAGTAACAGAATTTCCTATTAAAGTTTTTGTGAACTTCGCTCTTTATACGCCACGCTGGATATCGTGTGAGGATAAATTGTGTGAGTATTTACTGCTGGCCGCTGTTCGTGTTTAAATACGTTGGGATTTACACTTTTGAACTCCCCAGGAGATGCATTAGGCGAGATACCAGACTGTCTCGCCTAATGCATCTACTGGGTATGCAGCAGTATGAAGTTGGACCTTATTTTTTGTCATTTAAACGTATAGGAATACTAGTGGACGCCCGCAGCTTCGCTAGCGTAGAATTAGACCCATTAACGACGTCTTCCCGCGTTCGGTTTGCCCATTTGACTTCAAAAACAGCAAAGTTTCACACTAACTTTGCACCCCCGTTTTACCCCCTTAGGGGGTGAATTTTCAAAATTCCTTTCTTAGTGCTCCCCTGCGTTATAAAGAGGACCCCTGTGCAAAATTTGAAGTTTCTAGCCCTTATAGTTTAGGCCCTGCGTTGATATGTCAGTAAGTCAGTCAGTCAGTCAGTCAGTCAGTCAGTCAGCTTCTCCTTTTATATATATAGATAGATTGTGGGAGCCACGATACGGGTTATGTTGGATGTTCAGTTACTTCCAGTCGCTCTCTATAACAATGCCAACAATTCCAGCAGTTCCTTGAAAGTAAGTGAGATTCGCAGTTTGTAAATTATGGCGCAGTGGTCAATGGTCCCGACTACCTAAGCGGATCCCAGCTTCGAATCGCGGCCAGATTAATAGTTGTAATCAGGTCATGGATGTTGATTGTGTTGTTTTCTGTGTGAACAATGTCAGTCGCCCGTCACATATTAAAAAACAGCAGTTGAAGTAGAAGACAACAGGTAATAAATGTCTAATCATCATTCTCAGCGCTGGTGTGATTCGAAAATACAGTCGCAGCTTACATAGCGAGTGGAGAGTTCCCATGAATAAAACACGCCACTGTTCCGAACGAAATACGGCGGGTTCGAAAATAAAGCAAAACTAAGGGAAGTTGACTTTGCTTGCGATATATTTATAGGGGCGGGGGAAGAGTGGGCCGTGATGTGAAATGGCGCGAGATGGAATGCGTAAGAATTATGGCCGGAAAACAAAATTGTTTCATAACTAACTTACTAAGGAACCTTGGTATATGACTTATTCTGTGTTAAGATTGCTTAGCAACTCTATAATCAATAATCTTTCCTGTCAAATTAACTACAGTATTGTTGCTAAATCATCTTATCTTACGTTCTCTCAATGGCATACAAATTGTTTCCGTCGGTAAGTTGTAGTAAACAGATAGATACAAAAATAATATGCTTAATTCAGTTTTACCAAATTTTATCGCCAATTGCCAAATTCTATTGTTATAAAGCTAGTTTCAATTTATAGTTGAAGTTACCGGCTCACACTGAGCGCGTTCACTCCTGAAGATGATCATCGTAATCGATCGAAACTAGCCGGCCTATTTCCGACTTAAATCACACGTGAGTAAGCCTTACCTTCAACTATGAATATGTACACTCACAGTTTCAATTTACTTTGCAACAACCCGCGAGTAATGCGTATGATGGTGTATACTCTCATGTACAGCACCTTCCTCCGACATAAGAAAGCATGTACATATAACAATGAAAATATACACCAACACACGATCCACCACCAACATGTGTTTCGCCCCCAAACGGAGCTTACTCAGGGTAAGTTGACTCTACAGTTAGTGGGTAAGTAAGGCTCTCGATTGAACGAACCTCTTATATACCCTTCCAGCCTCCGAATATCTATCTGACTGATAAAAACAAAAACGAAATCTGGTTTAACTCCAGTATCTCCTATTTAAAAAACATTGTAGAAACCACTGTATTCCTGTAAAAGCAACAAAGTATCCTCCCCGCTTCAAATTTGCAAGACTGTATACAAACGTCAGTACTGAATCTCTCATTTGGCGGAGTCTTTCGAGAAAATCTCGAGCCATTTCCGCGTGCCCTGGAACGTAGTGCTCCGAGTAATTCACTTGAAGAAAAGCACTTTTATTGGTCGAAATAGTTGCACAATGTCTTGATAGGAAGACGTCTGTACTTACTACAAATTTAACTGGAAACCATAGATAGCTAGATAGCCAGCTACAACTCATTAACGCGCCACCGTTGGGTATCATCCACAGCTGCAAGAGGTCAAGATAATATTCCACCGCGCTGCTCCATTGCAGATTGGTAGTGGCAGGTTTATATATTTCTGTACAACTAGTATGGGGAAATGAGCTTTTTTAAATTACGTATTGACCACTGTTACTTCTTCAATTTTCTTGGGGATCTTTGGAATAACCTACACCCTGAGATTCTATGTTTATCCGTTAATAAAATAAAACTAAATATTTGTATCTTTCAACTTAAACAATTCAATTTGCACGTGCACTATGCTGTGGTGAAGTAGTTAAATAAACAACTGTTTATAGTCGAAATACATACCTGTTTAAATATTCTTTTGGTTTTGATTCTTAAACAACTCAGTTTCATTTGAAAATGTAAAATAGATACTTATCGCTTTGTGATCTGGTCTGTGAGAATTGGATTCGCCCTTATCGAGATACAGTTCCATTGTTCTTTTAAATTGTGTTATTTTACATATCAGAGTCTATTGACCACTGAAGTAACATGTTTTCGAAGGAAAAAAGAAGTATAAGAGATTTTAGCTAAATAACACAATGTAACATCGCGTCTGTATTTCTCGGCAGGGTAGGCAGAAGTGTGTAGTAAAAATGTAGTAAATTTTTCGCTGCAACCCATAGACGTCCCACTGCTGGGCACGGGTGTCCCCCACAGACACTGCTGCGGGAGGTCTAGAGCATAGTCCAGCACGCTGCTCCAATGCGGATTGGTGGAGGGGTTAGTGGCCAACGCAGTGTCGAATGTTCTCAAGCCTCCCGAAGGTCTTCGACAAGGCTCCACCATTGAAAACAACCGGGACTGACGGCTTTACGTGCTCTCCGAAGCACGGTAGCGTCCATGAAATTTTGCCTCTAGCGGTCACCCATCCACAAACCGACCGCGCCCGTCGTTGCTTAACTCTTTCGATCACATTGAATCGACGCGAGCCATTCGGCTATGGACGCTAGAATCATCAACTCATCATTTACTACAAACATGTAGTAAATGATCCTTATCTACCTATGGAGGCACTACAGAACTATGGAGCTGATTGCTGCCTTCAAAAACTTGAATCAGACATAGGTACGAGTACAATTGAAGACGGGGCAACAATATCCTTTCATTCTTGCAATTCGCGAGACTGCATACAAAACGGTATTGGGCCAGCCATTCTAGCTCGGTTTCTTCTGTGCAAATTCTAGGGGCATTTCTGCATGCCCTAGATTATTCTCGAAATAACTTACTTGAAGAATGGCCATTTTATTTACCTCTAGGCGAGCTCGCGGTACAGTTTCATTATAATTATAATTTATTTGTTAACATGCAATAATGCATGCAATGGTTCTCCGTGTAATTAATATTCCTTTTATATTTTAAGGTATTGGATAATTTTAACATCATCAGTATTATTGAATTAATTGTGTAGGTATTTAAGTTTTGATTTGTATATGAGCATAACTAAGCGCTGACATAGCTCCAGATTTAACTGAAAATCAGTCACAACGTCTCTAGAGGTACACCTACGCGTCATCCACTACCACTCATATAGCACAGATAGCACAAACCAGATCGAAGTAAAACATCTAACTAATATGTTGTACTACCCTGCAACCGTAAATCAAACATTTTAAATAATTATTACAAGGTAGAAATTATTGGTACCTTTCAGAAAGATTGTTCTGCCCCAGGCGGTTTTGTGAAAATAAATGGTTTTGTGAAATCTAGACAATTTCTGGGCATTAAAGCTGCACAACTATTTAGGTATATATTATTATGTATTCTTTAGATTTAAGCCATATTTTTCTGTAGGCGTGTCATATTCCAAGACTCGTAAAATAAACCCCATGAAAAACAGCGTACGGAGTTTAGGTCTAGTTCCGGGTAGAGTTTAAAGAATTCTTGAGGAGATCGCAAGCAGCGGAAGGTCACATATTATTAGCTGAAAGTTCTCCAATCTTTCTTAATATCTTGCCAACCCCTAGGTAATGCGATTAGACCATCAAAGTTACTGACAAATACAAGGCTGGCAGGACAAATATTTTCTTGAAGCTCGATCTTACAGACAATAAATTTCAATAATTTCACGCCAACAGATTTGGGTTTGACGTTAATGAGACAAGTTAATAACGGTTGTTCATCAAATAAAATATGCGAAGCTCGTAAAATTGAGATTAAGTGCTTTTGTAAGAGTACTACGGCTCGCAATTTTAACTATTGAGCAACTCAACAAACTGGCCACTAAACCCACAGCAAATATAAGTTATATGAAACTTTAATGCCTAAGTTTTGTCCGGATGTTTATACTTTTGAATGAGATATATAATTAGTGACAACATGATCTGACAATATTATGAGAAATCGAAAAAATCATCCTAAAACCTATTCACCCCAGGTATGCGGTGTGCAGGTGTGACTGACCACAATTTCTTTAATTACCGGTCAAGTGCGAGTCGGACTCGCGCACCAAGGGTTCCATTTAGGTACTATAAAACGGAAAAAAAATCATGTCTGTTGTATGGGAGCGGGCGGGCGCCTTAAATTTTTGTTTTTTTCTATTTTTTAGTATTTGTTGTTATAGCGGCAACAGAAATATAATATTATCTGTGAAAATTTCAACTATCACGGTTCATGAGATACAGCCTGGTGACAGACGGACAGACGGACGGACAGCGAAGTCTTAGTTATAGCGTCCCGTTTTACCCTTTGTGTACGGAACCCTAAAAACAACGATGGCACAGTAGAAATGGTACTAGCTACCGTGGCGGGCGGTGATACTACTGCGTCTATTCAAATTCTATTCCATGTATTGTAGCGCCATCCCACACTTCCATTATGCAACAAAAATGAATCATAAATCGCTCCAGCTCCAAATGGAATAGAAAAGCATAGCAGTACAAAGAAATCAGACCAACACAAAAGAGGGGAATTTTAAGGTCACAGATCCATATCTCTTGCGATAAAAATGAATTCACAACGCCGCCGTAGTTGGATTTTAAATATGCAATTCTACGTATTCAAAGTTTTAACTTTACATGGTCGCTGGTGAATTAGGATAATACTGCGGCGTACGTGCCTACTGCAATAATATGGATGTAACATGAGGTACAGTACCACCGCACGCCACGGTACCTAGTACCATTTCTGCCGTGTAATAATTGTTTTTAATGCAATTATGGTCCGGTTGGAAAGGTGTGGTTTCCGGTTGCACTTTTTTAGAGGCGACCATCTTAGTCCTCAAGGGTAGCAACACATCTGTGACTGACTTAGAACGAGACTCCTACTAACAAGTACTAAATGGACTATTACTAACACCAACTAACAGGTCTAACTATCACTAACAGTCCCCAGTCCTCATACCTACTAACGAACTGACCAACTAATGTTCTAAATAACTTTCTCAACGAATTGGACTAACCATCCCAGTCCCTAATTGAGTCTTGTTCAAAGTCAGTCACAGTTGTCATGGGCGGCAGCGGATGGGTGGTGCTGAGAGCTCGTTTGCTATCCTGTATCCATAAAAAAAAGAGTTTTACGTTATAATTTTAGCTGGAATCGTCGATTACCGATTCACCTATTGACCTTATTACCACAGAAATATACAGTAGTCCATCACCTTTGGAGTCAAGAAAGACATTTAGAAATATTTTAAATGCGTCACACAAATGTGACACTCGAGCTGCTAGGACTAAACGAGTGCTTGGTAGTTCGGTACGTTTACCCAATTACCCATCCTCGCCCTTCGAACCTTATTGCCCTATTTGGCTGTGGTATTACGACAGAGAATAAATATACTCATTGATTTATCAAGTCGAGATAAGTTAGATGTTATTATTATATCTCCATAATATTTAGTGTTTCAATAACACATAAATATCTGGTAAATACGTCACGCAACGGCACCAAAATTAGCAAAAGGTGAAAACATTTTATGGGTGTTTAAATATTCCAAGAACAAATATTTTACTCAGACATGCACGTAAAAATATATTCAACCCTCAAGATCCGATTTATATCTAACATCAGAGGAACGAAACCTTTTTTCATACCCGGATAGCGTGGGAGTAACACTATCCACTAAAGTCAGCTTGAACTCCGGGATCTGCTGCGGGTCGCCCGGGACGGCGCCCGCAATAGACCCGGGACTAGTACCCGTAGGATCGCAAGGGCAACTAATCCTAGATCGAATATTCGAAATGTCAACAGATGAATCTCCAACGCAGCTCTAGATAGCCCATGAATTTCATAAATCCTAACAAAAACAAACAAAAGCTCATTCCCCGTTTATGTTCGTCGAATAAATCAGCGTTGACGCCGAAAAAAATAGAATTCCCAATAAGTCTGGAGTAGATTTGAAACCGTGTTTTGAATAAACAACGAGGGAGTCTCCACCAAACAAAGCTATTTGCGAGTCATATTGTAAAATAAAAGCCAAAAATGTTGCGTCTACAGCCCAATGGCTCGCGTCGATTCAATGTGATCGAAAGAGTTAAGCAACGACGGGCGCGGTTGGTTTGTAGATGGGCTAGTGGCAAAATTTCATGGACGCAACCATGCTTCGGAGAGCACGTAAAGCTGTTGGCACACACGGCCATCTGACCCCAAAATAGATGCGAGCCTGTAATATGGGTGTCAGAGACTGACATACATATTTTTAAATACATACCTAAATAGATAATATTAACATTCAGACACAGAACAAATACGGGCCCGTTGGCGCAATCGGTAGTGACCCTACCTGTTGCGCCAGGGGTCGTGGGTTCGAATCAAACTGAGCACAAATATTCGTGTGACGAATTGCTGTATTTGTTCTGTGTCTGAATGTTTATATTATCTATTTAAGTATGTATTTAAAATTATGTATGTATATGTATATAAGCCTCTGACACACATACATATTACAGGCTCGCGCCTAGTTTGGGGTCAGATGGCTGTGTGTGAGAATGTCCATGATATTTATTTATTTATAAGCATAAATAAACGTCAACTTGTCTCAAAGTCCTGACTCACGAAACTGTCGCATCGTGAACATTCTAAGTAGACTAAGTAGTAAGTATATTGTGTTTAATTTAGGTCAAGTATGGAACGTACGTTGGCGTTCAGCCTTTTGGAGCTGAAACTGAAAATTGAATTCAGGTCGTAATTTATCAATGTTATGTCTCGCGTGAAGCTGAATTATAAATTGCTCATTGTTATTTATAAGCTCGGGTAGTGCGTAAGCGTTTCTTGCGAGGGTTATGTGTAAGGGCCTTTACGGAGCGGATCATTAATTTAATACTTACGTGTTAATTAGGTGTAATGGATTTAAGAAATTAAATTTCACATACTGTGGAGACATGGTGATAAGTAAGCCTGCTTAATGTTCTCGAAGGCATGTGAAGTTTGCCTATCTGCATTTGGCCAGCTTGGTGAAACTTAGCCTAACTCCTCCCATTGCGAGAGGAGAATCTTTCCCAACAGTGGGCCAAAGAAAGAGTTGTGGTAGTAAAACCTTTAGACAAGTCTGTTTCTACCGTCAGAGTGTTTTGCATTTTGAAGTTAGACTTTTGTCCTCTGCAAATGATTGCGAACTTTACTTTTTGTTAGTACCCTTTAACTGACTTAAATACAGTGTTATAGTCGAGTTAGTAATTTTTAGTAAGACTCTCGTTCCAGGTCGGTCGCTGCGATCTTTGA
Source organism: Carterocephalus palaemon (assembly GCA_944567765.1). Classification (NCBI taxonomy): domain Eukaryota; kingdom Metazoa; phylum Arthropoda; class Insecta; order Lepidoptera; family Hesperiidae; genus Carterocephalus; species Carterocephalus palaemon. The sequence continues at coordinate 870,566 of OX155641.1, forward strand.
TGACTAAGAAGATCGCATCTAGATAAGTGTTATTCTAAATTTCTCTAAAAATAATTTCTACACGGTAGAAATCGGTTCTACCACCTCATTATTATGCCCCATATTGTCATATCTTCTGGCCTGAATGTTTGTGGGACATCCTTGTCTCAGCTCGCTTCGTTTAGCCTGTAAAGAAACGTAGTCCGTAATTCTCTTTGTGGAATACTAGAATAGAATTAAAAAAACTTATTTTCCCAGTTCACTCTTACGCTACAGCCACAACAGCGTACCTACTTACAACTACTACTACTACTACCTGTTACCTATTCTTCTTATCTACCTATTCTAAAACGTGCATCGTCGAACCAGTAACTCGTAATATATATTATTCAACACTACAAGTCTGAGACACAATTCACAAGGCACTAACTAACGTTCCGTTAGCAGTATCAATCGCATTAGAATCATTGAAAACGGTCTTACCGATATCCTTGCATTCTAAACTACTACACAGTAACACGTCCGACCGCACTAAGCGGATTAGTATTAACAAGCAGATACTAACGATATCTTTGCTGAATGGTTGCATACATCTGCAAGGCACGGTTCTCTCTCACAATTAAGATGGCTTGGAAATTATTTCACCACGATACTCTAGTATGGATTGGCCATGTAGCCAGCTCAATTGTTTTTTGGCCACTCCAAGGCCTCCATGGTTTAGCTCACCCTCGGAGTCAAGGAAGCTCACAAGATATGTTCATGTGTTCACTAATCCATGGTACATTCAGCCCTGTGACCTTTCAGTTGACAGATTGTTCGGTGGTCATGTGTTCAGCTAAAACAACCCTTTCTTTGTCCCACTTTGAAACGGGTCTCCTCTAGGAACGGGAGGAGTTAGGTTTTTTTTTCACCACGATGGCTAATCGCAAATTGGCAGACTTTGAATGTCATACAATGGAAAAATCACAGGGATGCAGTATAGTCGAGATAAGGGAGGCAAGCTCGTCTCCTCCCTCGCCGTCACGGTAGTAATGCGTAAGTGATCCCGTGACGTCTCACACCAACGCTGAGGGTGCCTCTGGGTTACAGGGTATTCCGTTATCGGCGATTCCCACATTCCACCTACACTTACCGGGCGGTATGCGTAAATTTCATTTCACAGCGATACAAAAAACGTTTCCTCGAGATATGCATGCCTGTGGCAATATATAACTTTAAAGTCATTATGTCCGTGTAATTACTGACATGGATTAACGCAGGACGCTTAATCCTAAACCATCTCATTAATACCGACTCACCTACGAGAACATTTGCTGGCGGTACGCTTTCTAAATCGCAATTAACATTCATGTAAACTAAGTTGTTTATCCCAGTAGCTCCGCGTTTATGCTTATTAGTTAGTAAACAGTTTGAAAGCGTTAGTTAGTCTGTTGAAATGAGTTATGAAGTAGGTATTAGTAAAACTAGTAAAACTAGTCCTGGCCGGCTGGTAAAAATTAGGATAGGCTTAAGGAATTTGTATTCTTAAAAAATCTTTACTGTTACGGACATCAAAACATAAGTTACATTAAAAAAAAAATACAGGATCTTAAATTCCAGGCGTTAAAGGAATCGTGTAAGGTGTATGGAAATTAAGCTGCAACCCATAGCGTCCCACGTCTCCCTCACAGACAAATCTGCGGGAGGTCTAGAGCATACTCCACCACGCTGCTCCAATGCGGATTAGTGGAGGGGTTAGTGACCAACCCAGTGTCGAATATTCTCAAGCCACCCAAAGGTCTTGGACAAGGTTTACCGATTGTTTTCACCAATGAATACAATTGTTATCTATGGAAATTAGCTCATCACCAACTACATGGGACCTTTAAAACATTTAAAGGTACTCGACATCGTGGGAGCGATGCCCGGTTATGTGGGATTTCCACCCACTAAAACCCCCTCGGTGGCCTTCCTCGGCGCTTGTGGAGGGCTCCGGGATCTCTGATAGAACGCACCGGTGCCCATCCAGCGCTGTGCCCATGACAGGCTCGTTAGCCCAGTCATATTAGGTAAAAAAAGGGGTCAACCTCGGAATGAAAGATAATAAGCTGCAAATTGGTATGAACCTTTGTTTTGTCATTCTAAATGTTGTCTCAAAAGTCACAATCGTTATCGTGTCCGTGTCTAAAGATATTCAAGGTCAAAGGTCACAAAAATCGGTTTTTCGCGAATATCTGGCTTCCTATCGGTTAAATGAGATTTGCATTTATTATAAAAGTTGTAGGCTATAAAATTCCCTACAACTTTTGTTTAAACTTTTTTTTCATACGACCAACCGTTTTGAAGGTAGAGCGCGAAGTGCACATCGTACAGTCATATACGGCCTAATGCAAGGTCAAGCGTGAGTTATGGTTATCAGTACGTTATAAAGTCAATTATTTACTTGGAAATTATAATTATTAAACAATGCCTATTATTTATGTACTAACTATTAATTATTTATATTTAATTAAAGTAAGTAACTTGATTATTTATATATAATTATTCATATTTAACTATTTAAGTATAAAATATTAATGTATATTATGCCGTATTTAATAATAAATAAAAATCTGTGTAAAATATATACTCTTACTATCATTTTAACTTAAAATAAAACTAAAATATATAATCCAGAATTAATAATATTTTATACTTAAATAGTTAAATATGAATAATTATATATAAATAATCAAGTTACTTACTTTAATTAAATATAAATAATTAATAGTTAGTACATAAATAATAGGCATTGTTTAATAATTATAATTTCCAAGTAAATAATTGACTTTATAACGTACTGATAACCATAACTCACGATTGACCTTGCATTAGGCCGTATATGACTGTACGATGTGCACTTCGCGCTCTACCTTCAAAACGGTTGGTCGTATGAAAAAAAAGTTTAAACAAAAGTTGTAGGGAATTTTATAGCCTACAACTTTTATAATAAATGCAAATCTCATTTAACCGATAGGAAGCCAGATATTCGCGAAAAACCGATTTTTGTGACCTTTGACCTTGAATATCTTGAGACGCGGACACGATAACGATTGTGACTTTTGAGACAACATTTAGAATGACAAAACAAAGGTTCATACCAATTTGCAGCTTATTATCTTTCATTCCGAGGTGAAAGCCCTAATATGACTGGGCTACGTCGGACGAAACATCCAAAGACGTCGAAACCCATCTACAACGTTGTGCAGCCACACACAACGTCGTCTTCCCGGGCTCACTGGATGGACGGTTCGAACTCCCACTGTTGCCGCCCGTGAATCCAGAAGCGTCCTTTTAGTCACCTCTCACGACAGGCAGGTGATACCGTAGCACTATTCTGGTCCCGAGCTACAGGGACATAAACATAACTGGTGAAAATTCGGAGTACCTACACACCGCTGCCCACCCATTCGGTGAAAAACAGGCGTGATACGTCGCTATTCCTAATCCTAATCCCATTACTTATCTCGACGTGCCTACATATCGAATGGCATCCGTGATACATAACGAAGCATCGCCTCGATTCGCCTCCTCTGCATATTCATGGCGGTTCGGAACCATTCCGATGGAACGGCGGAAAACGGAACAGCCATTGTTTCTTTGTTCCGAGACCCATTCTTTCTGATAACGGCAATTAATGAGTTATTGCATCGGAAACTACACTGGATGCCCTTAGACTGAATGTTTATGTTTAATTAAGAGCACCAATTAATATTAACTGTGGTATTGTACAGTGAGTCGTTTAAATTGTGAATTGATCGAGTTTGGAACTTTAATTGTTGACTATTAAGTTGTTTTACATGTATTTATGTATGTATGTATGTTTGTATGTACCAATTTATTTAACCTTTTATTGCGTGTTACAATATGGCGGACTTAATGCCTAATGGCCGTTATGCCATTATCTACCAGTCAACCATGGCCGTTGGTGAAAAGATGTAATAGTATGTATAAATGTATGTACGTATGTAAGTATGTATGCATGTGTATGTGTGTATGTATGTACGAGTATGTACATTTATTTGGCATTGTTCTATAGCCCAAACGGCTTGATGGATTTTAGCTTAGAAACAGCAAGACATACGTAGGAATGAAATTATGCTACGACAGACAACCCGGGGGTCTAGACAAGTGGAAAAAACTAGTAGAATAGATTGTACACTTGTATTCATATCCATACTAATATTATAAATGTGAAAGTGTGTTTGTTTGTTTGTTTGTCCGGCTTTCACGTCGCAACGAAGCTATTAAATGGTATGGTTTTTGTGTGTAGAGATAGGGAGGAGGGTGGAGAGTGACGTAGGCTACATTTTACCGCGGTAAAACATTTCCATGGGAAGATATCGTTGTTTCGTTATTTGTTAGATATTTAGTTCCGGATGTTGTTAATAGATGGCGATAGTAAAATTCATTTGCAAGTTCTTATCTTAATATCTTTTAATCGTGGAACTGTCACTATTCATCCATCACAAATGTCATGTATGATAAACAACTAATTGTTAATTCCTTTGCGGGCGGAGCCGCGGGTATAAGCTAGTAATAACATACATTTGTTAATCTATTCTACTTCTATTCTACTAGCGTTTTGCCACTTGTCTAGGCCCACCGCTCTCTCCACGCCAGACGATACATTCATTGCGACGTCAGTAAACTTGATGGCGGTCCGTATAGTCCAGAGTCACTCACCTTCAGGCACGGCGAGGGACGTGAGAAGGAAGTGGACGCACGCCGCGCCCGTGCCGTGGCCCATCAGCGTGACGTTGGACGGGTCCCCGCCGAACACTGCCACGTTCTCCTTGATCCAGTGGAGGGCCGCTATCTGGTCCATCAGGCCGTAGTTCGCCGGCGAGCGGGGGTATTCGTCCGAGCGAGGGTTCAGGAAACCTGGAGAGATTAAATCGTTGGTGACTCTGTCATACTACTATTGCACTCTTATCCATACTAATATTATAAATGCGAAAGTGACTCTATCTGTCTCTCTGTCTATCTGCCTGTCCATCTGTCTGTCTGTCTGTCTGTCTCGCTTTCACGCAAAACTACCGAACCGATTTAAATGAAATTTGGTACACAGATAGTCTAGAGCCTGAGAAAGGACATAGTCTACTTTCTCTCCCACATACACTGCTGCGGGAGGTTTAGAGCATACTCCACCACGCTGCTCCAATGCGGCTTGGAGGAGGGGTTAGTGGCCAACCCAGTGTCGAATGTTCTCAAGCCACCTGAACGCCTTCGACAAGGCTAATCGACTGTTTCCACCATTGAAAAGAACCGGGACCGACGGCTTTACGTGCCCTCCGAAGCACGGTATTCAGTATTATAGGGACGTGGATATCCCGCGCTAAAGATTTCAGTTGTTTGTGACCAGCTAGTCTCCATTACATTTATTTGGTTTCCCTTTAAAACAGTAAAACCACACCGAGAGATCCGAGACTGTCGAACAAAAGGAAAAAAAAAGAAAAAAGTGAAATAAATTTGAAGTGCGGAACAAAAAATTAAAGGCAAAAATCTTCCCTGCCCCGTCTGGGAAATCACGGGCAGGAAACCTTTATATCACAGCACTGGTTATCGCAGGCCCTTTGTAAAATGATCTTTGCGATTCGGATACATATTTCACGTCGATCCCCCAATTTTCTTTGCTTTCCTTTTGACGTTATTTATATGATAACATAAAATGTCCCTTTCAATTCTTTTGATCTGCAAAATCTGTGGTGTTACAAGAAAAATACGGGCCCTCAGGTACCCCCTGAACAAACAGACAACACCGCCTTACGACAACTGCGCGAATTCATTTCGGTAACACGTTGTAATCCACTCAGCTCAAATGTATTTAGGGAATTAAGGACATGTTCAGCTTTAACGTTATTATGTATTTCTGTATTAACCGCTTACCTATGTGTGCCTTTGATGTAACTGTTATTAATATATTTTTTTTCTTTATCAGCTCCCGAATAAATACCGGATTGTATCCGGTATTTATTCGGGAGCTGCTGCGGATTGGTGGAGGGGTTAGTGGCCAACCCAGTGTCGAATGTTCTCGAGTCAAGTCATCCGAAGGTCTTTGACAAGGCTTAACGACTGTTTCCACCATTGAAATCAACCGTGACCGACGGGACGAAGCACGGTAGCGTCCATACAATAATTCAATTTTTAGGAAAAAGACGCTCATCATCACAACCCTTTCTTTGTCCCACTGTTGGGCTCGGGTCTCTTCCCAGAATGGGAGGGATTAGGCCTTAGTCCACCACGCTGGCCAAGTGCGGATTGGCAGACTTCGCATACCTTCGAGAGCGTTATGATGAACTCTCAGGCATGCAGGTTTCCTCACGATGTGTCCTTCACCGTTATAGCAAGTGACATTTAATTTCTTAAATCGCACATACCTAACTTAGAAAAGTCATTGGTGCGTGCCACTGGGGTTTGAACCCAGACCGCTCGAGTGAGAGGCGAGTTCGTTAGCCACTGGGCTGTCACCGCTTAAAAGACGCTCACTACGAATTAATTGAAATTCTGAAGTAGGGGTTAAAAGTTTGTATGTCCCCTAAAAACTTTAATTTGGAATGCGAATTAGTGTTTTGAATTACGTTAAATATGCGAAGTATGAACTAACACTAAATGTGATTTTATAAAAATACTAGCTGACCCAGCAAACTTTGTTTTGCCATATAAATACCACTACCACTACAACTACCACTACCACTACCACTACTATTACCACTACCCCTACCACTACCTCTACCACTACCACTACCCCTACCACTACCCCTACCACTACCACTACCCCTACCACTACCCCTACCACTACCCCTACCACTACCCCTACCACTACCATTACCGCTACCACTACCACTACAACTACCACTACCATTACCATTACTTATAATCAAAAGCGTTCAATAAAAGTAGGATTAAAGTAGTATTAAAGTAGTATTAAAAATAAAAATCGCGATGGAAAAATAGGGGTTGATCGCAGAGGGTTGAAAATTCAGGGTTGTATGTATTTTCTAATGTAGTATCATAAAAAAATACAAAAATAGAAATTTATCTAAAACTTAAAAAAAAAAAAATTTGGGATGGACTACCCTTAACATTTAGGGGGATGAAAAATAGATGTTAGTCGATTCTCAGACCTACTCAATACGCATATAAAATTTGGTAAAAATCGGTAAAGCCGTTTCGGAGGAGTACTGCAACAAACATTGTGACACGGAAATTTTATATATTAGATTCTATGAATATTACTGATTACTATGAGATTACTGATTAGTCATTTTAATCGTAAAAACGATTCAAAGTGGTGTTTTCAGCTCTCTTTAACAAAAAATTACGTTGTAATTCAATGTTTCAAAAGATCACACACAAAGATAATATAATAATTAAGTTTCTAATGTTTCCATTTGAGTCATTTGTGTTTAGACTTTTTGACTTCGGTCTGTTTAATTACTTTCCTTTGAATTTTTTTCAATTGCTAAAGAATACTTTTGAAATTGTAGGAGGAAGTAAACCGGCGAAAGCCAGGGATAGAGAATATTCTATGCAAAAATAATTTAATCGCGAATGAAGTCTTAGGTCTAGGGCTGCCAGCATACCCTCGAAGAAATAATGTTCCTCTATTACGAACAGGTAAAAAGTAGCAAATATAATGACGCTCATTAAGCGTAAACATATACCCTATAGTGAAAAATAAATTAATCTGAATCTGAGTACCTACATATTCGCACCTACGCAATATTAGTCTACGCAACCATTGTCAATCATTCAATAAAAATTATATATGTTAATACCAATGTAGGTTGTATTGTATGTAAAGGTATTGTAATGGATAAATATCGCCTCTCACTCGAGTGGTCCGGGTTCAAACCCAAGCGGCACGCACTAATGACTTTTCTAAGTTATGAGCGATTTAAGAAATTAAATGTCACTTGCTGTAACGATGAAGGACACGTCGTGAGGAAACCTTTAAAAGTTACTTATTATATAAAAATCTACATTATAATGTGAAAAAAATTGAGAAGTTAACATTTATTTCTTGGATATTATTGTTTATAGAAACACTGTAAAGATTTATTTAAGGCAGAGAACGAGGATAACCTTTGCCCCTGAATGTAGAATTCAGACGGCACAGTCCCGGCGTCAGTTAAAGAGAGGCCATCAATAGGCCTATGTCCTAGGTCTAGACTTAATTTAACAATCATTATCGTTGGCAACCCTACGTAGGTCAGACGCCATCGCAGCGCAAAGAGCCACTTGTCTCGGTTAATTATTTTCTCCGCGGTGGCCGGCGCAAGGCGCAAAGGATTCATCAGATATCTATTATTTTAATTCCTTGAATACTCGGGATTTAATTATGGAAACTCACAGCTATTCTTGTAGTGATTATAGGAAAGTGTGAGTTATTATTTAAATCTCAATTGTCCAATCGGAACCGCTTAGAACTAGTTTTAACTAACATTCTATTTAGTTTCCACCACCACAATCCATTCTTTGACCCACTTTGAGGCTCAGGTCTTGTTCTCGGCGTGGTAAGGGTAAGGCCATAGTACATTTCGCTGGCCAAGTGCGGATTGGCAGACTTCACATGTCTATGAAAGCTTCATAGATTATTTTCTGAATGGGTACTTACTGTTGAGCGTATTGGTGTCTACAGCGGCACCTAAGGACGAGTCCTATACTATTCTAGCTCACTATCCAGATAGGTTAGGTTACCAGCTCTTATTCTAGAGTAAAACCAAGGATATGAACAGGGACGAAGGTGTGACAGTCATGGAGAACTCTTAGGCAGATTCCCTGAGTAGTGAATTAAAGTTAATATTGACTTTTTTTTTAAATAGTGATCTGTGTGGGTCTCGTCGGACAATGTGGAGTGACGACCTGAAGAAGACAGCGGGAAACCGTTGGATTCAGAGGGTACAGGTCGGGAGGAGTGGCGACGATTGAGGGAGGCCTATGTCCAGCAGTGGACCCAAAAATGCTGATGGATGGATGGATGGATGGTGTGGGTCTCTGATGTTAAGCAAATATTTTATTAAAATAAATAAGAAAGGTCTTTTAAATTTCTATTAAAGCGCTCATAATTTTATTTACAGAAGACTTTATGAAGTAAGTACTGTGAAATAAAATACTTGGAAATGAAATTAAAAGAGAATGTTTTATTCTTGGATGTTTATAATTAATTTTTTGTTTACGTTCAAAGTATGAATTCAGGTAGGAAAATTTATTAATAATAGTAGTACCTTAGTTTTGTGTTGATCTAAAATCGTATTGCAAATAAGCCTAACAAAGAAGAACTTTAGATTTGGAAAACTGGTTGTGTGTATTCTTTATAATAGGTACTTGAATTCCACAAAGAGTTGCCTCATACAATTATTAAGAGTATTTTTACTTAGATACAAAACCCTCTATTTGAGTGATTTCTATATAAAAATATTTTATAAGACTGCATCTAACCGTACTTTTAAAACGGAAATGAACGGGTTATCTGTATATCAGAATAACCCTTAATTTAACGAACAGGTGAGCTTGAGAGTTAATTTAAAGTTTCATTCGTATATATATTTCTAAGATAACATATTTCCCGCCTACCAAACTTGAAAATTAACTATTTGACTTACTGTATCTTACATCAAATAGGTAATTGGATTAGTAATTAACTGGGCAAGTGGGAAGGAATTCATTTCCTCAGTTCGCAAATTCTGAGAGCTCCTTAGGGATACGTTAGTAGCGAAACCCTTAATTGTTATCCTATAATTGCCATAATAATTTTGTCTTAATAATAATTTTATATTATAGCTAACCCCTGTATAAGTAGGTCCGTACTTATACTGCCTCGTTCATTTGGGTCGCAATCGTTACTGCTAAGCTTAATGTTCTAGGTTCGATTTCCTGGGCAAAGTATTATTGGGTTTTCTTACTTAAAATTTGGAGGATTAATGTCCGGTGTTTTTTTTATGGATATAAGCAAACGAGCTTGCAGCACTACCCATCCGCTGCCGCCCATGACAACTTTGACTGACTTTGAACAAGACTCAATTAGGGACTGGGATGGTAAGTCCAGTTAGCTGAGAGAGATTACAACATAAGTTGGTCAGTTCGTTAGTGGGTATGAGGACTAGGGACTGTTAGTGATAGATAGTCCTGTTAGTTGGTGTTAGTAATAGTCCAGTTAGTAATTGTTAGTTAGAGTTTCGTATCAAGTCAAGCACAGATGTGTTGCTACCCTTGATGACTAAGATGGTTGCCTCTTAAGAAGTGTAACCGGAAACCACTTCTAACAGTCGCACTTGGAATCTAATGATTTTTTTCCAAGTCTGTTAAAAAGGTATGTCGTACCTTATTGGTTGTGAGATGGTACTGCCGTCGTAGTTAAGACTCATATTTTTTGCGAGGTTGAATTTCGGCAACTGAGCTGTTACTGCAGTCTATGTGCACAATGAATTACATAGTCAAGGAGCTTAAGAATTTCTGTGGTGCATCAAAAAGCGTGCCTCAAGGATTGATATGAAATAGTTGCGCGGCACTCTGTACTACGTAATGCAGGGAATGCAGCACAAGTTCTGCGCAACGGTTTAAGTAATGTTGGTAGCGTTTGTTCCGCTACTGTCCTCTGAAGGTTGGCTAAACTGTGTGACGGAGTGAGTAGTTGGGAGTTGTTTCTGCCAATCAAAAATAATAGAGAAAATCCCTAAGAAAAGCTACAAAAATAATATTATATTATAACGGTATTTTTGTTTGGAAAATCGTCTTTACTGACACGCTTCACAACACTAATTTCAGGAGTTATGTTCCGGTTGGAATGGTTACACTTTTCTACAGGCGACCATCTTAATTCTCATTCTCTCTATCTATTACAGACCTAGCACGAGACACTTATGTCTTGTTCAGGGTCTGTCACAGTTGTCATAGGTGGTGGTTGTAGTTATATGCTTCGAGGGCGTTAAGATTAATAAACGACATTGCAGCAAAAAACGGGGACTTAGACATATTTGCTTGTACTGAGCCTCAATTTTTAAAAGTTGCTGGTCGACATTCGAAGGTCATGACCTGTGTTACTTTATAATTTTCATTTGTATCTGTGTGTATCGCATTTGTGTCTGGTTCAAAAACTGTAAGCAAATTGCTGACTAAATAAATAAACATGTTCGTTTTCTATGTTATATCCATTTAAATCCATATCATATCATAATCATCCTCATCAATCATCATCACATTAAATAAATAAACTTAAATGATCATAGGTACTTACTTTATTTTCAAAAAGGAACAGACGAAATCAAGTCATATTATTAAAACTAATAAGCTGTACACAAAACTGCGAAGGTTATTAATAATTCAGTGTTTCTCAACTTTCAAAACTGTTTAAGGAAGTATAATGTATAATGTTAGTAGTCATTGTTCGGCTCAACACAATACGGCTTTTAGAATGGCTCGCTAATAGCTCTTCGGCGTGAAATATTGTGTACATTACGTTCTTCAATTTGAATTTCATTTTACGATTACACTTATAGCGTCTAAACAATGGGATTATAGCAGCTTAAAGTGTGTAAAATTTTGTATAATTTTGCCGTTTTAAAAAATTATTAGCAGGTTATGTTAACCTTAAATTTATTTATTTTATTTATTTATTTTTTATTTATTTAAGCTTCTTGTACACATGTACAAAGGGCGTACTTAATAATTTAGTATCAGAAAAACAAAAATACGAACACATCGACGTCCCCTCAGATGTCCTTGTACTTATCCATACTAATATTATAAAACTCTGCGAAAGAAACTATGTCTGTTTGTCTGTCTGTCTCGCTTTCACGCCAAAACTACTGAACCAATTTAAATGAAGTTTGGTAGACTATCTGTCTAGAGTTCTAGACCCTGAGAAAGGACATAGGTCACCATTAGAAAACTGCATCTTTACATAGGCCATATTATTATAGTGACACAGGTTATATAATATTACTAGGTGTAAACGAAACTAATGTTATGTCTAATTCGAAGCGAGCGAAGCTGCGGGCATCCACTAGTGATATATAATTAATCTTGGGTACTACCAACTGCATGTAAGAATGTGCATGATAATAATATGATCTCTCTTTTTTCAGAGCCACCGCCCGCCTCGATACCTGGTAAGTACCAGTCATTGTACTACGTAGTTTAGATTTAAAACAATTTTATTGTGTTGTTTCATATAATTTTACTAACACTTATAAAGCTTGTCTTGGTTTATTGGGTAAGAACTTCGAGTTGTACATACAATTGTTTTATTTTAATCTTTCAACTTTTATATAAAGCTGAAACAAAATGAAACCACCATCAAGTTCTCAAAGCCTCCAAACTTGGGACCCCTGCAGATAACCCCGTGTTTTGCATGGCACGCTCCACGTTCGAGTTTTACAACAAGATTTAGGAGACTTAAAAGAATGTCAAAAGGTAGCCATTCACGATCACGCCATAATTCCAAACGGCGCGATATACAACCAAACTTTGATCGTGAATGTGATATCGTGATGGCATGATGGTAACTTTTGAATTTACAAATAGATGAGCCTATTGCCATACACCGGCCACAAATTAAGATCCCGATAAGATAGAACGAGACTTAGAACGAGACTCCTAGTAACATGTACTAACTGGACTATTACTAACACAAATTAACCCCAGTCCTCATATTACCTACTAGTGGACGCCCGCAGCTTCGCTCGCGTGGAATTAGACATTCACTAACTTCAAAAACGGCAAAGTTTCATACTAACTTTGCACCCCCGTTTTATCCCCCTAAGGGTTGAATTTTCAAAAATCCTTTCTTAGTGCTCCCCTACGTTATAAAAGGAACCCCTGTGCAAAATTTCAAGTTTCTAACCCTTATAGTTTAGGCCCTGCGTTGATATGTCAGTCAGTCAGTCAGTCAGTCAGTCAGTCACCTTCTCCTTTTATATATATAGATTAACGAACTGACCAACTAATGTTCTAATTAACTCTCTCAACTAATTGGACTAACCATCCCAGTCCCTAATTGAGTCTTGTTCAAAGTCAGTCACAGTTGTCATGGGCGGCAGCGCATGGGTGGTGCTGCAAGCTCGTTTGCTATCTTGTATCCTTATAAAAAAGTTAGATAAATCTACCATTTGCGCCAAAATCTATCACGTCGAGTATTTGCTTCGCTGTGACCCATAGACGTCCCACTGCTGGGCACGGGTCTCTCCCAAAGACATAGCTGCGGGAGGGCTAAAGCATACTTCATCACGCTGCTGCAAGGGTTAATGGCCAACCCAGTGTCGAATGTTCTCAAGCCACTCGAAAGTCTTCGACAAGGCTTAGCGACTGTTTCCACCATTGAAAACAACCGGGACTGACGGCTTTACGTGCCCTCCGAAGCACGGTAGCGTCCATGAAAATTTGCCAGTAGTGGTCATCGATGTGAGCCGAGCTATGGATGCTACAAGCCTTTGCTTCAAGCCAAGTTGTTTCGCCATCTCTAGTTTAGAGAAACCTTAGACCATGAAATCCGTGACCACTGAAAATCTAAAACCCTTTTGTGTTTCCGCATCGGGATATCGTACAAGCTTTTAATGTAGACAATCTGTGCACCTCTGTCGCGTCGGTTTTTACATGTTATATTAAATTATGTAAAAACTTAAATTACATAAATACATCATCGCAAAATGTATCGTGATCATGAATGGCTACCTTACAGACTTGCTTTTAAAAAAGGACGTTTCTTTGAAGTTTGACGGCAGGAGTTAGGCCGTAGTCACACACTACGTGCGGATAGGCAGGTTTCACATACTCGATCTTTATGGAGAACTCTCAAGCATGCATTAATCACCAGTAGATGACATTTAATTTCTTACTTACACAAGTCATTGGTGTGTTGCCTACGAGTTGAGGCGACTTTAAAAACCACTGTGCCTAACTAAAAATACTTTACGACTTATTCTCAGACCTACCCAATATGCACACAAAATTTCATGAGAATCGGTCAAGCCATTTCGGAGGAGTTTAACCACAAACACCGCGACAAAATAATTTTATATAATAGATAATCGGCAGCAGACGTATTATGATCTATGTATGTTCATTGCTATCTTACAGAAAAAAGATAGTCGAGTTTATAGGCGTCTATTATTAACCAAGGACAGTACGAATTGCGAGTAAAGATCGTGTTATCCACACGAGACAAGCTCGCGAGGCCATTACGCCGCTCCCGCCCCGGCGCGGTCGAAATGACCGCAATAAAGCAAAATTGCCTCGTTAAGTACAATAATATTGCCGAGACAATAACTCCTGGAGGTTTTTAAAGCCCCGAACTTGCTGGGTAAATACTTTCTTTTACCACGATTTAGTCCCTTTAGAAGATGACGCAATTGTTTTGCGGGACTGTTAAATATTTTAAGCGCTTGTCTCGTGGCTCGGACATCCGACCTCGCGGCTGAGGGTAGGATACAACTGTAAAGGTGATGTAACATCACCTTTACAGTTGATAGGAATCCAGACAGACTGCATATGGTCCTGAGTGGGATTCGAACCCACGACCCCTGGCGCAACAGACAGGGTCACTACCGATTGCGCCAACGGGCCTGTCAAAAACGGGAATTCCTTGCAATTTAATATGTATGAAACCGATTCCAACATACGAAGTCGTACGTGATGACAGACAAGGAAAGCGAATATTGTGCAATAACTTGGAAAGCTGTCAACAGAACAGATGGCGTTGACACTAATTCTTAACTTGATTACAACTTGGCAGTTACATGGAAAGCCATCACTTTTCACTGTAGATTAAAACGATGAGTTTCTTTCAGAAATATTACGATAGTTTGTTTAATTTTTCCGCGGGCGAAGCAGCTGGTAAAAGCTAGTACAAAAATGTAGGCTCTTTAAATAATTAAGGATAAATAAAGATATTATTGCTATCTTTTAATTTCAGAGCATTTTAAAATAAATTCAGGTCTGTTTTCTAGTCACTGTCGGAAAGTGCACAATCACGCAAAAAGTGGACATAACGCTTAAGCGCTTCTTGATAAATGTGTGGCTAAGGTCCTGTGGAGCTTCTAGCACTTTCTTGGCTAGTAAAAAGGAAACAAAATGACATTTCTAGCCATTATTCGTGGTGAGAAAACGTTCCGTGCAAAATGAAGGGCTCTAGCTATCATCATTCATTGAAGATGTGACTCGTAAGATTATTTTGACAACTTTGTTATATTTCTCTAAGGAGGTACGTACTTCTTGGATCAGAGGAAAATAAGAAAGAACGTTAATACAAGCTGAACGATGCGCCTGGGAGAGGTCATTTTGACGCGGCCAGTTTTTTGCTATTCCCACTGGAGATCTGTCCTTTCTTGGCTTTCGAATTTACCACTATAATAAAATGTTACATGGACCGAGAGGCAGTATTTCTTAGATATGCGCAAGTTTCAAACACGAAAGGAATAAATACGTCGAGATATTGAGAAAGTTACACTTGATTATTTATTTATTTGATCATCATATAGATTAAAAAAAATGTGAGCCGTCACTGGACGCCTGGCAGATGTGAAACGTCGAAATTATTTTGTACAAGTAATATGCTCAAAAGTACAGATTATGACAGGAACTAAAAAATATAAGAAAAAAAAAATTTAAAAAAAAAAAAAAAACAAAAAAAAAAAAAAATACACTAAGGAGTGTACACTATAGGTATCCGAGCTCAGTGTAGCGAGAGAGATGGCTTCACGACTGTATAATATATATACCATCATATTATAGCGTGGCGACGCGTCGCGCCACGGCATGCGTCGCCACGTCAGAAATCGGTTTTACGTGCGGCTATAGATGTTTCACATCAAAAACAAATCGGTCAAGTGCGATTCGGATCACAGCCTACCCCATCGTAGAAATAAAGCCGTAGTGTCATATGTTATGTAACATTCATCAACACACTTGCAAAACACATATTCCGATTGATTTCCTGTTATTTGGATACAGATTTTGCTTTCATTTTATTACTTTCACATAAAAGAAATTGGCAATCAAAAGGCATATCACTCATATCCCATCTCAGACCTCTCGACCTGACAAGAGAGTCAACACACTTCATCCCTAGGGATCACTATATAACATAAAACCCGATTAAACACATAAATAAGCCGTAAAACCCGATACGGCGACGCAGCGAACACGGAGCAATGTCGCAAAAACTCCATTACGGTAATAAACCAGAATCATCTGAGAGAGACATGCGATGGAGTGATTATGGCGGTTAGGCAATGAGAATTACCCAATGATTTTGCTCTGCCAAATCAATACCTGATTCTCTTCTACGGTTAATCCTATGTTGACATAAGAAATATGTTGAATAAGAATCTCTCTCACTCGTATCAGAGTATATTAAAAGGATTTGGTTAGTTCCATACAAGAGTTAGTTGCTAGCTTGTTTGTGTGCATGACATGCCACAAATAGATTCATGAGCAATGCTAAGAGATTGAGCATTCGGAGCTATCTTTAGAATATAATTAATAGTGAACAGAAGTAATTTTTTTTTTTTTTTTTTTTTTATTTTTTTTTTTTTTTTAGTTTTATCACAAAGTAATTGACTATTTGTTCTTAAAATCTATGATTAATTTTATGGTTTATTTTTTAAATAAGAAAGATGGTCATCGTAATTGACCGAAACTAGTCGGTCTATTTCCGACTTAAATCACACGTGAGTAAGCAAGTAATTTCAACTATGAATATAGACAGTAACGCATCATCTATCTATAGGTACTAGGTAATATTATAAAGAGGAAACAATTGTTACAAAACTACAGGATTGATTTCAAAAATTCTTATACCAATAGAAAGCTGCATCTTCACTGATTGACATAGGCTATATAATATAAGTAGGTTTAAACGAGACTATTGTTATATCTAATTCCACGCGAGCGAAGCTGCGTGCGTCCACTATTCAGTAATACCTAAAACCGGCCTTACTTGGTCGAGACTCACCCAATATCCCGAGCCGGTAGTTGATGGTGACGACCACGAGGCCCGCGTGGGACGCCAGCACGGCGCCGTCGTAGGGGTTGCCCGAGCTCCACTCGTAGCTCTCGCCGTGCACGAACACCAGCACGGGGTAGCGCGCCACCGCGTCGCGAACGCCCGCTGGAAGTGAACATCTGCATGAGTAACATGATATAACATCGTGACTGTTCCACACTTTTCGCTAGATGTTTAGGTTGCATCATAGGTTGTAAAAAAGAAAAAGTTGTGAAAATGAAGCAGATCTGCCATTAGCGTTGTAAAAGTGCCCCAAATTGGGACAACGCTATCTTCATTTGTTTATGAGTGATTTTTTTTGTGTTTCTATTTTTCCGCATTACTTTTCTATCTTGAACCACCAAAATATTACCGAGAGACGATTAAAATGAACACGATTCCTGACAATTGACGTGATAACGACTTATAAATCGATGAACGCCGGCTGTACGTGTGAAAAAGCGTGACTCATGCTGACGTTCCGCCTAGCGTTCCGAGCGTGCAAGCGAGAGCGCGGAACAAGCGATAAAGAGGCACGATCAACCTAAGCGTTCGGCTTGTGACGCATCCATCTCTCTCTTCCACCGCTGATGCGTCCGAGTAGAAAAGAGACAGCGGCAGCACACAAACTACATGTGAACTGTTTTGTCAACTGTTTATAAAGTTAAGTGAAAATATGTTTTCTTATGACGTTATCACGTAAATTGATCGTCCGTAAACCGACTTTACAGACAACCATTATTTTTTTTTACAATTAACGTAATAGCAGTGACGACGTCACCAAAATCTTGCGTCATAGCCAACAAGGGCGCTAAAACAAAAGCGGCTGTGTTAAATTCGTCCCTTGGTTTTAATTTGTGAGGATGAAATATAAAAAGGGAATGGAAGGCGTTCCGCTAAATGAAAGGTTGGCTAAACGACTTCCGACCAGTTCGAAGGACAAGGCTTTTCTCACGTTTAATCTTAAGGTAGACATTTTGGGAATGTATATTAGATTTTGTATAGAGTTCGCCGCTGTACCTAGTAAGTACCACTTTGATCGTACTCTAATGAATTGTAGGTTAACTTTATAAGCTTTAATAAGAGATTAAAAACATTATCTTAAGCACCTTAACCACGTTAATTAATTCACCTTTAAAATTATCAACGTGACGAAATTTATTCCGCGTCACCACGGGCGCTTTACGAAGTAATTAATAATGAATGAGATCAATTTAATTAAGAAGTTGCAAGTAGAGTAATCAATTTCGTCATTGCGTCAGTCGGGAGCTGGCAATTAGTGTACCCAATCAAAATATTCAAATTCAAACTCAGGCCCAGATCGATGCTTACTTAAGCTTTTCAGAAAATAATTATCAAACAAAATTGTAATTGGCTGTATATTTAAAACTTTTTCACCGTTCGGCGATAAGTTTGGAAATTTGTTATTAAAATAAGGTAAGTAAGAGACTTAATTGCAGACCTATTTACATGATTTAGCGAGTTATCGAGCAGTCTCACCCAGCCGGGGTACTCAACTGATGTTAATGAATACGGAATTATCTTTTACTAATAACAAGGAATTATACAGAACGGTTTATTTTGTTTTTATACTTTTATTCACTTTTCCATAACTACTCGCTATGAAGATTTGCTTTTGGTTGATTTGGTTAATGATTTTATGGTTTGAAGAAAGTAGAGAGTAAACGAGCATGAAACATCCATTGGTACATCCCAAGAATACTCTGATGTGAACAAGTCTCTCTTGCCAACTTGACAATATCCTTTAACTAGCCGTATTTAACGTGCTTTGCCAATCTATACTACTTGTTTGTCCGTCTCTCTAGGTCTGACAGGTGAAAAGTCGGTGGTGAGCCAATTGCCATACACCGGGCACAAATCGAAACTCTTAGTCTATAATAATAATAAAAAAAGGAAACATTTGTTCGTAATGTTTTCACACAAAAACTACTGGACCGATTTCAAAAATTCTTTCACCATTAGATAGCTCCATCTTCACGGAGGGACATAGGCTATATAATATTGCTAGGTGTAAACGAAACTATTGTTATATCTAATTCCACACGAGCGAAGCTGCGGGCGTCCACTAGTAGTAACTCATTTCTTGTATCACCACATGCCTACCACTTAAGGGAAGTATAAGCGTGCTATTATACTATGTTACTTTATAAATTAAAATTCATTAGAACATCAAAGATTTGATCAACAGTCCTTGATCAATTTTCCCCAAAAGGGATCAAAAGATTGAGAAGTCTCGATGGACACTCGACTGAAGTTCACAAATTGTCGACTCAAGAGATTCGAGGCCCGTCAAACCTCATCGCGTTGATTATATCCGATATCTGATATTGATTTGATCATTTGATATCAGTAGGGCAATGGCTTGAGGCGATGCCAACAACGGGTGTGGTCAGTATGTGGATGGGTGACCGCAAGAGGTAAAATTTCAAGAGCGCTTCCTTGAAATGCCCTGTTGCAGTTCGCTGTCTGGATTTGTGCCCGGCTCACCACTTGTTACATTGCACCTAAACATAACTGATGACAAGTGGGTGTATTTTTGTACTTTTGCCTACCTCTTCTGGGAAATACAGGAGTGAAGTTATATAATGTTTTGTCATAAATTGGAAAAACTCGCTCGCAACTGTACAACATGTTAACGAAATAAAACTCGCTGCAACCCATAGACGTCCCACCGCTGGGCACGGGTCTCCCCCACAGACATAGGTAACTGCGGGAGGTCTAGAGCATACTCCAGCACGCTGCTCCAATGCGGATTGGTGGAGGGGTTAGTGGCCAACCCAGTGTCGAATGTTCATATGCCATCCGAAGGTCTTCCACAAGGCTTAACGACTGTTTCCACCTTTGAAAACAACCGGAACGGCTTCACGTGCCCTTCGAAGCACGGTAGCGTCCATGAAATTTTGCCATCAGCGGTTACCCATCCACAAACTCTTTCGATCACATTGAATCAACGCGAGCCATTGGGCTATGGACGTTACTGAAATTAAACTAATATAATATATCAATTGCTTAGGAATAATAGCTTGAATATACACGTGGCTCGCTGAACAAAGATTCCGTTGGCATGTTAAACACACGAGAATTATGTATGTAACACTCGGACCAAAACTAATGTTTGCGTGCTAAACAAATATTGGCATGGAGTTGGACTGCTGGTACGCCAAGTAGTTTCAACTACTTG
Organism: Carterocephalus palaemon; assembly: GCA_944567765.1. NCBI lineage: Eukaryota > Metazoa > Arthropoda > Insecta > Lepidoptera > Hesperiidae > Carterocephalus > Carterocephalus palaemon. The sequence goes on from OX155641.1 coordinate 890,749, forward strand.
CTTAGCCTCAAAATCGCTGTTCCAACTTATATGTTAGTACACAGTCTGAGATATTTTCCAGCGAAATAGCCCTGAGGGTTCAATTTCGGTTTTGGATGGAGATGCAGCGTTAGAATAGAAGGTTAACGTGGTCACGTTACATCATAATAATAAATATCATAGACATTCTCTTTAAATTTTCAAAAAAAGATCTAAAAAAAATATATACGTAGTTAATTTGTTTATTAGGATTGACTCTCATATTGAAATAGCATACCGAACATATTAATCTTGAGACTATTGCTAATCCTTAAAGCTTAGGGAGTCCCTTCCCATCAATATTATATCGAAGCGATGAGCAGAAATAAAGCGCTACAAATAATAGGATTTCGCTATCTCGAAAGGTCAATGGCGCTACATTGCCTGGGGCGAGCCTCATTTCTGTGTAAATCGGAAGAGATCACGCTGAGAGGTCGAGGGTTCATACTTCCGTGCGATTGCTTTTAGCGATTTATACTCACTAGGCCACTGAAAGAGCCTATTGCTGAAATTCGGCTGCTCAATTGAGAGGTTCCGGGTTTAAGTCCGAGTGGCACCCAACAATATTCATATTATACCATTGACGTAACAGTGAAGAAAAAGATCGTGAGGAAATCTGTATGTGTGATTTTTTTTCGTGTGCAGTAAACCAGTCTATACATGGTCACTATGAAAAACTGTAGCCTAAATTAAAATGTTAATTTACCAGTATCAGCTACTTCTGATAAAATCCTTGCGAAAAATGGCGTAATGTGCCCTTGTTGATAGAAATCTTAGTATGAGAGAAACACAGTACAGCGCAACGCATCTCAATGTTGAATCGCCCTACTCTCCATACTCGGCACAGTATGCCCCTTGAATACATTACGTACATTTATATCGGAAGCAGCATAAGAAATACCGAGAAAATCCTTCTGTGGATCCTTTGCCGGCGATAAGAAACACAGATTGCCGCGCCCGCGATACTAAACGGGAACTATTTGTTTTATTGAAAGATTGTAAATGACAGACAGGGTATTGTCCTGTTTGGAATCCCGATGAATTCTCGATATCCTCTTTTGTAGGTCTTCTGTAGTTATTATGTATATTTATAACGAACAAAAGTTGCCTTTCCAGAGCAAGCTGAAATGGCAATTAGCAATGCTCGTATCAGGTAGACAAAATCTTTGGGTAAGATAGTTCCTCTACCGGAGACCAATACTCTTAGAATGAAAGGCCTTGGTAGACTGATGACTTGAGTCTACCTTGAAGACGGTGGGAAACCATTGGATTCAGATATGCATAACTAAACTAGTTTTTTCCGTCTGTCGGTCGTATTGTCACGTTTGATCAATATCGAAAATGGTCCACAATATAATATTGATAATCATTAGATTTTTTTCTACATCAGTTCTGTTTCGGTATCCAAAACTACATGAATTGACAATGTCAGTGGGTAAGCGAATAGCCTAAAAGATTCACAACCCTCCCAGTAGTCGTAAAAAGGTCCGCGTGTCAATCACGGTCGCGATAAGAAACAAAGCCTTCTGAGCTTAGACGGTACTGAGCCAAGGCCGTTTATTATCAGTCTGTAGAATTTTACTTTTGCCAACTGTTTCATGTGTTTTCTTATTTTTTGTTAGTACTTATCTAAAGTTCTAGACAAAGGTTTCCTCGTATTCGCAATGTACTTTGTTTTTAGTCATTTGTTTTTAGTCATTTTGGTCATTTGTTGTTATGGATGAAAATGGTATATGAAGCGTGCATTCAGTCCACCCAGCCTCTACCGCCCATGACAGCTGCGACATTCGTTGATTATAAGATTATGATAATATTCATAGAGACAATCAAATTAAAAAGCTATTATGTGTTTTTGTGACCTTCTGTCAAATTCTAAATTGGATTTTTCAACCCTTCAAACTACGGTAGCGTCCATGAAATTTTGCCACTAGCGGTCACCCACTACAAACCGTCCGCGCCCGTCACTGCTTAACTCTGTCACATTGAATCGACGCGAGCTATTGGCTATGGACGCTATATCCCAACGGTCATGTCTAATTCGCCTGATAATATATTTAATTGAGTTTCTGCGGTTGGCTGGTATACTGCGAGCTAGTCTCTAACCTAACCAGGTACAGAGGTTATTTGTAGTGCAACACGTGTGGAACCATCCACCAGCGCTAAATAGCGGTGATAGAACCACCACAGATCACAATCCTTTGTCCCACTGATGGGCTCGAATCTTCCAGGCCGTAGTCCACCAAGCGGGCCAAGTGCGGATGCTCTAGATCTCCCGCTGATTTGTCTCTGGGGGAGACCCGTGCCCAGCTGTGGGACGTCTATGGTTTCCAGCAGCATTGGGATATAAACGATCCCAGAACTACAAACATCAACTCTCCCTGCTACTAACTACCCACTGGGAATAATTTCGATTAACATTTTATTTTGCTCAATAAGTGCAGTATTGACAAGCTTGCAATTAGTACCTTATAGTTGCATTAATTATTTGAATTGTGATCAGTACGCAACAATATATCATTATCGTCCAACAGCTAAGTGTGGGTTAATTTGCACAAATTAACCCATCATTATAGCCGTTGATAGCCATGTGATTAAAGAGTATCAAATTGAAGAGTAAATTTTTTGCCTAAATTTTGTCCGGGTGCTATATTTTTCAATGACATAAATAATTAGTTATGTGCTCTATCAATATTATGAGAAATTCGATAAAAACATCCTAAACCCTATTCACCTCAGGTATGGGGTCAATAGGGTAAAGACTGGGGAGGATAGATTTAAAGCTAGGGTTGATAATAAATAGATTTTGTAAAGTAATATTTTTTTGCAACAGATGCAATTGATTGCTTTGAAGTGGCATGAGATGGTTATCTCAGTTCCTACCCTATTCACTCAAGAGTGAACCAGGAGGAAGGGAAGGATACCTCCTAGTATCCACCCCGTTTTACATAGATAGAATTTTACGCATGGATATAATTTTACCCCTTTTTTGAACACCGCAAATGAGGACTTCAACACATTTGGGCCGATGCGAATGAACGATAGGTTTCCACGGTAAAATCTGTCTACAAGTGAGCTTCTGAACTGAAGTGAACCTCTTATTTCGCAACCATGTTGTCGCTTTGCGTGAAGGAATTCGGGTTTAACCCACTACTCGGTCAATTGCTCCAGGGGTACTAACCCCTTCGATTTCACCAGCGCTGCGTATATGCTCTCCGTACCATACAGTCATAGTTGTCATGGGCGGCAGGCGTTTCATGTTCGTTTGCTCTTATATATACAAAAAATGAATGTTTAGTTAATTATAAGGTGACACCTTATTCTCTGTCTTATGACGGATCTCTTAGGTTGGATCGTTCATGCAATTTGTGGATTTCTAGGCATCATAATAATAAACGGTTTAGTAAAAATAATCATCAAAATTTTACTTAACTGCTGTGCCGTATCAAGGCACATTGTGTTCACATTAATATAATGTAGATACCTACCTGCATACTATGCGTGTGTAAATATATGTAATATTGGTATTACATGTTCCGCAATTATTGAAGAATTAATTAGTAAAATTTGTATTGAAAAGTGTATACAGAAAAGAAACAAACCTTCCTCGCGATTATATTTCGAGATAAATAAGGGCTAAACTGATTTATCTCTAAACGTGTCATTGCTTTGAGGGCTAAACATTTGTATTCTAAACTAGTGGACGCCCGCAGCTTCGCTCGCGTTACACATTCACTAACTTCAAAAACGGCAAAGCTTCATACTAACTTTGCACCCCCGATTTACCCCCTTGGGAGATGAATTTTCAAATTTTTCTCGCCGTAAAAACCATCCTTGAACTTCAACGAACATTTAAAAAAAAGAATTGGCCAAATTGGTCCAGTCGTTGTTGAGTTATGCGCTTACCAACACATTTTGCGATTCATTTTTATTATATAGAAGATAATTAAGTGCAGCCAGGCATTATTAGGAATGTCACACTGAATACGCCTGTCAATTAACTTGAATAATGATGGTAAACCTTTGGGAATGCATCGCTAATTAATGTTTTGTTTTGTTGTCGGCCATTATGGCTGAATATTTTGGCAACTGTTATTGCGCTTTAAATAAATAAACCGTACATTCTCATTTCAATTTTCAGTTTGAATATTATATTCCCCGTAACTTTTATTGTAGTAAGTATCGAATCTTTCAGGTTATCTATCTATACAAGTAAATTTGTGGGTTAACAGGCGGACTAACGAGGTTGTGTCGTGCCTGAATAGATTATTGAATAAATTTTAAAATACGCCAGCGTACCCCGACGCTAGACGGAGGTACATATCGGCGGCAGGTAATTAAGTAGACGGCCACCAGTAGATGTCTCAAAATATTTACATTTTATTTTTTACATAAAAATCCGAAATAAAATTATTAAACACTTTATAGCTATAGCTTTAAAGCTGTGTATTATTGTTTATTGGTAAGTATTTTGATTGTTTTTTTTTTAATAATTTTACTATTTGAAATTTATTCCAAATCATATCAAATTGTTTTGTTAAAATTTTCTGATATTCAATTTTACTGAACACGTAGTCTTTTAGTAAACACTTAAATTTAGCAAAAGTTTTAAATATAAATTATATTTTCCGGTACTTGTTTTCGTTCCATCACGTGTTAAACAAGTGTCACCATTATTTATTTAGCGGAAATTAATTTTCAACACTAGCGATATCATTTAATAGAAAATTATTTTATTTTTATTAGAATACAGGACGATAAATACTAAAGCTATTATTTTAGCACGTAGTTTATGTGGTTTCGGGGTCCTACGTTGTATGCTTGCCAAATATTTCGGTTGGTAAGGGACTTTCGCACGCGATTCGTCGGAATATCATAGCTTTATGATTGCAGCTATGCAGTTCAAACCGCATTGGAAATCAATGGGAGCGTATGAAATTACGAATACTGCAGTATATAAACGTTATTTAATACTTTTATCGACATAGTCAGTGTTAAGTCACAATAAAATTATGGTAGATAATACAGAGAGAGAAAATCATCATTTTCGTTAAAGGGCTCAGAAAAGTAACCAAAAAGTAGTTGGGATGTCTTGAAAACTGTTCCTGAGCTCAACTTCAATCACGTCAGTGCATGAAAGCAGACGGGTGTCCTGTCAGAATGGGAGGAATTGGGCCTTAGGTCCACCACGGTGGCCAAGTACGTATTGGCAGACATCACTTGCCTTCGAGAACATTATGAAGAACTCTCAGGCATAAAGATTTCCTCACGATGTGTCCTTAACCGTTATAGCAAGTGACATTTAATTTCTTAAATCGCACATAGTTTAGACAAGTCATTGGTGCGTGCCGCTTGGGTTTGAACACGGACCGCTGTGAGAGGCGAGTTCGATAGCCACTGGGCTGTCACCTTAGGTTACAAGGTATAATCTAACCGTAAAGCAACCATCATTAGGATGCTGTTAGGGCCGTCTTGCAACCTGCGGTGTAGAAGCCACTTTCATCCATCTTATGTCAAAAAAGTCGTCGACTCGCGCATCCGATAAACATCTTAAGACGTTATTGTATTGGACACGTGATATTGTAGGCACGCTGTTGTGTACCTGACCCACAAGCCACAATAAGGGTCACCCATCAATAACTTCCAACTAGTCTTGAATGAAAATGAACGGTCGCTATTAATTGTCCTTTGAGACAAAATACGCTGTAAATCTTGAACTGCATGCACAACCAACTATTTCACTCGAATATCATCGAGTGAATCATTTATGAATTCCTGACTACCGGCTATTGAAATGTACGAGTTTGTCCAGTATAGTAGTACCGGCGTACTCACGTGTGGTTTAATTCAGAAATAGACCGACTAGTTTCGATCGATTACGATTATCATCTTCAGGAGTGAACGCGCTCGCGGCCTGCACGACTTAAATCACAAGCAATTTTAATTTTACATAATGTTTTACAAGCTTAGTATTCTGCAAATCTGTTTCATATCCAATGACTTTCGAGTTTGGATTAACAGAAAAGTTTGAAGTGTGATGTCATCTTTTACGTTTATTCTCATACACGATATTTGAATTGAGTGTTATACGCACCATAACATACCATTACGCATTTATTTCCCCGAAGGGACAGACAGCTTAGTAGTATGTAGTACACTCACTTTGCACGTTATGTTTAGGTCCCAAGTAATTAGGTGAGTCTATTGCCATGCACCAATTCTCTTTCATTCTACTTTAATACAGAATAAATGCAAGCCAAGATTCGTAGGAATGATTTGCGAGCTATTTATAGCCTGAACTCAGCGAGGTTCTGCGAAAGGCCATTGTACGAGGGCATATTTTAGGCCAATCTCAAAAATGCAGCGTCGTACGGTACCCCGAGTGTAACCAACGGGAAGGCTTAACAAAAGACGGCTCGGGAAAGAAGCCTGCATTGTGAATACGTACAAGGGTCTACTACTGAATCTCGGGTTTACAATTTCTTAGATCATCGTACGGTCGATCGGTTGAACAAAGTTATCTGGAATTTTCTCTTTTTAAAACGATGTAATAGTCAAACAATCGATATTTGAAAGTTATTTCTTGCCATGGATTGTTTTTTGAACTTCATTTTTGGGAATTTTCAGTAAAAGTGAACGGGTAATGTTTTCTGAACATTGTTTTGACTTCAATTACGAAATATGTATTGGAAGGTCCAAGATCTGTATGACGACGAAATACAAATAAGTTTTGTTTCAAATAACATTCATTTAAATCGCTCTATCAGCCTTTTGAAAACCGGACAAGTGCGAGTCGGACTCGCGCACTAAGGATTCTGTACTATTTTCTATAAAAAGGCACATAAATGATGTCTGTTGTATGGGAAACCCCTTCATATTTATTTTTTCTTGTATTTGTTGTTCCCCTGAAAGTTCTCCTGATAGTTATTGGTCTAATTCCACTAAGGATTCTGTACTATTTTCTATAAAAAAGACACATAAATCATGTCTGTTGTATATGGGAGCCCCCTTAAATTTTTATTTTTTCTTGTATTTGTGGTTCTCCTAATAGTTCCCCTGATAGTTATTGGTCTAATTCGACGCGAGCGATGCTGCGGGCGTCCACTCGTAACTAGTAAATATTGGTATCGGTGAAATACAACGCACCTTTGCCTACCACATCGGGAAAATACAGGCGTGATGCCATGTCATGTAAATGACGCACTCTGAATCCAGGGAATGCCCAGTCTCTTCAAACATTGTGGAATACGTCAAAATGAACGATGTCACGATTTCTTGGTAGAGCGCCGCCGGTACGTTTTTAGGGTTTACGTGTAATATCCGATAGAGGCAGGCTTTTTGGAAATACGTTTTTCGGATATACAGGGTTACAGGTTAAGTCGACCTATTCCCGTTAAGGGCGTGTAGTTTACATCGTTTCTGACTGATTTGATCTTATAACACCCTATCCTAAATCTAACCGTTTTCGAGATATTTGAATTTAATTGTTTTTTTTAAAAAATACCCGATTTTCGGCTATCAGCTTAGATATTTTGAAATGTGTAAGTCTTATTATTACTATTATTTGATTTTTACATGTAAAATAAGATGCTTTATGACCTCAATAACCAATATTGTACGTAAAATGATTAAATAAGTCATTGTAGACGATTAAAACTTATAAAAACAAATAAAAATTTAGAAAGTTTATTTTTCTATCAATCATATCTAAAAAAAATATTATGGCCCCCGTTTTGCAGATGTACTTAAAAATATCTACGTTTTATCAGCTATCCAACGAGGTATAACAATCTAGGGTTATAATAAACATTCATAGAAAAAACTTAGTCTCATTGGCTTCAGGGGAGGCAAACAAAAGTTAAATAAAACGATATTAAGTACAAGATACTGCATTTATTAAACTTTAAAGTTCCAACAAAACATCTTAAAGTCTAAATTTCATGCTCGACATGTCCGCCCCTGTTTTGCACACATCTTCGCATGCTTTTACGAAGTCCACTTTTTACTTGTTAATTTCCTTCTCAATTCATTCACCGCATTAATTATCCTGTCTCTCAATACTTCAACTGACGAAATTGGGTTGGGCTCACTGTACATGAGACTGTTCATGTGCCTCACACATAAAAATCCATGGGGGTTAGGTCCGGACTTCTGGCTGGCCAGGGTAAAGGCCAACCTCGTCCAATCCATTTGTTTGGATAATTTGTGTCCAGACATTCTCTGGTACTTTTCCTAAAATGTGCAGTGCAGCCATCATGCTGAAACCACATGTTTCGAATCAGACTGAGTGGCAAATCATCTAGTAAGTAGGTCACTTAGGTCCTGTCGCAGGAAATTTTCGTAGTATTCTCCATTTAAAGTGGACTTCGTAAAAGAATGCGAAGATGTGTGCAAAACAGAGGCGAACATGTCGAGCATGAAATTTAGACTTTAAGATGTTTTGTTGGAACTTTAAAGTTTAATAAATGCAGTATCTTGTACTTAATATCGTTTTATTCAACTTTTGTTTGCCTCCCCTGTAGCCAATGAGACTAAGTTTTTTCTATGAATGTTTATTATAACCCTAGATTGTTATACCTCGTTGGATAGCTGATGAAACGTAGATATTTTTAAGTACATCTGCAGAACGGGGGCCATAATATTTTTTTTAGATATGATTGATAGAAAAATAAACTTTCTAAATTTTTATTTGTTTTTATAAGTTTTAATCGTCTACAATGACTTATTTAATCATTTTACGTACAATATTGGTTATTGAGGTCATAAAGCATCTTATTTTACATGTAAAAATCAAATAATAGTAATAATAAGACTTACACATTTCAAAATATCTAAGCTGATAGCCGAAAATCGGGTATTTTTTTAAAAAAACAATTAAATTCAAATATCTCGAAAACGGTTAGATTTAGGATAGGGTGTTATAAGATCAAATCAGTCAGAAACGATGTAAACTACACGCCCTTAACGGGAATAGGTCGACTTAACCTGTAACCCTGTATATACGAGTAAGTACTTACCTATGAAAGGAGGGCGAGGTAAGTACTTACTCGTATATATATCCGAAAAACGTATTTTCAACAAGCCTGCCTCTTTTGGCCACTAACCCTTCCACCAATCTGCATTGGAGCCGCATGGCAGCTGCGTCTGCGGGGGAGACCCGTGCCCAGCAGTGGGACGTTACGTTACGAATATATAATTTTTTCTTTCTTACTTAGAATTTAGAAAAAGTTTACCAGAAGGATCTTAAAATTTTAATCCTGATCTTCGTTAATGCCTTCCACATTTATTACAATGCCCTCCGTCAGTCTTTGGGCGTTTGCTAGAAATCCTATAATTACATTTTCCACCAGAGTTAATTCAGTGAAAGTATTTAATCTCTAAATCCTTCAAAGGGCTGGATGAAAATTAAATAATTAAGCCGAATTTTTTATCTGCATGGAGCTAAAAATTTTGTAATCCTGACGAATCCTTCTGTGTCTTAGTTTCAAGGTAAATATTTTAAACACATACATACGTTTGCGGAATGGGAGTACATGAGAGGTACTTTTGGTTGGTTGGTTGGTATTTTGAAACCGCTGGATTCAGAGGACGCAGGATTGTGAGGAGTGGCGACGATTGAGGGAGGCTTATGGATGGATGGATGACTTTGGTAGAGCAATTACTGACATGTACGTTGATTAAAAACAAGTAATTGAATTTTTCTAAACACAAAAAATAAAAGATAACCATACCAACCAACATAAACTTTTATGATTGTAGCGGAATTAAAACAAACCTAAGTAAGCATACTAAACTGAGAAATAAAATTGTTTGTCACCAGGGGATCAAAAGTTGACTAGAAATATGAATGTCAAGACGAGAAGAATAAAGTTTCATGCTACAGCACGTTTCTAAAATGCATTAGCTGATAAACCAGAAATCGTTTCGGCCGAGTACGTACTAGTTAAGCGAATGCTCGTATGTGGCCGTATTTCTTGCTTTACGAGCGCCTCCCACAGGTTAATGTTCATTTTACAATTTACGGGAACACAATATGGCTCGTACTGTACCATTAATGACGATGAAGTACCTGATATATTTGATTTACCCGCGACGCCATCTTAATCTACGATTTAACACTTTATGACTGCGGATGCGCAGCGTTTATGAGATTGATGTTCAGAAACATTCCTTTTTTGTGGCGAATGTATTTGAACCGAGTTCCAAATTCACAATTGTACTGAATATGTAACATGGACCTGAAGATCCAATACAGGACATTCTGATCAGTAACCGCAATTGCTACCACAAGACCAACTAATCACACATTATAATAAGGAACAAGTAAACAAAATTAGAAGCGTCCATAGCCCAATGGCTCGCGTCGATTCAATATGATCGAAAGAGTTAAGCAACGACGGGCACGATCGAGTAAATGGGTGATCGCTAGTGGCGTAATTTCATGAACGCTACCGTGCTTCAGAGGGCACGTATAGCCGTCGGTCCCGGTTATTTTCAATAGTGGAAACAGTCGTTAAGCCTTGTCGAAGATCTTCGGGTGGCTTAAGAACATTCGACACAGGGTTGGCCACTAACCCCTCCACCAATCCGCATTGGAGCAGCGTGATGGGGTATGCTCTAGACCTCCCGCAGATATGTCTGTATAGACCCAGCAGTGGAACGTCTATGGGTCGCAGCGAAACAAAATTACCTTGAGCCGGCGCGTAGATGTTGAGGTAGAGGCAATCTTCCGACTGATTTGTCAGGAAGGGCAATATACGCTTCAAGTACTCCAGCCTTCCTTTAGATATCCTCTTCAGTACCGCCGTTTCATTTCTTATATCGGGCAATACTTGCGGACACACCGGGCTGAACTCCTCAGCAATTTTAACTCCAGACCACTGCGCGCCCGACACGGGAGGCATGAACCTCAGCGACCCGACGGGTGGTGACGCGTAAGGCACTCCACGGAACACTTCCACCGGCTCTAAGTATCTCGACTCCGGCGTGACAATGAACCCACGTATATCACCGTACTTAGTCCGTACCACCCTCGAGCTGATCAACGGCTGGCCGTCCAAACCCTCTCCGTGAACGAACTTAGTGGTCAACACTGGCATTGTTATGAAGTAAGCCAAGAGTATTAACATCTTTCCGCTTCCGCCGCCACAGCTCGTGGTGTGGACTGCCCAGTGCTATAAGTCGGCCATCACGCGTGATGTGCTTCCTCGGGAACATTTACTGGACCTGGAACAAACGTGATCCAATTTGAGACTCACTTTCATCAGGATTTACGACGAATGTCTAACAAGGGCTGTGAAATGTAATTGTAACGGAGAATCTTTAATTTGGCAATTGGTAGGTTTGTAATAAGAGCGACACTGGTGAGGGTCCAATTTACGTGACTTTTGAAATTTTGTTCATTTATTTAGTTACGAAGATAATACCAAAATGACTTTTAATCTTGTAACAGCAGAAAAAGGCGTAAACATATCCTTTTTATAATCATCATCACAACCTTTTTTTTTTCACTGTTGCGCACAGGTCTACTCTCAGAATGGGAGGGATTAGGCCTTAGTCCCCAATGCTGGCCAAGTGCGGATTGGCAGACTTCACATGCCTTCGAGAACATTATGATGAACTCTCAGGCATGCAGGTTTCGTCATTCATCATATGTTGAAGGACACGTTATAGTAAGTGACATTTAATTTGTTAAACCGCACATAACTTGGAAAAGTCATTTTCTAATACCCTACTCCAATTCCTTAGGTAGTTATGCAGTAGGTAGATAATGTATCGTCCGCAACAACGGGCGCTCCATCGCCAATTACCGCTTCACTGAGCTATCGCATTCAATAGATAAGTATTAGCACCCGTTAACCTTGGCTAAACATTCAAACGGCTATCAGGCGCTTTATTACTACCGCGAGGGCACGATTCCTTGCAAAGGTTTTACGAGAGCCTGTTTATCGGGATCAAAATTTATTGCGGCAGTAACTCGTGCCGTCTATGCCAATGGATACACGCCCCGTTTGTCTCCTATCTTCTCGGCCATTGTATCTACACGTATCCATTGTCCGTGCAAAGATTCATGGTTCTAAAAATTATTTGGGTGGTGTTGCAAGCTCCGTGCTGTTGGAGATAGCTTTCGCACGCAATTTGCAACGGGACTTGGGGACGAATTGCACCGGTCTACAATTCATCGTTCCTGGCACGGAAATGCCGCTTGTGGAATGCAATTTCCTCTTCATCCTATCATAGGTAGATATTGGAAACACACTTGTTTTACGGTACCCTGGTTTTGTTTACCAACTCACTTGGCTCCCATATTACGATAATTGCAAGAAGCGATGCAAAATTTTTGCTCCTTTGACAAAGGAAATGGTCATTCCCGTTGTCTGGACGAGAATCGTTGATCGCTCGTTGGTTACTTAATTTACGGGTATAAGACTAAAGACCGAAATAAATAACTAATTGTTATTTTTTTAAATAAATATTTGACATATTTTATATGCAGCTTATGTATTGCCCAAGACAACTGCGACAGACCTAGGACAAGAATCGTAAATCCATACTAATATTATAAATGTGAAAGTGTGTTTGTTTGTTTGTCCGGCTTTCACGTCGCAACGAAGCTATTATATAGTATGGTTTTTGTGTGTGGAGATAGTGAGGAGGGTGGAGAGTGACGTAGGCTACTTTTTACCTCGGTAAAACAACCCCATCCATGGGAAGATCGATGTTTTGTTATTTGCTAGATATTTAGTTCCGGATGTTGTTAATAGATGGCGTTAGTAAAATTATATGATAAACAAGTCATTGTTAATTCCCTTTGACCACGCGGGCGGAGCCGCGGGTAATAGCTAGTTATTGATATAATAACTATTATTTGAAACATTAAACGTATCTACAATTTTACTAATCATCTTACTAATCGTCTTTGACCAAAAACTGATTATGGCAATGAACGCTTGTATAGCTTTTTTTAATTACAGAATAGATTTCATATCAGTTGATAATTGAATTGATAAATTTGTTTTAATTTGTGCTTAATCGGATAATTTTGTTCAATCTCATGACTTCATTATTCGGTTACATGAAACTTTATTAATCAACACCGTCCAACCGATGATTAATTAAATATGATAATGTTATAATTGATTAGACACAATATAAGTTTTAGACGGATAAATTATATGAAAGTCAATATTGATAATTTTTTTAATGATTATAAACTCAGATTACAGATTATAAAACTAGAAGACAGAAAATTGGAAGTAAAACGTAGTTATGCAGTTGACATTTTTTTAAATCACACATACAAAAGTTACATTGCAAAAATCATTGCAATGTAACTTTTGTATGTGTGATTATCATTAATCATTGGTGCGTGCCACTTGGATTTGAACCCCCATCCCCTTGAGTGAGATGTAAGTTCGGTAGCCTATTATGACTGGACTGACCATTATAGCGTAAGAGGATAGTATTAAATGTATTTGAGTGAACTGGGCTTTTCCCCGTGCCACAATCTTGAAATATACTGCAAGATATCTCGAAAGTTCACTCTGTGCGCGTCGATACTTTTAACGGTACGTTACGTTATCGATACGTTACGTAATCGATAGATTTGATTACAGTTAAAAACAATGTGTCAGCTCACTAATTACTATAGCGTGACATAGTAGGCGTAGGAATTGGGCAGGGCTGACGAAAAAAGGGACACGCATCGTTTGTATTAAAAGAATACGTGATCGCCGTTCTATCTTGATTAATATCTATGGCAATAACAATATAATAGCATAACATGGAAATGGATGCCAAGCCAACGAGGTCGAAACAAGAACGCATAATTGGTTACGTAGCCTCGTTGTTTAGCTGATTACTCCGAGTCCCAATACTGGAAACAATAGCAAGCATTGTTTGTTTGCGACAAATGAACTAACTAACTAACTACCTACTAGCTGTTTGCAATGCCGATTAATTGGAACGTTTGAGACCCCTTGTAAAAATTAGTTATTGAGATTTATGATATCTATTCCAGTTTTCAAAGGCACTTACAGATTTATGGATTCGGAATATTGATGGATTTGTGTTAATCTAATTCTATTCTAGAATCTGAAACATACAAATTGGTTACGTTACGTATACGATTTCTATTATAAAATAACTAGCTTTTACCCGCGGCTCCGCCCGCGTGGTCAAAGGGAATTAACAATTAGTTGTTTATCATATTTGTGGTGGATGAATAATAACAGTCAAATATACTTAGAGGAACCAGAGGTAATGCTGACCGCAGATTAAGGGTACCTACGTAAGGTACGCCATCTATTAACAACATCCGGAACTAAATATCGAGCAAATAACAAAACATCGATATCTTCCCACGGGGATGTTTTACCGCGGTAAAAAGTAGCCTACGTCACTCTCCACCCTCCTCACTATCTCCACACACAAAAACCATACCATATTGTTACGTGCTAAGAGTTCGAAGGATTTGGAGAGAAAGACCTGCTGACTCAATGAAGACTTTATTCACTAGCACTAACACAAAGCACTAGGTCCAAACACTAAACACTAGGTCCAACACAAAGCACTAGGTCCAAACACTAAACACTAGGTCCAACACAATGCACTAGGTCCCAACACAAAGCACTAACGATGTCCTAGGTCGTAAGCCAAGTCGTAGGTTTCACTTGTTTCACTCCGGTATCACTTGTTTTCACTTCGAAGTCGCCTCGAAAGCTCGAACTGAACTAAACTCGCGGCCCTCTGCGACTATTTATACGTGCCGTCGCGAGTACTAGAAAATTCCGGAAAGATATCGCGTGTTCCCGAACACGCGAGAATACAGATCCACTAACGCCATCTAGTATCGAGTCGGGATATCACGTTGTCTGTGCGTTCACTGAGTGGTTACACCAATCGGCGCTAGATGGCGCTAGCTTCCCTGTGCCTTCGTAACACCACTCCCCTCTTAGCGATGCTCGTCCCGAGCATCGTTGTTACTGCCATGGTAACGCGCCAGACGGTCTATGTGTACCACTTTGAATGCCCCTCTTGGTTGCTTTTGAATCCTATAAGTCACATCATTCAGTCGGGTAACCACTTTGTATGGACCGTCCCACTTGGTCTGCAACTTTGGAGATTTTCCTTTCCGGCGAGTTGGGTTATGCAGCCACACCAGTGACCCTTCCTCGAAGCCGCTCGTGTTCGATTTCCGGTCGTATCTGGTTTTCATGCCCTCACTTGACCGTAACCCATTTTCCCGTACCAAGGCGTGTATATAGCGCATTTTTTCCCTTAAATTGCAGACATAGTCTTGTACGGTCTCTGGTCCCTCCGGTGACCCTCCTGTCAATAGATCTACTGGTATTCGTAGTTCTCTACCGTAATTGACATACGCCGGGGTAGCTTTTATGCTCTCATGCTCGGCGGTTCGATACGACAGAAGGAAGAGTGGTATATACTTGTCCCAATCCTTTTGTTTGTCGTCTACCACTTTCGCCAAATGCCTCTCCAGAGTCTGGTTAAACCTCTCAACCATTCCATCAGACTGTGGATGGTACGCGGTGGTCCTCGTCTTATGAATGCCCAAAATTTTGCACACTTCCTGGAATACTTGCGATTCGAAGTTCCTGCCCTGATCAGAATGGATTTCTAGAGGCACACCAAAGCGACATATCACTTCTTCGACTAACTTAGAAGCGACTGTTGTAGCTTCTTGGTTTGGTATGGCGAACACTTCGGGCCATTTGGTGAAGTAGTCCATGACGACCATAAAATACTTGTTTCCCGATTCCGTTACAGGAAATGGCCCAGCTAGGTCAACTGCTATTCGTTCCCACGGTGCACCGACGTTATACAACCGCAGGTTCCCACGGCTCCTGGTCTGTGGTCCTTTTACCGCAGCGCAAGTCGTACATTTGCGGCACCAATCCTGTACATCATCTCGACAATGCAACCAGTAGAATCGTTCTCGTACTTTTGTTAACGTCCTCTTGACACCTAGATGACCTCCTGATACGCCATCATGTATTTCACGGAGAACATCTGGTACTCTCGTTCGTGGGACAATTATCTGAAGATGGAACTCTCTGCCGTTAGTCTTCTCCCATTTCCGGTAGAGTATTCCGTTTTGAAGTATCAGACTGTCCCATTGCGCCCAGTACGCCTTAGTGACAGCGCCAGTGGGTGCAACCTCGCTCCAGATTGGTTTTACGTCACCCCGTTTCTTCCATGTGATGATGTGCCGAAGGTCGTCATCTCTTTCTTGAGCCTCCCTCATAGCATCATTCTCCCAGAGACCAAAAGGACTTGTTCTCGTTAATTTTAATGTTACTTCATGAGATTCCTGCTTAACACAATGTTTGCAGTCTTCCGAACACGGCCTTCGTGAGAGTGCATCGGCATTCCCATGCGTCTTTCCGCTGCGGTGTTCCGTCTCGAAGTCATATTCCTGGAGCTGTTCAATCCATCGAGCTACTTGACCTTCTGGGTTCTTGAATTGCAGTAGCCACTTCAAGACTGCGTGATCCGTTCGCAGTAAGAACGGTCTGCCGAGGAGATATTTATTGAAGTGTTGTAGCGTCTTTACAACAGCCAAGAGTTCTCTTCTTGTCACACAGTAGTTTCTCTCTGGCCTGGATAAAGATTTGCTGAAATATGCAATAACAACTTCTCTTTCACCCTGTTTCTGAGATAACACCCCTCCAATGGCCGTGTTGCTTGCATCCGTGTCGACTATAAACCGACCTTCAGGTTGTGGATACCCCAGGATTGGTGTTTCACACAGATGTTTCTTCAGTTTCCGAAAAGAATCTTCACAAGTCTTATCCCAACTAAATTGTCGTTTTTCTTCTGTCAGCCGATGTAATGGCTTAGCTATCTCTGAGAATCCCTGAACAAAACGCCTGTAGTATGAGCATAGGCCGAGGAATGCCCGCACTTCGGTTTTGTCCTTAGGGGTAGGCCATTTTTGAACTGCTTCCAGTTTCTCCGGGTCCGTCTGGATTCCATCACTGGAGATAACATGGCCGAGATAATTGACCTTACTCCTGAATAAACGACACTTTTTCGGGTTCAACTTTAATTTGGCTCCCTCTATTTTGGCGAAAACTCGCTCCAAGTTTCGCAAATGGTCCTCGAAGTCACGGCCGACAATGATGACGTCATCTAAGTAGACTAAGCAAGCCTCTCCAACTAAGCCTGCCAGTACACACTCCATGAGTCGCTCAAAAGTGGCAGGTGCGTTGCACAATCCGAAGGGCATGACGTTAAATTGCCATAAACCTTTTCCGGTCGAGAAAGCTGTCTTCTCCTTGTCTTTTGGATGAATTTCCACCTGCCAGTATCCAGATTTCAGGTCTAGGGTCGAGAACCATTTCATGCCACTCAAGGTATCCAAAGTGTCGTCGATTCGAGGTAACGGGTAACTGTCCTTCTTAGTGACATCATTGAGACGCCTATAGTCCACACAAAATCTCGTGCTACCATCTTTCTTCTTCACTAATACAACAGGTGAGCACCACGGACTTGCAGACGGTTCAATGATCTTATTCTTTCTCATGTCCTCCAAAAGGCCTTCAACTTCTTTTTCCTTTGCAATTGGTATCCGTCTTGCTCGTTGACGAATTGGCCTCTCGCTTCCGGTATCTATCCTGTGCTGAACCATCGACGTTCTTCCAAGGTCCCCTTCTTGACTGGAGAAGATATTCGCGTAGCGCTGTAAAAACTTCTTAGCTTTCATTTTCTGCGAATAAGTCAGATTACTCTTGCAGTCATCGAGTAGCTCAGTCACTATTCCGTAGTTGTTGCTGTTTGCTGAGTCCGTGCCTGTCATCGAACTACACTTTTTCATCCAGACAACTTCCTCGCACTTTCCAATGACGTCACCTTTGTTCACGCAGATCTCGCGATCACTAAGATTCAAAACCTTGACCACAGCGTTACTGCTTCCACTAACAAGGGTTCTCGCCGTCATCAGTTTTTGCGCCGATGTCTTGGTAGGTGTGTCTTCGATCAACACGCATCTGTTTGACTTTTTCTTTCCAGCTGGCGGCAGTTTCACCAGCACCCGAGTTACCGCTCGTCCAGGTATGATGATCTTCTTTACACATGTGACTTTCCCGCAGGCGCCTCCAAGAATGAAGATTTCTTCTTCACCACACTTGAAAACTCCGTCAGCGACATTAATTCTGCAGTTGTGTTTCTTCATGAAATCCAAACCCAAGATGCAATCATCCATAATCTCAGCCACGATAACGTTATGAGAGTACGAGGACCCCCCTACATACATCGTAACTGACATTTCTCCCAGGACGGGTATTGGCTGACCGGAGGCAGTAAGAATAAACGACACTTTTTCGGGTTCAACTTTAATTTGGCTCCCTCTATTTTGGCGAAAACTCGCTCCAAGTTTCGCAAATGGTCCTCGAAGTCACGGCCGACAATGATGACGTCATCTAAGTAGACTAAGCAAGCCTCTCCAACTAAGCCTGCCAGTACACACTCCATGAGTCGCTCAAAAGTGGCAGGTGCGTTGCACAATCCGAAGGGCATGACGTTAAATTGCCATAAACCTTTTCCGGTCGAGAAAGCTGTCTTCTCCTTGTCTTTTGGATGAATTTCCACCTGCCAGTATCCAGATTTCAGGTCTAGGGTCGAGAACCATTTCATGCCACTCAAGGTATCCAAAGTGTCGTCGATTCGAGGTAACGGGTAACTGTCCTTCTTAGTGACATCATTGAGACGCCTATAGTCCACACAAAATCTCGTGCTACCATCTTTCTTCTTCACTAATACAACAGGTGAGCACCACGGACTTGCAGACGGTTCAATGATCTTATTCTTTCTCATGTCCTCCAAAAGGCCTTCAACTTCTTTTTCCTTTGCAATTGGTATCCGTCTTGCTCGTTGACGAATTGGCCTCTCGCTTCCGGTATCTATCCTGTGCTGAACCATCGACGTTCTTCCAAGGTCCCCTTCTTGACTGGAGAAGATATTCGCGTAGCGCTGTAAAAACTTCTTAGCTTTCATTTTCTGCGAATAAGTCAGATTACTCTTGCAGTCATCGAGTAGCTCAGTCACTATTCCGTAGTTGTTGCTGTTTGCTGAGTCCGTGCCTGTCATCGAACTACACTTTTTCATCCAGACAACTTCCTCGCACTTTCCAATGACGTCACCTTTGTTCACGCAGATCTCGCGATCACTAAGATTCAAAACCTTGACCACAGCGTTACTGCTTCCACTAACAAGGGTTCTCGCCGTCATCAGTTTTTGCGCCGATGTCTTGGTAGGTGTGTCTTCGATCAACACGCATCTGTTTGACTTTTTCTTTCCAGCTGGCGGCAGTTTCACCAGCACCCGAGTTACCGCTCGTCCAGGTATGATGATCTTCTTTACACATGTGACTTTCCCGCAGGCGCCTCCAAGAATGAAGATTTCTTCTTCACCACACTTGAAAACTCCGTCAGCGACATTAATTCTGCAGTTGTGTTTCTTCATGAAATCCAAACCCAAGATGCAATCATCCATAATCTCAGCCACGATAACGTTATGAGAGTACGAGGACCCCCCTACATACATCGTAACTGACATTTCTCCCAGGACGGGTATTGGCTGACCGGAGGCAGTAAGAAGCCGACAGTTAATTCTCCTCTTGTGTCCCCTTGCGGCTTTTACCAGATTTGGGTTCACTATTGTTCTAGAGGCTCCTGTGTCTAGAGTCATTTTGCAATCCGTCCCGTTAATAGTCCCCTGAATCACAAGACTATTCCCGCTGCATGCCTGGGAGATAACAGTTATCGGGGCTTCCTCCGCGTCAGCCAGCACTCGCCCCTTAGTCCTGGCTTTTATTCGTTTCCCTGATCCCGGGCAGGGGACGAAGCCCCTTGCTTCTTCAGCTCCTCTATTTGTTCCTCGATCCTTTTCTTCCATGTCATCTGGGTCTCCTTCTGCGGGCAGTTGAGTTGAAGATGGCCCCTCTCGCCGCACTTGTAGCACATGGCTCCAAAAGCTTTCTTCGTAGGAGCCTTAACCTCCTTGACCTCCTCAGAGACCTCGCGGATCTTATGGGTCTGCCGTATATCATGGCGAACCGCCTCGACCTCCAAGGCATGCGCTAATGCTTCCTTTAGCGAGGTATGGTGACGAAGCCTGACTGCAGCTCTGACCTCCAAGTCTTTTATACCGTCGACAAATGCTTGAACAATATTCGTGTCCACCATCTTGGTGTCGGCTCCTGGGTGTGCCTTCCTGACTAGTTTTTCAATTTCCAACGCCCATTGTTGTAGTCCTTCTCCTGAGCGTTGGACTCTGTCACGCAGTTGGGCACGGAACACGTGCTCCAGGTGTCGCTCCCCGTATCTGGATTCAAGTGCCTCCATCAGGTCTTTGAACCCATTTCCTGTATGTGCTTCCAGGACCGACAGGGCTTGCCCTCTGAGCGCAACAGTGAGAGCGGTCAGGCATTGTTCTTCCGTCCATCCGTTGGCAGTAGCGACAGTCTGGAATTGCTGACGATAAGCGTTCCAAGAAGTAGTGCCGTCGTATGGTGGCACTTTCACTCTCGGTCCTTGCGCCACTACGGTAGTTCCACTAGACATCGCAACTCCCGTGGTTTCAAGGCGCACTACTTTCTTCTGTAATTCAGTGAGGCCGGTTCTCATATTTTCCACATCCAATCCCAACCCGGTAACTCGTTGCTCCACTACGTCGAAATCCTTTCGAAGCTTAATCACCGTGTCACTAACATCATTTATAGCCCCAAGCACTTTTTCTTGGAGGTCTTTTTGTTGCTCTTGTAAAGCGCCGAGCTTGCGCTCTTGTGACTCCTGCAAAGCACCGAGCTTGCGTTCTTGTGACTCTTGCAAAGCACCGAGCTTGTGTTCTTGTGCCTCTTGCAAAGCACCGAGCTTGCGTTCTTGTGACTCTTGTAAAGCACCGAGCTTGCGATCTTGTGATTCCTTCATTTCCCGAATTAATACAAACAAACTCCCTAATTGAAGAGGGGCTGTAGAAGCTTCGGTGTCACTGGTGGGCGTGGCCTGTTCAGTGGGCGGGGCCTGGTAGGCGGGGCCACTGGGCGGGGCTTGGCCCACAGTGAGCGGAGCTTGGTCCCCAGTTGTGGCCTCCACAGCTCGTTGTGCCCTTGTCCTGACGCCCTCCTGTAAGTCCTCTCTCGGAGTCAATGGCATCTCCAAATCTCACTTCCGACACCAGTTGTTACGTGCTAAGAGTTCGAAGGATTTGGAGAGAAAGACCTGCTGACTCAATGAAGACTTTATTCACTAGCACTAACACAAAGCACTAGGTCCAAACACTAAACACTAGGTCCAACACAAAGCACTAGGTCCAAACACTAAACACTAGGTCCAACACAATGCACTAGGTCCCAACACAAAGCACTAACGATGTCCTAGGTCGTAAGCCAAGTCGTAGGTTTCACTTGTTTCACTCCGGTATCACTTGTTTTCACTTCGAAGTCGCCTCGAAAGCTCGAACTGAACTAAACTCGCGGCCCTCTGCGACTATTTATACGTGCCGTCGCGAGTACTAGAAAATTCCGGAAAGATATCGCGTGTTCCCGAACACGCGAGAATACAGATCCACTAACGCCATCTAGTATCGAGTCGGGATATCACGTTGTCTGTGCGTTCACTGAGTGGTTACACCAATCGGCGCTAGATGGCGCTAGCTTCCCTGTGCCTTCGTAACAATATAATAGCTTCGTTGCGACGTGAAAGCCGGACAAACAAACAAACAAACACACTTTCACATTTATAATATTAGTATGGAGTATGGATATACGACGTTATAGGTACGTTATGATACACCCGCGTTGGTCTAAGCTAGACGTCCTGGATTCAATCTCTGGTTCAAGCTAAGTATTTTTGGGTTTTTCTAACTTGAAATTCCTATTCGTAGCTCGGAGTCTGGATTTGTGCCCGGTGCGTGACAATAGGGTCACCACCTATTACATGGGGCCTAAACATAACTGGCAAAATGTGGCTCAACCAGGTGATCGAACCCAGGAGATAAAGCTAAGAAGTCGCTTACGACCATTACACCAAGGAGACAAATTAAATAAAGAATATTTATCAAAAGCTGCCTTGGTTAAACTGCTGCTCTGGAGTTGGCTCTATAACAAACAGTTGAGCCTTCTTTAGACTTGTTTAGATTTTATCTAGCCTTCAGTCAATAATTTATGTAGGATTGAGTTATCTGTGGATGGATGTAAGACTGGAAGTTTTTGAACGATTGACGTATGAGAGGATGTGAAGCGAGTGACAGATGACAGACGAAAGACGAGAAAGAAACAGAAAGTTGATAAATAATATTAAGAAGTTTTTGTGATTTTATATTTAATTACGGTGTCTTTAATGAAAAATAAACTTAAATCTCCGATCAAAAAATTGTTTTGAATTGAATCCCACAAACATTTTGGGGGCTCGTCCGGGATTCATTCAATTCATCGGGATTTAGTTACGACGACGACGACGGCCGGTATTGTGCATACGTCAAAAATGCCGGCAGATAACAAGAAGAACGAAGATACTACGACGATGGCGAGTGGATCAACCCGATCAACACATCACAGCGGCGGATTTGATCTATTAGCGCTCCACGGAATTACCCAATTCAGCGGCGACGACAAAACATAATCATCTGCCAAGTATTGTCAAGACATCGAAGATAACGCTGAAATCTTCGGCCTCACGGCTCAACAGACTCTGATCCTGGCGCGCAGAAACCTGACTGGCACGGCGGCGTTATGGCTGAAATCTGAAAAAGTTTTCAAAACCTACGAAGAGTTGAAGGCGGCCCTACAAAAGGAATTTCCTGACCAAGTAAATAGCAAAGAAATGCATGAATTAATGGCGGCTCGCAGGAAAAGAAAAGATGAGACTTTATACCAATATATGCTAACGATGAAAGAGTTGGGGAAGCGTGCAAAGTTTCCAGATTATGTATCGATACAGTATATAGTGGATGGCATAACGGATTCAGAAGTAAATAAAGCGATTATGTACGGAGTTACTACATATCCTATATTAAAAGAAAAATTATTAATCTATGAACGAATGAAGAGCAAGATGCATTCGAGTGACATAATTAGAGATCGGCAACCGAAGCAACATCAAGTTCCAGTTTCAATTACGAATAAAAAGTGTTATAACTGTGGAGGTGCAAATCATATCGCAAGTACATGCAAAGTTGGCATAAAATGTTTCCGATGCAATAAGTTCGGTCACATTGGTACTCAGTGTTCGACGCAAAACCGGAACGTGGATCGAGAAAACGCGGCAAACGCGACAGCGGGGACATCTACTGCGGTGGGTGGAGCAAAGATGGCGGACACCTATCTACCAATGAAACAGCGGACGGCGATGTTCGGATTGAGTTCAACCAATGAAAGTTGTGACGCACCGGACGACGACACGGCAAACAAAGAATACCAATATCACGAACGTAATAACGAGAATATAACCTGTGCCGGCAATGGCGGCAATGTTATGTCAATAAGTTCGAAAGAAATGTCGGGTTGCAAAAAGTTGTTAAAACCTATAAAACTAGTTGTAATCGATAATATATGTGTAAATGCATTAGTCGACTCAGGTAGTGACGTAAATTTAATGTCATTAAGATTGTTTTCTTCGCTAAATATTGAAAAGTTTAATGACGACTTAATTTTATCTGGACTTGGTCAATCTAAAGTTTTTTCACTTGGTAAAGTTTGTGTAACTATTCAAATCGATGGTCATTGTTATGAACGAATTGTATTTCACATTGTATCAGAACGTGTTATGCCATATGAATTAATATTGGGACAGGAGTTATTAAGTAGCGTAACGATGATAATGAACGAAGGGTTGGTTAGTTTCTTACCTAATGAGTGCGAATGGCTTAATCAAATAGATTCTTTTACAGGTTATACAAATATCTTGGATCATGTTAGCAATCAAGCGCTAAGAGACGAGGTTATGCAGTGTATTACAGACTATAATCCTATTCAAGTAGAGGAAGCACCTATCGAGTTAAAAATTATACTAAAGGATAATATACCAGTAACACAGCGGCCTAGAAGATTAGCGATTGCGGAACAGCAAATTGTCGAAAAACAAGTTGGAGAATGGCTACGGGATGGTATAATCAGGGTGAGTTTCTCTGAATACTCTAGTCCAGTGGTTCTTGTAAAAAAAAAAGATGGCACAGTGAGAGTTTGCATTGACTATCGTCAGCTTAATAGAAACATGGTGAAGGACGAATTTCCACTTCTATTAATAGACGACTTGATTGATAAGCTACGTGATGCAAAGGTGTTCAGCGTGCTAGATATGAAAAATGGATTCTTTCATCTGAAAGTCAGCGAGGGATCAATACCGTACACTTCTTTCGTGACACATCACCGTCAAGTGGAACACAGATCTGGTTCTAAAATGGCACACGTAGATGCGCTAAGCAGATATCCCTACGTGGCGGTGGTTACCAGTCTACAAGATAGTATACGAGATGCTCAAGATCAGGACAGCGGATTGCATGCAATCAAGGATATTTTGAAGGAGAGAACTTACGAGGATTACTGGTTGGAAAATAACATTTTATTTAAAGGTGAAGAGAAAAAATTAGTTATTCCTAGGGTATTGGAAAACGATATTATTAGAAGAATTCATGGAAATGGTCATTTCTCCAAGAAAAAGATGAAGGAGTTGATAGATAAAGATTATTATATTAAAAATATTGATAAAAAATTAGAAGAATTTATATTATGCTGCATTCCATGTTTGCTGGCAACCAGGAAAGCGAAAAGAGATGGCCCAGGCAAGAAGGTGAAACCTTGGACTGATCAAGTATGTATGGTTAAAGTATTAAAGGTGAAGCATGGGAGATGATGGCTGTGTGTGTTTATCTTATTGTTTTTCCCTATGTGTTTTGTGTGTTCATTATCATCAGAACATTTCTTATGAGATATTGCAATTTATAACTTTGTAAGTTGTATTTATCTAACATGTGTGCTATATATTTTGTATGTATGGTGTAAGTCATCTAATATTCAATATGATATTGTATTGATTGTTATGATACAAACCTATGTAACTGTTAAGATGTTGTTTAAAATTAAAATCTCCATATATACAAACCTAAATCAAGTCATAGTTTAAAATGTTGTTTAAATTCTGTTCTAAGTTGAAATATTAAGTTAAGCTGTGTAAAGAAATGAAACTCATAGTTGAGAATAATAACTTTATTGAACATATTGTTCTTGTAATTGTGTTTAATACTTACCTATGTTTAATACTTACCTATGTGTAATACTTACCTGTGTTTAATACTTACCTGTGTTTAATACTTACTTATGTTTAATACTTACCTGTGTTTAATACTTATATAAGAGGCATGATGTAAAATGCTATATTGCTATTTTATTGTTACTTAGATGATAATAGCTAATGATAATGTTGACTGATGGATGTGAGGATGTAAGCAAGAGCTAAGCATGCCCGAGGACAGGCATGGAAGCAGGAATGGCCGAGATGTAGGATTGAGTTATCTGTGGATGGATGTAAGACTGGAAGTTTTTGAACGATTGACGTATGAGAGGATGTGAAGCGAGTGACAGATGACAGACGAAAGACGAGAAAGAAAGTTGATAAATAATACTAAGAAGTTTTTGTGATTTTATATTTAATTACGGTGTCTTTAATGAAAAATAAACTTAAATCTCCGATCAAAAAATTGTTTTGAATTGAATCCCACATTTATTTGCCAGGGACATACTCTAACCATTAATCTTCAAAGTCTACTTGCCTGAAGGGTCGAGATCATTTGTCATTTACTTAATTCATTTATCATTGTATTAATTTGTTATAATGATATTGTTCAATATTATGTTTTCATGATTTCTTTTTCAATGCACTTTCAACATTTAGTCAGGAGATATACGCATAGTTTTCTTTCATCTACTAAAATTGATGTTTCTTCTTTTAAATTCCTCCTTAGAATTTTAAAAACACTGCATTCTGGAAATAAAGGTGAGGGTGTTGCAACAGCAAAGTTTGGTTTTACAGCTGTTGATAACACAAAACTGGCTTCGAATTCGTGGAACGACTAACTTCACCTCTTCCTAGGAAAACCAAGTTTAAGTTATCGTAATAAAAGCCAGTATAGCTTGCAAGGAGATTGTGCTGAGACATCAAAAGTGTTGTAAAACGAAATACCCGGATAACGGCTTAGCGAATAGAGTTCTTTAACTTGTTATTTTTAAACTTAATCTATTTTAACTTAGGCATCTCGTCGTATGTGCTCTTAAGTATTCATAGGTAATAATAATCAAGTGAACACCGTCTGAAATCACATTAAGAGAAAAATTCAAAGAATTGAAGTTTCTAATGGTAAGTAATCAACTCGCATCGCTCTTCATTATACTTTTCTGAATTCTTCATTATATTTTTCTTACTTTCTGAATACTTTTCTAAAATCTTCTTTCAAATTCTTTTTTAATAGCCTTTGATGTCACCATCACTAGATGTTACAATACTTTGCATTCTAAAATTCAAACCAAATATTTTGAATGTGAATTAATAAGAACATGCCTATATCATACATGAATATTTTATATAAGTTTGAGATCTCCTTTAAATTTTCCTTGGATTTTGACGTGGTTCTTTGCCGTTTGGTATTTTGCTTATTGTAACTATGAAATCCATAGACTTAAAAATCAAAATAGTTTTCGAACTAATCAACCTGAACAAAATCGGCAAAACGCTGGATTCAATACGCACAGGACGCGGAGGAGTGGCACTTATTTACCTAAATGTCTGGCAGAGGAATAAGAGAGGCTTTTTAATAATAAATAAAGCATGATTTTTTTCAAAATATGCAAAGCCGTTTCTAGAAGGAAGTTGAATTTACTCCAAGTCGCTGCCCTATCCTCCATTATAACTTACACGGCACAATGTATAGTGACAGTGTAACCTACCAAGGAACATTGCCAAATAGTACGCAGTAAACATTAGCGTCCTGCCCACTTGGCAAGATGCGCTGCTTTAGCCATTTGGGCGGTTAATTGAAAGTGGTGGCTTAAGCCTTGGCTACTTGGTCACTGTTCAAGACGCTTATTCTGAGACTAAAAGATGTATTATCTAATAATATATCTTGGACATTCTTACACACGGCCATCTGACCCCAAAGTAGGCGCGAGCCTGTAATATGGGCGTCAAAGACTGATATACATACATAGATATTTTTATATACTAAATAGATAATATTAACATCCAGACGCAGAACAAATTCAAGAGTTCGTCACACGAATATTGAGTGGTATTCGAACCCACGACAGGGTCACTACGGATTGCGCCAACGGGCCCGTCAAATCGTATTAAGAAGTACTCTTGACACCCCACATGAGCTGTTCTGCAAATAGAATAGCATCCGTTCTTCGAGTTTCGCATCCACATTATGATCTTATTAGTCAAAAAGCGAGCTCGGTACGTGACCGAATCAGGAATGATGAAATCTGCAGACGAACAAAGCTCACCGACATAGTTCGCGGGGTTAGCAAGTTGAAGTGGCAATGGGCAGGCCACGTCGTTTGAAGGACTGATAAGCAGTGGGGATGAAAAAAATTTTGAGAATTTCATGTTAGAAAAACTTCATTGGCCAATGACCCAGGGATTGAACACAGGACCTCTTAGTAGAATAGCCCAACGAGGCAGTAAGAAAGGAAAGGAGGCGAAATTTATTAAGTTTCTTTGACTTTAATGTCTATTCAGGCATGTAAAACTAACAGAATAACATAAATGTATCTATTTCTTGCTTACTTTTATTTACAAGAAACCGGAAAATTATTAATCTATATGAGACACATTATGTTGCAGACATAAAAAAATGAATAGGAAACATAGAAATATGGTTTAAACTGTGTTGTTGGGTGCGCGGGCAATAAATATCTATGTTGCAACGGTATTCAGCATGGCGGGCACAATTTCCTCGACGTGACATCCTGTTCAATTCTGAATGCAGCTCAGTGAATGCGGTTGACAATTTGACTAAACTTGTTTTAAAGACAATTATTACACGTTAGAAATGGTCAAAATTTTGATACTACGGGTGTTGTGCGGTGACAGTGGCTATCGAACTCTCTCACTCGAGTGGTCCGGGTTTAAATGCGGGTGCGATTTAAGGAATAAAATTTCACCTGCCGTAACTGTGAAGGAAACATCTTAAACTGCCTGAGAGTGTAATATGATAATGTTCTCCATGGCATATGAATTCTACCAATCCGTACTTGGCCAGCGGAACGTGGTGGATTATAGCCCCTTCCATTCCGAGACAACAGTGTCCAACAGTAGGATAAAGAAAGGGTTGAGGTGTGCACCAAGGAATGACGTCAGAGGACACAGTTTAGATGACAACTCCTCTCCTTTCTGAACTTTGTGAGTAATAGAAACGAAAGTTTATGTTCCATTCATACGCTGTATTATGACTCAATATCTGGTTAGACGCTGATGCCTGTGATTTAGTATCGCCTCGGTTGCGATCCATCGCGTCGCTCAAGATTATTGAGTCGACGAGAAATAAATGACGACCATAACCAGATTGCATAGTTTTGTGATTTTGAAAGATTCCAACATTTTTCTCTCGTATTCTCGAGTCAGAGGAATGGCTGTAGAAATATTTGTGCGAGCGAAGCTCGATTCTGTATTACAAATGTTAGTGTCATGAAATGAATGGCATTAGGTAGATAGATAGATTGGTTGAAATTTTGTGTTCAATTTTTATTGCGTCATATGAATATTATGATAGCAAACAGAAATGTGGAACCAGCCATCCATTGCCGCTTATGAAAAATTGAACAGGCCGTAATAAGACTCATAAGAGTTTCGTTTTAAATATGTGTTGTGTACGGATGTGTTGCTAGGTACCCTAGAGTACCTCACTGACAAAAGCGCCACGGTCTCGTCGCGTAACAAGTGTATACGACACTCCATAGGACGTACATTCTTGTACCAACATGACAGCATTATATGATTTATTTGAAAACTTTTAGCTATTTCCGTAGTAGGTCGCCGAAAATGTATTTTCAGAATAATGCGAAACTTCCAATATCTTTCGAAAGAAATTTCTACTTAGGACTTATTTAACTTATCTTGAAAAATCGTGCAATGAACTGAATTCAATGAAATGTAATTAATGAATGATAGGGGTGATACGAGTTTGAAAAGTAGCTAAATACATTATAATTGCATCTGATGTGTATCAAAAGTATCGACATTTAAAAAAAGTAGAAATTTAGATATAACGATTCAGTAACCATAAGTGGGTAATATTCTCTTAAAAAGTAACTAACCACTTCAGCAAAATTTTGCACCGTTCAAAAATTCTATCGCAAAAATCCTATAACAGACGTGATTAAAAGCTTTTATTTAACTTCACTCGTATGTATCTTGTATGTATGTCCTGGAATCTTGCAATCAATATTTCACCCACTTCCACTGAAGCTATCGAGCTGAAATTTGGCACACATATTAGGTTCTGATGACAATGCATGAAAATAAAAAAAAAGTTATAAAAGCTTATTAAAAAAAAATTTTTTTTAGAGTATAATTATTTTATATAAAAAATCCTACGTACCTACTTCGAATAATACTGCTGTTCTCCAACTTTATTATGCTACGTTTTACTGTCCTTAAAGATATTAAAAACGGGAACATCGTACGAAAACAGTTTTCTTTATAATCCACTGGCGAGCCAGTCGGGTGTTGCACACGCTGCAGTTTGCAGCCAGTTACTTGACCCCAAATCTCATAGACGGAATCATTTAGCCTTTACATATACGACACGACATTTTTACATTTCGCTGCGACCCATAGACGTCACACATCTGGGCACGGGTCTTCCCTAAAGACACAGCTGCGGGATGCCTAGAGCATACTCCATCACGCTGCTCCAATGCGGATTGGTGGAGGGGTTAGTGGCCAACCCAGTGTCGAATGTTCTCAAGCCACCCGAAGGTCTTCGACAAGGCTTAACGACTGTTTCCACCTTTGAAAACAACCGGGACTGACGGCTTTACGTACCCTCCGAAGCACGGTAGCGTCCATGAAATTTTGCCACTAGCGGTCACCCATCCACAAACCGACCGCGCCCGTCGCTGCCTAACTCTTTCGATCACATTGAATCGACGCTACCCATTTGGCCATGGACGCTACAATTGCAATTGTTATATTTAGTAGTTTAGGTCAAGTGTCCGAATGTCAACTGATACACATTTTTTAGAGAACAACGAAATAAAAGCTTTCTTTCTTTCATTCTAAAATTGGCTGGAATTATTTTGCAGCCCACTGCAAAACAAGGGTCTCTTTCTTGATTGAAAAGGCCTTAACAGTCACATCAGAATGTTTACCTAGTTTAAATCGTAAGAGGTTCAATTCATCCCCAACTCTTAACAAGATACCACGTAGTCACAGTGTCACTGTGACTTTGATCAAGACTCCAATAGGGACTAAGATGGTAAGTCCAGTTAACACAGAGTTAATAAGAACATTAGTTGGTTAGTGGGTATGAGGACTGGGGCAGAGACGTAGTAGTAGTAGTAGTAGTAGTTAGTCCTGTTAATTGTTAGGTATTAGTCGAAGATGTATTCTAGATACAGTTTCAGTTACATACTGACACGAACCGAGCGTTGTAAAGCGGCCTCGGGGGATGTTGCGAGCAAGCGTCATACCGTGTTTTGTTTGAGTTGAGTAACGTGTTAAAAGTTTCAATTTATGACTGTTTCAAATGTGTTTCGCTCGCAACAATGCGGGGTTTTCGGAGAGCGGAAGATGCTCGGGACGATTGAGTTTTGATGACTACTGGACACGGATTAATGTTGCGGTTTAATGTCTTTTTGCTTTGCATACATTGTTTCCCGACTGTCTTCTACTAGGCTTTCGCGTCAAGAATTCAGACTTTTAGATAAGGAAAAAGAGAAAAAAAAATCCTTGCTACGGTGGTTAGTGATTCTAATTGCGGGTTCTGGGTTGGTATCCCAGCTGGAGTAAATATTATTTTCATAGATAAATGATTGTACTCGCGTCATGGGTCTTTGCTACTCGCAATACAGGCCTAGGATACGGCTAGGGTATGCTTAGGGCTGTTTTGTGCGCTTATTATAAAATAACTAAGAAATTCATTAATTTTTTTATAATCATATTTTTACACTTATAAATATTAGTATGACATTAATTTTACCAACAAATAATATGTAAACGAAAAATCCATTAGATCAGAAACACAATCAAAGGTTAAGTCTTAAAAAAATCCTTTCTAAACTCGCTTATTTCGCTTTAATAAGCTTCACAATATTGACTGAATATTAAGTAATAAATAAAATATAAGGCATGTTCGTGTTGGAGTATGATTGCTTCTATTAAATGAAGTCCAAAGGTGCTCTAAAATTCTCCAGTACGGCTAGAAAACCAGCTCCAAGAGTAGTAAAAGTGGAATGGGTTCATCAAAAAATCACCAACTCCAACAATTCACAATCTAAGTTATTTCGGTCTAATACAAAGATCGGCCAAGTGTATTTGACAATGTTGTTGGTTAGATTCCGTAGCTTTTTCAGTCCAAGAACGTCTAAAGTTGCCAAAAGTATGGGTTACAGACTAAAATTGAATGAATGTACGTTTTGAACGCTTGGCGGAACGGGAGGATGACTCTCACTTTTTCGTGCGTGTTGCCGGCGTTCATCGATTTATAAGGCGTTATCACGTCAGAAACCCGCAGGCATAAGGTTCGTCGAGTAATACGGTATCCTAAAAAAATACGAGGGGGTTCTCTTTTGAGAACTCATAAAAACACCAATTCCGCGAAAGCAATAAACTCCCGGCCAAAGTTTGGTGATTGATATACCTATTTCCAATCACACGAATGTTCGATTTGTAATAAATTGAATCGCGCAAGTGAATGTTATTTCGATCGCAACAGCCAGCACAGCGTGTCATCGGTTCGGGTTCAATTCCAGTGGCACGCAATTCAAGTGAAACCAATCGCAAAGAAAGACAATGCAATGGAGTTGAAGGATCTTCGACCCATTAGCATCTTACCAAACATGTCTAAAATTCTTGAGAAAATTGCCGCTAGCCAACTAACACGTTACCTGGACCTAAACGATATCCTCCCCCACATGCAATCGGGTTTCAGGCAAAAAAGAAGCACTACCACTGCCTTAGTCAATGTAGTTGACGACCTGTTGACAGCTCAGGATGCGGGCAAAGGTTCTATCCTCATTCTACTGGACTACACGCGCGCGTTCGAGTGTTTAAATATTCCATTGCTCTTGAGCAAGCTGTCTTACTATGGGCTCACTCCGGAGGCCGTTCGGTGGTTCGACAGTTTTTTTAGAAGTCGATCTCAATACGTAGTACTGGAGCAGGATAGCTCTGGCACCAAGGAGTTCTCATCCCCGAGGCCCATACGTAGAGGTGTAGCTCAAGGCTCTATTTTGGGACCCTTGCTATTCATACTATACAGTGCTGACGTCACTAAGATAATAAAACATTGTAAGTTCCACATGTACGCTGACGACTTACAACTATACATATCCTTTAACCCGTCGGAGACTAAGTCAGCTGTGGATATGATCAACGAGGACCTTCAACGGGTCTTTGACTGGTCACATAATAATGCTCTCGTACTGAATCCCCATAAAACGACTTATTTAATAATTGGAACTAAGAAACAAGTCAAAAAAATATCGGCAAACAATCCAAAAATTGTGCCTGGTGGTACACCTATTGTTAGGGTCTCTGAGGCACGCAATCTGGGCGTCGTTATGGATGAATCGCTACGCTTCGAAACTCACGTTATCAACTCCGTTAAGAACTGCCTTTACCGCCTAAAGGTATTGTATAAGATTAGAGAGTACATAAACCAAGATCTACGTATTAAACTTTGTGAGTCCTTAGTTCTCTCTAAACTTAACTATGCTGACAATGTTATTGGTCCAAGGCTGTTGATGCGCTCTCAGAACCTAATCCAGCGCGTACAAAACGCCTGTGCGAGGTTCTGCTTCGCCGTTCCACCAAGATCGCATGTGACTCCTTTTCTAAACAGCGCCAATATTTTAAAAATGAAGTACCGGAGAGAGCTGCATTTTTCGTGTCTGTTATTTGGGGTAATCAACAATAAATCACCGCTATATTTATTTCAAAAACTGGTGTGGCACAATTACGTCAACAATCGCTATGATACCAGAGCGTTGTCGTACGGACTTGTTTATCCAGCGCACCATTCAGCAGCATTTCGTAGAAGCTTTAAATATAGTGCCACGAAATGCTGGAATAATCTTCCACCGCCTATCCGGTCTTTAAAGTCGTTAGGCGCTTTCAAAAAGGCTTTAAAATTACTCCTACTTAATAAGCAAAAGTCAGAATAATATGTTGCACGATTGTATCATAGGTTGGCCCTTATACGAGTTCTCACACACACACACACACACACACACACACACACACACACACACACACACACACACACACACACACACACACACACACACACACACACACACACACACACACACACACACACACTTGTACGTACGCACGCTCGCTTATACACATTATTTTAGTTAGTCGATAATTATATTGCATTGTGTCCTTTGATAATATTGTGTTAATTATGGAAATCTTGTTAAGGTAGATATTATGTGAGATATATAATATTATATTAGTATGTAGATAGGTAGTATTTACATTTCAGGTGGTGGGTATTAGGTATACAAATTAGTTCAGCTAGGGTTATTTTGTTAACTATATTCGATCCTATATCTAATCTAAGAATCCTAATCTAAGAATATACTTCTGTCCGAACTGCTCGGAATCAGGGGTCGTACTGAAAACCAGCGGTCGTGGTCCGCCACGGCTAATGCTGAGTACGGCCCCTTTTCGACAAATTCTCACTGTATTAGGTTAAGTAGATAGCTTTTAAGGTCAAGGTATTTCTATTTTTGCTGTATACTGCTTGAAATTTGTCGTAATAAACCATTCTTATTCTTATTCTTATTCTTATTCATTCCGTGAATCATTGGCTTCTAAGTTAGCTATCGATGCTATTCTACCACAAAACTTTTAATTTTCCCACCAGAAATTGTACTTCAACGCGTATGTAATTGGCGTATGTAGCGTCTATAGCCCAGTGGCTCGCAACGATTTAATGTGATCGAAAAAGTTAAGCAACGACGGGCGCAACCGGTTTGTAGATGAGATCACTAGTGGCAAAATTTCATTGGCTACCATGCTTCGGTCCCGGTGGTTTTCAATGGTGGAAAACGTTGTTAAGCCTTGTCGAAGACCGTCGGGTGGCTTGAGAACATTCGACACTGATTTGGCCCTAACCTCTCCACCAATCTGCATTGGAGCAGCGTGGTGGAGTATGCTCTAGACCGACCTAGTGGGGGAGACTCGTGCACAGCAGTAGGACGTGTAAGGGTCGCAGCTAATCGATGTATATTTTCATAGCTGTATTTGCATACCTTCATAAGCAACAGGGGGTGCTCTACGGATTTATACACCATCATTCGCCATGCTCGCGGGTTGTTAAATGTAGATTTAACTACTAAGTTAATTAGAACTATTTTCTGTCTTGTAAAATTTCGGTAGACCATTGTGTTGGTTTCGACTGTCTTAGTCATCAAGTAGAGAGGTATCAAGAGGACGCACCAAAACGGTACTCTTATGGGTCTTGTTAAATATGGTAACGGGTGGGTGATGCCGCAACATGAAATTTGCATTGCTAATTCTGCATTGTGACTTTGTGACAGAAAAAAAAGATTTACATTCTTTCTATATTTATAAAAAAAAATCATAACAAACGGTTCTGTACTTGAAATTATCACGAGCCACAAATCACAAAATTGGGTACCTACTCCGAACGAAAAAATCTTATCTATAGCTCTTGACAGGCGGTTATACTGAGACTTGAATTGATGGAAGCTGAAGATATTGTCGGACTCAGAGGGCGCTTCTTCCGAGCGGTGACAGGAGATCGATAGACCTCAAGCTTGGGTGGCGGGCGTTGGGAATTGTTCAATTGTGCAGACTATCCACTTGACAACGATCATTTAATGTTAAAAGTTGTGTGTAGAATACAAAAAGCTTGGCATTTCACTATGCGGTGGAATTAGATTGGAAACCCTAGACAAAAATTGAAATTAAGTATTGAATAGCTAGTAAGATACCTAAAGTTAGAAGGAATGATATATCAAGTGTTAGATGGGGCAATTGTTGTCTATGGACGTCGTAACGATGTCAAAGCCTCCTTGACGTGGACACTGACACTGTCGCTACCGCTATCACCGCCATTTGATAACACAAGATTTCAATTGATATCGTGTCTATGATATAAAATACACAGGACACACTTATGATTGTCATTTATCTCGATATGTGAAGATTTTTTTATGGATATAACATATCAAACGAGCATGCAGCACCACCTATCCTCTGCTTTCTACATTACTAGAGAATTTAACAAGATATAGGGTCTATATGGTGAGTAAAATACCCAACAGTTCGTAGAGCAGAAGGCCGGTAGGATTAGCTGAAGGTGCGTACAGACTATGTAACATAACATGTTATACAACATTGTTATATAACATGTTTCAGATAATGTGGACACTGAATGTTATAAAACATATTATAATAACATGTTATTGATATGTACAACAATGTGTCGACATCGTGGATAGCACTGAAGAACAACAAACGACAATGGTTATATAACATTGTTATATAGCATTTTTATTCCAATGTGTACAGTATTGTTTTATGTTGCAATGTTGAATAACAATGTTACATAATATGGACGTGTTATAAAACTCAAGTTATATAATATGTTACATAGTCTGTACGCACCTTGAGACTGTTCTTCACATTATTATGAGACGTGTAAGGCTTGCCAATCTAAAACTGACCAGCGTGGTAATATTATATAGCGTGTGTCACTCAGTGAAGATGCAGCTTTCTAATGCTGAAAGAAATTACTAAAACGGACCACACCACACATCTTTCCTCTTTATATTATTAGTAAAGATCATTAATGCCAGTAACTCAAAAGACCAGTGTATTAGAACGCATTCAAAATAATGGTTTCTGAAAAAAGCTCCAGTTTTCCCTACAAGTGGACAAAAAGACAAATAAAGGCGTCAAAGTTATAATGCCTTTTTTTGCCTCCGGGATAAAACGAGTGAGCGGAAAACGAAATTTATTAAAAAGTTAAACGCGATTCAGCCGGCTAGGCTGAAAGCGACTATCTGACCCATATACAAGTTAGACGGCCATGAACACTAAAACTTCCGCTCGAACCTGACGCTGTGCCAGTATTTTTCTGTTGAGTTATGGCTAGTCGGACTAAGACGAAATAACTTTCAAATTTAATAGGAATAGGTTCAGAGAAGCGGTGGCTATCGAACTCGCCTCTCACTCGAGCCCTGGTTCAAACCCCAGCGGCACGCACCAATGACTATTCTCAGTTATGAGCGATTTAAGAAATTAAATGTCACTTGCTATAACGGTGAAGGACACATCGTGTGGAAACCTGCATGCCTGAGAGTTCTTCATAATGTTCTCGAAGGCATTTGGGGTCCGCCAATCCGAAATTGGTCAGTGTGGTGGACTAAGGCCTAATCCCTCCCGTTCTGAGAGGAGACCCGTGCCCAACAGTGGGACAAAGAAAGGGTTGTGATGATGATGATGATGATGATACAGTACAGGCCTAATCCCTCGCATTCGTAGATGTAACCTCTTGTTTTTGTCTTTTTTATACATATTTTTGTATAAGTGTAAAATTAATATTCATTAAAATTAGAAGTGTAATGAAATTCATACAGAAAAAGTAGCGCGGCACGGGCCGCAAGCCGCAATGGCCGCAGACGCATGACGCAGGCCCCAGTTCGGCCGCCATTAAAGCAGCGGGGAGATTTATCTCCGAAAAGCCGCATTACTTTCGCAGTTAAGCAACTACCGACATGCGAATCGTGTTTTTGTGTCAGATTATGTTGGTTAAAAAGGAGGGTAAAATGGATTGGTTTTCTAAGTAAATAGGAAAGTGTTAAAGTATAAATGGCATGACCACAATAATGTTAAGTGTCTTAAGCGTGTGAAAAGCGTCTGGCACATTAAGGTTGAATCGTAATTTACATTGTATGTAGCAGTTTAAAGTTGGCCTTGTCAATACTTTAAGAAATCCATAAAAGTTTACCTTATTGAATGCCATTTCATTCATATATTCGATGTTTTCAACGGTTTTACGGCTTACAAAAATTAACAAGTCGAGTGTCACATAAAGTGACAGACACATTATGGTACAGACAGCAGATAAATAAAATAAAATTTAAAAAATGTGTCTTCACTGCGGCAATGCGCAATTCCGCTAGACTTTTAAGACTATGGACCATTGTAAGCAGGTCCGTTGTGCCACGTAACCTTGTCTAATGTATCCACGTATTATAAAGGATCGAACAGAAGTGTATTCCACGCGAGCGAAGCTGCGGGCATCCACTAGTAAAATTATAATCTTAGTCGCAAGATAGAAAATCTCGTCTATTCGAGGCATGACTTCTCTGCGTCCTTAGACGGCCTTAGAATTTCCAGTCTAAGCTATGTGGTTTTATTAACTCATATCCTAACGTATTCGCTACAGTAAACGGTTGTAATTCGTGGACGCTTAAAATATATAAATTCATTATACATTATCAGTCAATATACATTATCATGAACAGTACCAGTTACCTGTTTTCCGACAATTGCAATCATATCCCACAAAATGTATCAAATGAAACTAATTAAATTCACACACCTCCGTTACACGCGGAACTAAAAAAGTGTTGCTAATGAATAATTCAAAGGCTCGACCCCAACTACTGTTGGGACGTACTTTTTCTGTTGTTTGCAAAACAACGCACTGCATGCATACGTCACCTGCATACGTCATTGCGCTTTTTTACCCTCGACGTAAAAAGGGTCGTAAGTTAAACCTTTTGCAACAAGCGATAGCGTGGCTATAGAATGCGCCTCTTTCGAGGGGCTTGGGTTGAAATCCAAGCAGCTCTAATGACTTTTCTATTTTATGTACGTTCAACAAAATGTTACATGCTGCGACAGTCAGAAGTCTGCCAATCCGCACTTGACCAGCCTGTGGTTGCTTGCTGAAAACTGGGTTAGTACCACTAGTGCTTAAACTCAGACCCTTCCGAATGAGAGGCTGAAATATTAGCTACTGGGTCTTTATCACCAAAATTTAATTTCATTTATTTATTGCAATCATAATCAAAATCTTTTTTACAATATTTTAATATGAACCCTGTAGGGAACGGCAATATACCTCGAGGAGAAGAGAAGAGAGGAGGACGCAGCATGTTGGCACGTTGCAATTTTTTTTTTAAAAGTAATATCAATGTAATATATACTTGTATTATGATAAACATAAATTAATTAATTTAATTGAATTGAAATGAACTCTGCCCTTTCTAGTCGAGTTTTTAGAACACTATAAGACTTAGCTATAGGGAGGTATTGAGCTGTCGTATTAACACTTATTGAAGGAAGAATATTTTAAATAAATACTTAAATCGGCGTAAATCTCACAAGATCAAGTTTTTCCTTAAACATATTTCATTACATTAGAATTAAAAGACGCACAATAAAGATCTTCTAAATCTCTAATCTTCTTAGAGTTTGTTTCAAACTTTCAAAACATATTCGCAATTGAAAATAAACATCATTCGAACATTTCTGGCTACATAGCCTGTTTCATAAAATACTTGCTTATCGCAGCCTACTTAATTGCTACGCACTAGGGTTGGACCCTTGAAATGAAAGTACCGGTATTTCCCGGTATTTATTACAGGATTATTAACGTTTCACCCGGTCACCTTGGTTAAAATATTAAAAAAAAACTACAATATATGCAATGTCTGCATAGAAGAAATTATCCGTCTTGCGGCACAGATATAATGCGGATAATAATTTCACCAAATCGCAATTAATTACGATACACTAAAAAAATAAAAGAAATAAGTAAAATAAATGTCGAAAAAAACAAAGCTCTTTTTACCTACGAAAGTAACTTTCATTGTCTTTTGGACAAAAACTGCCATTGATTTAACTTTATTTACTTTGATCTCGAATGTACCGAAAGAACCAGCAATCCCGGTTATGTGAAACTAATACCGATAATCCCGGTTCCATAAAAACCATCCAGTTATGGTAACCCTACGCCTCTCATACTGCGTGACTGCGCGAGGAATATACAGTATGTTCTCCAATTCCACATGTGATTGATCACGCGGCTCCATACCGATATCGGCGCGTTGTTACCACCTTGCTATTTTGTTACCTGCTTGGATAATAATCCTTTCTACCTACTGAGTCGACAGGGAATAATAGTTATGGATATGTCGGCCTTATTCAGAGGCCTTTTGCTGTATGTGTTTTTTTCTTTCGTAAGTATTGCTTCAAAATTTGTGTATTTCTGTAAGGGTAAGCCACTTTGGTAATACTAAGTAGGCTTTGTAATACTGGGTGTATTACACTCATCGTCCTACCCTTTCACCACTTTTCAGCAGTAATGTTTAGGTCCCATGTGTGTCTTGTTTTTAATTTAGGTTTTAATAGTTCGAATATGCTTATATAATAATAATAATAATCAATTTATTTCGGATTCTTTCCATATATTGTGTTAGTAACAAATAATTCTTATATCTAGTGTTAGTACTTACTTACTAAATCTTATTTCCTATAACGGTCCGACTGACCGACATGCAGGGTGGTCCACTGCTTAAATATCGGTCCGTCGAATCGGTCCGCCACCGTTCGCAACAGACTGTTGGGGCTCTCGCGCACCCGCTGCCACAGGGATGCCACTCGCTTGCGTATTATCGCGTGAAACCCATCGGTGTGCTCTGCTGCGAACATCCCTGATGCGCTGCAGTACCGCGGAAGCCCCATCAATGCCCTAAACGCATTGTTGTATTGTACACGTAGGACGCTGTGGGCCTTTTTAGTATATGCGATCCACAGGCTGCATGTGTAGAACGACTGGCAGTACGCCCTAAACAATGTAAGTTTTACGTTCGTTGTGCATTTTGCAAACCTGCGGATCAGCATATTACTTCTTACCGCCAGCGCCCTACGTTCCCTCTCCAAGTCTAGGTCATCTTTTTGGTCTGCGGTCACCCAGTGCCCCAAGTATTTAAATGCTGACACTACCTTAAGCGCCTTACCTCTTATAGTTACAGGCGGTACTTTCTCGAAATCTCTGTTCCCAGCCTTGAAAACGAGCAGTTCGCTCTTGTCAGCATTATACTTTATGTTGTTAATAAACTTGCATATTACTTAAAAAAGAAGGGTGCGTAACGAGACCTTATTCATCATCATCACAACCCTTTCCCTGTCCCACTGTTGGGCACGGGTCTCCTCTCAGAATGGGAGGGATTAGGCCTTAGTCCACCTCACTGGCATAGGTCTTTCGCTGCGACCCATAGACGTCCCACTGCTGGGCACGGTTCTTCCCCACAGACACTACTGCTGGAAGGTCTAGAGCATACTCCACCACGCTGTTCCAATGCGGATAGGTGGAGGGGCCAACCCAGTGTCGAATGTTCTCAAGCCACCCGAAGGTCTTCGACAAGGCTTGACGATTGTTTCCGCCATTGAAATCAACCGGGACCGACGGCTTTACGTGCCCTCCGAAG
This sequence comes from Carterocephalus palaemon, assembly GCA_944567765.1. NCBI lineage: Eukaryota > Metazoa > Arthropoda > Insecta > Lepidoptera > Hesperiidae > Carterocephalus > Carterocephalus palaemon. The sequence goes on from OX155641.1 coordinate 931,478, forward strand.
CACCGTAGCGTCCATGAAATTTTGCCACTAGCGTTCACCCATCCACAATCCGACCGCGCCCGTCTTTGCTTAACTCTTTCGATCACATTGAAACGACGTGAGCCATTGGGCTATGGACGCTACAAGGCATAGGTCGTTATCTTATGCTATTACACGTGTTGAGGATCGAATAACCAACCCAGTTTAATAATAAGCTAGTAAAACATTTTCTTGATAGCATAAACCTTTTCTCTACATTATTTAGTAGAAATTTACTTGAGCTGCGTAGAACAATCCGTCTGCATACAAATATTTATCCGCGTTCATCTCTCGACGAAAAATGACGCACGAAATTCCTCTGAAGCTTCAATATTTAATAACTATCTGCTGCCCCAAATCTGATTCATCTGGAACAATATCTCACCCTTTCCTTTTCGTGTAATAGGTATTTTATGGGTGAGGGCAAGCATCTGCGTCGTGGTAGGCCTTTGGAAAAAATTAATTATAATGCGCGGTCTGAATTTTACATCTATACTAATACTAGTGGACGCCCGCAGCTTCGGTCGCGTAGAATTAGACCCATTAATGACATCTGTCCACGTTCGGGTTGCCCACTTGACTTCAAAAACGGCAAAGTTTCATACTAACTTTGCACCCCCGTTTAACCCCCTTAGGGGGTGAATTTTCAAAAATCCTTTCTTAGTGCTCCCCTACGTTATAAAAGGAACCCCTGTGCAATATTTCAAGTTTGTAACCCTTATAGTTTAGGCCCTGCGTTGATATGTCAGTCAGTCAGTCAGTCAGTCTGTCTGTCAGCTTCTCATTTTATATATATAGATTATAAAGTGAAAAGATTTGTTTGTAATGTTTTCACACAAAAAATACTGGACCGATTTCAAAAATTCATTCACCATTAGAAAGCTGCATCTTCAATGAGTGACATCCATACTAATATTATAAATGTGAAAGTGTGTTTGTTTGTTTGTCCGGCTTTCACGTCGCAACGAAGCTATTATATGGTATGGTTTTTGTGTGTGGAGATAGTGAGGAGGGTGGAGAGTGACGTAGGCTACTTTTTTCCGCGGTAAAACATCCCCATGGGAAGATATCGATGTTTTGTTATTTGCTAGATATTTAGTTCCGGACGTTGTTAATAGATGGCATTGTTAATTCCCTTTTCCCACGCGGGCGGAGCCGCGGGTAAAAGCTAGTAGGCTATATATTATTACTAGGTGTAAACGAAACTGTTGTTATGTCTAATTACACGCGAGCGTAGCTGCGGGCGTCCACTAGTTAGTCATTAAAACGGTAGGTGATAAAAGCGGTGATATTTGGCTATCTACGTCTCTTTTTGTATGCTTGTTTGTTCTTGATATTGTGGCTTCTATATTGTATGTATGTTTGCGATTTTTTACGGATATAAGATAGCAAACGGACCTGCAGCACCCACCCGCTGCTGCGCTTGAAAACATTGAACAAGACTCAAATAGGGACTGGGATATTACGTCCAGTTAGCAGAGAAAGTTAAAAACATTAGTTGGTCAATTCATTCGTGGGTGTAAGGACTGGGTATGACTGGGTATGATAGTTAGTCCTGTTAGTTGGTGTCAGTACCTAATAGTACAGTTAGTATTGTTAGTAAGAGTCTCGTTCGAAGTCAGTCACAGTATAGCAATGCATGCTATACTCGAGGAAAAGAAATTCAGAATAGAACGGACCGGATCACAAATTTCTTTAGTAAAAATAATTCACAGCGACCCATAGACGTCCCACTGCTGGGCACGGGTCTCCACCACAGACACTTCTGCGGGAGGTCTAGAGCATACTCCACCACGCTGCTATTAAAATAACTTACACGGTGGAAATGGTACTAGGTAACGTGGTGGGCTGTGGTACTGCGAATGGATAATATATGGGTTCCAGATAGGCTACCATCTAATCTAAGATGGTATCTGCAATTCCTAAAGAAAATCTATCAATCTAAACAAACTAAAGCAATTTCCAGACATATAAAACAAAAACGTAGGGAATCTCCACGAATCGATCAAGACGGATTGTGCAAAATATTCTTAGCAATCATAAAACCTGTGACAAATCGTAGCCACAAATCCAACGGGAGCGGATCGTGCATCACCGCTCGAGTTGCCGGCTTGTGAGCAAAAAGAATTAAAACGGGGCCATTACGACCCAAGGCGCTTCTTAATCCCTCTCCGCATTAGTACCTTAATGATGGCCGCGGTATAAGTAAAGGTTGGGGTGTCTGAACGGCAATTACACCTCGGGATTTTTGCGGGGACGGTATTTCGATGTTACGTCACAAGCCATCTTGGATTCAGTAGTCAATACGTATCTCTCTTTTAGATAGAACAGGAAAGAAATACAGTTTATTTTGACAAATTATCTACATGGTATGATCTACATGGTATTCAAGTAAATTTTTTTTTTTTTTTGTATAACCAAAGTTACCCAACCGCATTGGCCGTTACCGGCCGTGGCCGAACTAAGACTGCTGGTTTTCAGTACGATCCCGTAGTTTGTGCACTTCGACGATTTGATAAGAAGCATAAGTTAACCTGAAAAAGTGGAGATTGGTAGACTTTATAGTTCTTACTAAACTTACACTAACTGATTAAGGCATATATAAATCTTAGAAAATTACCAACTGGACTGTGATTTACAACAATTATCTGTGTTAAATGTTAATGCTATGTTCCTACTTTAAACTCTTCATACCTTATAATGAATTATAATGAATTCTTATTAATACAGCCTAATAAAGGTTCTATTAATCGTTAATCCAGTAGTACAATAACCCGAAAAGTAGTTGTACAAATGGACCTACAATTTCAGACATTTACCTTATAGTTTTTATATTAATTTGTTTTTTAATCAAATTTAAAGGGCTTTGTCGCTTAAGCGAACATGCCGCCCTGGTTAGACGTAAGACGTAATCTAACAATTATTTTGGTAATACTTTTTGCAGAGTCCGACATTGGATCTGCCAGTATCGTGTCGGACTGTCCAATTAAACTTAAATCTAAATTAAAACTAGTAGTTGCCGCATTTTGAGCACACTCCATTAACACATTAAATAAGTCATCAAAGACGTATTGTGTTCTAGTTGGAAAGCTTTGGCTTTCAGTAACATCTGCAATGACTTATCGTGATCGTTTAGTTTGAATAAATCACCTCAACCTACAAGTTAATAGATAAGCGGATAGGTATTTCTGTTACGAACACGGTCGGCTGATTAGGGACCGCCTTTAGTTGATCGTGTCGGATTACTTTTTCTTTTTCTTCGAGGAAAAACGGAGAAATAATGACGAAATTTGAGATTCGTCCCCGATGAGAGCGTGACAAAGACACTCAAAGGGAAATTAAGAACTGGGGAATTGGGGAGCAAAGATTGTTTTCTTTATATAGAAGCCTTACAGATACGTCACTGAGTTTCACCAAGCTCATACTGTTAAATTGATTTAGAGTTGTAATCATTATTGTTTAATGCAAAAGGCAACTGCCGTTCTCTTTGTGTGTGTGTCAAGTGATAGTAAAGAAAACGCTAATAACATAAGAGAAAACCTCGCCACAAACGTTGGCTTCGAACCTGAACCAGATATCACTCGATACTACTGCTTTAAAACTTTATAACGCCGCGCCGACATTAACTTTGCAAGCCTTTATAAGATGTGTTTCTGAAAGGAAACACTCGTGCCAGCCAAGATCGCTTAGCCAGCATTTCGCTTTAGTCTAAGTGAAGATCCGCCGTCTTAAGAGACATTAAACTTGGCTCAGATGATGGTTTTGAGTACCGGGTCATGAAATCACGTGACAGTATTTAGTACTGTATCTTTTTGATTGTCGAAAACCGTGGCTGTTTTAAAAAAATATATACTGGTTGCGGTTGCTGTCACGTGACGAAAAACGGCCGCTTATTAAACGGTAAACGATGCAAAACTTTTGGCAGTTGTGTTATAAGAAGATACCGGCTTACTCACGTGTGATTTAAGTCGGAAATAGGCCGACTAGTTTCGATCAATTACGTGCGCGCGGCACGGCGTACACGCCAAACACACGTGAGTAAGCCGGTAACTTCAACTATGAATATAGACACTCACGAATCTTACAGTAACACAATATGATGAAAGAAATGAATGTGCATGCAATTACTTAAATCTGAAGATCCGCACCGTTCAGCACCGCTTCAAACGGCTGTTTGCGCATAGCTATGCTATGCCCCTTTCAACCCTTTACAACACATTTTTCCAATCAAAAACTACTATTTCCTTTCTCAGCCTCTTGACTATCTGTGAACCAAATTTCATTTAAATCGGTTGAGTTGTTTTGGCGTGAAAGCGATACACAGACAGAGAGAGTTACTTTCGCATTTATAATATTAGTATGGATGAGTATATTTATTTCAGTCTACGTACAGTATATAATGGATACGATATGTAAATATATTATGGATGGTATCATGTTGCTCTTATATGCTAGGAATTCAGATCCAGGCTTTATTCGAACGACGGTTATTAACTTTATGAAATGTAGGTCCTTGAAAGTAGTTTAATAAAAGGAAAATAAGAAAAAATAAGGCTTTTTCTGCGATACCTATCTATTTCGATCACTTTACAATTTTTTATGCTCTTTACATATTTAATGGTCTATCTATAGGAGTTCTGAAGAAGTCAACCTTGTTTTGAAATGGTTGTAGTCGAGGTAGTAACTATTAAGTCCGATCTGTTGGTCTACTCTGGAAAACAATATTTTGCGATTGAAATCTGAATGAGGGCTTAAACACGACTTTGCTACTCTTGAACACTATTGAATCGGATACCAGCGCACTACTGGATAGCGGCGTTATGAAGAACTAAATGATATCTTGTTCAGCTGTTACAATCGTTGTTGCGACCCATAGACGTCCCACTGCTGGGCACGGGTCTCCCCCACAGACACTGCTGCGGGAGGTCTAGAGCATACTCTTACAATCGTAATAAACGCAAAAATGTTTCTGTTGACATGCTTTATTTTTCACCGCGATATCCTTTGTTCCAACTCAAACCTTCTACTCCTTATCATAAATGCGCATCTTTGGATAAGTTCTTCGGTGTTATTATTTATTAATTATGTATTAAAAACCAATTTTGTGTTCATGTATTTGTATTCCTTTCGTAACATTGTGTTAACGTACTGTATTTAATTGTACGCTGCTCCTTTTTCTTCCAGCAATCTTTCCGTTAAGTATAGTTGGTTATCTGGAAGAGATCGCTCTAAGCGATAATTGCCAATTGTTTCATCTAGATTATTCTAGATGTTCTTTATTCCTGTATCTATGTGTCTTTATTTTAGTGTACAACAAAGTATTTCTGTATTGTATTGTATTGTATTGATGTTATATTCGGTTTTACAAACGTATGGTACTGGCCCGATATAACAATATACAATATTTTTTTCTTAATTCTGCAGTTTATGTGCATAGAATTACAAGAGGACAGCGAGTTAGATGCGTGAGCTGCATGCGTCAGAAAAAGTTTCACATTTATAATACCACAGTGTAAATACCCATATGTAGGCTGTGCCTCTGTGCCATTTGATCTCCGCTCGCCTCTAGAATTTATTCATAAACCGACCTATCGACGCAACGCGAATCGTCGCTGTTTTCAGTGTCATTCAAACGCTGCAGTATTCACGTGTGTGGCGCAGTTATTTATGTCGAAAACGCTGCGGTTAGATCATTGCTGAATCTAAAACTGGCACTTCACATCGGTGAATTGATAATACTGATGCGCCGCGTGTCAGATGTATACAACACATTAACAATTTGGAGCCACATTGGTTTCACACGTTAGTTAGATGAAGAGGTCAATTATAAATGGTCGTGTTCCACTTTATGACAGCGCTCATTCGGAAAACTCATAGTGCTTTTAATCAGCTGTTGGGATAGTGTGTTTGAATTTCAAAAACATCTGTCTGTTTCCTAGCTAGGACTAGCTACATTTTATTCCGTTCCTACTCTCTGCTAGGACGTATTAATTGTAAAGTCAAAGTTAGTTGACCGCAAGCATTTTCCATTGGGATCTTGAAGTAAAGTAGTCTCAAGTTCTTCAAAAGCTGTCTTCGGAGTGATTAGGTATTCGACGTGAAAATACTTTGGCGCAATCGGTAGTGACCCTGCCTTCTGTGCCATGGGTCGTGGGTGCAAATCCCACTCAGGACAAACATTCGTGTGACGAACACTTGTGTTTGTTCTGTGTCTGGATGTTAATTATATAGTTAAGGACGTATTTAAATTATCTACGTTTGTATAGTATTTTATTATGAAAAGCTTTTATTTAACTTAACTCGTATATATGTTTGTATGTATGTATGTCCTTAACCCACTTCAACTGAAGCTATCGAGCTGAAATTTGACACACATATTTGGTTCCGGTGACAATGCATGAAAATAAATAAAAATTAAAAAAAAATAAACATTAAAAAAAGCTTTTTTAAAAAAAAAATACTATATTATACAATTAAATTACAATAATAGTAATTTAATTGTATAGTATAGTTCGTTTGTATAGTATTGTATATATATCAGTCTCTGACACCCATAGCTCAGTTGGTCAGATGGCCGGGTGTGAGAAAAATTCCATGTCTTTTCTTACGCCTGTCTCCATAATGTTGCCAAAGGTTTTTAGGTTTTCGCCTAGGCTAGTGCTGTAGATAGCCTCTCATAACGAAGGACCCTGTGCTCTTCAGGTATCATCAAGTATTGTGGCGTTGATTGATTACATAAAATATCGTTTTTAGTTTTTATACCTATTTAATCACTTCCAAAGAAAGGTCTCTTAAGCGGTGCATTGTTTTGTTTGCTTTGGTCGTTTTGCATCACCACTTTGACTAAAGATTTTTTACGTCCACCACAACCTTCAACCCCACAGCTGGGCGCGCAAACACTGCTGGGAAACGCAAGATTCCTCGCCTTGTTTTACTTCACTGTTAGGTACAGCATCTGACATTTATTTTCATTAATCGCACATAACTTGGAAAATTAATGCAAATATATGTGCCGATTTGAACTCGGACCTCTCGAGTGAGCAATGGCCACTGGGCTGTCTCGGCTGAGATACGCCAGTGAGGGTCAAACCGGCGTTAAGCGTCACACAAACGGGCGGGACGAGGCGTCGAGAGGGTGACTATCGATTGCTCGTAAACCAGACGATTGATTTATTCAGCCTTGCTTCCAGTTTTATGCGTTTTTCCTTTCCTTCAAGGTTGTCATCCCCTGCCTTAATCCTGTGTGTGCGTGATTTCCTTCAAGGTTTTCAACCCCTGCCTTAATCCTGTGTGTGCGTGATTTCCTTCAAGGTTGTTATCATCTGCGTTAATGTATTGTTAAACCCAGTAGATAGCTTAGTGATTGATTCATGGGAGCTAGTGGCACTGTATTTATTGTATTTGTTGGTTGCTGAATAAATCATTTTTCATATTTTTTTTTCATCTTTATCGGCATAAGATTTGAATGTTTACCCGTAATCGATAAAAGCAGCGTATATACTCGTAATTATCACCGCATTTCAGAAATGGTGGCGTCCATAGCCCAATGGCTCGCGTCGATTCAATGTGATCGAAAGAGCGGGCGCGTTTTGTGTGTACCGCTAGTTTTACCAATTTCAAGAACGCTACCGTGCTTTGGAGGGCATGTAAAGCGGTTTGTCCTGGTTGTTTTCAATAGTGGAAACAGTCGTTAAGCATTGTCGACGATCTTGGGGGGTGGCTTAAGAACATTCGACACTGGGTTGGACATTAACCCCTGCACCAATCCGCATTAGAGCAGCGTGGTGAAGTCTACTCTAGACCTCCGCAACTGTGTCTGTGGGGGAGACCCGTGCCCAGCAGTGGGACGTCAATGGGTCGCAGCAGTATTTCAGAAAAAAAAATCTCACAACACCGCTAACTCAGCAAATTTAATAAACACGCCATTCGTGAAAGAAACTGATTGTAGTACGATCATAATATCGTTAGAGAGAAACTTTAGGGTTCGAAAAAAAGGTTATGGTTAAAGCTCCCTCGCTTGCCCTAAAGTTGAGCTTTTAGTAATAGTTCAGGCAGGTTAGTTCCGTTAAATTTTGTCGAAGAACTTCGGGTGGTTTGAGAACATTCGACGCTGGGTTGGCCACTAACCCCTATCGTCGTCGTCGTCGTCGTCACAACCCTTTCTTTGTCCCACTGTTGGGCTCGGGTCTCCTCTCAGAATGGGAGGGATTAGGCCTTAGTCCACCACGCTGGCCAAGTGCGGATTGGCAGACTTCGCATACCTTCGAGAACGTTATGATGAACTCTCAGGCATGCAGGTTTCCTCACGATGTGTCCTTCACCGTTATAGCAAGTGACATTTAATTTCTTAAATCGCACATAACTTAGAAAAGTCATTGGTGCGTGCCACTGGGGTTTGAACCCGGACCACTCGAGTGAGAGGCGAGTTCGTGCTGATATTGCTAGAGGGATTAGTCGCCAACCCAATTCGAATGTTCGCAAGCAATCCGAAACTCTTCGACAAGGCCCAACAATTGGTCTATAGTTGAAAACACGCGTGACTACCGGGAGGAACTACCGGTAGCGTCCATAGCCCAATGGCTCGAGTCGATTCAATGTGATCGAAAGAGTTAAGCAACGACGAGCGCGGTCGGTTTGTGGATGGGTGACGCTACCGTGCTTCGGAGGGCACGTAAACCCGTCGGTCCCGGTTGTTTTCAATGGTGGAAACAGTCGTTAAGCCTTGTAGAAGACCTTCGGGTGGCTTGAGAACATTCGACACTGGGTTGGCCACTAACCCCTCCACCAATCCTCCCGCAGCTGCGTCTGTGGGGGAGACCCGTGCCCAGCAGTGGGACGTCTATGGGTCGCAGCGAGCGATGACTACCGGGAAACTATCGACGCGAGCCATTGGACTATGAAGGCCACACGAGTTATTTGATTACATCAAGTATGCTTCAGACCTCCCTGCCTGCACCATGGCTGGATTTTCAGACACATTAACTATCAATAGCCGATAGCCACACGTCGAGGGCCGAAATCGATTGTCCACACATTATTTATGAGGATTACATTCATAACATCGTAGTATTTATGGTTAGTTATCGCGAAGTGCTCTCATTTTGCAAGCGAGTATGTAACGGTGACAGCCTTTTGCTTATGGATATAAGATAGCAAACGAGCTTGCAGCACCACCCATCCGCCGCCGCCCGTACTGTGACTGACTTTGAACAAGACTCAAATAGGGATTGGGACGGTTAGCTGAGAGCGTTAATTAGAACATTAATTCGTTAGCGGTCTTCGTTTATGAGGACTGGGGACTGTCATTGATCGTTAGTCCTATTAGTAGGTGTTAGTAGTAGTCTTGTTACTCATTTTTAGTAAGAATCTCGTTCCATGTCAGTTACATAGCCTAGTGGCTATCAAACTTTGCTGTCACTCGAGGTTTGTGGATTCAAATCCAAGCAGAACGCGCATTGACTTGTATAAAGTTGAAAAGTGAAAGTTCTCCATAATATTGTTTCGAAGGCATGTGAAGTCAGCAAATCCGTATTAAAGAAAATATGGCGCAAACATCGTCCATATTAACTTTCATAATTTTGATATACCCAGTGTCATTCTCACAAATGAGACGAATCTTGCGACTTCTAAACCATCAAAACAACTCTCCTTCTGGCGCAGTCGGGTGAAAAGGGAAAACACTTTCTGACCCCGTTATCAAACCCCGGACCTTCAGGACGTCTAGCAGTCACGCTTGTAACCACTCAACTGACGAGGCAAAATTTCTATTTAGCTGTAAAACATATGATTTAGTACCGTGTGGTCAGCCAAACGCCTGCATGCATTGATAGATAGTTTTGCAATGTCATTGAGGTTTATGTGCCGCACGAATGAACTTACGTACGAGTATACTTTTATAGGCTTCTCTGTTTATTTATATATTTGATCACATCAACCATACACCACAACAGCAAATCATTTAGTTAAATAACAAATATTTGTTTAGCAATGCGCCTGTTAACACTGAAACACATCAAAAATGATTTACGGATACGGATACACAATAGTATTACATATTTAAGAAATAAAATTCCACTTGCTATAACTGCCAATCCGCACTTGGCCAGCGTGGTGGACTAAGGCCTAATCCCTCCCATTCTGAGAGGAGACCCGTGCCCAACAGTGGGACAAAGAAAGGGTTGTGATGATGATTATGACACAATAGTATAAAAAACAACACCGTTAAAAAAAACTGAAAACACGCTTTTGTTGATAAACGAACTAAAACGTCGATTTTATATTTTTATTATTGCATTGTCATCGGTCCTTCATATTTGTGCAAAGTTTCAAATTAATCCTACGTTTTAATGTGGGTGTAAATCACGTTCAAAAATTCCGTTAAGTAGAAACATACGTATATATACCAAGCTAATAATAAATTACACCAACATTACATCAGGCTTTTATAGTCTTACGCTAGACCAAAACTACAAATATAGGCACATGAAAGTGTTTTGTGATATTTTTTACAATTCTAAACACCCGGCCTTATAAATATGTGTTGTGCACGGAAAGCTTTTGCAAAAGTAATAAGTGGTAAATGTAACCAAATTCCTTTGATTTTGATTGGGACTCGAGTACCAACCCGAGTGTTAGAAGGTACTTACTTACACCTTAAACAAAAGGATGAAAAGCTCACGTAAGTGGACTCAAAACCGCTTCGCTCACGAAACGATATTAAAGGTCGTATAGCCTCCAGAGACGCTAAACGCTCTCGTTTCCTGCAAATATATCAGAGAGAGATAGGAAATGTATCCGAGCGAGATAGCTCGGATAGGCCGGACCCGGCGAAATTACTCGCCCTTAAAATTTATTGCCTACATCACTGGATTTACTCGCAAGTCGAGAGAGTTGGTCGTTTATACATTGTACACACGATAACGTTATCGTGGACGATAGACGTTAACGGTAGCCAAGTAGAAACAGGTAGGCTTTTAGATTTGTATGACTACTAAGCATTTCAATAAAATAAACACATTAATATGTCTGATATATATGACAATTTTTTTGATATAATATATATAACAACAATTAAATAACGAGAAAAGTCCTCGAATGGAGACCACGACTCGGAAAAAGGAGCACAGGTCGCCCTTCGACAAGGTAGACAGACGACCTGAAGAAGACGGCAGGAAGCCGCTGGTTTCAGAATGCACAGGACCGGTCGGAGTGGTGTCTTTTGCGGTGGAGAGGCCTATGTCCAGCAGTGGACCTCAAAAAGCTGATGGATGGATGGAAATAACGAATTGTTTAGCAATTTTTATAAATACGCAGATTAAATTTAATTATTTTAAATAATTTAAGTACTCAATTGTTTTTTAAAACATTATGGCATTATAACATTATAATCAGTTTATACTGTAAATAAAATTAATAGATTATTGCTCATATACGAACTGTTAACCTTAATGATAAATACCCCAGTACCTACAGAAGACAAGTATTCCGAAATAAGTTGGCGTGGCTCCGGCAGCGGATAGTTATGTACGAGTATGGATAAAAAATGGACAAACGAGACGACGCTACGACGCGATAATTTAATTTAAAACGGAACGATAATTATATATTGTAAAATCGTGTCCTGTTCTGTAGTGAAAACAGTCTCAGGTAGACTGATGGCGGACTTACCACAGGAACAAACATTTAGTCTCTCTAGCAAACGACCTTATTTTCATTTGATCATAGCAAGTATAAATATGGTATAAAAATGGACTTAAATAAAGAATTGGACGACTATTTAAACTGCGCAAGGATTCCATTATAATTGTAACTATCGTAAGGTAGGTAAAATGGTAATCGTTTTTACAAATTTATACATATAATAAAACATACCCACTGAGAACTCGTTTGTACATTGAATAATATATAGTAATCGATACACATTACAAAAATATATATATAAGTACTAAAGTAATAGAATACGAGATTCTCAATTTTTCTGTATTTAATACAAAATTAAATAAGAGTGTATAATTTTTATTTTTCAAGGTGCGAACCGATATGGTTCGCTAAACCGGTTTAGCCGGTTTTGTTTTATTATTACAAAAATAATAAGATTATTAATAAATAATACAAAATGATTAGGGGCGTTACTTTGCGGAACTCCATTTATACAAACCAAGAATTAATTTACTTTGCAACAATCCGCGAACAAAAATGTATGGTGATGTATGTATACTCTCATGCACGCAGCACCCCCCTCCCTTCCACACAGGAAAACATGCACATGCGATAAATGAATACACACACCAACACACACACACCCGAATTGGTTGAATACACACTCACACTACAATTTGGTTAGAGGTTCATGGCCGTACAATTATTTTGATACATGCAAGGAACTCTTAAGACCTGTTTAGTATTCAGAAACAAGCGCATATTGCTTTGGAATATCTGGATTAAGCCCAACTTGCTCCAACTTACATAATCAAGTTTGCTTTCCTAATTGTTTGATCAAATCTTGATCTCAGGATCGAATATCAATCGACGGCTTCTATATAGTCTGTTTAACCTTGATTAGATTCGATCAGATGTAATAAACTTCGTCCTAGTTCTTTGTTGTTAGTTGAGTATTCCCTTTAGAGGGACATTTTATAATATATAAATAAAATAAGTATCTTGGACATTCTCACTGAGCCCAAAGTAGGCGCGAGCTTGTAATATGGGTGTCAGAGACTGATAAATACATACTTAAATAGATAATATTAACATCCAGACACAGAACAAATACAAGTGTTCGTCACACGAATATTTGTCCTGAGTGAGATCGAACCCACGACCCCTGACGCAACTGACAGGGTCACTACCGATTGCGCCAACGGGCCTGTCAAGTGGTAATCTTTGTTCTAGCTAAGCGCCAAAAAAGGCTTAATTTTTATATTTCAAAACATCCCATAATGATAGTAGAGGTGATAGTTAAATTCTGCACGAAAAACGCGTGCGAATCCGGGATTAATATTTTCTTTGCGACAACACAAAGACGATTGTAGATGTCAGGCCGTGTTTTATCATTTTTCCTCCTTAAAATAAAGTTATCCTTAGAAAGACGCCCTTAGATCTCGCTTCTGTGATTATTACAGACGGCCTCGTTTTATAGATGCTTTTTTTATTGCGATGCTGTAGGAGAATTTATATTTGTCTGGAATAGCTACGCCCAAGACTGGCTATGAATGATTACAGTGATCAAATAGTCTTATTTGTATGTTCTCATTTAGTATTTTTATATAAAGTTGAATTATTATGTATTGTGAAATAGACACAGTAAATATACATTTCAATTGTCCAATAGTTGATTTAGCTTAACTTCAAAATGCGTTGTCGCCGACCGATGGCTTGAGAACATTCGACACTGGGTTGGCCACTAACCCCTCCGCCAATCCGCATTGGAGCAGCGTGGTAGAGTATACTCTGGTATAGATTTGTTTACGGGGGAAACTCGTGCCCAGCAGTGGCACGCCTATGGGTTGCAGCTTAGCTAGCTGTAAAATGAATTCAGTCGCTTATACCTTCGCGGTATGACTCGTAATATAATTGACGCCAAGTCTTTTGTAGTGAGCTGCTGTAATCACACAAAGGATTTGTACCACTGACTCGGTAACGACTTGTAATCCAGGTGTGATCGTCGAAGCTTACTGCTTACAATAACTCGCATTAATCACCCACATTATGGTGCAGATTAATCACTGTGATACATTATTATGGTGACAGGCGAAGCTTCGGTACTTGCTTGCTTGAATCGTGACTCGACAACCTCACTTATATTTCAAGTTAACAAGACGTCATCTTATTAGATTTCTATGTAAAACTAGGTTTTGCCAGTAGCTTCGCTCGAGGATAAATTGAACAAACGGTCAAAATCTGATGGAAAATTTTCGTTCCTATCCACAGTAAAAAAGTGGTGAGTAAAAATGGAACATTAATATTGCCACCTACCAATCACTATCTCAAAATCACCATGGGTTGACTGGCAGAAAATGCCAAAAGGCATTAAGTCCGCCCGTTGTAACATCTTATTTTTTGGTGTAACAATAAAGTATTTAAATAAATAAATAAATAAATATATGCAAAGTATACCTAAGGAACACATTGTCGGGATAAAGAGTATGCTTTGTTATCCAGGATACCGTCTGCTCCAGATCTACGTTGCATTGTAACCCTATAATGTTACCTACAGTGTAATCAAGTTAAGAATTAGTGTTAGCGTCATCTGCTGACATTGTGCCAGACAGATTTCCAATAAACGTGCAAAGCATTCCAACGGAATTTGATTGAAGATTTCCGGAATCAAAAGTAGCCTACGTGCTAACCTAGGTTTACATCTACCCACGTGCCAAGTTTCATCCAAATCCGTTTTGCAGTTTGTGCGTGATTCCGGAAACATCCAAACATACAAACTTTAATATGTATGTTCACTAACTTCAAAAACGGCAGTTTCATACTAACTTTGCACCCCCGTTTTACCTCCTTAGGGGGTGAATTTTCAAAAATCCTTTCTTAGTGCTCCCCTACGTTATAAAAGGAACCCCTGTGCAAAATTTCAAGTTTCTAGCCCTTATAGTTTAGGCCCTGCGTTGATATGTCAGTCAGTCAGTCAGACAATAAAACACAAAATAAACCACTTATTAAAGATTCGTTCAAAGTCTGTCTGTGTGTGCCTACGGGTGTTTCACACCTCTGCCTTACCTTTGAGGAAATACAGGCGTTAGGTTTTTATGTTATCGGCTTACGTTATTTATGGCTTCTTAAGCCGATCGCGTCAAGCGCAAGAAAACGTTTGTTAGCGTCGATAGTGCCTGAGAACATCTTATCTCGCACTTCAAATATCGATTCGATAATCTTGCGGAAGTTAATTTCCTTCAACTTTGTAAAGAAATAATATTTTATGATATTTTATTACTGAACGATTCGTGAGTATTTATATTCATAGTTGAAGTTACCGGCTTACTCACGTGTGATTTAAGTCGGAAATAGGCCGACTAGTTTCGATCCATTACGATGATCATCTTCAGGAGTGAACGCGCTCGCGGCGGGCACGGCGTACACTGATTTTATGATATTCTTTACACACACTGAAACACTAAACTGGTGTTTCTTTTCATAATTAGTTAGTTTTTATGGTATTATTGTGTTCCGGTTACACTTTTCTGGGACTAACCATCTTCATCAATGCCCTGCCCTGGTATAGGATTTCCTTGCGAGTTTTCAGATGAACCCATAGGCCTCATAGTCAGAGAACCCACCACCACTATTTTTGTTTAATAGTATTACGGCCAAAACTGTGTCCAATTGATAGATGCTATTATTGTAAACCCAAAAAAAATCAATATCACAGTTTTTCTGTGCATCGTCTGACTGGAACGAATTATCGAAAATGCCAGAAAAAAAATTATCACACTATAGAATATATTTCAACGAGTTTGAGAATGAAGTTCAATGGTGGATCTAATATAACGAGCACGTTTTTCAGACGCCCGGTCGGGTTCAGATGCATCTAATCTACGATTTTGTCCGGTTTTGGCCGTATTACCATGGTACATGATTTTGGTTGTGAGTTCTCTAACTAACACAATTGCTATGCCACCATACATCCTCGAAAAATCGGCCGTTTATTAACACTTTCATTTTAGCTTTACGTAACAATTTTACGTAACGCTAAATAAAACGTAACGTCAAAGACTACAAAGCAATTTACATGATGTTTTTAAACTATTATAATTACTATTTATACGTATAGTTCACGAGTTTTTAGCAGTTCTAATGAGGTCATTTCAATTGTCGACTTGATTGCTTTGAACCGACTGGCGTTCAGAATTCAATCGATACTTGATTGTCTTTTCCAGCTATTGTATTACTTTCGTGATATTGGGTCAGACAGAGATTTAAATCGATATTAAAATTGAAGCGAGTATATATTACATACAGATGACATTATTATGAACATTGTAAACACTATTTACTTGTCATGATGCAATTAATTATTATTTATTTATTTATTTATTTATTTATTTATTTATGAAGTATTTATTGAGAACTTCTGAGAAAAGATTTTATAAAAGGCGAGCTTAATGCACTAATGCTCTATTATTATGATCACTATGTACATGAATATGATTAATTCTTTCATTTATAAATTTAATACGTCATCAAAATAAACTTTCGCATAGATTTTTCGAGATGGGCCTCAAAAGTTCTGTTTTTTTCTACAACTCTTATGTTATTGGTTACACTAAAAACTAAAAAAAAAATAATCATATTGAGAATTTCCTCCTTTTGGAAGTTCGTTCAAAACATTAAAATTTCAGCCGAATTATCATCTTAACCCCCAGTCAAGCCCAGTCATCCCCGATCATCCAAATACGCCTGACCCAGCGCCAGCCCAGGCGTCAGTTATTCGATGATGTTTTTGCTCGCTGACCCATATTCCCCAGCGATGTTCCCCGCTCCTCTACTTTAGGTCCGGATATTTATAAAACGAAATAATTATCTATAGGTTATTAGTGAGCATAGGCTACTTTTCTTCTCGTCTGTAGCTCGGGACCAGAATAGTGCTACGGTAGCGTCGTAATTATGATCACATTCTACGACAGGCAGGGCTGTCGTAAAAGGCGACCATAATTCAGCTGGTCTAGAGCCCAGAGTCTACTTTACAACGCTTTACCAATGCGAGTGGCCAACCCACTGTCGAATGTTCTGAACCCTGGACGGAAGGCCTATCGTGCCCTCTGTTGTACGAAAGCGCCCATGAAATTTTACCATGAGACCCATCCATAACGACCGTGCCCGACTTTGCTTAAACACGTTAAAATTACTTATGAGTGCTGAACAGAATAATTTCTGTAAAAGACACAGAACAGTGTGAATAATCCTGTTTCCTGGATGGTTTTAATATCGAAATACAGCTTATTTTCCAAAAAATATTAATTTATACTTTAATTAAATGAAACCAAAGATAGTTAACGTCAATATTTGTATTACGTATTTGGCCTTTATATAATTTCAGAGCTAGTTCTATTAATACTAGAATCACTAGACTGAAAATAGGTTCGAAATCGACCTTTTGGGGTTGTAGCTTTCACCTCTATATCTATTTATGGTAAGGCTCACATTTCGATATTCGTGTAAACACATCACTGATTTGGGTAGCGTATGTAAGGTGAGATTCTACTACGCTGCTCAAGTGTGCTGTGTGTAACTCAGGAGCGCAGGTCTCATCAAAGTAACCACACAAATCTACAATACAATACAACCAGTAGGCGTCCCACAGTTGGTCACGGGTTACTCCTAAAGGCACTACTAAGAGAGTTCTAGAGCATACTCTACCACTCTTATACATTTGGCTATCGTGGTGGACTAACCCCGCACTTGGCCATCGTGGTGTATTAACCCCTCCCATTATGAGAGGAGACCCGTGCCCAACAGTGGGACAAAGAGAGGGTTGTAGTGGTGGCGATGTTTAAATCAATTACATACTTACAGGGAGCAGATAAATTAAAAAGTGCTTAATGCATGCCATGCCACTCGTGTTTCAACCTAGTCCGATTTGAACAAAAGACCAAATTCTCAGCCAATTTTACTCGTAAATCCTTATAAAAATACCCAAAATACGTAACTTATTGTACGGATTTTCATTCTGCTAGTCAAAATTTCAATATCTTAAAGTAACTAAAATGTCCAAAGCCATACAGCCACCATAAAACGGAATAAAATGAATAATAACTACGAGTAAAATAGTCGGACGCAGATTGAGGAGCTCTTAACGGAATGATAAGTCATAAATACCCCTTCATATCGCGCACGATGTCAGCTGCAGTCTACAACTTTTACAGTCAGATATTCAGTAGTATAACAGCGCCATCTAGCGTCCAGCTAGAACACACGATTCAACTTCAATTTGCACTTTGAAACTACTCGCACCTGCGTTCCCCACGGAATCGGGTATTTTCAAACTGCTGATACTGTTACGTACGTAGTTTGTGTCATTTCCCAACGTTTATGGAGCACGGAGTAAGTCGAGTTGGCTACCCGCCACTTTATTTGCTTTTTATGTACCACAGCTGGCAATGAGGGTCAGCAGTGACGTGAAGCGCCCATAGCCCAATGGCTCGCGTCGATCGTGTGACTGTGATCGATCGAGTTAAGAAATTACGGGCGCAGTCGGTTTGATGGGTGACTGCAACGCTACAACTATTCCATTTTCCCACAGCTGGGCATTGGAATTGGAGGGATAAGGCCATAGTCCACCACGCTGGCCAAGTTCGTATTGTTCACTGCACTTATTTTATTCTTATGCAAATAAGCTAGCAAACGAGCCCGCAGTATCGCCCAGCGGCCATCCATGATAACTGTGATAGACTTGGAACAAGACTCATATATGGTCTCTAGAGGAACGATTATACTAATTGGACTATTTACAACACCAACTATCAGAAAAAACTGTCATTAAGAATCTCAGCCCTCAATAACTAGGTAAGTTCATTAATTTCGTGTCATTATAAGTTTCACACTACATCTAATGGCTTGCAGTAACCTAGAAACATTTAAAAACTGGGTGAGTAAGAATATGCTCAAAGGCTGTTAGTATTTCGACCCAAGTGGACTTACAAAAGGGACACTTAATAAACAGTGAGTAACTTCGACTGCTAAATCGTAGGTCCCTTGTTCATATTTTTACTTGGATGGTTTACAATTGGCATAGTGTCGTTTAAGAGAGGCCTTTGTCCAGCAGTGGACCTCATAAGGTTGATGGATGGATTGACGTTTACAATTGTCAAACGTACTGCATAGCTATGAGCTCTTTCATAACAAAGTTATGTAATAATAAGTAGGTACTTTAATGCTTAAAAGTAACTAGTTACGAGTATGTAATAGTAGGTAGGTATGCTTGCGCTCTGAATTCAGAAGTGGGATAGACAGGGCGAAGCTGAAACTGCAGCGGGTGGAATTCCAAAAGTTTCCATTACGCTGTTGTTACAATATTCATGGAACTGGTTTTGCCGAATTTTAAAAGTTTCCCGTCTGTTTTATTAAGTCCGCCGCTCGCTCGCGACGTCAGCATTGGATCGTGATTTAAAAATACCCGCATGTTTTAATTTTATCTGCGGTTTTGTGAGTACGTTTGAATTTTGATTTGTTGTTGTGGAAACTTTTGTAGATGTTCCCCGCCCCTGCATCGCATGGTTATATATATTTTTTGATTTAGGCGGTAGACCCAACTTCCCGTTTCACTGCGATCCATTGGTTCGATTTTTAAATTATTAATTGTAATGATTTATTGTTTAGGGTAATTTTGATGAACCTTTAATACGCAACGTATCTAACATATTTAATGAGACAAAGACTATACTTGTTGCTTTGTAAACAAGCCATTATTTATAGTGATAAGTAAAAGAAGAAAGAACTAAACTAAGCTAATTACAGCATACGTCTACAGCAATATTTATATATTGCTGTAGACGTATTAAATACTGTTAGGACCGTAAGATCAGTCTGATTCGCAGAAATTACATTAATTGAATGCCCGTTTAGTACTTTGTACACAGTACTTTTTCATGAAAAATTAAACTATATTATTATAATGTAGCTATTTCTCGAGTTCTCTACTACGAGAACAGTTCTACGTGTTTGCTACGACAATTATGCTACGAAAGCTACGAGCTACGAAACTACGACATTTTAGACTTAATTTTAACATCTGTTACAGAGAGAGCGCAGGTTTCAATAGTTAGTGTTTCAATTATGCTAAGAGCTACCATGAGACAAAAGGTTAAATTAGTATCGCTACGCCATAAAGATCTGTTTGAGCCTATTAATTGGTATTATTAAGTACAATTAGGAGCGTAGGTTTCAATAAACAGGCATCTATACTAATATATAAAGAGGAAAGATTTGATTGTTTGTTTGAATCGAATAGGCTTCAAAACTACTGAACCGATTTGAAAAATTCTTTCACTGTTGGAAAGCTACACTATCCCCGGGTGACATAGGCTAAATTTTATTTTTGAAAAAAATAGGGTTCCGTAAGATATTTGGGTTTTTCGGACACAAAGTGTAAAAAATCAACCAGAAAAGTTACTTATTTTGCGTACGCTGCCTAAAATATAAAAGATAGAACCATAATATGTTCTAATTAATTGTAGATCTTATAAATATCTATAAAAAAAACCGCGACACACTATACCTATCTATGTCGAGTGAGGCACAACAACCATTTTTTTATCTTGAATTTTTTTTGGACTACATTTACAGTTTATGTAGATAATATTTGGTCTTTGAATGATTAAAATTGGACGTTTGGTTTTGAAGTGTCTGTCTGTCTGTCTGTCTGTCTGATTCGCTTTCACGCCAAAACTACTGAACCGATTTAAATGAAATTTGGTACACAGTCTAGAGCCTGACAAAGGACATAGACACTTTTTAATTGGAAAAAAGTGTTGTAATGGGTTGAAAAGGGAGATGGAAGGTTGTATGAAAGTATTGTCATTTTCAAAACTAGAAGCATATAACTTAAATTTTAGGCTGTTGATAAGGTATAATTCTTACTAATCCTATCCTACTAATATTATAAAGGGGAAAGTTTGTAAGTATGTATGTATGTATGGATGGATGTGTGTTACTTTTTCACGTAAAAAGTACTGAATGGATTTTAATGAAACTTTACAATAATACAGCTTATACATCAGAATAACACACAGGCTAAAATTTATAAAGATATTGTGTGAATTGTCCAAAATATGACGATAAGTGTCAAGTAGGTAAGTAGGAAAAAATCTACCATCTGCGAGCTATTCTGGCGTGCGCTGCCAAAACTACTGGACCGATTTCAAAAATTCTTTCACCATTAGAAAGCTGCATCTTCACTGAGTGACATAGGTTATATAATATTATAGGCGTAAACGAAACTATTGTTATAATCTATATATGTAAAATAAAGTCGTGTTAAATTTTTATTTTTTTAGTAACCTGACGCAAATAGGGTTTATGTGTGTGTATTATAATTTTGATTTTATATAAAATACCCGTGCGAAGCCGGGGCGGACCACTAGTATAATATAATTAGAAACAATTGAACTATGCTCGATCTGTTTTATATAATGTAAGCTCAGTACTGGGTTTGAAAGCAGTTTGAATTGTAATCATTATTAATATATAAATGGGAAAGTGTGTTTGTTGGTTTGTCCTTCTTCTCCGCTTTAAGGGAATGATGAATTGAAGTGGTTTTTGAAATAGGGTAGGGCCTGGAGAGTAACATCCTGGGTCCACTGCTGGACATAGGCCTCCCTCAATCGTCGCCACTCCTCCCGATCCTGCGCCCTCTGAATCCAACGGTTTCCCGCTGTCCTCTTCAGGTCGTCAGTCCACCTCGTCGGGGGGGGCGGCCAATACTTCGTTTTCCGGAGAGTAACATAGATTACTTTTTATCCCGAAAAATGGCATTGTTCCCTTAGAAATGGACAATAATCTGTAGTAATCATTCAATTTTTAATCGATTTTT
Organism: Carterocephalus palaemon; assembly: GCA_944567765.1. NCBI lineage: Eukaryota > Metazoa > Arthropoda > Insecta > Lepidoptera > Hesperiidae > Carterocephalus > Carterocephalus palaemon. The sequence continues at coordinate 953,028 of OX155641.1, forward strand.
GATGGTTTGTTGGTTTGTTCTTCTCCTTTTCTAAGGAATGCTGGATCGATGTGATTTTTCGCAGAGATACCCATATAGAACGTGACATGGATGCCGTGATAAAACATTGAAAAAATCATTTGATTTTTAATAACATAACATATATCATAATTTATTATTATAGAGATCATTATCAGATTAAATATCAAGATATAGATAACATCAAAAAAAATTTAATCGATTGCTATTTCGGATTATGATTACTCGAACCGTGGGTGAACTTAGATTTTGATATATGGTAATCTTCGGTGTAGAGGCATTAGATAAAACTTATACTTCGTATATTTTAAAACATCCCTTGATTATAGAGATTATTCTTCACGTAAAAAGTTTTCACGCGAGCGGATTCGCGGCAAATACTACTTCCTAATCATCAATGCGTGAGTCATTCAATTGATGTAATATACTCTGAAATACAATATTAATATTTAATTTACTGTAAGTCTAGTGCCTGCGATATACGATAAGTATTTACTATTTGAAATGCTTATCTATACAAAGTATACATATACGTAGCATAGCATAGTCTTTAATTATTGGTTTTAAATTAAATAATAATAATAATAAATACTAGCAAATGAGTATGTGGGGCGGGGCGGTTTATATCAGGAATCAAGACATTCATGATATAAAAAATTATGTTTATGTTATGACTGATTTGAACAGCAAGAATGTAATTTAAAGTAGGATCAGAAAGTAAAATTGAATGTTAATAGGAATATTTTTGGTATGCCTTCGGGTTCGACCTTCGTTGCCTTAAGGACATTCTACACTGGGTTGGCCACTGGCCCCTCTGCATAGGAACAGCTTGGCGGAGCATGCATCCATCAGTAAGACGGGTATGAGTTCAATGTTTTTTAGCTTTAGTCATTGCCTTATCTATGTAGAGAATGATAATGAACCTTGAGGTCAAATTAGAAGTATTTGAGTGAGTGTGAGAAACAAAGCGTGCCACTCTGCTATACAGCCTAATAGCGTTTTCTGGATGCATTGACTCGTGGTTGGTCAGTCTCGGGCTCGAATCACGACCGGAGCATATATTTGCTCCAATTATCGCAGATGTACTATGTTGTACTCGGGCTATGAATGTTAATTTGTGTTGTTTTTGTATGCTTCCATCACACGTAACACAGACCTAAGCGCGGGCGTCTGGAAGTGTGTGTATATAAACTGACAAAAATTTTGTACATTCTTATTGCGTGTTGAAGCGTAACGCTGTTACGCCAAAGACATTTTATGTGCATTGAGCGGCCTTTTCATACATAATCTTCTTCACCCTTTCCAACTGAGTGACCTGTTACCTTGAGGCACTATGAGGTAACAAGTACGGAAGCATAATTTTTGTACGCAGCGGCTGGTCTGCTTCTAATATGGTATTTAATGTATTTGTTTAACTTCAATATTTTGCCTGCCGGGGCTTTTCCTATTTAGAAAAGTACCTCCCTTTTGATCGCTTATCGCCAGCATTAATGTCAGTACCTTAAGCTTTCGGCAAGCAACAAAGCTATCGTTTAATCCATTGTTTAACCCTCACAACTCTCCTCATGATGATTGTGTATGTATGTATTATTCAACGGATTCGGTTTCTTTAGTATTGATATCGAAATAACTCTGCATCAAAACCCTTACTCAGCAAAAATATCCAAGAATGACTTGACACCTTGCTCAAAACCTTAGACCTGGTGTATTGTCCTAGAAAAGTAATCGTCTTTTGCCTGATTTAAGACAAAACAAACCACAAAATACCGATTTTTCTGGTTTAGGGAATTTAAATTAATTAGAAACTTATATCGATTCTTATTAGAAACTTAGTAGATTTTGACGTATTATAATTGTTTTTTTACCAAACGTGTTTCAGTTGTAAAGGCGTGGTTTCATTCATAAGCCTTACAGCATCTCGTTATAGACAGGCCTTCCTTAATCGACCCTTTTTTTTTAAAGAGGGTGAAATCTTCGCGAGATTCCCGACCGCTGGGGGGAGGCCGGGGTAGTGAGATTTTTACTCACTTAAACCCCCTCGGCAGCCTTCCTGCGCATATAGTGAGGCTCCGGGATCTCCAAGGGAACGCACCGGTGCCTCTTTTGCGCTTCGCCCAAAAGGCTCTTTTGGGTATAGGTCAGTTTGCGGTACCGCCTGCCCTCTTCTCTCAGTCATATACGACCAGGGACCCCACCCTGATCTATTTGCGACTGCTTAGTCCCATTGCCCGGGACTATGGACTACACGTACGAGGCTGATGATTACCACCGCCCCATCGCCTACGTGTGGGGTCTGCCCTCATTCGATCCCGTTCTGCAGCCTCTTTGTACACGACCCTACTATATCGTTGCTGTACTATTTGAATGCAGCGGTTTCCCACTGTCTATTTCAAGCCGTCGGTCCAACTGATCGGGGAAGCGGTTAGTCTTTTGTTGTCGTTGTTTTTCGAGTCGTGGTCTTCACTCAAAGATTTTTCATAGTTCAAGGCTAATGGAACCAAATCGGTATGATTACATTTGAATTTCAAGTTTCGATATATAATATCGGAAATTGAATTTTTTTCACTCTGGTTAGTTAAGGCCAAACGAGTTAAGACTTATTCGTGTATTCTCGGTATTATCCTTATTCGTGCACTAATTTCTTCGGGAAATAACTCGAACTACTGCTAATTGTTCGTCGAATATCTAAAGGAGTGTTAGCCTAACTAGTACCTACTTAATTGGGCTAGTCTAGATTTCTTTTGCAAATAATTGTGAAGATGGTCAGTGTCATTTATTTCATGTTTTACACAATACGATGATCTAGCGTAGGTAGCCAGATTGTTTATGACTTTGACAAAATTATAATTATAACGATTTTAAGGTCGATTTCCACTGTTATCTTGAATAGGGTGATAAGTATGAATACAACGATGAAAGTAGACGAAGCGAAATAAATTGTCTGCATCGTGGTGAGTAGATATTTGTTCTATGTATACATTATGTGTGTATATATTAAACATAACATCATATTTGTAAAATGTTAATTGGTTCTATGTTCTTTTATATTATTATAACCAAAAAAATAATTTAAAAATTTAAAAAAAAAAGCTGTGTATAACTTTTTTTTATTTTCGTGCATTGTCATCGGAACCAAATATGTGTACCAAATTTCAGCTCGATAGCTTCAGTAGAAGTGGGTAAAATATAGATTGCAAAATTCCAGGACTTACATAGATACATACGAGTGAAGTTAAATAAAAGCTTTTAAATAAAAGTAGGTTATTTACAGCATAACACAAAACTTTGAATTTTAAAATCCTGTGTTTAATTTTTTATTCCCTTAATTTGCAACTTTTTTAATTTAATATATGTATTCTCATATTTTATAGTACCCAATCATGATTTTTACTAACGTATCTTATGTAGTTTCGTATTTCATTTATACACTCATTTTATATTTAACCCAAGAATACTCCGGTGTGATTAAACTATCATTAACTTGAACTCTACTACTAATGCTATTGCCTGTTATCGTTATGCGAGTTCAATTCAATTCAAATTCACTCAATAGAGTGATTACAAAACAGGCAATTAGTAATTAATGTTTCATAATTAATCAGCTGTCAATAAACAATATTTATTAAGTAAAATGTCATGAAACTCAAGAGAGTTACGTGAACAATCAATTCGTAACTCTACACACATAACTCACAAACTAAAGTCAATTCAAAAGTGACAGTGTATTTCGCCACTCAGCAGTCACCTATCCGCACGTCATGTACATTCGCCTCGTGTACTCACCATTAGGATAATCCGTCAAGCACACCTCCCTAGACTAAACTTGCACTCACTAAACTCCATCACACTGCACAACACAACACTGATCCTTTACAACCTTTAGTGGACGCGGCGAGACGCGGTTACTTTTTTGAAATGTATTTTTATCGTACGCGGCGAATCAGTCCGGCAAACGGCTATACGCTCCGAAACCTTGCTCCGGTTTAAAGGCATCCGTCCACTGCGCATCGCTGCCGCGCACCCACGGGTGGGAAACTCGAGGGGTGCCGAAAGTAGACGAACTCGCCCGAACGCCGCCGATTCTTTCGGTCTCGTTACGTTTCGACCGAAAATCGCGCGACGATAAATCGCGTTAATTCTGTTATTGTGTCGCGGATTTATTGATGTGACTTATTGTGAATGTCTTACGACGTTTATTTTGTAGGTACGTGTCGGGAGATTTGTGCGACCCGACAAGTTACTTGTTAATTCGTAAATTGGACAGATGTTTATTGTTAAGAATAAAACTTTTTTTCAAAGCCTGCGGTTGGTCGATTCAATCACGTGCATTGTGTTGGTTAAGTCGACTAATTTTGGGACTGTTACGAAATTTCATCGGGCATCATCTCCCTTATTAATACACCGACTTGATTCATGGTGAACTACAATAAGACGATTTTGTCGTTTTGTGCGTCTCACTTGCAAATTGAAATATAATTCCTCTTAAGGTTAACACAGTGGGCTTTAACATGGGGTTCTCCATCGTCGCTGCGACCCATAGACATCCCACTGCGCGGCACGGGTCTCCCCCACAGACACAGCTGCGCAAGGTCTAGAGCATACTCCACCACGCTGCTCCAACGCGAATTGATGGAGGGGTTACTGGCCAACCCAGTGTCGGATGTTCTTAAGACACACGAAGGTCTTCGACAAGGCTTAACGACTGTTTTCACCATTAAAAGCAACCAGGACCGACGGCTTTACGTGCCCTCCGAAGCACGGTAGCGTCCATGAAATTTTGCCAGTAGCGGTCACCCATCTACAAACCGACCGCGCCCGTCGTTGCTTAACTCTTTCGATCACATAGAATCGACGCGAGCCATTGGGCTATGGACGCTACAATGGGTTCTCCATAAAAGGTGCAAAGAAAACTCTTTGTAAGAACGCGCCGCATTGGTGATCCGTCTGGAATTGCTCGTGTCAGAGACGACGGCGAACACTTAACACCAGTTATAATAATATATATGTTAGTTATAGGTACTAAAATTTAAAAAAAGTTAAATAGCCTTTAATTCAAATTTCCATCAAGAAGGACCATAACAAGTTGGGTTGTGAACAATGATAAACAATCTGTTCATCATCATCATCACTACATGTTTGTCCCACTTTTAATCAACAACAATTGAAATGAGTCGGTGATCCTAACAAATTAACGTCAGAATGTTAATGTCCTCATTTCGATAAAAGTAAAAGAGCGATTCATTAGATGACTAATTAAGTGGAAATGTTGTACTTTTTCGCTTGTTTTGTGTCAAACAAATAAGTGTACATTTAGCCTAAGTTTATAAGGGTACCGTCATGTATAACTGTTACTTTTTATATGTATCTAGTACGCTATTTATAATGAACTAGTAGACGCTCGCAGCTTCGCTCGCGTGGAATTAGAGAAAATAATAGATTCTTCGTCTTACGCAAAATCACGAAAGTAATACAAATACACAAGACTGGTTTTCAATAAATAAACCTTCCATTCTTACAAAATCACTAAACAACGAACTCTGACTTGAATTTTCGCATGCATGTTAGCGTCCTAGAAAATATTTTCAAGAAATTCTATCTCGAAACAAATGTAACAGGATGTCCAAGTTTGTTAAATAAAGAACATTTTAACCGAGAGAAGCGAGGACACTACCTATTAATATTGTATGTATTTCATAACATTCAGTCTGAACAACTATTCTTCGTGTTTTCAGAAGACAACACAATCTGATCTACGACCTCAGACAAACGTGTGATGTATTCAAACATTTATTCATTTATCTTTTTCGCATTCATTCATTCAGTAAGTCAAAGTCAATAATTTAGTTAGCTCAGAGATTGGAAACGCTTAACGAAACTCTAGGTAAACAAACTACTTAAAGAAAAAGATATAATGCTATTGTAAATTAACTAATATAAAACAATTTAATAATTTATTAACTTATAAACGCTTCAACGTGAAATGTTATACATAATATAAGGATTTGCTATTGATCATTGGGTGAATAGCTAATTCTACAATAGTAATAACTTTATACTTATACAGTATGTACATTAGACATTAATTATTACTGTGGACCGTGTATTTTTATCAAATATGAATATCAGATTAATTTTGAAAATAAAAAAAATAATAAACTATGTGGACTGATCAGATTTTGTAGTTCTTATTTTAATGCTTGTGGTATGTGCATTATTGATCGAAGGGTATGACGCATTGTTTTACCTCAATGACTAAAAGTTTTACCTCCAATGTCACGTTGACATCACTACTATGATGGATAGGCATAAATCTTCTTCATAACTGAGCGAAAAATTCTACTTACATCTTTTGCTTTCTGAAGCTGTATTTTTGAATCACACGACTGCCGCCATTATAGTATCTATATATTCTCCATCTCCCCCAAGCCGACTGGTCCTCGTGGGGGATAGAGACCACAACCCTCTAACGTAAAACTCCAAAATATAATAACTTATGGAAACAAAAATCTTTGTCGCAGCCATAAACGTTCTCACACTGAAAAACGAAGAAAAATCTTACAGAATTAACCTATGCACTGAATCAAATAAAATGGAATAGCAACGGATTAAGCGACGATGGAAAAAATAAATATATACATAATATATATAATATATACCCAGACTTGTTACCATGGAGCACAAAGAAGAAGAAAAAAGATTAATCAATATAGTGATGAAAGATAAAAAACTTCACATAAATATAAAAAGTAACTTATTTAATGCTCAAGACAGGCATGAATGGGAAAGGTTAGAGGAGGCCTTTGCCGACTGGCAAACAGATCTTCAAAAAAAAAAAACAAAAAATTAGATTACAAAAAAAAAAGGTTTAAGTGCTACATTGTTTACGTAATGTATTTTGAAATATGTATTTTGATCTGAATAAAAGGCTATATTATTTATTATTTATTTATTATTATATATTCTCCATATTTAGTCTCTCGGCCCGATAGTAGGTATACCATGCTTTAAATTCTAGTGACTCAAAAATATGGAATTGTTCTGTCTATCGAGATATGATTCGAAATTTTTCGCACGTTTGGTAGCGCGATATCTCGCAAGTTTGGTCAGTGCGCGTCGATATATTTTACGGTACGTTATGTTTTCGATACGTTACGTTATCGATAGATTTGATTACAATTTATTTCACCTCACTAATTACTATAGTGTGACGTCACATAGTATGCGGGACTTGGGCAGGGCTGCCGAGAAAAGTGACACGCATCGTTTGTATCAAAATAATACGTGATGGCAGTTCTATGTAGATTAAATTCTTCCTCTGAAAAAGAGATTTCATTAAAATATAGTAATAAAACAACATACATACATGTAAAAAATGTCATGATCTATAAAGCCTATAAAATTCATTATTAGATTCTGTTAATTCAATAAAAAGGTTCTTTTCTTATTAAATTAACGCCATACAACTCAAGAATTCTCACACCCATAATCCTAAACTGGGAACGACTTGGCTGTATATTCGGCTATATTCGGAACGGTTCGGCCGTTATCGTCTGACCGTAAACATAACGCTGTTTTACGGTACCATAGTTACATCCCAGCAAAATTAAATGCGTTTCACACACATCTTATTTCAAAAGTATTACAGCTGAATTTAGCCTATCAAACTGATTTTATTACCAACTCGTGTGCAGAGAATCGGCCCATGATAGCCTTTTTGGCGTTCACCGGCCACCTTTCTTTGAGTAAAGAAAGAAACGTATGTACAGTTTGCTAGAAAAATGTTTTTGAAAGGTTTTCCGGATGAATTTGAGGTGTTCTATTGAAGTTTCACGAGCAATTCGGACGGTAAAGGGAGCTTTGAGTCGTTTTATATCGAGAAAGAGAAAGATGTAGTGTATAAAGGAGGTGGAAAGAAGAGGTATTAAAAAGTAGAGCGAATAGTGAACGACCCAGTGTCGAACGTTGTCAAGCCACAAGAAGCTATTCTATAATGCATAAGGATTGTTTTACAATTCAAAACAAACAGGATCGACGAATTATCATGCTTACTGAAGAACAAAAGCGACCGTGAATGACCACTAGCAGTACCATACATATATCGATCGCGCACGACATTGCTTAACTCGGTTTATGACCTGCAATCGACGCGAGTCATAGGGCACTATGAGAGAGCGCGGGCTATGCAATGCTAGTCGAGTTTTAAAACAAGCAGTCATATTACATCTGAGCAGGATACCGAAAAATATAGCAAGAGCGAAGTACGGAACATGAATATTCAATTATCCTAAAAACACACGCATTATTTCAACCGCCCGCAAATACCTGTGTGACACACTGCTTGTTTTTTTGTCGCCATTTTTGATATTACAACCCTTTCCCACAGTTGGGTACAGTTCCCGGAATAGGTGATAATTACAGAGAGTGGCTTAGCAGAATTCACAAGAATTCAAGAACACTCTGGTTAACAGCGGTTACAGCCCAGTGGCTATAAAACTCGCCTCTCATTCGAGGGAGTGTGCATTCAAATACTCATACCAATGAATTTTCAAAGTAATTTTACCCGCGCTAGCGGTGACTCAAAATATCTTCATCAACTTTCTTTGTCCCACTTTTGAGCACAGGTCTCCTCTCATAGTCTACCACGCTTGCCAAGTGCCGATTGGCAGATTTCACATGCCTTCGAGAACGTTATGAAGAACTCTCCATGCAGGTTCCCTCTCGAAGTGTCCTTCACCGTTACAGCAAGTGACATTTAATTTCTTAAATCACATATAATTTAGAAAAGTCGCTTGGGTTTGAACCTGGGAGAGGCGAGTTCGATAGCCACTGGGCTGTCACCGCTTGCACAACACAAAGTGGCTCAGTTTTCCTTTATATACGCAAAGGGCTGGATATAAAATCGACCTGTGTTTCGCAAACGCCCGAAGTACTAAACGAGGTGTATAAGAGTTAATGTACAATGTACATAGCTGCACCCCTTTTATGTGGCTGTGTATGTCATGTGATGCGATAAGTTTCTCCTTGTGCTACCTTGCTTGAACGCCAGCACAAAGGCATGATTTAATTTAACATTTCACCGTTTAAACACTTGTATTCTGATACCTCAGACACAGTATTAAATTAATTGTATAGTGTGTAGATCTGCCCTCAGCTTACAAGGAGTACAACGTTGAAAGAAATTTAATTGGGAGTATTTTACATTCTACGAGTACGTTAGGGTCACTGACCCACGCGCCGCGAGTTATATATAAATTAATAGTGTTCAATTAGTATCTAAGTAATTTCCACACACAACAACCATCCATGCGCGCCCTAAATGTGAATATACCACAAAATGCTAGCTAGCTAGCTGCTACCCATAGACTGGACACGGAGACTGGGGGAGATCCCCACGGACCAAGCTGTGGGAGGTATAGAGCATACTGCACCACGCTGCTTCAATGCGAATTGGTTGAGCTGGTAGCGGATATAGCACTTTAAACTGCAAATTGGATATGAGTAGATAATTCCTAGAATCACGACCTTAAGCACATATTTCTCCATCAATCGTCACCCCATTTCCTACAACCATAACCTAACTGTATGTTTTCCGCCATAACATTCAAAACACCCCTATGACAGGTAATAAACTTTCCCCATGGTGCCCTGATTCTCACGGCTCTACGGTCCATACGTTCACAGAAAATATATCCTTTTTTTAGAGTTCCGTACCCAACAACAAAACCCTGTTAATATGCCTCCGCTGTCAGTCTATTTGTCTGTCACAGAGCTATATTGCTCGAACCAAAATACGTATACATATATTTTTCAAAATTTTCCCAGAATATGTGTAGTGACAGTACTAGTAGTGTAGTGTTTGTAGTGACAAATACCGAGAAAATAAAATACTACGTAGGTACAAAAAAACACGCATTTATAGGTACTGAAATAAAATGTAGATTAGTAATTAATTTAAAAAAAAAGCACTGTCATCGATCTTGATAAGAGTGCAAAGTTTTAAATTAATCTGACGTTTTGAAGTGGGCGTAAATCACAATCAAAAATTCCGTTTAAAATGCTCTAAAAATAAATCTACCCATCCTAAACCTATTTAGTAAAACCACAGAATAATAGTACAAGTAGTAAAACTTTAAGAGACAAATAACTAAAATAAATTCTGTTTCGTTAGTTTTGTGATCTAGTGGTTGCAAGGGCGATTGATAAGCTAAATTTCCTTGGTTCGATCCCGGGGTCGAGCAACTATTTCTACTAATACTACTAATGCTACTACCGAGCATTTTAATGCTCGGTAGTAATAACCTGTGACTTAGCAGTAAGACGGCGCACGCATTTTATGGATTTTTAGAAGTGCTTGCTCCTCCGACATATTTAACATATATCTATTATATACTACCGATATTTAGTTCAAGCTGATATGTTAAGCCTTATTCTAGGTAGCCTAAACTAGTACTAGTACATTTTTTTTAATCGGACTGGAACTACCAGAGATAAGCGCGTTTAAGCAAAAAAAAAGGAAAACAGTCTTTAGTCAGAAGTCACTCTTTCGCTTTATAATATTGATATAGATAGATGCCTACATATCAAGCTAATAAAAGCGTGTTAAAAAGTTTTACCACCGTACAAATTATCTCGAGACTCATACGTGAGCGGCTCGCACTTGACTGGTTTTAATGTCCTCCTTTGTCTTGTTGTTTGTTCACAAGGTTTTCAGGTTATTAGGTCGCTGAAGGGTTGTGTCGCATTTAGCGACAATGTTTCCAATTTTAATAGAATCAATTTTCCAAATTGGATGTACCTACCTTTTTTTTTGTTTTACGAGTGGGAACCTTTTAAATGGCGCCTAACCTTTCGTGGGATCGATGCCGGGTTATGTGGTATTTCCACCCACTAAATCCCACTCGTTGGCCTTCCTCGGCACTTGTGGGGAACTCCGGGATCTCTGATAGAACGCACCGGTGCCCTCCAGCGCTGTGTCCATAACAGGCTCGTCTCGGAGAACAAAGATGTCGCATGTGTCTTGTGCAGCCACACACAACGTCGTCTTTCCCGGGGTCACTGGATTGACGGTTAGAGCTCTCGCTCTTGCCGCCCGTGAACCCAGAAGGCCCCTTTTAGTCGCCTCTTACGACAGTCAGGGGATACCGTAGCACTATTCTAGTCCCGAAAATTGGACATACCTAACGACTGTTTATTCCCAAAGAAGCTTGCTTGTGTGTGTTTTAGTAACCTCCTTTGTATCAGTGAAGGATGGAACTATCCATGAAATTTAGCCACTAGTAAAATGACCCATATGTCGACTGCGCCCGATGTTGCGTAACCCTGTCGATAATGTACGATCGACGCAAGTCGTAGGGCTATAAGCGCTCCACCGTGTATTCTACAGATGGAAGTAAGTTTCCAAGGTAATTGCAGATTGCTGAGCGCCGCGAATGAAGTGATACGGAGCGGGAGAAACAATGTCCTTGGCTGCATTGTAGGCGGATACAGGGTGACTAAGTGTGCTATATTATTATGGGACTGGCCTGTGCAAAGTCAAAGTCAAAGTTAAATAATTTATTTCGCTATGAGGTGATTAAACATGCTTGACGAAAGTCTAGATAACTACAAACTACTTAAAGAAAATAGATATAATGCTATTCTAAAATTATCAATTAAGGCAAAGGATTAGCTATTGATCATTGAATGAATAGCTAATCCTACACAGGTGCCTAACCTGCCATAAGGCTAATTTACAATAATAATGTATATCAATTATTGGGTTGCACGCGGTACGCATGGTGCATACCTACTGCAGTATGTATGTGGTGTATGACCACAGCAATTGATTTGGGAGCGATTATTGTCTAGCAATGGACGCGTTTTGATTTGTTGCTGTTGTTCAGCGTTATTTGGTTATAAACGAAAAAATATTGCATAAAGTCAATAATTTTATCTGAAATGCATTATAAATTACAGTATAATTATAAAGCACATTTTCTACTTTAATGTATAGTTTATATAAGTATATTTTACATTGATTTCGTACCTGAAAGAGTCAGCAGCAAAGTTTTTGCTGCACGAAACCATATGGTAGAGGACATATAACACACAAACTTTATATTTTATTATCTATATATATAAAAGGAGAAGGTGACTGACTGACTGACTGACTGATTGACTGACTGACATATCAACGCAGGGCCTAAACTATAAGGGTTAGAAGCTTGAAATTTTGCACAGGGGTTCCTTTTATAACGTAGGGGAGCACTAAGAAAGGATTTTTGAAAATTCACCCCCTAGGGGGGTAAAACGGGGGTGCAAAGTTAGTATGAAACTTTGCCGTTTTTGAAGTTAGTGAATGTCTAATTCCACGCGAGCGAAGCTGCGGGCGTCCACTAGTTATATATTAAAATTAATTGTGTATTTATATATACTTTATCCATATATGTATATTTATTATACAATATGCTGTTCTAAACTACAAAAAAAAGTTATATATATCCATACGCTCGTTGAAAATTAGAGTAAGAAATCTGCTGACTTTAGCAATATTCGTTAAAATTATGAATAGGCACGCAGTTATTAGGACTCTCCTGTAATCCCAGATCGCTTGGCAACATTAGCCAGCCGTATCGGATGCTGTTTTTTCTTGTGGAGCACACTTTTTCTGGGATTGTTAAAGAACTTTCGGTTACAAGACGGTTTTTGGTACTCAGACTAATTCACTAACTTAACTTAGTTACTAACCTAACTAACTTAACTAACTTAAACATCGTTTACGGCACCAGTTCACACGTTGTCGTTTTTTTTGTCTTCAGTTAAATTATGCGGTATCTATAGTACCCAAAGAGTACAAAGCATCCGAAACATAAGATATATATACATATAAAATATTTTGCACTTGGCTCATTCTTATGCCTAATAGAGCATGAATTTGTTTTTTTTTTATAGTCATAGGGTATCAATATTGGATTCTGTAACCGCAGTTGTTGGCCGACCTTCATCTACTCTACATCGTCATAGAGATTGTCACTTCCACCTCTAAATTCTCTAAACCACGATTGTACAGAGTTGCGACATTGAGCTTCATCATCAAATGCTAATTGAAGTCTTTTATTACTCTTGTTGACCTAAGCCGCAGCGAAAATCATAAAAATATCATTGAGGGAAAATTTAATTGGAGTTAAATTCACTGTCGCTAACAATGAAAAACAAATGATAGTCGCGTAAATTAAGAAGTAACATCCCGAAGGGTTCCATTTTCAAATTAAGTTATTATTTTTTTATTGTAACTGGCCAGTAATATAGTTTTCCAGTATGCCTCTCGTATTTTTTTTTAAACAGTAAAATACAAGGTAAAATGTAGAAAAATTTAGTTCAATTTTAAAAAAGTGTACCTACCCAAAAACCACGATTTTCCAACCGAACAGATTCTATTTCAATACAATTAAATTTACTATCCACTTATGTCAATGCCCGAAACAGACCCATATTCTAGTAATTAGTACCATACCATGTCCAATATTCAGAAAATACTCGTAACACAAAAAATAATTACATTGTATGTTTTTACGAATACTCACAATTCGGGTATTTCATGGACCATGTATCGACCTAGTTACACGGTTCGTGGCCACGGAATCGTAGCCGAACTTGTTACGTAAAAATTTTATGCTTTTAATAACTCGACATGAAATTATTGTACCTTGGTAAGTAAACAAATTACGGAAGCAATTTTCATGTATTACCGCGGAATCGGCTTGAACGTATGCCAAGCGATCGCTTACGAGCGAACTGGTTTTTAGGCTTTGAAATTGGAATGGAAATGATTATGGTATCAAATGAGAAAACTTGGTGGGTATTAAAGCTCTGCTGTGGGTCGGACCAAATGAGTTCGGTGTTATCTGTCTGCCGTAATAGACGACCAAGCGTAGGTTTCATGGGGTTCCCGGTAGGAAGAGTTCGAGCCACCTAGTGACATCCTTTAGGAGAGTGTTGTGTGTGTGCAACTACGTAGGAAACACATTTGTATAAATTCGTCCACTTTGCTAAGGGACTGAGTTTAATACAGGTGCCGTGGAGGTCACGGTACCTTACAATTCCAAGATCCAGTCCCAAAGTCTTCCACGAACTCTGTGAGACCTTGTTACATGGCCACGTTTAACCAACACAACATTTTCTATGTCCCACTGTTGGGCATGGGTCTCCTTTCGGAATGGGAGGGGTTAGGCGTCTCGACCACGCTGAAAGTTTAGCTAAAAGAAGAATGTTATGTTTGTTATGTATGTTATGCTATGCTATAATTTTTTAATGTTTATCACAAGATCAAGTCAAACCCGAAAACTATCCAGTAGTTTTTTTATAGTAGGCCAGACTTTCTCATTAAATTTCCTAATTTTGATGAGGAATTTATGCTATTTAATTCGATTATGAAATTCACGCAGAGCAAGTCGCGGGCAAAAGCTAATAAAATATAAATATATATAACTTACTATATACTTGTACCTATACTCAGAAACAGTAAGCCAATGAACGGTTGTATGGTTCTTCTCAAAGCCCGAACAAGCTAATGTAAAACCAATACGGCAGCGCTGACTCAGCGTTTCCTACTGAATGCGGTAAACAGATTTCCCAATATAAACTTTCCTTGCTCCATCTAGACCGGATTCATAAATGCTGTTTTGGCAATAAACAGATCAATATTTTGCTGGAATATTCCACTCGCTCACTTTTTCTCTCTATATATGACTATGCTGTTACTGCTTCTGGGGTGGTTTGAAACTCTATCATTTTTAATTCGTTAGAATTATCATTTGTATTTTAATTTAAATAAGTTTAAGATTTTAAGAAAATCAATTTTTTAATGGGCTAAACTTTACTCCTCCTTTTTTTGAAGTCAGATGAAAATAGAAATACATGTTTCATCTTTTTTCAATATTCATCCTTTTGATACATATATTTTGATAGTATGCAGATTAGATACTGCTTCCAGCAGCTTTCTCAAGACATTTTGTAACAATTTCACACTACGCGTACGTCTTTACCGGATCGGCTTTCACAGAACGCGCCGTCAAGTACCCAGTTGCACCTTAGCATAACAAAGCTGTAGCTACGAAGTCAGCTACGAAGTGTGCTACGAGGTCTACGATATACTACGACGTAGCACAACGCGAATTCCTATAATAAAAGGACAATACACTATTGTACCCAAGCAGAATAATGGTTGGTTTTGCTGATTTTTCAATGTTTTACTACGTGATAACAATATTAATTAATTATTTTTTTACTTAATTTAATTATTTACTACATGATTTTAACGTAGGTGTGCACGTAAAACTGTAAACCTGTACTGGATTCAATCCTTGGATTGAGAAAAATATTAGGGTTTTCTTACTTGATATTCTTAATAGTAGCTTAGTAGAAGAGATTCAGTAGGAACAGCTACCTACCCGTTTGGGGAAATTCGTTGTTTTATTTCATATCGAGCCTTATTCGGGTACCAACCGCACCCAAAGAGACTCAAACAATTAATCTCCTTTGTCACTCTAAGCACTTGGGTATACTTCTGGACTTATATATAGTTCGCAGCTGTGATATAGGCTTAAGGTGTATAAGCATTTAGTTTGGTACACAAAATTGACTGAACATTTCACGCGTGATTGACGTAGAGTGAGAAAATAGTTATTATAGTTATTGAAAAAAAAACGACTGCGTTCAGAAAAAATATTTTCATAAGTGAACCGAAAGTTTATTAAAGTTCAAAAATTAAACTTTTTTACTTTTTTTTAATTTGCATGATCATGTTTGACAATGTTCACAAACACAGTCTGAGGCATCATGCGATATCAAAATAGAAATCTTATGTATTTAATGCCTCCGATTGTGTTTGTGAACTGAGGTTTCTTTTTTTAAATAAAATATCTATTTGAATTTTTTTCGTGTTATGTAGTAAAAAATTATGGTTGATGTTGAAGGTTGATGAAGCCTATTATTTTGATACCCCATCTAATTGATTTTGAGAAAAAATATTTTTTAAATACATACTTAATATGGTGCCAAAAATCGGCCATGTTAATATTCATAATTTTCATATACCCAGTGTTATTCTCACAACAATGAGACGAATTGACGACATTTTTTCACTGCTCACACCAGCCATTTAGGATACAGAGCGTGCCAAATAAATATACATACATATTATATATGTCTACACACACCATCGGGTAAAAAGGATATTAAACATAGTAAATCTTAAAATTAATTTCGTTTGCTAGGTACATCCCATTGGTATACGTACTCACAAAGGGCTCATAACCTACGATTATGTCGGAAGTTGGGGTTCCGACATAATATATCAAATACTACACGAAAAACAGTCAAAACACCATTCAGTTGCCACCACCAATAACATGAATAACATTTGAACTAATAAACAGGGCCATAAACAACATCTATAAACGTAGCATTTGTCTGTCATGTCCGTTGTTTCTTTCCCTTTCCGTATGGCCCTGTCCTATTGGCTTGTGCCTCACTATTATACTCTTCATTATTTCTAGGTGTGTGATAACCCAAAAATAATTAAGACTGTTAACAAAAATTGGCGCATACACAGTACTCACACCAAATCATTTTTAATTATATAGGATGTTGTAGAAACTAAGAATTTGGACAATTTTTTTTCCTATTGACTGTTGAAGTTGAAATTTGGCTGAGAGATGAGTTCTAAGCTCACGCTATATATTTAGAAATTTAAATTTTAAAAGCGACGTCATTCCATAACTATACGATACATAACATAAACATCTTATATATGAATGTGTTGTCCTCATACTATTCATAAGAATTGCATGTTAAAAAGAAATTATAAAACTGTTTCTGGTTATCTTTTCTAGTTGTTGTATTAATTTTTAAGGGTAAAATAACGTTAAGCCTAGTCGAAGACCTTCGGGTGGCTTAAGACATTCGACACAGGGTTGGCCACCAACGCCTCCACCAATCCGGATTGGAGCAGCGTGGTGGAGTAGACCTTTCGTAGCTGTGTCTGAGGGGAAACCCTGGCCCAACAGTGGGACGTCTATGGGTTGGTTGTTAATCATAAAAATCTACTTCAGTATTTTTTCATAAGTGCAGACATCGCCGACGGTAAGTCCTGTACCTTACTACCATATTCAGCGCTACGGCTGGAATAGAACAAGGAAAATCTTACACATTCACCATGACTTGCAATGTTACATAAATATACCAATAACTCCGAAACAAGAGGCTTCGTTTCGGCTGTCGAGGCCATTTCCATAATGCATCTTGTTAGAAAACTAATACTTCGCTAAACATGCATGCAAATATACGTCGAAACTCAATGGCGGGAGGCAACAGAATCCCTTGGAGGAGTCAACCATCTGTTTGCAATTGTATCTCACTCAGTTTACGGACTCAATACCGTTTGTTATTTAAATCACGTTGCAAGTAAGTTGCAACCGAATGTGGATAACTTTTATATTGTGAACAGTTTGAACATTTCGTAAATAGCTTTCAGAGATCTCTAGAGAATCTTATGATATTTTAATTACCGTTAACAACTGACATTGACGTGTTAAAATTCATACTTTAACCGAAAAATATTAAAAGTACACCTTACCACGCCGTACTGAGATGTCTTAGATATTCGTTATTATAAACTTGAGCCTCTTTTAACTATCAGGCCAAAACTATTCGTAGATTTAGAAACCTAACTCCTAAATGCAGGAATATGCCTCTCATGTCACGGGTACTTAGTAAAATAGGATATTAAATTTTGAAAGTCCTCCAAATATAATATCTCAATGATCAGCGGATCAGCTCAAGTTGGCTGGGGTTCAGGAAACTTTGCTCCACTTTACAAGTTCGATGTTCGCACGATATATCTGCCGGAATTTATACCTGGCAGCGAACTTACTGTTTTGTGTCGCAGTTGTATTTTGAGATATTTCTAAAAATTTGTGACAGTTGACAGATTGGACCAAGATGTTAGATATGAATGTATATGTCTTAGTTTGGGTAGCACAAGTTGTTGTTAGAAACATTAGCGTACCTTGGTACAAAAGTAATAACACTCTTGAATGAATGCTTTGCTACTTCTTCCATTCTTCGTTCATAGATTCCAAGGTTCCTTACTTACTTACTTTGGCTATCGACTACTTTGGCACTCCACGCGTAGCCTGATGTTATCACAGATCGATAGTGTTAAACTGAACATCAACTTTGTCAAAAAATGTAATGACGTTCAGTGGAGGTATTTGAATACCATAAAAAATAATGAGAAAATTAATGCAAAAAAAGGGACACCCGGATGGAACGAAGTTATTGGATATACAAGTAATTATAAGTTATTGTTATTTTTATTATTTATTGTGTACAAAAAACCTGTATACACTTAGCAAAAATAATCGTCGCGACACCACACTGTTCAATGCGAAATAGAAAGACGAAACGAAAATAACTGGCTTGCTTTCTATGAGAGAGAAAGAGAGAGAGACATAGAGAGACAGACAGAGAAACACGCGCACGCCGCACGGCTTACAACTATAGCAAAAAGTGTCGTTACAACTTTTGGTCCTAATTTTTTCCGTCTAGCCCCCTTTTGCAACGCGCGATAACTTCGTTCCTAAAAATATGCAAGGCAAGACCTGCTTACATGAAAGACCAAATCCTCTCAAAAATAGATAGTTTTAAAAATTAATAATTTAAGTGAGGAGAAAACGAGCCTGTGCAGACGTTAAGAAGTAGTAAAACGGGGTGAAAGTAATAAAGCTGAAGTGTATGCGCGGCGGGCTCGACGACCCTAATAACGCGCCTGTTGACGCGCGGCGCGTGACGGTGCATATGGCGGATCGAAAGCACCCCGTCAATGCGGGAACATTATCTAGATACCGTAGATATCTTCAACAAACACCTCGACTCTTGCTTTGTTCCTGTTGACCTCGGGACTCCTGTAGGATAGGAGGGGGTTTGGTCATAGGCCACCAGGTTAGGTCATGCTACGGAGAACTCAGCATTCATGTGTCGATACGATGTTTTCCGTCACCGTGAGTGTGGAGCGATTTTTTTATCATAGTTGGTACACCGTACCTCGAGGGTGTTCACTCCTGAAGATGGTCATCCAAATCAACCGAAACTAGTCGGCCTATTTCCGACTTAAGTCACACGTTCACGAATCATTCAAAAACATTTTTTTTCTTAACCATCTCTTATTCTTTGAACCCTGTTCATAGTTTTTCGACAACTGTGGCGCGCGATGGGCGACAGTGCATGATGTTTCATGTTCGTTTGGTATCATATCGCCTTAGAAGTCATTGAATATGAGCGAGTTATCGCTGATAATGACTTTAGAATAATTATAAAGTGCGAATTTTAAACTTTATTGAGATATTCAAGTTATCACAAGATTTTCTCTTAGTCCTAAGTTCTACGTTCTAAGAAACTAAGTTCTAAGTTCTAAGTCTTAGTTCTAAGTCTAAGTTGATATTTACGGGTGTCATATTTGGAGTAATTTACTTGATATAGTGTTATTTCGGCCAAACGAAGAACATCATGTATTAAATACAGTAGTAAAACATTTTTATGATTGAAATTGAAATTTATTTACGAGAGACACGTCTTGGCAAGTCCTACCAGTGAAATACTGACCTTTTGTGTAAGAAGTGTTGAAGTCTCGTCTACCACGTTAGGTAAGTCCACACAAAGGTCGACAAACAAACTCCTTCGTACATTAAAATATTCGCAAGGACTCTCGTCAACCACTTTTACGGCAAGCGAAAGGTCAGTAATAGTTCAAACATGGAGTATGTTTATAGTCCGCTGAATCGTCTTTTTATAGCCGCCATTTATGGCGCACCGCGTTAACTCATCAAGCGGTCGCCGCGGCGGTCGTAACGGACCATATGTGGCAATGGGTCACCCAGATACGGTAGGTGCACGTTTTGTGAGCAATTAACTAATTTAACAAAGTAATAACCCATCTGACCAAGGGATTTGATAACTTAATTTCCGTATCATATCATACGAACATTTTTTTGTGGTTTAACGTGCCCTCTGAAGCAAGGTCCTTGAAATGTTGCCAGTAGCGGTAACCCATCCACAAACCGACCACGCTCGTCGTTGCTTAACTATTTCGATCACATTAATCCGACGCAAGCGGAGCTATGGACGCTAATATAAATAATACACTATAACAGTCACCCGTGAACTGTCAGTCACCCGTGAACTGTCAGTCACCCGTGAACTGTCACGCAAAACGGTAACGTAGCAGTCGTAATTATACACAAGTACCGACATATTAGAAAATAAAAATAAAAATGTCGAAATGTGATAATTGTGATAAAACAATAACAAAAAAAATTCCGGGATTAGAATGTAATAAGTGCGGCAAGCTCGTCCATGCCAATCAAATCTGCTCAGGACTATCTTCTAAGCAGCTATCAGCATTGCGTAATGCCGAAAATCTGGAGTGGAATTGTGTGGAGTGTCACCGGGAATCACCTCAAAGAAAATCAATTATAATCCCAGACGAAGATGAGGACGACGAGGAAGACACAAGTAGCAGGATGGAGACTGGCTATCCCACAGGTACCCACATCAACAAACTTGTTTCTGAGATAACAAAACAAGTTAAAAAAACACTGAAGTCTGAGCTTGAGATTGTAAATGAATCACTGCGCACCTGTTGTAAAAGGATGGAAGAGATAAACAACACCCTCGAAATCTTGAGTGGCAAAATTAAAGATTTGGAAAAAAAGAATAATCACCTAACAAACCAAAATACCCATTTAAATTTAAAAATAGATGCACTAGAGCAACATATCATGGACATGGAGCAAAAGCAACTGGTGAATGTGGTCGAAGTTGTAGGAATTCCAGAGATGAAAGAGGAGAACCTGGAGACAACGGCTGTCAAGTTAGCCACTACTTTAAACATGGACAGAAAACAGGTAAAAGTTGTAAAGAGAGTTAACGGACGAAATGGGAATGAAGGCATTATTCATATTCATTTAATCCATGAAGAATACACAGGCCAGTGGATCCGGGCCTCAAAAAAATCTACTGTACTCGTGGAGAGTGTATTACCAGACCTCAATTCTGAAATGGCTAAGTCCAAGATAGTGTTTCGACGTGCCCTCACAAAAAGAAATAAAAATCTCTTATGGCAGGCCAAACAAAAGTTGAAGGAAACTTTTAAATACATCTGGTTCCAGAATAATAAAATACTAGTGCGTAAAAATGACAATGATAAGCCGTTGGTTGTAAGAAATATGGAAGATGTCGAAAGGATCGTCACGGACTACAACAAACATCGGTAGAAGTGTGTTTTCAGCAAAAGTTACAATGCAGAATATAAGCGAAATATTTAACTGTCATAGTATTAACGACTTTAGTTTACTCTTGCCAAAACAATCCCGTATGTTAAATATTGTACATATTAATATAAGATCCCTAATCAAAAATTACTGTCAAATTCTACAACTATTAAATTCATCATTGTTAGCTATTGACGTTCTTATATTGTCAGAAGTTGGAATATCCGAGAGTATTAAAAATATGTTTAGCATAAACGGATATAAAATGTGCAGTATGCTTAGAGAAAACAAAAAGGGTGGCGGTATTCTGATTTACATTAAAAATGAGCACGACTTTCTAACAATAAATTTAAAAACAAAACATAGTGAATCACTTATTGGCACGATAACCACATCTAAGCAATACTCAGCAAATATCTGCGCATTCTATAGGCCACCAAACACTAGTAAATATCTATTTATATCGGAACTTAGTAACTTATTAAGCAAAGAAGTTTTTAAGGGTGTCGACTTATACTTACTGGGAGACTTTAATATAGATTTAAAATGTAATGATAGCATTCGTGATTCATACTTAAATAAACTAGCCGAGTATGGTCTAACGAGTGCGATATCCGACTATACGAGGATCGAAACACGTAATAATTGTATCACTCGAAGTTGCATCGATCACATTTTTGCACGGTCGCGCTCCTTAGATCTATACTCGGCAGCGCTTGGAACTGTAATGGCGGATCATAGAATGATTGTGTTGTCGTGTGTCGGCCTCGGTGATGTACATATACAGGATGATGCAAAAGTTATTACAAAAATAAATAATACCAAATTATGTCAACTCATTAACAATACTGACTGGAACCTAGTTAATAAATTAGAATGCCCATATGAGATATACAATTTTATTAAGAATAAATTTGACACTTCTTATCAACAGTCAACTTACACAAAAACTATAAACAAAAAAAGTAAAAGAAATAAAGAAATATGGATAAACGATAAAATAAATAATATGTGTTTTAGAAGGGATCAACTATTCATGCAATGGAAAAGCGATACTAGCAATAAAATACTTAAGATGGAATATAATAAATACAGAAACAAAACACACAAGGTGATAGAAACATGTAGAAACAAATATTATAATAATATGATAAATGATAATAAAGGAAATCCTAAACAACTATGGAACATTTTAAATTTGTTAACGGGTCGTGTGCGTAAATCTATTGATGAAGCTATAATAAGCGCTTTTAAGAAAAATAATATTACAGATAAAATATTAGCTAATAATTTTGCTACAGAATTTCGTGATAGTGTCAAAAAGATTATGCCTACATGTGATAGGGCCATTATAAAACAGTCCGAATATACAATTCCAGCCAATAAGTCCATGATGTTCAAAAAGGCTTCAAACTTAGATGTGAAAAAGATCATAAATAGTCTTAATACCTATAAATCTGCAGGTATAGATGGAATAAGATGTATTGATATTAAAAGATGTAGTGAGAAGATAGTAAACGCTATTACTAGACTAATTAATTGTTGTATAAGCACA
This sequence comes from Carterocephalus palaemon, assembly GCA_944567765.1. NCBI lineage: Eukaryota > Metazoa > Arthropoda > Insecta > Lepidoptera > Hesperiidae > Carterocephalus > Carterocephalus palaemon. The sequence continues at coordinate 975,909 of OX155641.1, forward strand.
GGGAAATACCCACAAGAGCTAAAAACAAGCATTGTGCGCCCCATCTATAAAGCTGGCACGCACAGTGCGTATGAAAATTACAGACCAATAACAATACTTCCGATATTAGACAAAATAGTTGAAAAATATGTTGCAAGACAAATCCATGACTACTATAAGAAATACAACATACTCTCAAATAGTCAATTTGGTTTTCAACCAAATAAGTCTACTACAATTTTACTCTCTAAATTTACTGATCAAATTAACCAACACCTAAATGATAAAAAACACGTCATTTTAATATTTATTGATTTCAGCAGGGCGTTTGACACTTTAAAACATGAGACACTCATAAGACAACTACAAAACACAGGAATTCGTGGTCCTTTACTAAAATGGTGTGAAGACTATTTGAGAGACAGAAAATACCGTGTTAAAATAAATAATGAGTACAGCGAAGAAATAAAAGTGACAACAGGAACAGCTCAAGGTTCGGTACTAGGACCATTGCATTATCTGGCATATGTTAATGACATGGAAACGCTCGTCACCGAATGCTCTATTTATCAATATGCTGACGATACGTGCCTAGTAGCAGCAGATAAAGATGCCGAAAAAGCTATTTTGAAAATACAAAACGATTTTTCTAGTGTATGCAAATGGGCTCATGATGTGGGCCTCGTAATAAACATCAATAAAACTAAAGTAATGCATGTACATTCTAACTACTTAGCTAATTATAAAATGCCTATTAAGATACTTGCACATGAGCACGATTGCTTGCACAGAATAAACTCGTCAAATTGTAATTGTAAACACCTAGAACAAGTAACAACTTATAAATATCTTGGATTGTTCGTTGATGATAGATTTAATTGGATCAATCACATAAACTATGTATGTGGTAAACTTAGAGCAATGCTGTCAAAATTTGCAATTATTAAATATAAGATACCATTTAAAATCCTACTTAACCTATACACGGCCTTAGCGGAATCTACAATATCGTATGGCATTACCAGCTATGGTAGAACTTTTAAAACATACTTAGATAAAATTTATAGCTTACAACTGAGACTATTAAAACTAATCATACCAAAAAAAATAAAAGAGAGTTATTATAAAAACGAAAATATAGTCGGGATATTCAAATACTGTAATATACTACCAATTCATTTGAAAGTGGAAATGCAACTATTAATAGAACAATTTGAAAATAAACAAATACAAGAAAAAATATCACACGGATCAAAATTAACACGAAAAATTACACAAAATAGGTTACATATTCCTAGAGTAAAGAACTATTATGGAAAACGGACTCATAGATACATAATACCTTATCTTATGAACAGTATAAATCATAAGCTTTTACAAGATATAAAAGAAACAAACTATAAGAGTAAATTTAAAAGCATATTTCTAAACAAACTGGAAATTAGTGCACAATAGTGTACAATTTTTGCTAATACACAAATTAACTACAAACCATATATAAAAAAAAAAAAAAACTACTAACTAACAAAGCACAATAAACAAAAACAAAAAAAAACAAAAAAAAAAAAATGCATTTCATATAAGTACATAAATATATTAAAATATAATTATTTATGTATTATATACCTATATATATATATATATTATACCTACATAATAATATGTATTATATTATGTTATTTGTATGTTGAATAAAAAAAAAAATTAAAAATAAAAACCATCTTCAAATCCACACTTCAATCATCCTGTATATTGAAGCACAAATGATGAGACCAGTTTATATTCAACATAAAGGAGTGGCGACTACTATTGCCACCCGCATAATAGATACGCAAATATTTCAGATGTACCCACCAGTAATTACTTTTGTTGTCGACTTATTACGCTCATAGTTTCTCAGATTGTGTGTATCATACTATTAAACTAAATAGGATTGCTTTTCGGTGACTCGGGATCCAAGACAAACCGTATGTGGTTTTTGGATACCCTTTAAATAAGAATATTTGTACCTACTTGTTTTTTAAATAAATAAAAAAAAAAATAAAAAAAACTTAAACAGCATTTACACTCAAAATAACTCTCCAAATAACTACTCCGTATCTTACAAGCAAGCTGTAATAACAAAGGATAGATGAGTCGATAACATAAAGCAGTTCAGACGGATTCTATTATAAAGAAATAACTTGGAACAAAGCGGAAAGGAAATGGGAAAGGTGACTCGATACAAAAACACAAAGGCAATAAATAACGGGCGGTAATAAGTATATTGGTTGGTTGCAATGTGGCTTAGATTATGATTGCCATAGAGGAGTTTAATATTATCCCTCATTCTTAGGTATATCATTTGCTAGTGGTCGCAAGAGTTGCTAAGAGGTCCTGGGTTCGTTCGGGCAATATCATCATCATCATCACAACCCTTTATTTGTCCCACTCTCAGAATGGGAGGGATTAGGCCTTAGTCCACCACGCTAATATATATCAGGCAAATATATATCATCAATATATTATTGTTTTATTTATTTATTGGAGAACCTTCAACACTGGGTTGGACCAAACCGCATTGGAGCAGCGTGGCGGAGTATGCTCTAGACCTCCCGCAGCTGCATCTGTGGGTGAGACCCGTGCCCAGCAGTGGTCGTGTGGACGTGGTCGCAGCACTATCCCGCCCACAATAATCGCAGTATGTATGTATCGCATCGCTAACATAATTTTCAACGTATACGAAATCGTGTTTGCGTTGCCTTCGCAATTCAATATAACGTATCGAGGAATCGGATTTCGGTAAAAAAACGTATCGCAACGAGTTGAGGTCGCTCCCCCGGGCGAGAGACAAATTGTGTGTTTTAGTACGGTTGTGCTCGTAAATAAATAACAAATCAAATGTGTAATCTCAATCCGATGCGCAATATTTTCATACATATTCAAGTGAATATGTACGGTGCGAGTTTACTTTGATTTGTATGGTTTCAGGGTTCCTTATCTCAAGAGGAAAATCTGATTTTCTATCTGGCAGCCAATCATAATCAAACCATCAAAATCAAAACTATTTTCTCAGGAACTGGTGAGGTCCATGTCAAATTGTATTTGAAAAAAAAAAACTTTTGATAAAGTCTCAAAGTACATGCTAAGATAAAAATCCCGGAACCGTGCCTTTTTACGGTTCCGGGATTTAATACTACTAACTATACACAACACACGCGCTAACATACGCACACTTAATTCTTCTACATATATTAGCACTGTGAATTTTAGCCGAACTAAAATATCAGTGCTATCTACCTAATTTAAGTTTCTCATTTTAAGTGTCTGTAGGTATGAGAAATAAAGTATATTTAAACCGAACTAACTTGCATTTGGCGTACGGACATAAATCTACTTCTATATAAAGATACTGCAGTTTACCAACGAAAAAGTTACTTTTGACTTTGGTAAGTAAACTTAAAATTACTCGGTCATATTGATGTACGGAACCCTCAGAAAATGTACCGAATCGCACATAGCTGATCTTTATTTTTGCTTTTAAAGTAGTTTCCTCTCGTCGTTCACAATGCAAGATTGAGATGAATTAAGCCCTCACTCTAGATGGTTGGGATGCTAAGGATTTATAGCTAATGAAGCCCACTCGAGCCTCAAATGGAACATTCTTGTCTGGCAGTTACTTTAATTTTACAAATAAAACTTCTTAAGCACGACTCCTGGATTCAGGCAGTTTACGAACATTGGTTGTGGCGCCCTGTTAGACTATAGGTAAAATAGTATAAAACGTTTAATTAGGTTTATTAATCGTATGAACACAAGTTACAAGGCGAACAGAATAGACAAGTTGACAAGACGGTACGGAATAGAATGATAGAATGACATTAATATCCGCAAACAAGAATAGACTACAGATCAATACATAAATGTATTACGTTATACATTTATGTATTGATTATTATAATAAATGTGCATGCTCGTTTGCTATGCATAGGAAAAATCTAGTGAATTATATTTCCACTGTGCTATTACCGTTTAAAGCAGTGACAGCTCAGTGGCTATCGAACTCGCCTCTCAGTCGAGCGGTCCGGGTTCTAACCCAAGCGGCACGCACCAATGACTTTTCTATGCATAGCAATACATAATTAAACGTCACTTGCTGTAACGGTCAAGGACACATCGTGAGGAAACCTGCATACCTAAGAGTTCTTCATAATGTTCTCGAAGGTATATGAAGTCTGCCAATCCGCACTTGGCCAGCGTGGTGGACTAAAGGCCTAATCCCTCCCATTCTGAGAGGAGACCCGTGCACAGCAGTGGGACAAAGAAAGGGTTGTGATGATTGCCGTTCAACCAATCGCCATTTATAATGAAAAGCTTTAAAAACCTTCGTACAAAGCATTTAGTTCCAATACGTAGGGGCCATCCGTCATTGTCGCGACGGACCGAGAAAAACTTCTAAATTGCTTGCGAGTAAAGTTTTTATATTATCCTGGCCAGTTTACATGGTTGTAGTTAGTCGGCTAGTAAGCAGCAGTTAATGTTAGTTATTAGATAGATCGATAGATAGATTTCACAGAAGATATAATTTTATTCTCGCCGTTACTATGCGTAGACGCTGATTTTATTTTATTTATTTTATTTTCATGTCATCTTATATGCTAACATAGGGCTAACATAATGCCTAATGGTATTTTCTACCAGACAACCCTGGGTGGATACAGTAAATTTGCTGGTAGGAGGTAAAATCTAAACTGGAAAGAATATCTACTACGTATTTTATTACTGAATGATTCGTGAACTGGTGTTCAAGAGACGATTAAATGTACGTAATTAATAGATATAAACACACATATTTCTATAAAATTAAAATGAATTTTAAGCTGCAACTCTGATAGGTAAAATACTTTCTCCTAAAAATGTGATAAGTATTTCGTGCGATTGGTTTATTCGTGTCTCTTCGTGTTTTTTTTCGACTTGTTGTTCTGAATAGAGACCATTGCCCTGCAGTTTGCCTTGGATTATAGTTTAGCCGTCAAACAAGTTGTTTGCTCAACTTGACTTGTGTAAACAGGGCATGTGGTAGCGTGGGTTAGACTAGTGATGCTGGCTGAAACAAATGACGCGGTATGAATAGCGGTCAGGTAACACTTATGTTTTATTAAATTTTACCTCACATGTTCGTTACCAAAGAAATAATGAGATAATAAAAAATACAAACAAATCTTGCTATGCTAGTGGGTTGGATTCCCAGTCAGGCAAAGTTATTTAGTTTATCTAACAAATCTTAAAATTCTCAGTTGGAGCTCGGAGTATGAAATTGTACCCGGTATAAGGCCGAACATGCGTATCTCTTCAAAGAAGTAAAATAAATTTGAACAGCACAATTTAACATCCAGGACCTGAGTACAAATATTTATATCCATATCCATATCCATACTAATATTATAAATGTGAAAGTTTGTTTGTTTGTTTGTTTGTTTGTCCGGCTTTCACGTCGCAACGAAGCAATTATATGGTATGGTTTTTTTGTGTGGAGATAGTGAGTAGGGTGGAGAGTGACGTAGGCTACTTTTTGCCGCTGTAAAACATCCCCATGGGAAGATATCGATGTTTTGTTATTTGCTAGATATTTAGTTCCGGATGTTGTTAATAGATGGCGTTATTAAAATTCATTTGCAAGTTCTTACCTTAGTATATCTTTTAATCGTGGAACTGTCACTAATCATCCACCAAAAATGTGTCATGTATGATAAACAACTCATTGTAAGTTTCCTTTGACCACGCGGCCGGAGCCGCGGGTAAAAGCTAGTACGAAATAAATATCTGTCTGCCCCAGACGAGATTCAAACCCGTGAACCGTGGTTCGGCTCTCAAGGTCACTCACCATTGCATCACGTAGTCATCAATGACGTCATCAATGACGTAATGTTATGATATTTTATTTATTTATAAACTAGTGGACGCCCGCAGCTTCGCTCGCGTGGAATTTAGACATAATAATAGATTCTTCTTAATGAATCATCCCCTGAAATGTGTCATCCCCTATGTTTATTTTACACCCTTAAGGGTAACATTTTTACAAACTTTGAATGCCATATTTTTTAAAACAAATCAACAGCCTGAAATATAAATTTTATGCTTCTAGTTGTAAAAATGACAATACATTCTTACATCCTTTCATCCCTTTTTCAACCCTTTCCAATTAAAAAGTAGCCAATGCCCTTTCTCAGGTTCTAGACTATCTGTGTACCAAATTTCACTTAAATCGGTTTAGTAGTTTTGGCGTGAAAGCGAGACAGACTGGCAAGCAGAGTAACATTCGCATTTATAATATTAGTATGGATTGTAACACTCTTATTTCTGTTTATGAATCTGAATCTCGGCATCAAATCTCCTTTCGGTCTACACAAACTGAGACAGATTCCTAGCAAAGCGCAGTTCCCTCAACTAAGCTAACCTCTGGTTCTCTGTAATTCGATTCACTCGGCAACGATCAATTCAGCAGACCAGCACCACCGGCTAGCTCAAAACTAATTAAGATTCGGGGTATCGACATTAACTGAATTAAGACACGAGTACCTAAAATGCGCCTAAAATATACTTGACTGGCTTGACTTAATATTGTCCTAATCGATATTATATCTTAAACAACACGTACAAAAATTAACATTAATATAAGCCGCTACTAATATAATATTTCGAGTTCAGAGTTCAAGCACATGAGTAAACATATAGTACAGAGACCAAGCTTAGTATAACCGCGCTTTCATCGTTACACTACTATAAGCGTAGTGTAACGATGAGAGCGCTACACTACGCTTATAGTAGTGTCGCTACTAGTTACTACACTACTATAAGCTAGTGCTGGACCTGACACGTCACTGACACAGGGCCGTGTCAGGGCAGACACGGCCCTGTCTGCGTGTCCACTGCCAGCTCGTCGCGTACGGTTTAATCTGACTTATGATTAACTGAGTTGACAAGCACAGGTACAGGAGAAAACCAGAACTGATTAAGTTTTTAAATATAAAAAAACGGTTTGAAATATGATTGTTTATTGCAGTGTATGTATGAGCAATTAAAAATAAATAATTTTCGATTAGTTTTTGGTTTTTAAAATAATTGTGGTGCGGTTGAAAAGATGTGGTTTCCCTACACTTTTTTATAGGGCGATGACTACATCAAGGGTAGCAATGCATCTGTTACTGACTTGGAACAAGACTCGTACTAACAATTACTAATTACTTAATCGACTATAACTAACACCAACTAACAGGAGTAATTATCACTTAATTCCATTCTATTCCTCGTCTGCTATTAGGTAACTCTCTCTGCCAACAGGACTAACCCCTATAATCCCTTTTAGAGACTTGTTCAAAGTCAGTCACAGTTGTCACGGGCGGCAGTGGATGCGTGGTGCTGCAAGATTATTTGCTATCTTACATCGATAAAAAGAAATATGCTCAAGCTGTAAAAATCCAGCAAAATATACACCTTTTACTTAAGAAGTGGTAAGTTTTAAAACTTTCTCTGCCAACCACAAAATCCATCTATCTCAGGTCGCTAGTAAAATGCTCGACACTTTTAGAAGCAAAACGGTCCTCTTTGTCAAATTATTAATGAAACGTCCGACACTAATAACTTTCCTTCAAGGCCTTAGTCTTTGGCCACGGGAACTTGTTTCTTCCGTTTTGCGATTTAAGTTCATACGCGCCATCCACTGGAGAACCGAATTTACTCGTTTCTCCTTACATGTGTGATATTATCCGTTTATTTTTCAGGGTTCGTCGAGCCATGCCCGCCGCGAGATGGTCATCGTATGGACTGAAACTAGTCGGCCTATTTCCGACTTAAATCACACGTGAGTAAGCCAGTAATTTCAATTATAGTTCGTAGCAGTTGCCATCGGTTGCACTAAATATTCCTTATGTTATGTTCTTTAAGTGTGTGTCAAACCAATGGTAGTATATGTAATGTTTTCGTTAGAAAATTAATGTATTTTCAGTGCATTCATAAATTTAATGAATGACAGTGCATTTTAAATAGATTTGTTGCCTATATTTACTTATATTAAGTGATAGATTTATTTATTTACATTTATATAAAATTGGAAAACAAGAAAAGGAAATACAAAGTTAAACATGCGTAAAAGTAGCTTTAAGCACTTCTGCCCCAGAAACTTTTACTGTGACAAATTTTACACACCTTCACGTAAGTTCCGTAAAAAGGGATAGCAAGTTTTTGCTTATTATGACGATCACAGCCTAGGAACCTACACCTGTTATCAAAGCTTCTCATGTCTTAGTCGCAGTCGCAAATCGCACGTCGCAAGCGCAGTGAGCTCGCGGCCGAAAGGTAATAACTTTCCTTCCGGAGCCATTAAAAAATTGTGAGCGTAACTTGATTGTACTTAGCAAGTTCTTGTTAAGTACCCTCTTGGCAAGTTTGTTGGACTTTGATAATTCGGCGGCGAAGGTGCTGCCCCGAGACGCGATGATTTGTTGCCGGCCTGAGTGATGTTTTGACACTTTTACTGGCCTTTGATTACTGGAGATTTCCGTTTGCATCAAATGGTTTGTTGGTTTTTTGGTTGGTTGGTTTGTTGGTTTGTTGGTTTGTTGGTTTGTTATGGTTTGTTCGGTTTAAAGATAACTTTATTTTTCATAAGACATACATACAGTAATAGTCACTTAAAATGAGAAACTTAACAGATACAGATACAGATATTTAAGTTCGGCTAAAATTTACAGTGCAAATAAAATATACTTATGAACTTAGGGTCTGGACAGTGATATACTATGTTGGAAAGTTGCACGTGTCCTGAAGAAAAGTGAAAAACCTGTAATAATAATATTTTTTTTAATCAATTCACACTGTTCTTGAAACACTCCATGTCGTAGCTTGATGGAAACACCATAGTTGGAAGATGATTCCACAGGAGACTCATTTGCCTTAAAAGAGTTCGTGAGAAACTCGCGGTTAAAAAACTTAAAACTTAGGAAGCAAACTTAAAACACTCGGCGAATTTTGACGTCTAGGAATCTCTCGAGGCTAGAACCTCTAATTTACCAGTAAGGTTGAAATCGCCGACAATTCCTACAATAATCTTTAAACTACAAAAAAATAAAAAATTATCTGAATCTGTAAGAATTCTGATTATTTTATATTAATTTATAGAAATTAAATTTATTGTACTTTATTTCATTGTGAATATGTTTATTTATTTATTATTTAGTATACCAAAAAGCTTGTGGTAGAAAAGGTGGACTTAATGCTAAAAGCATTATCTACCAGTCGAGATAATCTAAGTTTAGGTGTAGTGAGTAAATTAATATGTAATTGTGTAAATGTGAATGCAATTTCTATACTTAGTCCCTATACTACTTTACATTATATTGTCTTAATTTAATTTAATTTACTCGTCACACTAGAACGCAAATATTAGCTCATGATAGAACTAATTGAACCAACGGCAACTACGATCCAACCAGCCCCAATCAAATGTTTGTAACGCATCAAATTTTCTCCCACTTTGGGTAGAATAGTACCCCATAGGTACGTACTTTTCTATCTGCGACTTTAGCAAAACGGACTGCAAATGAAAGTTGAAATTACAGAAGCAAGGCCCCTCAAAGCTGGTCGCCACTAATTGCATGTCAAAGGGTTGTCCAGTCAACATGTGGTTTTCCCTCTCACAAAGGCAATAGAACTGACCTTTATTTTATTCGTAATAAGACTGAAAATCGATTGTACAGAAAACAACGTGAGAGGGAAGGAAGCTATATGAGCACAAAATTGCAATTTCCATTTCAGGTTACAAAAATGATATTTAATTATGTATTTTTATGGATATGGGATAAAATCCGGCGATAAAGCGTTTTGTAGCGACTAATTGAGCGTGAGCAGAGAAGCGCAATTTTCGCATTTTCACGTTGGTTATTGCGTAAATGTTGATGCTTCAGTTGGTTATATTTCACTGTGTCGTTGGTAATTGACGCCTTAATTACGACACAACTAAAAAACAAGTCCATCTGTATTACGAGTATTACTACTTTAACTCCCTGGTGAGTTCAATTACGAGCGTTATGAATTTCAAATTGAAATTGTGCATATATTTTTTAATAAGCTTGCATTTAAATACCACAAATAATATATTATTCCTCGTTTTGTTCGCGACATTTTGGTTAGTTTCAACTGTAACAATTGTGTTACTAAAGTTAATTTGAAGTCATACACAATTGCAATCGTTGGGGGTCGTAAATGGAAGTGTTGTTCTCGTTTTTCTCCACATTTTTACATAGATATTGTAGACACCTCGCTGCGAGCCATAGACGTCCCACTGCTGGGCATGGGTCTCCATACTCCACCACGCTGCTCCAATGCGGATTGGTGGAGGGGTTAGTGGCCCAGTGTCGAATGTTCTCAAGCCACCCGAAGGTCTTCGACAAGGCTTAACGACTGTTTCCAGCATTGAAAACAACCGGGACCGACTTCTTTACGTGCCCTCCGAAGCACGGTAGCATCCATGAAATGTTGCCACTAGCGGTCACCCATCCACAAACCGACCGCGCCCGTCGTTACTTAACTCTTTCGATCACATTGAATCGACGCGAGCCATTGGGCTATCGACGCTACTGTAGACATACGGCCCGGTAAATGTGTAGTTAAATAATGTTGTTAATGAACGACTGTGTTCAGCATTGAAAACAACCAGGATCAATGGCTTACGTGTCCTCCGAAGCAATATAGCGCCCATGAAATTATAATAAATATAATAAATATTCTATGTAACTCTCCATAATATATTTCCATACTTGTTTTAAAATTACCTAATAACTAATTAGTTCATACAGACAGACTAACTGCATGCAATAACCAACCTCTTTTTGGGCTGGCCACTGGTTCCTGCAATACAGTGCATGACCGAAATCATGGAGTCCCTAACTGGAAATGTACATATTAACTTAACTTGTACTTTGATTACTACAAAAAAATTGTATTTGTATTACATCACGCTTGTATGTCTTAGTGTAAGGTGGAGGCTGTAACTAAATTAACTACAATTTACTAGTAAAGTTTAGACCCAAATGTGTTGAGGCTACACCTCACAGAAAACCAACCTTTGCGCTACTAAAAGAAAAACAGTAAATTTAATGTCTTTGAGACAAACGCAATAAAAATCACCCTGTATTTATTTAATTGCTTAATCATGTAGTATTCAAGTTATTATTGAAACAGCCCCAGTACCCCTTAGAATATATATGCAGGATTCGCGAATCTCTCTAACAGCCCTGTGGCCTAATGTGGTAGGGCCCGGCGCATCGCCGGAGACTGCGGGTTCAAACCCCGCCAGGGCCTCCAATATGCTGCGCCTTGGAGAATGTAAGCATACGCGTTTTTGTGTTTTTTTTTTGTTTCAATATATATAATAACGTTTTTGTGTTTTTTTTTGGTTTCAATTCAATTTTATCAAAGAAATTTTAGTCAAAACATGGTAGAAAGGAAATTTTCTAGTTCTACTACAATTTTCACCTAATACTCCTAAAACCTGAGTGATTCTTATAAATAAACTAGTGAACGGCCGCAGCTTCGTTCGCATTGAATTATACATAACAATAGTTTCGTTTACACCTAGTAATATTATATAGCCTATGTCACTCAGTGAAGACGCAGCTTCCTAATGGTGAAATAATTTTTGAAATCGGTCCAGTAGTTTTTGTGTGAAAACATAAAAAACAAATGTTTCCTCTTTATTATATTAGTAGGTATATTTTGATTATCCTATTCTTTAATTTAATTATCGAAGTCAGGCAGGTGATCTTTAATTTCTTAAAACGCATAAGTCGCCTTCTTAATTTTAACTGCCTTGAGTAAGCTGAAGAAGGTTTCGCTGCGACCCATAGACGTCCCACTGCTGGGCACGGATCTCCCCCACAACCACTTCTGCGGGAGGTCTAGAGCATACTCCACCACGCTGCTCCAATGCGGATTGGTGGAGGGGTTAGTGGCTAACCCAGTGTCGAATGTTCTCAAGCCACCCGAAGGTCTTCGACAAGGCTTAACGACTGTTTCCAGAATTGAAAACAACCGGGACCGACGGCTTTACGTGCCCTCCGAAGCACGGTAGCATCCATGAAATTTTGCCACTAGCGGTCACCCATCCACAAACCGACCGCGCCCGTCGTTGCTTAACTCTTTCGATCACATTGAATCGACGCGAGCCATTGGGCTATGGACGCTACTGTAGACATACGGCCCGGTAAATGTGTAGTTAAATAATGTTCTGGCATGGACAGCAACGCCCCAATGGGTTATACGTACCTACGTCAAGCGATACATGTCAGAAACAATATGCCCGCATGTACCGGGATACGAACTCGTATATTACGTCTGTATTTATGTACTGTACCAAACCCTGTGTAACTATATAATCGATTTTCGGACGAAGCACATTGAATGTCACAAATGTCTGTCCTTCTGTCTGTCCTGTGTCCCTTCACTTGGACTAGGGGAGTTATGCAAAAGTAAACCTTCTTCTTCTTGTAGCGTCCATAGCCCATTGGGTCGCTTCGATTCAATGTGATCGAAAGTGTTAAGCAACGACGGGCGCGGTCGGTTTGTGGATGGGTGACCGCTAGTGGCAAAATTTCATGGATGCTACCGTGCTTCGGAGGGCACGTAAAGCCGTCGGTCCCGGTTGTTTTCAATTCTGGAAACAGTCGTTAAGCCTTGTCGAAGACCTTCGGGTGGCTTGAGAACATTCGACACTGGGTTAGCCACTAACCCCTCCACCAATCCGCATTGGAGCAGCGTGGTGGAGTATGCTCTAGACCTCCCGCAGAAGTGGTTGTAGGGGAGACCCGTGCCCAGCAGTGGGACGTCTATGGGTCGCAGCGAAACCTTCTTCAGCTTACTCAAGGCAGTTAAAATTAAGAAGGCGACTTTTGCGTTTTAAGAAATTAAAGATCACCTGCCTGACTTCGATAATTAAATTAAAGAATAGGATAATCAAAATATACCTACTAATATTACAAAGAGGAAACATTTGTTTGTAAAGTTTTCACACAAAAACTGCTGGACCGATTTCAAAAATTATTTCACCATTAGGAGGCTGCGTCTTCACTGAGTGACATAGGCTATATAATATTACTAGGTGTAAACGAAACTATTGTTATGTATAATTCAACGCGAACGAAGCTGTGGCCGTTCACTAGTTTATTTATAAGAATCACTCAGGTTTTAGGAGTATTAGGTGAAAATTGTAGTAGAACTAGAAAATTTCCTTTCTACCATCTTTTGACTAAAATTTCTTTGATAAAATTGAATTGAAACCAAAAAAAAACACAAAAACGTTATTATTTATATTGAAACAAAAAAAAACACAAAAACGCGTATGCTTACATTCTCCAAGACGCAGCATATTGGAGGCCCTGGCGGGGTTTGAACCCGCGGTCTCCGGCGATGCGCCGGGCCCTACCACATTAGGCCACAGGGCTGTTAGAGAGATTCGCGAATCCTGCATATATATTCTAAGGGGTACTGGGGCTGTTTCAATAATAACTTGAATACTACATGATTAAGCAATTAAATAAATACAGGGTGATTTTTATTGCGTTTGTCTCAAAGACATTAAATTTACTGTTTTTCTTTTAGTAGCGCAAAGGTTGGTTTTCTGTGAGGTGTAGCCTCAACACATTTGGGTCTAAACTTTACTAGTAAATTGTAGTTAATTTAGTTACAGCCTCCACCTTACACTAAGACATACAAGCGTGATGTAATACAAATACAATTTTTTTGTAGTAATCAAAGTACAAGTTAAGTTAATATGTATATTTCCAGTTAGGGACTCCATGATTTCGGTCATGCACTGTATTGCGGGAACCAGTGGCCAGCCCAAAAAGAGGTTGGTTATTGCATGCAGTTAGTCTATCTGTATGAACTAATTAGTTATTAGGTAATTTTAAAACAAGTATGGAAATATATTATGGAGAGTTATATAGAATATTTATTATATTTATTATAATTTCATGGGCGCTATATTGCTTCGGAGGACACGTAAGCCATTGATCCTGGTTGTTTTCAATGCTGAACACAGTCGTTAAGCGTTGGAAGACGTTCGCATGGCTTGAGAATATTCTACATTGGGATGGCCATTAACCGCTCCACCAATCCGCATTGGAGTACCTTGGAGCAGCGTGGCGGAGACTACTCTAGAACTCCCGCAGATTTATCTGTGGGGGAAACTCGTACCCAGCAGTGGGACGTCTATGCATCGCAGCTAAGCTAACTAGAGCTCTGGAATGAAAGGCCTAATGTTTTGTTATACAAAAACTCTTAAACCCGGAAGTGACAACGTATATAGTTGCTATCATCGTTTTATTATTCATTCCCATTGAATAAAAACGTGAAAATACCGCGTGAAATTGTACATTTGTCACGAAAATGACGAATGCCGTACAACAAGACACCGGCATAACAAAACAGGGTTTTGTGTAACAATTTATTTTATTTTACACAAATACCCGCGGGAGGCTTCGAATGACTCGGGGCACTAGTGGCGGTATTTGAAAACATGCTCTTTGTTTAGGGATCTCTTTCAAACGTATTTTTTTTATAAAAGACTAGTAGATGCCCGCAGCTTCGCTCTCGTGAAATTAGACATTACAATAGTATCCTTTACACTTAGTAATATGTATTATATTATAGCCTATGTCACTCGGTGAAGATGCAGCTTTCTAATGGTGAAAGAATTTTTGAAATCCGTCCAGTGGCTTTTGTGTGAAAACATTACAAAAAAATCTTACTATGTATACTAAATCTTTTTTAATATTAGTATAGATAGTAAACGAATATTAGCATCACCCATCCGCTACATATACTGTTTTTATCATCATCATAACATCACGACTTTATTTTCCCGAAGGGTGCAGAGGTGTTTTTTAAACTGTTTGAATATGATTCAGAAAGTAACAGCTGGTATGCATGAGAACTTCAGGAGCAGACTTTTAGTGACAAGTGGCAAATAATAATAAGAAGAACAGATTTATTTCAAAAATTTATACTACAATACAAATTAAGACGTTAAACAAACGATAAAAAAAGTCGCACTCAGCGTTGGCCGTAGCTATAGCAGAACTCGACCGCTGGTTTTCAGTACGACCCGTTTTGACGTACAGTTTGGACTAGTAATAGTTTTATTAGCTGGTTTTAGTATGTAATAATTAATTCAAGTGTTTGATATTTTTATTCATACGAGTATATTTAATATTACAGTTCCCGAAATAACCACTCGAAAGTTTTCAACAAGGCTTATCGATAGTATTCAGATTGAAGAAAACTGGGGACCGCTTAACGTACCCTTCGAAGCGGTCACGCATCCACACATACATAGCTTATGCCACTCGGTTGTTATGTAGCTTGTAGTCTACCTATCCATTCTCGACAGTCATCCATCCATCAATTAGACACTTCTATACATAGCTCCTAGGCGGCTATACTTTTTCAGACATTTTAAACTAACAAATACCTTAGCAAATTTTACACTTAAACATTCCTCATGAAACACTATATATGGTGAAAACTGCATGAAAATCTGTCTTTGTGTTTATTGCGTACAAACAGACGTGGCGTGGGAAATCTATAATATAAAAGGAGAAGCTGACTGACTGACATATCAACGCAGGGCCTAAACTATAACTTTAAATTTTGCACAGGGGTTCCTTTTATAACGTAGGGGAGCACTAAGAAAGGATTTTTGAAAATTCATCCCCTAAGGGGATAAAACGGGGGTGCAAAGTTAGTATGAAACTTT
This sequence comes from Carterocephalus palaemon, assembly GCA_944567765.1. Taxonomy (NCBI): domain Eukaryota; kingdom Metazoa; phylum Arthropoda; class Insecta; order Lepidoptera; family Hesperiidae; genus Carterocephalus; species Carterocephalus palaemon. The sequence goes on from OX155641.1 coordinate 991,678, forward strand.
GCCGTTTTTGAAGTCAAGTGGGCAACCCAAACGTCGTTAATGGATTCAATTCTACGCGAGCGAAGCTGCGGGCGTCCACTAGTTGTTATATACATGAACTACCCCCTTAGGGGGTGAATTTTCAAAAATCCTTTCTTAGTGCTCCCCTACGTTATAAAAGGAACCCCTGTGCAAAATTTCAAGTTTCTAGCCCTTATAGTTTAGGCCCTGCGTTGATATGTCAGTCAGTCAGTCAGTCAGTCAGTCAGTCAGTCAGTCAGTCAGTGCTGTCACCACCAGTTCACCAGTCACCTTCTCCTTTTATATATATAGATATACTAGGATTTGTACAGAAGTTTCAATTCAGCTCCATTAGAACAGGGTAACATTGAACAGAATTAAGCAACAATTTGTCTACGTCTCCATTGCAAGTGGGGCCTCTTTTTGTGACGATTTTTCCTTTCAAGGGAGAGCGGCTGTCAGTTCGGAGGTCGCCTGCGACCGGCTGAGGGCAATGACCCAGTTTCCGTTGCAGTCTTGCGACGTAGTCATCTTCTAGTGTTATCTGCTATCCTGGTACCTAACTTGAATCATTTTATTCACATAATAGTGGACGCCCGCAGCTTCGCTCGCGTGGAATTAGACATAACAATAGTTTTATTTACACCTAGTAATTTAAAGTATATCACTCAGTGAAGATGCAGCTTTCTAATGGTGAAAGAATTTTTGAAATCGGTCCAGTAGTTTTTGTGTGAAAACATTACAAACAAATGTTTCCACTTTATAATATTAGTATAGAGGTATAGATGACAAGGATTGAAATGAAAATCGAATCCATAAAATATACTGTAATAGATTTCATGATCGATTGCTATCTTTCAGACGTAAATATACTAGTGTTGTAATATAATAATTTTTCTGTCTTAAAATAATATTTTATTATATTTAACCATGTTGCTTTCATGTTATCTTTTTATTATCGCGCCAAATATTTCTAGGTTTCATTATATTTAGATGCTTCATTTTACTATACTGTCGATATAACCCGTCATTGATGCACAGTGTAGTATGGGGAATATTAATTAATTTTTAATTACAATTTAAAATATTTACTGTACATATTTTATTACTGAATGATTCGTGAGTGTCTATATTCACAGTTGAAATTACCGGCTTACTCACGTGTGATTTAAGTCGGAAATAGGCCGACTAGTTTCGATCGATTACGATGATCATCTTCAGGAGTGAAAGCGCTCGCGGCGGGCACGGCGTACACTGAAGTGTACCTACTCCGTGAAATTGAAATTACCGGCTTAGTCACACGTGAGTAAGGAGGTAATATCAACTGTACATATTAGATTCAGATTCAGATTCATTTATTTTTCATTATATGGTATTTTTTTATACGCGTAAGGAACGTCATAACATTTTTTATCTACCACCGGTTCACAAAGTTGATGCTACCGAGAAGGACACGGCAAGAAACTCGTAGTTATAAAAGTTGTAAATTTTGAAAAGAGAATTTACAACTTTTATAATTTGATCACATTACATTATTATTGAACAAGTGGAGCTGGAGATACATCGCACCAAGCATTAAAATTTCTATCGTTTAAGTAATCATTAATTTTATAGAAAATTATTCCACTCGACTACATTATACAACTCGACGTGCCATCTGAAAAGTTTCGATAAACAGTTCTTATGGAACCCGGCTTGTACCGTTATAAAGGACAACCCTATCCTTTATAAGGACGAGTAGCCTACAGCGATTGGCTCTCAAATGCCTTTTTATACCGTGCCTGGCTGTGTTTATACAGGCTTTAGGCTTTGGTCAGTGACCTTAACCGTTAAGTGCTTTAGGTTCAGCGTTCCCTTTGTGTAGAGATTTGAATTGGTTTTATCTATGCTTTGTTATGTTGTGGACTCCTTACAACTGGGGCAGTATATTGGAGATACATCTAACCCTTTCGTGCTCGTTAAAGCTTAGAGTACGGTCAGTTATGCGGCTGTGATGACCATTATGCGATATGGTGAGTTAATAGATAAGAATACTAGTTTGTACAGACAAAATGATGTGCTATTATTATTATTAAACTGATTTGTTATTAAATAATATAATAAAACTGATGTGGTATGAGTGAGCGGTGGTAACTCAGTGGCTAAGAAACACGGCCCTTAACTCAAAGCGTTCGGGGTTCAAATCAAAGACCAACGCCCCATGACTATTTTAATTTTTTCCGTTCTGATAAATGCCACGTGCTGCAACGGTGAAGGAAAACATTGTGATGAAACTTGTATGCTAGGGAATCTATAGGTACTCCAGGAGATCTGGATTTAAAGAAGCAATGATTTCCATCCAGGATCCTCTTAACAGCCTCCCTCATATCCGCTCTCGTTCGATGAAACTATTACCCGCAGTTGTAATTACGTGTAAATAGTATTCGAAAGCAATTGGTAACAATGAAGACAATTCCATTATCGTGTGCAGACTATAGAAAGAAAAGAGAAGGATAGAAGAGAAGGATACAATGGTTATGAGCGCCTGATATGTGCCAAGATTGTGCCGAGCTGCGGGGGATTTTGGGGCGTTGACGCAAACTTCGATGTTTTCCATTATGAGTGTAGTCTGCTTACGAGAGGTGGTTAGTATAGGAACCACTAATTACTCTTGAGGCTTATCGAGTACCTGCGTGTGAACGTGGAGCGGTTTAAATTCGATTGTGATTCTGTTTTTAATATTAATTTACTTGTTGTTGTTGTGATTCTTTTAATAGGCTTAACTGAGTGGCGTAAATGCCCCTACATCTAGAGTCATCTACGCCCTAGATTTTTGGGCACAGATGGCTCTACTAGATATAGGACGTGCATATTTAAATGTTTAGATTTATGAATTTTTCATACATTATTCCAATAGTATTTCTAGATTTCCGCTATTCTTCAGTATAATTTGAATATAAACTGTGACATTGCCAAATATTATATTCCTCCTTTCAAGCATTATTATTGACAATGTTCCTCTTACTCGTGCGAATAAAAATCAATACATATTTTTAATTTGTTTGGGTGAAATATACTTACCTATTTTATGGTGTGAGTCAAGCGGCGACACTTGTTCTGGAAAAAATAAATGTTTTGGCCCTTCCACTTTCATACTCTCCTCCTTGGTACAGGCCGAGTGGCTGTGTACTTTTCGATGTTAATGGCAGCAAAATTGCTCATCGCAAGCGCGCGGCTCGGATCAAATTTGCGTTTATGTCGCACAACGGGACAGACGAACATTCAGTTTTATGTACGGGAAGCAGAATAACATCCTTAATGGACGAATCAGCGTGGTGCTAGTGAAACAGCTGGTTTCTGTTAACTTATTTGAACAGACAGGAATGGAATAACAATCAAGCAAGTTGATTCCTTTGAGTTACTTGTAGCATCCATAGCCCAATGGCTCGAGTCGATTCAATGATTACATTGAATCGACTCGAAAGAGTTAAGCAACGACGGGCGCGGTCGGTTTGTGGATGGGTGACCGCTAGTGGCAAAATTTCATGGACGCTACCGTGCTTCGGAGGGCACGTATAGCCGTCGGTCCCGGTTGTTTTCAATGGTGGAAACATTCGTCAAGCCTTGTCGAAGACCTTCGGGTGGCTTGAGAACATTCGACACTGGGTTGGCCACTAACCCCTCCACCAATCCGCATTGGAGCAACGTGGTGGGGTATGCTCTAGACCTCCCGCAGCATAGTCTGTGGCGGAGACCCGTGCCCAGCAGTGGGACGTCTATGGGTCGCAGCGAAGTTGATTCGCCCCTCATCTAGTACACTGCTTTCTGTTATGGTAACACTTTGTCTAGTTCTTATTTACTTGATGATGAAATCAACAGCCTAAAGAGAACCGGTGTAAGGCAGCCTTTAGTCTGCAAATAAGTGTAGGTACAGCGGATTTTTCCCCAAACTGAGTGGCAGTCGAGCGGATGTCCGCTCGACGTTTCGACGGGATTTCGCGCGGATTACAATTAGTAACGATTCGAGGCTTGCTGTTGTGAATGAGAATTTGTATACGGTTTCCAGTTTTCGAATTTAAGACTGAATTTAAGATTCGATGACGGGCCCGTTGGTGCAATCGGTAGTGACCCTGCCTGTTACGCCAGCGGTCGTGGGTTCGAATCCCACTCAGGACAAACATTCGTGTGACGAACACTTGTATTTGTTCTGTGTCTGGATGTTAATATTATCTATTTAAGTATGTATTTAAAAATATCTATCAGTGGGACAAAAAAGGGTTGTGATGATGATGATGATTATAATAACAGATTACATCAGATCAGATTCATTAATTTTTTTCATTATATGGTATTTTGTATACGCTTAATGAAAGTCTTAACATTTTTTTATCTGCCGCAAAATCTAACTTCTGATGAGAGTAGACCCGTGCCCAACTGTGGGACAAGAAAAGGTTGTGGTGGTCCACAGCTTGACATAGCCCTTCATAATCGGTCCACTCCTGCTAGTTATGTGCCTCTTGAATCGATCCTGTGTAAATAGCCAATAATTTAACTGCCTATTTTGAAAGTAAATAAATTGTTCGTAAGTTGAACCTATAAATTGATATTTCAACTCAAAACAACGCATGTGTTCGGAATTTTCGCAGCCCGGTTTCCTATACTCTAAAACATTGGAAAAAAGTAAAATGTCTAAAGATAGTCGCACATCGTGAAAAGTGGAGCGTTGCAATGAATACATTATTTAATTTCATGTTCACGACGAGGAAAAAAAGTAACAGAATATGTCATCTTTATTGTCTGTCTGGGATACCGTAATTGGTTGCTTCTTACGTTACAAATATCGCTATTTCGTCAGTAAGTAAGACACTTCCCTATGTCCATGACAGTTCCATCCATCCACTTTGAAGTGCACTGCCTATCCAAAAGGTCCTATGCCCTTTGAATTTAGCGGACACCCGCTGACAGTTGACTGTTGACATTTTTGTCAGTTCACCGAGTTCAAGTTAACTAGCGGTGACAGCCCAGCGGCTATCGAACTCGCCTCTCACTCGAGCGGTCCGGGTTCAAACCCCAGTGGCACGCACCAATGACTTTTCTAAGTTATGTGCGTTTTAAGAAATTAAATGTCACTGCTATAACGGTGAAGGACACATCGTGAGGAAACCTGCATGCCTGAGAGTTCATCATAACGTTCTCGACGGTATGTGAAGTCTGCCAATCCGCACTTGGCCAGCGTGGTGGACTAAGGCCTAATCCCTCCCATTCTGAGAGGAGACCCGTGCCCAACAGTGGGACGTCTATGGGTCGCAGCGAAGTTAACTAGGGTGTCGAACTGTTGTTATGTGCGCACATCCTTATTCGTTCTCGATCGACGCCTGCACACTTCATTGACTCTATTTTTCGCGTGAAATTCGCATGCAAAATTTTTTACATGCGCCGTTTGTGTGCCCGTCATCAGCTGACAATCTTATTGACAGGAAAATACAGCATTTAAACCATTTTAAAAGCTTTTATTTAACTTCACTCGTATGTATGTATGTATGTATGTACGTATGTATGTATGTCCTGGAATCTTGCAATCAATATTTCACCCACTTCCACTGAAGCTATCGAGCTGAAATTTGGCACACATATTAGGTTCCGATGACAATGCAATAATATGGTACTGTCGAACTGATCTGATGATGGAGCCGGAAGATATTAACTGGAACTTCATGATGGAATATCGTATCATAGTCGTGTTTGCACTTGTGGTAAAGTCTTGTAATGAACTTTGACCACGATAAGGTTTCAAGGTCAAGTTATAAAAGCTTTTTAAAAAAAAACTTTTTTTACAGTATAATTATTATTATATCCAATGAAGTTAGGTTGTATGTCTATGTCTCAAGATATATACTACTGATTGACAGTACGTGTAGAAGTGGTTTGAAAATCTATATGTAACTGACCTTGATGCGCACAAGTCAAAATTAAGATTTTGTCTGGTGCAACTGATGGTTAACTCAGGTAAATCCATTACTAATATTATAAATGCAAAAGTAACTCTGTCTGTCTGTCTGTCGGTCTCCCTTTCACGCCAAAACTACAGAACCGATTTAAATGAAATTTTGTACACAGATAGTCTAGTCTAGACATAAACACAGGACATAGGCTTCTTTTTAATTAGAAAAAAGTATTGTAAAGGGTTGAAAAGGGGTTGAAAGTTTATATTAAAGTATTGTCATTTTCAAAACTAAAAGCATAAAATTTATATTTTAGGCTGTTGATGAGATATAAATAAATATGGCATTCAAAGATTGTAAAAATGTTACTTATAAGGGTGTAAAATAAACATAGGGGATAACACATTTACCTACGGATTCTATTATTAGGTTTAATTCCACGCGAGCGAAGCTGCGGGCGTCCACTAGTATTATATAAATTCCAATCAGACGGTCACCAAACTCTCCTTGACACCTTTGGAACCGTTAAGGGGTAACGCCAAGTAGATCCTTCAAGGTCTGTTTGATGAATGGAATGATACCGTGTCTTCCGAAATAAAAAATTACGTGAGTTCAACGTAGCAGGTAGCGAGCAGTGAAATTCATTCCGTCATATGTACGTACTACAAAGGATCGTATGAATTTCCTTATGAAAGGAGTGTAGGTAATTGAAAATTGGACAGATACGACACACAGCTCGGCTGCCGACGGATGCTATGTTTGAGAAATATTCAAATTTATGTTTTTTCATGGATAGTAAACTCAAATAGGAACAAAAATGACTCAAATAGGAACTGAGATGATAAGAATATTGGTTCGATAGTAGGTATGAGGACTGATCTAGCTTCCTTTTCCTGTGATAGTTTCTTTGTTTCCGAAGTATTATGCAAATAATACGCAGGAAGATGCTGTTGACCCAGCACTAGATGTTTCCTCAAATTGATAAGATTTTAAGCAATATGGAGCAAATTAATTGATCATTTAAAACAGTATTTAATTAAATCAAATTTAGTAACCATACTTTTTCTATTAACCCTTACAATATACACGTTCATAATAAGGGTAAAACCCGCATAAATTAGTTACAAGCTTTCACAGTTCCAGTTGATTTACTTTTCCGACGGCGTAAAATAAAAGTATATTTCATTAAGACATCGAAGTAGGGCGAGCTAATAAATTACCAAGTAATTTAACTCTTAACATCTTAGTTAATGTAATTTATACCTTTAGAGGAAATATAGGATTTTCCACGGATTTTCAGTGGCCGGTTCTAAACCGACTAAATTAAGTGGCTGCTAAAAATTAAGGGTACGATTCTCGATGTGACGCCCCATTTGGGGTTGTATGCCCACTGAGGTGGTTTTAGAATCCAATTTGTGGGTGTATTCTAGTGTTTTTTTTTTAAATAAATAGAGAACTGAATAATGTGCATTATGTTATTCGAACTGCTAATATGCATCGTGCGATGCTACATAATCAGAGTCGCTATATAGAGTCGAATAGGGAAGTTGATATTTAATTTTAACGATGAGACCAAGATAAGCACAGAAGTACACAATATGATTACTATACTGAGTCAATGGTAAGATTAAGTCTGCATGGAATGCAGAAAAGAGTCATGGAATCAAAAAATCAAAGCTAAATCTTCTTAAAAACAATAAATATGATCAATTACTGATTTGATGGCAACAATCTTGTACTTAATCCTTAAAAAAATTAAATATGTTTTGACTAAAATGTGATTTGTTTTAAGTAATGTAAAAAATCTTTTTTTATCTTTATGCATCTTGTTGTGGGATAGTGCTGCTGACATTGACATCATCGTTATTTTACAAAAACGAATCATAAGAAGCATATTATACGACCTACAAAAGCGTGATTCTCTGCGAGAGATTTTTACGTCTATAAATATTTTAACTGTAACATAAAATATTAAGTATGTACGTAAAATTCATAATTTATTTGTAAATTTGTTGTTTTTTTAGGAAATATTTCCTCTTATCTCGTCGAATCCATTGATTTCTGAGACATATTAATATTAGCCTATTTTTATAACACCTAATGTAAAATAAATGCATTCATTCATTCACTCATATACCGAACATTTAAAGCATAAATTACGCTAACAGTGTGTGAAGACCCTATGGGGATTTTACGACAAAATGAGAGATGGGCGGCACCGCGTCCTGACCAGAAGTTTTATTGTCGCGGAAAGTGGCCATGCTCGGGAATCGGCTATTTTTTACTGCGATAATCGCCTTTTTTCTCATCCCGCCCCATTCCTCTAATTCGTTCTTTAGAAAATGAGGGATTAGGTCATTCATGAGTGTACGGGTCGGAATACGTGACGCTGGGATTGTTATTTTAAACCACGATTTTCTCAATGAATTGGTATTTTGAATTTTTCTGTTTTAAAGATAGTAAATGAGGAAGATTTATAAGTTTTGAATAAAGGATTTAACTTGAATAAAAAATGAATTGAAACAATGATTCTTAGTGCGAGGATATATCATCGTTCTCTCCAACAATCCTCATTGGAGCAGCGTGGTGGAGTATGCTCTAGACCTCCTGCAAACTTCAGAGGTACTAAGCCCTAGCAAGGACATATGCCTTCCCAGTTTGCAGTGGCCTGTGAGTGCCCTAATTATAATTCTGATATTGGGTCTGCTGAGTTTTAGTAACTCATCAGATAACTTTCTGTCGTGGCCTCTTATCAGAGCTTTGGAGTAAGATTGGCCGGGATCTTTGGCCAGCGTGTAAGACCAAAGAATAAGAGTAAAGGGAAGGAAACCCGTAACCTACAGAAAGACATATAGAGCTGTTGCAGCATGTCAAAATATTTTTTATATCCCACTTGAGAATAACACTGGTAATAACGATGACTCGCCTTAACAGTAAATCCATGTAGCGCTGGTACTCTCCAATGCATGAGCATTATAAATATCTCGACCCAGGTGCATACTAACCCTGTCATGTGTCGAGAACAGCCACGAAGCTACGCTGACACGCCACGGCAAGTTGCAACTAGTTACGAGAAGGTTCGTGAATTAATATTAATTTCGCTAGTAAAACATGCATGGTGTATTTGAGTAAAATTAAACGTATCTGGCCTATTTATAGCGTTCGTAGCCCAATGTAGCGTCAATGTGATCGGCAGAGTTAAGCAAGGACGGGCGTGGTCGGCTTGTGGATGGGTTACCGCTAGTGGCACAATTTCATGGGTGCTACCGTGCTTCGGAGGGCACGATTGGCCATCGGTCGTTAAGTCTTGTCGAAGACTGGGTTGGCCACTAAACTCTCCACCAATCCGCATTAGAGTAGCGTGATGGAGGATGCTCTAGACATCCCGCAGATTTGTCTGTGGAGGAGACCCGTGCCCAGCAGTGGGACATCTATGGATTGCAGCTTTTAAACGTACAATTACATACATCAGCGATGCCACTTCAGCTGGTCTACATAAATACCAAAAAATAGGTTTAGCGAAAGGAAATTTTAGTAGAAAAACTACCACGAAAAGTTTACGTCACTTAGGGCAGAGCGGGGTCACTTGATCAGGATTTTGTTCAAATCAGTGTAGGGTCCAATCAAATGAAAAAATAGAAAAGAGTTATTCTTAAATCAGTAGTTTGTTTAATTGGCTACATATTAGGATCAAAAAACCATGGCAAATCCGTTGTTTACTATACTAAAATCGCTTTATAATGAAAAAAGGCAAATGGCTCATTAGACCCCACAGGCGGGGTCTATTGAACCACCCAAAGGGGTCACTTAAGCCAATGGATTATAAAAACCTTTGCACATTTAAACATTTGAAATATAGAAATAAAACCATAACAACCTTTCTGAGATTCCTCATAAAAACAAAAACAAACTTCTAAACTTCTCCGAACTTTTCCAAAAATAAAATTTTACTCATGTTAATAAAAAGTAACTTAATAAATTTAGTCACTGTCACAGTTCATGCAAACATAAATTGAATTGAATTGAATTGAATAAACTGCATTGACACCTGAATTGCACTTAATGTGAGCCCATTCTCGGCAATTAGAGCACTGTACCCACTCTTCTCCTGGGAGACTGCCTGAAATAATATTATAAAGCGAAAAAGATTTGTTTGTAATGTTTTCACCCAAAAACTACAGGACCGATTTCAAAAATTCTTTCACCATTAGAAAGCTGCATATTCACTGAGTGTCATAGGCTATATAATATTACTAGGTGTAAACGAAACTATTGTTATGTCTAATTCCACGCGCGAAGCTGCGGGTCAAAAAAAAAAACTAGTCAAAAATAATCATTCAGTGTCTGATGGAAATTGTGTTTTATTTAAAATTTTCTTCTGATTGATATTATTCATATCAGAGTTATTCTCTTCATAAGGCGGTGAAGAAATTTTAAAAATTGATTTCTTCACTTCTTTTTTCTTGGACTTGTCTATCTACTTGCTAGCTTGCATCTTTCTCGAGAGTTTCTGTCAAAACAGCACCACTTCTCTTTTTCCCTCGTGTTTGTTGCTTTCTGGGCCCTGCTTTCAGGAATGGTCTCAGAAACTATGGTGAAAATGGAATATAGTCCCTAGATGTAGATGGCATTTCAACCTTTAGTTCTTCATTTTCTTTATCATTTGATGGCTTTAGAGTCCCTGACGCAGTAACGGGTGATGACAAAACAGTATTTAACAACATTACAATATAACATAAACAGTGCAACCTGCAAACATCATAATAAAAATTTGGGGTCACTTGAACATGGCTCACTCGACCCCGATTATTTTGACTCAAATGACCCCTTCCCAGAATTAGTGTTAATATGTTAAATAACTAAAATTCATTTGAACTTAGTTTATTTTTGAAACTTAAGCCATGAGCAGTAATCATGTTAAAATCAAAATACACTTACTTAATGGCTGTATGATGACATTCGTAATTTTGAAGCCAAATTTCAGTGAGGCGATGTTTTTAACTTTTAGCCCCAAATTTGTAACATTACGCTCTCACACCTAGAACGAACGCCGGATGGAGACTAAAGAAACCGTGGCTCTCTATCTTACCCCCACGCTACGTATAATGCATCCCGCTGGTATATATCACGCAGCGTGTCCGTGATACTATAGGTGGCTCACTAGACCCTGTGGCTCAACAGACCCCGCTCTGCCCTACGCTTAATTTTCCGTCATTTGCTCTAAATTTTACGTCATTTGCGCTTAATTTTGCGTCATTTGCGCTCTTGTAAGCCCTAGTACACCTCTCATGACAATCACAAAGAAAACGACAATCACTTTGTGCGTCTCGTTCGAAAACAACTCGTCTGCTAATTATTTCAAAGCGTGCTCCAAGAGCGGCTGTCTCAGGCGGAGTATGTGAGCTGGAGTAGGGTGACCATTTTATATGAAGCAGTGACAGTCCAATGAAATGGTGGTGGTAGTGGCGGACAATGTTGAAAAACAAGCTAAATAGGTTAAACCATTGAAATGGTCATTGAAATGGTCATCATTGGTATGGACTTGAGACGATCTCAGAAGAAAAATAAGACTTTTTGACAATTATTTCAGGTTTTGTAATTACTCTTCCTAAATCTGATAAAACAACACACAACCCAAAAATTACCTTTGTTTTTTTCTAGAGAAAACGACAAAAATAATGGTTAGTCTCTCGTCCAAAACGTTTGTTAGCTGACGAGCCATAATTAGTCTGTAAACAAATAAACAAAATGTAAATATCTACATAATATCCAGCACTTGGTCGCCCTAATTTCGCGTCACAATAAACCTCATTCTCTCGTAACGAATTCAACGAGCATTTGACACGTTCAAATTAGAGCCTTTGATTTGAGAAGATAATTTGAACAAAATCAAATGGGCTTTCACTGTGTTTTGTGTGTACCATTAAGCAGTTTGGTTTCATTGTTTTTAACATTCGGCCTTTGCCCTATTCTATTATGATGTAAGTATCTATACTACTCGTGGTACGACTTTGAGCCCAATCAAGGGCTCTTCTCATCCACGATCTCACATTGACCGTCGTGCAACAATTCCATTTCATCTCACGCTTCGACCCATATACCTCCCACTGCTTGGCACGGGTCTCCTCCACAGACGCAGCTACGGGAGTTCTAGAGTATACTCCATCACGCTGCTCCAATGCGGATCGGTGGAGGGGTTAGTGGCCAGCCCAGTGTCGAATGTTCTCAAGCCACCCGGAGGTCTTCGACAAGGCTTTACGACTGTTTCCACCATTAAAAATAACCGGTACCGACGGCTTTACGTGCCCTCCGAAGCATGGTAGTGTACATGAAATTTTTGCCACTAGCGGTCACCCATCCACAAACCGTCCGCGCCCGTCTTTGCTTAACTCTTTCGATCACATTGAATCGACGCGAGCCATTGGGCTATGGATGCTAAAAAAGCCAACACATCCACAAGGAGTTCATACCACACATGTCTTCCCTTTTCTCACGCATTACGTGGAAGAAACCTTGGTTTATCGTATACATACTCGTAGTGGGCGTTAGAAAATTCGTAGAGTTTATTACGTCGTTACCTTCAAAGGCACTTCTGCTTTTCTCCTGACACGATGGGAAAGTGTTATTTTCTGTAAAATTCAGTTTCCATTACTTAGCGTCCACTTGAACCTGTCCAAATTAGACACTATTCTACCTGTATCGAACTGTTAGATTGCTGAGAGAACAGCAGAATTGCATTACGCTGCTCCTACTACGGCACGCCCGCTTTGTCTCGCCCGAAATGAGAAATGTTTCTCTTTTTTCTCCAAATCGGCATAGTGAGTGGATGAGGAAAGGTAGGCACATTTTTCCATCGAATGTATTGGACTAAATACTATTTTTGAAAGAGTTGTTTTTCGAAAGAAAGAAGTTTGAGAGTTATTTTTCGAAAAGCAAAGCTGCAACCCATAGACGTGTCACTACTAGGCACGGGTCTCCCCCACAGACAAATCTGTGGTAGAGCCTGTATGTGCCAGCTGTGTTTCTTATTTCGCCGGGTAATGCTTTTACGCATCCTGCGAAATACTAAAGACATGGGCAGGTAGATGGGACTCGCTGGCATGCCAGAATACACATTAAAAACCAAGCGGGTAGCGACGATATGAGACGCCACGGAATCGTTGAGCATTACTACCAAGGGACCTGTGCCCACAGATGTATTACTATTATTCCTGACTTTTTAGTTATGAAGTCAGTTTTTTGATATTTTAATATCGTAATTCAAAATCATCTTATGAAGTCACAATATATCTGTTACTAAGCAAAAAATGCCTATATATGGTTGAAGATAAACTGGCAGTCTGGATTTGGATACAAAATAAAATAGCTATTAAACTGGACTCTCGTGAATCTCACTAAGTATAATTTGAACAGGACTAAAGGTAACGAAGGGACATTTCAGAATTTAATTCGTAAAGCCCAACAAACAGCCTTAACTGCACACCATCATCTATTTAATCTAAGACTCTTAGGACGACTTTACACTGTGCAGTTACCCGCAAGTAACTGGCAAGCGCGATTTCCTTCATCAAACAGCACTAATAATACATAAATACATCCATAGTAAACTATCGGTTTGAGAAATCATCAATTGATCGATAGCATTGAGCTGAACTGATTTCAGCCAGAAATCTGGTTGTGGCATAATTTCTTGAGCGCTGCTTTGGAGCGCACTAAGCCTATTTGTCCAGGATTTTGTCATAAGATAACAATCGTTGAGCCAACCGTCGGAAGACTGAAAACTTTCAGCCGTCGGGTGAGCTACTAACCCATCTGCCCATCTGCGCTCGAACAGCCTTAAAGCATGTTCTCCAACGATCTGCAGTAGGCCGAAACGGGTTAAGTATTTGGGTTGCACTTAGGCCCGTTACATAGCCAATTCTAGCAAATAAGGGTCCATCTCATCATTTTTTTTAATGAATCACACTTTTAGAGTATTGAAAAAAATAATCAGTAAGTTTCATCATATTTTCGAGACATAGATTGAACATCAGAGATAATTAGGATTGAACATCACGTAAACCAGCCCAGTATATTTCGGTTGCGGTCAAATGAGCGGCAAACTTGAATTTATATGCATCCGCACGGACGAGTGGTGATGGTGGGAAGATTCCACGTGTCGATGTAAAAATACATCAAATAAAATAATTGTCGATAATTTGACAATGATATAATTTGGCAGAAATTTAAACTGTTCATACTCTTCGCTTCGCGTGGTAATAAAAACCCAGCCTAATTAGGTTAACTGATGATTTTATAAATCTTAAAAAAAACTATCAGGGGTTGATAAGTCATAAATAAATATGACTAAAATATAATTTATTGTTTCGTCTGCTCAAATGTGCGTGATGGACTCAAAAATAGAGAACTAATATTGATGAAACATAGTGCATTCAACAATGCATTAAAATGTTTGAGATTATTTATGTACACTTTTTATCTCCAAAAATATAGAGGTTCCCGTGTACTCCGCAACCGTAGATTATAGATAAATAAGATAACCGCCCAGTGCGTAAGTACCCTTAGTCGGTTCGCTTGAATTAAACAAAAGACCCAGCCGTCTCATGAAAGGGTTTCGTTGTAGTGCTAAATAAGACTGTAAATATAAGCCAGGGTTGGCCACGGGCCGTACCAATCTTTAAACCCATTTTGTTCCCTGACCACTTCGCAGGCGATGGAGATATATCAGTATATAATGTACTTGCAGCCGCATGGATAAGGCCTTAAATCTCGGTACCATAGGATCGTCAAGAATTTTGCCGTATGTCCTAACGCAATATATTTTTGATTCCGTATTTGGAGTCGCTGCGACCCATAGATGTCCCACTGCTGGGCACGGGTCTCCCCCACAGACAATGCTGCGGGAGGTCTAGAGCATACTCCACCACGCTGCTCAAATGCGGATAAGTGGAGGTATTTGGGGTACTATTCCATATTTGGTAACTTCCCCTACTGATCATATAAAATACGGAAATACTCTAACCTATTCATCTATTCTTCTCAATCTTTCCTTCTATTCCATAGGCCTCTCCAAAACGACATCACTACGACCGGTCCTGTGCAATCTGAATACAGCGGTTTCCCGTCGTCTTCTTAAAGTCATTCATACGCCTTATCGAAGGGCTACCTACTTCTACCAAGTCGAGGTGTACATTCCAGGAATTTTCTTCTTTAACCTTCCAATCACGTGGTATGGTATTGCATTAACTTACAAACTGTGTGAACTTTGTACATAATGGCATCATAACATTTGCATTTAATAAGGAGCCTATTTTAGTATGAGGATTTGCGTAATCAATAAACAAATCTCTGTACGAAAATATGTTATATTACGTTACTTTAATACGCGATATTAAGACATTCTCATTATTATTATATTTATGGCATGAAATAATATCCGCAATACCGAAGCGTACGTATATATCAAAGTACGGCTGACGGAAGCGAGGTTTTATTTTACTTGCGAACGAATTTATCGCTGGCCACTTCCTGGTATTTGCGGCAGTGTATGTCGCAGGAGTGTAACGAAACAAGTACTTTACGAAAAACCTCGCAGTACAGGAAAGTAACAAATATTGAATAGTATCCCTAATATGGTTTTTGTCGTTTGTCCTACCGCAAAACAGTTTAGATTCCATATTTGGGGTGCTATTCCATATTTGGTTACTTTCCTCTACCATAGAGGTCCCTAAGGACCTGTGTCAGAGCAACCAGGAATACCCCTAATATGGATTTTTGTCGTATGTCCTACCAAAACGAGTTTAGATTCCATATTTGGGGTACTGTTCCATATTTGGTTACTTTCCTCTACCATAGAGGTCCCTAAGGACCTGTGTCAGAGCGACCAGAGTATCACAGTCATATAGATTCCGAAACATAAAATAATTGAAGACAACAAAATAATAGGAGAAAAAACAAAAGAAAACAGCTAGATACAGATAAATCGTGAGCGGATCTAAGTGCCCATATAGCGCTCAGCTGAACGGTAATGTATTCCATTTGCTACGTTGGGGTTGTTATAAAATATCTGATGACAAGAAACTTAGATATAATTATAATGATACATTTGAACGTGTACACACCTTAGAATGAAGTATAACATTCAAATAATTGTCACATAATAATAAAACTTTAAAGTTACTATGAACTTTAACTACTATGCATAAATAAGAGAACGCAGGACGTTGGCAGTTAGAGGAAATATGCTTGCCTGCAGATTCGCTCGTTGCACTGCAGACGTGAAGGTCACTTTATTTAAAGCGTTCTGCCAGTGCTTGTATAACGGTACGGTGCTTAAGTAACGTTTGTACCATTTTTGCCGTGTAATAATTGTTTTAAAAGCAATTGTGGTCCGGTTGGAAAGGTGTGGATTCCGGTTACACTTCTTTAGAGGCGACCATCTTAGTCCTCAAGGGTAGCAACACATCTGTGACTGACTTAGAACGAGACTCCTACTAACAAGTACTAACTGGACTATTACTAACACCAACTAACAGGACTATCTATCACTAACAGGACTATCTATCACTAACAGTCCCCAGTCCTCATACCTACTAACGAACTGACCAACTAATGTTCTAACTAACTTTCTCAACTAATTTGACTAACCATCCCAGTCCCTAATTGAGTATTGTTCAAAGTCAGTCACAGTTGTCATGGGCGGCAGTGGCGGATGGGTGGTGCTGCAAGCTCGTTTGCTATCCTGTATCCATAAAATAAAAATAAACGGTGGAATGTGTGGACATATACACGTCGGGCCTACAACTCTCTGCACGTTCAATATAACAACGCCTTTAGGATGCTGTTGCGACTGCTGGGGCGCTGTAGTGCCTCTGAAGTGTTCGCAGATACTCAGATGAACGACTTTTATGCCATAATGTGAAAAGTAGATACGTCTCTCCCACAGCACTTAAGTAACAGCTACAGCGGCATCATAAAGGTGATTGCTGCCAGTCCCGACTGTTCTATGCTGTACCACTGTGTGGAGATATCCATTGAAATAAAAAAACGGTGCTGTAACGGTGAAGGACACATCTGAGGAAACCTGCATGCCTGAAAGTTCACCATAATGTTCTCGAAGGCATTTGAAGTCTGCCAATCCGCAGACCAGCGTGGTGGACTAAGGCCTAATCCCTCCCATTCTGAGAGGAGACCCGTGCCCAACAATTGGACATAGAAAGGGTTATAATGATATGATGAATTGAGTAAAAAATGTTAGTAACACACTAGCAATCTATGGATATAACGTCTGAATGAAACGTATTATTACAATAGATATCTCTAGTATAGAGTAATAAATCTATGATTATTACTATTATATAATGAAAAATGAAAAAAGGATGCATGGTAATAATAACTAGGCATGTGAAAAAATCCAATTTTCGCAATATCCCCACAAACTGCAACAAACGATACACTGGCTGATAATAATCGCTTTTTATCGATGTTGTCGGAAGTAGCGATGGGTTATAGCTCGGTTTTAGTCTTTAGTTGACTTTAGTTTCCAACATTGCCATTAAATAACGCTTAGTTTTTATCAGTAGTCTGAAGTACGTGAATATCTTCCCCGTAGTAAAACACATGCTTTGCATATTATACTATGTGCGGTCCGAGTTGTTGGCGATCCCAATCTTACCGGTAAATTGGAGGACCTCAGTCTCCGGAGAGACATAGGCTCTCTCTGTGTACCGTATTTACCATGGTGAGTGCTAGGAGGAACTTCATAACTTAATTCCACCAACTTCATTCAACTATCGCACTACACATCCACACCGAATCGACTCATGGCCTACTACCACCGTACGTATCTCGCGGTCTTTTTTACGGTGAACTGCTCTTCTGTGGAATGAGCTTCCGACTGAGGTTTTCCCTACGAGCTACGACATGGAGCGTTTCAAAAAGAGTGTGAAACGCTCCCTTCAAGGCAGGCAACGCACCTGTGATACCCCTGTCGTGTCCATAGATGCCGGTGACCACTTACCATCAGTAAGTATGTCTGTTTGGCCGTCTATATTATATAGCCGGAATTATAAGAGTAAATAGAGTTTTATTAGTCGAGTTTCAAGGTGCAATTTTGTTAGTGGTGATCACAGTGATATGCTTATGATTTCGGTCAGTGTGTTCAGGGTCTGTCATAGCTGTCATCGGCGGCAGCGGATACATGGTTACATGGTCGGCATAAAACAAATAAATTAATTAAAACCAGCCAATTGCATGTCGGACTCGCCCACGAAGGTTTCCGTGTCATTATCTAAAAAAAGGGCAAAAAAAATCATGTTTATTGTATGTTTCTCTGTTTTTAGTATTTTTTGTAGTAGCGGCAAGCGAAATACATCATCTGTGAAAATTTAATCTGTGTCACTATCACGGTTCATGAGATACAGCCTGGTGACAGATGGACAAACGGAAAGCGAAGCCTTAGTAATAGGGTCCGTTTTACCCTTAAAAGCAGCCTTAACTAACATAGGTACAGTCTTAACATAAATGGAAATAGAACAAGTTGAGGACACTAATCTCATCTGTTCACGTCAAATTGCGTAACCAAACATATTGCCGGCGGCCTTATTCCCCCGGGGCGCTCCGCTAAATCTGTTAATTCGGCCTCAGTCCCCAGGTCCTTATAAACGGGGACCTAAATCATAAATGTGTCACAGATAAAACTATTAAACACCGCCCGATGGTCGCCGGGGACCGATGACTGTTTCGGACTGTGGTCACAAAAAGTATTACATTTTATCTATGATATTTATTAACATTATTAACATTATATTTTAATAGGTTTATTATAACTGTAACGGACGTACTTTAGTCTCCTTAGTCTGTCGGCCTTTCATGGAATTCCAATTACTGGTCATAGCTTTTGTGTATATTATAATATATATGTGTGTATTATAGATGGTGATGAGACATGGTAAAAACCGTCTAAATTTGTTGAAATTAAAGTTATTAATTTTAAGTTATCTCAATATAATTCTGTTCAACCTAGTCTGTTTTTCGAGTCGGGGCCTCCATTCAAGGACTTTCCTTACTCATCAGTCAGTCCGTCGAGCGACGTGGCCTACCTATTGCCACTTCAGTTTTCTAACTCTTCGAGCTTTGTCGGTTACCTTTGTTCGCCTACGGATTTTATCGGATTTTATTTTTACGGATCCGGTCACTTAATGAAATACCAAGCATAGCACTCTCCGAGTTTCGAGCATAGCGCACTGAGCGACTTTGAACTTAAAAAATGAGGCTGACGGTAAAGGCCCATGTTGGAGTAGGAACGCGATGTAGTCCTCGCTTTGTTTGCTAACGACAGCAGCGGGAAGTCGCAGACGGGTCTAGCTCGGATAGAGGGGTTCTCCCCTAACTCCGAATTCCCTCAATGCAAGAGTGCTTATAGCGCCACGTAAGAGAAGGACAGGTCTATCTGTCTCGGACTCATAAGTCAAGTCAGAACCAGTGATATTGCAGGAAATAATATTTCATCTTTCAATATTTTCTTTCGCTTGATTAATCCAAAATGCTACAAGAATGTTTAACTGAATGTAGATAAAACTGTGGGCACTTAACTGCTTATCCACTGAAGGTAATTACTGCTTTTAACCAATTAAACTCCGGAAACGGCCGTCTTGAATGCAATCAACGTAACTCAATTACTGCTCCATTAGATGCTACGGTACACCCGGCGGCTTCCGACCTGCTTTTTAATTCAAACACCCGTTTACAAGTTGATGCTAAGTATTCCATTCACCTGTCAGCCTTTTAGAGTCCACTGCTGGCCATAGGACCCAATTGAATGATGACTAGACAGCGAGAAAATACTTTATTCAGTCGGCACGGATCGGCAGCAATCGTGATTTAGGTCGTAGTAGTAGATATTAGTCTACATCAATTATTTACATAAACGTTGAAGAATACAATCCTAAATTATATAAAACGGTATTTTTTTAAAAGACAACCCTGATCTTAATTTTTACTACTGACCAAATTATGTTCCTCATACCCTCTGCTAAATGTAAAACGTAGTGGTTATATTCTCTTTGCTAAATGGACTAATTTTAATCATTCAAAGTTTAACCTCAGTTGTAACGGGCGGCAGCGGATGGGTGGTGTTTCATGCTCGTTTTATATCCACAAAATAAGCAGTTGTCAAAACTTTTTGCATATCGATAGTATTGAAGAATGCATTAGGCATGTCAAATAATAATCTCAGCTTATAAACTTAATAACTGTACGGTGAAAATGCAGTTTAAATCAGATGTGTAGCCCACTTAATTCAGTTAATGAGATTTCATTCCTAGCCGCGCTCCTTGGCTCAGAAGCAATCGGATATAATTAAAAATCAGTATTGCGTTGGAATAAGTGGGTCGGGTGGACCCCACTTTTGTTTCATTGAGAGGAATCCACCGATAAGCGTCCAGCTAATATTGAATTTCTTATACGGGAAAATGTGTGCATCGAAACGAATCGGTATCTCGAATAAGTAAATTGTTAATTAAATTTAATTTATTTATTTCACGTCCATAAATGTTGCTAGTTGATGAAATTCGTGATAGTGAAATTGGTGACTTTTCAATTTCAAGTCCATTGTAAAATGATAAAACCTTTTATTCTTTACATATTTATTTATTTACCAAGCCCACTTCTTCAGTGAATTGAATGATATGAATTCTAGAATATGAAGCGGAATATTCTAGACGGCTGATAGAATGAATCGTAGTTTAACCTATCTTCTAGTCCATTGGATCTGATGAAAGGTTCACTCAATTCCAATGAAGTGGGCATTGTAAAATTAATACGAATGAATAGACGGACTAATAAAATTAAAATTAAATCATAAAAATAAAATTAAATGTGAAATGCAGTGTCACACTAAATTGGGATTTCCCCGTCACATGCGGAGCAAAGAAACCGACAGTTTCCACAAGTACAACAGAGAAATACTACGTACGTAGTAGTAGTAAATACGTATTACTACGTAGGTACAACTAGTATCTACTACTTTCTTGACTGAAAAGTAAAAATAAACTTCATGGAGGCAGGCGTAAAGTTCCTAAGAAGATTAAAGGAGATAAGACCTCATCCCCGATTTCTGACGATTGACACTGATTGATATTTCGTCGAAGTAATGAATTTTTGCGTTCGCATAACTTCAGATCGTATCCAAGGAGCTCTGTGCGCGTCTGTTAATTAGATTCCGAATTAATTACCAAAGATTAAAAGTTTAAGGAACTTTGAAGAGTCTATTAATCTTTATTGTACTTGAAACTGGTTATAATTCCATCTTAATTTTAAAATTGAAATAGATGGAATTTGTTAAAACTCAGGATATCTAGATTAATATTACAAAGCGGGAGAGATTTTTGTTTGTTTAAACTGGCTTATCTCTGAGACTACCAATCCGATTTTAAAAAAAAAATTGTTCTTGATAGCTACATTTATAAGATACAATAATAAGATACAATAAGATATGGTTCTCTTTTCAACTTGCCCTAAATATTGATATTGTATGAGCAATTCAGAAGATCCTTCTCCCTAAAAATTCGCTTTGTCGTAGGTTATTATTACAATTTCCTACAAAAATATTGATCGACCTAACTCTTATATATAAATCACAAAAAGGTATGAATTGAAGAAAAATTATCCACCACGCTGCTCCAATGCGGATTGAAGGAGGGGTTAGTGGCCAACCCAATGTCGAAAGTTCTCAAGCCACCCGAAGGTCTTCGAAAAGGCTTAGCGACTGTATCCACCATTGAAAACAACCGGGACCCAAGGCTTTCCGTGCCCTCCGAAACCATATCCACAAACGTTTCTTAACTCTTTCGATCACATTGAATCGACGCGAGCCATTGGGCTATATGGACGCTACACATTATCTTTGGCCAACCCTAAAGACATTTTCTCCTCAACAACATTTTTCAGCAAAACCTATCATCGGCACGAAATTCAAAAATAACAGAGGCTAGTTGTTTCATTCTGTTCCAATCTTTTGTTCAAAGAGACGAGGCGTCCAGTTTTAGGAATATTTTAATATCCGTTCAGGTGACGTTTTGAAAATCTTTATGGCAGGAAATTGTTTGGCTGGAAATAATACTATTGAACCAAAAATTTTCTGTTGCGATCGATTTAAAACTAATACCTAATTTAAATATGATATTTTTACACTAACTTGTGTTTTGGGATCAAATTCAAATTTTTACCTTGAACATATTCACTGCAGTTGGGATTTTGAACTGAACGACCGGCATACGTCTTAGCGTGCCAGTACTACCAACGAAATCCCCATGTTTTTCTGACTGATACACATGAGACTGATATACATACATAGATATTTTTTAAATGCATACTTAAATAGACAATATTAACATCCAGACACAGACCAAATACAAGTGTTCGTCACATGAATATTTGTCCTGAGTGGGATTCGAACCCACGACCCCTGGCGCAACAGGCAGGGTCACTATTTCAAATACAAAACCTTAAAAAAACCACCTCAGTCGAATTCTAAGTCTCAATACAAGAATGATACCTTATCACAACTGTTTGTTAGAAAGCGATTTGAAACCATACCCTGAGCTACAGTAAAATGGTAAAATGAGGTTAACCTCGCGTTATTATCGTATAGCGTGTAAGCGCAACCAAGTTTTTCTGTGATACTTAGAAATACGAGGTGATTACTGAGTACTGTGAACGGGCTCCGATTACGATGAAGTTATGATTCCATACGCAATAGGTAATACAGAGGTATTTTTTATGTATAATAAAGAGGTATTTTTTATGTATATTTGACCTTACCGCTATAAGACCTTACTTCATAGGATCATTTCTATAGTAAGCTCTTCACGAGATTTTTGTTGTAATTGTATGTAATTTGTCAAAATAAACTTTTTTTCTATTTTCTATATTATAATTGGAAAAAAGTCATTAGGATTGACCAGCGCAGACAACACAGCCACTGCAGGCGTGGTGCCAGATACGGAACGAACTGTCCGCTTGCGCTCTGTGCAATTATAAGCCACGTGTGGACCAAGGGACTTATGGCTTAAATAACATGGTTTCGCAAATATGCTGCGCTTTATATAAGGAGGTACAACTTTCCATATTACCAGCAGATTTGTATGTCAAAGTAGGATGTAACATACATAATTTACTATCGTAGCACTATTATGGTACCAAGCTACAAGGATGAATGAATGAATGACTGAATGAATGACTGAATGAATTAATTAATGAATGAATGATTAATTTATTCATACCAAGTACAAAGAGTAACATAAAACTATACAGAATATATAAGACATACAGAGATACAAAAAACAAAATTTACTTAAGCCTATGAATAATGAATATTATTAAAAAAAAACAGTATCAGTATTTTGTGCTGCAGCATTTTCATAAAAAGGAGCTCACTCAGCATATAAGCTGGAAAACAGCACTGATTTTCAGTGAGTCCTACGGAGTACTTTGGACACAAGTTGACAACAAATAAAAAAGAAAGAAAGACTCAAATTAAATGTAAAAAACAAAAAGCTTGGCAAATAACAAAACGACGACGAGGACGATAATAATCTCTCTTTATTATATTTTTATCAACTTCTGATTTTAGCCACTTGAAAAACAAATAAAATTAACACAGGTTCAAATAAGTACCAGATTCGGCAACACCCACATCAATAGATGGAACGTACTTACAGCATAGTAGCGTTAGGTACCGACACATAGCGTATGTACCGACTACCTTACCGTTCGACGGCTGAGCAGAGAGTGAGTCATGTTGTTGGCTGCGTTTGGCTTTATATAGGCACGGTCGAGTAGTTGTCAGTAGTTGACCGCTTTATGAGGGTAGTTGCTAACACGGCCTCTCCTGACAGTGCGCCGTCCTCGGCTGCACCTGGCACCTCTTCAGGAGCACAGATACGGCGAGAGTTTTATTGCCGCATTGGTCCCGTCTATTCCATGGTCTCGTCCGTACTCGCAGTACCAGTAGGACAAGCAGAAGCACCTATAGGCTCTCTATTGCAATACTTTGAATTTGTACAAGTTCACCAGTACAACCAGCGCCTGCTTCAAGTCTCATAGATGACATAACACAAATGTACACAACATATGGACAACAATAAAAATACAAGACATTGCGAATGATAGCATTCCGGACCACCATCAAACGCACCGCAATGCAACAATTAAAAAGGAGAGATGTTGTGACAAGCCTATGTTATCTTGTCTCCACTCCGGACAAACGTAAAATAATAACTTGAACATTTATTTATTTACGATTCTTTTATAAATCGCAAACAAAACATACTGTGCACATACGTAGACGAGTCGACTCGAAGCTAAGCTAACTTGTAAGCTAACTTGTAAGCTTACTTGTAATAAATCATCGGCATACGCTCCACCATTAAGCATACCACTAGATCGTTACTCAACAGACATAGGCTCCACTATTAAGCATATCTGCTGGCGGCAGTAATGGCATAGGCTCCACTATTAAGCATACCACTAGATCGTTACTCAACAGACATAGGCTCCCCTATTAAGCATATCTGCTGGCGGTAGTAATGGCAGAGGCTCCGCTATTAAGCATACCACTAGATCGTTATTCGACAGACATAGGCTCCACTATTAAGCATATCTGCTGGCGGCAGTAATGGCATAGGCTCCACTATTAAGCATACCACTGCCGAGACTCGCCCTCGAAGAACGACGCGCAGGTCATATGCGTAGGCAGCGTTTGCAAGGCAGATAGCACACGCGCTCCGGGCAGCACCCGTGGCGCGCAGACAGCACACGCCCTCCGGGTAGCACCCGTGGCGCGCAGACAGCACACGCCCTCGGGGCAGTTCCCGTGGCGCGCAGACAGCACACGCCCTCGGGGCAGTTCCCGTGGCGCGCAGACAGCACGCGCCCTCCTGGCAACACCCGTGGCGTATACGTGGTACGCGTCGATGGAGCACAAGCCCCCTCCCACAGCAGGTCATACGCGTGGGCAGCGTCCGCAAGGCAGGGCCCACACGCGTCAAGGACACGTTTGCCGGGCACGGCCCATACGCGTCAGGAACACGTCCACAGGGCTTGTCCCATACGCGTCAGACACTGCAGAGCTCACTTTTGCGTTGCGTGCGCAATGGAAACATTTTCTGAAACATTAGCAGAAGCGTAAACTCACTTTCAAAGAATGCGGTGCAATGCAAGGCACCTGTATTAAGCTGCGGCCTATGTTGTTTTACCACGTGCACCACTAAGCAGTATAAACTCATATCGGTAGCTTGGTAACACTTTAGTTACGCGGTATGTAGCGGTCGAGCTTCCCAGCGGACTGAGAATAAGTTGTACTTCAATTTTGTGCCGACTCGGCCTAACCTGACCGTGATTAATAACGCGAGCAACTGAGATGTGCTCGTGAACCAGTTATGTCGTTACATGAACACGAGTGAGTCTGTCACAACGCGAACACGAACGATTTCTACTATAGCGTGAACACGTTCACGAGTTCAAACACGGCGCGAACGCGTAGCGATCGTGAACCACGCCTATGGTCTTGTCAATATCACTGTGACCGCTACGACGGCTACGTCTAGCCCCAGAGAGAGGCGGCGTCCTAGCCAGCTCTTCATGTGGCATTCTTATTTGAAACCAACGGCTGTTTGTGTAGGTATCAAGGCTAACAATTGTAAGCAAATAAGTCGAATCCCGCGATACCAAGTAGTTGGCACACTTGATTCACGTTTTTCGTGGGCACGGTCTCACCTGACCCTCCAATTTGTGGAAACAAGCACTTCACAGGCTACACAATTAACACAATACAAACACAGTACTTAGTAATTCGTGAGAAACGGCTTTGTTATTTAATTTTCCTTAAATAGTGGACAAATGCGTTCTTTATCCTCACTTCTGATTTTATCAAAACTTCTCATTTTATCTCACTTCTGATTTTATCAAACTTCTGATTTTAGCCACTTGAAAAACAAATAAAATTAACACAGGTTCAAATAAGTACCAGATTCGGCAACACCCACATCAATAGATGGAACGTACTTACAGCATAGTAGCGTTAGGTACCGACACATAGCGTATGTACCGACTACCTTACCGTTCGACGGCTGAGCAGAGAGTGAGTCATGTTGTTGGCTGCGTTTGGCTTTATATAGGCACGGTCGAGTAGTTGTCAGTAGTTGACCGCTTTATGAGGGTAGTTGCTAACAATATAGATACTCTGTATCGTATAGTTCCCAAGTGAACTTATATTTACCGCGCCAGCAAGTTCCCTGCCCTCTGAACTTTGAAGTCTATAGACATGCATACGTTACAAGATACTCTGATGGTTTGGGCAAGTGTTGTGTTTGAGAGGTGTTGCTCCTAGACGAGCTAGTAAGTTACAAGGGAGTTTGTAGATTGACCATAATATTTATGGTACCAAGCTACAACGACGATAATAATCTCTCTGGATTATTATATAGATACTCTGTATCGTGTAGTTTCCAAGTAAACTTATATTTAACGCGCCAGCAAGTTCCCTGCCCTCTGAACTTTGAAGTCTATAGACATGCATAAGAAACAAGATACTTTGATGGTTTGGGCAAGGAGTTGTGTTTGAGAGGTGTTGCTCCTAGACGAGCTAGTAAGTTACAACGGAGTTTGTAGATTGGAAAATTGTTACTGACATTAAGGTAGCGTTGACAATATTGTTGTGAACAAGTTCATGTTAATGTTGGTGGTAAGTGGATGGTTTTTGTTGCGTGCTCATTTGATATCTCATAACCATAACAAATAAAAAATTGTTTCTTAGTAGTCTCTATTTTTTTTTTATGGATACAAGATAGCAAACGATGGATGGATGGTTAGTCCAATTAGTTGAGAAAGTTAATTAGAACATTAGTTGGTCAGTTCGTTAGTAGGTATGAGGACTGGGGACTGTTAGTGATAGTTAGTCCTGTTAGTTGGTGTTAGTAATAGTCCAGTTAGTACTTGTTAGTAGGAGTCTCGTTCTAAGTCAGTCACAGATGTGTTGCTACCCTTGAGGACTAAGATGGTCGCCTCTAAAGAAGTGTAACCTTTCCAATCGGACCACAATTGCTTTAAAAACAATTACTACACGGCGGAAATGGTACTAGGTACCGTGGCAGGCGGTGGTACTGCCCCGGGCGAACTCTATATGGAACCAATTAGCTTTCTTAAAAAACCTATTTGGTTCCCTATAGGCTCTACCACCTACAACTAGCGGTGATATCCCAGTGGCTATCGAACTCGCCTGTCACTCAAGCGGTACAGGTTCAAACTCAATCGGCACGCACCAATGACTTTTTTAAGTTATGTGCGATTTAAGAAATTAAATGTTACGTTCAGTAATGGTGAAGGACACATCGTGAGGAAACCTGCATGCCTGAGAGTTCATCATAATTTTTTCGAAGGCATGTGAAGTCTGCCAATCTGCACTTGGCTAGCGTGGTGGAGTAATGCTCCCTCCCAATCTGAGAGGAGACCCGTGCCCAACAGTGGGACAAAGAAAGGACTGATACAAACTAAAACTGCACTGCGCCAGAGAATTTCAATAACTCATACCATCGTTTAAACAGTATTTATTCAGATTGCGAGCTAATTTATACGCTTTTCAGCCCCGCGAGAACATAAAGCATGATATTTGAGTAAAACTGTACCTTTCAATATGAAGGTGAAAATTAATTTTAAGTAATAAAGTAAATTGAAGCGTCTGCAGCCAATGGCTTGCGTCGATCGTATATGACCGACCGATTTAGGCAACGATTTAACTTAAATATGAGTAAGAATTTCCTTTTCAATATAGACTAAATTTTCTAATTTTAGTAGCTAATATATAATATTGCTAGCTTTTTCCCGTAGCTTCCCGCGGAAATAGTGTAATCAAGAATTTTATAGGTGTCATCTCCTGATGGTGTGCCACACAGATTTTCAATTAACGTGCGATGCATCCCAAAGGAATTTTTTTTCGGGATAAAAGGTATCCTGCTAATCTAGGTTATTGTCTAACTGTGTGCCAAATTTCATTAAAATCCATTTTTTAGTTTTTGCGTGATTGAGTAACAAACATACAAACCTTCACATTTATAATATTAGTAGGATTATTGAATCACATTTTTAGGGTTCCGTACCCAAAAGACTTTATGAAGACTATTATGAAGACTTCGCTGTCCGTCTGTCAAGCTGTATCTCTTGAACCGTGATATTAGACAGTTGAAATTTTCACAGATGATGTATTTCTGTTGCCGCTATAAAAACAAATAAAAAATTAATTAATTAAATTAGCTCCCATACAACTGACTTGTTTTTTTTGGTTGCGCGAGTCCGACTCGCACTTGGCCGGTTTTATAAGACCTTCTAGCTAAACTTGAAGTCTAAGTTTTAATTAAGTTTCGTAATTCGTATTGGGTTTTTCTAGAAGTAATTCGGAGTTCATTTGTGCCCACCATGCCAATAACCTAGTATGGGTCCTAAGCTTTGGTGAAAAGTGTCTACTTCGGGATAATATAGGTATTTTATTGAGTATAGTATTTCATACAAGCATCACCAAATAAAGCGGAAAACTGAATAACAAGGTAGAAAATAAACAGCCATCGTTATTTTGTTGGAATAAACTTGGGCGTGATCGTGTGTACTTTTAAGTAATGAGCTGTTTCCATGACACGTTTTGGAATATCAAACCAATTTAGCTGTGATTTATTCATGCATACCACTGTAACATAATAATATATCTACTATCAATAAGCTGCTATGATCGCTCAGTGGCTGTGTTGACAAGAGACAGTCCGGGTTCAAATTCCAGTTGGCCGTCCCAATGGTTTTTTAAGTTTTAAACGGCAAGAGTGGGTCAAAGATTGGGTTGTGGTGACATGTATAGCTGTAAAACGGTGGTTAAACTCAGCTTTATTTTCCAGCTATTTATCACTTAACGCATGAAAAAGTCTCATTATATTAAATTTATGAAGTGTTCTATCACTTTCATTTAAATACTGAATTTAATACGAATTAGAATATAATTGAATAGAAATAGTTTATTTGCGACCATATAACTGTATGTAGAAAAGAAATAGTAGGAAAAAGAAGAAAAATTAAACTATGTATAACCTACCTAAAAACTCAAAAGAAAATAATGTGACGGTGGTAAAAGGGTTTCCAGCCGTTTTTCCGTTTTACGCATATCTAAGTAATTTCTTGATACAAGACATTTTACCTATAATAACAGTTTTGGGTTACGTTTATAATCTTACGTGTTATTGAAATTAGATTTTTGGCATCCTTGACAATCCGTTTATATAAATTTTTCGTTTACATCCGATTTCTACTTGTTTTTGGATCGTAAACATTGTCTTCAGTGGGTTAAGTAATAATTAGGAAGACAAAACACTATGAAACTGAAACAGGTATATTATTTTAACATGCTAATGATGTAAAATGTAAACGTTTGTAGGTAATGATGATTTGTAAAGCAAAACCGCAAATGCATTCTGCTTACACATTAATATAAATTAATTTTAGCGCATATTTTAGTAGTATTACAGTCATAAGCCTGCCCAATGTATAGCCCCATAACAATACTCATCCATCGTATATTAGGCTAATAATTCGCTAATACAGAGCAACGCAGGGGGCTTACCACGAAATACTTGAGCACATATCGTTTTGACGGTTCTATGACCTATCCGACTTTCCTCTCTGTGTCATCTATACTTATATTATAAAAAGGAAACATTTGCTTGTAATGTTTTCACACAAAAACTACTGGGCTGATTTCAAAAATTCTTTCACCGTTAGAAAGCTGCATCGTCACTGGGTGACTTAGGCTATATAATATTACTAGGTGTAAACGAAACTATTTTTATGTCTAATTAGCTGCCGGCGTTCACTAGTCTATAGAAAACAAGTGTGTGTATTTGTGGTGCATACGTGTTTTGTGTGTGTCCCCGTTCGAGTACGGTGAATCAAGGGCAAGGATTTTGCGCGAATGGAAAATCGGTCTCTTTTAATTTGTTACTATGAAGCTGACAATGTATTGATACTTTGGAAGAATTATTACATGGATTTCATAGATATAATAGCAAACAAGCACGCAGAACCACCATTTACTGCCACCCATATCAACTGTGACATACTTTGAACACTACAAGTGTAAATTTTTTTTTTTGGAACGAAGTTCTTTATCGCGCATTGCGAAAGGGGGCTAGACGGAAACAATTAAGACCAAAAGTTGTAACGACACTTTTTGCACTTTTCTTTGTCTCTCTCTTTCTCTCTTTCTCATAGAAAACAAGCCAGTTATTTTCGTTTCGTCTTTCTATTTCGCATTGAACAGTGTGGTGTGGCGACGATTATTTTTGTTGAGTGTATACAGGTTTTTTG
Organism: Carterocephalus palaemon; assembly: GCA_944567765.1. Classification (NCBI taxonomy): domain Eukaryota; kingdom Metazoa; phylum Arthropoda; class Insecta; order Lepidoptera; family Hesperiidae; genus Carterocephalus; species Carterocephalus palaemon. The sequence goes on from OX155641.1 coordinate 1,021,998, forward strand.
TACATAGTAAATAATAAAAATTACAATAACAATAACTTATAATAACTTATATATCCAATAACTTCGTTCCATCCGGGTGTCCCTTGACACCTCTCATGTTTTTTTTTTTAATACGAGTATTTGAAAAATATTTACAAAAATATACATTACAATTGAGTTTTGAACACAAATTTTTGCTACGCCGCAGACAAACGAATCGAAAACAGAAAATCAGCGCCATGCGATTCCCAAGTTGACTCAAGTCGTATGCGATCATATAATTTCCGACGAGCGACTTCAAAATAGGTCCCCGGGCTCCTCCCGTGACGCACCCCAAAATAAATCACGTGACACTTGTCACGGACGTCCCGTAACTCGTGAGTTATGCCGCGATCGCGTGTGGAGTTATGACGGGATGGGATGACCGATGTTTGATGCGAACTAATGCTGATTTGATCGAATTAAGATTGAGAGTAAATCGCATTTGGATAAGCGACGTAATTGCGTGATTAAAAAGGAGAGTTCTTGTTTATCGCTCTTTGGGGTCGTTAATTATGACGATTTCTCTCTCCCTCTCCTCTGCTCCTCTCTTTTCTCTTCTCAAAGGTCAAAGATAACCACACTGACTAAGTGCAGATTGGTAGACTTCACATGACCTTGAGAAAATTGTGGAGAAATGTCCCGAAATAGGCCCCGTGAAGAAAACTGCATTTTCGTCTTTTCATTTTAGTTTTTTCTGAAAATCATGTATACTCCGTTATATACTGTAATAATGATATCAGAAATTAATATTTTAATGATTGATATTGTTATAAAATAAAGTAACTTATTTTATACGTTCAGTTAACATATAATATAATTATAGTGTACACAGTTGTTTTTGATTATATTTAAAATTCTAGCTAAACAGGACTTGAAAAAAGATAGCAAAGCAAGGAAATTGCTTTAAATAAAATTAGGAGCAACTGCATGGCAAATGCAGACTGAATATTTCTGCACATTTGCATGCACTCCTTGAAATGCGCCCGGTTTCCATACAAAGAATTCATATCTTTGTAAGGTTATTGCATAAGCCAACATTTTCAAAAGTGTCATATTATTTTAAAAGGTGGGTTGAAGTGTCTGAAGTATTTTGATAGTGTGCTAATTATGTGAATCCACAGATTGAATTTTCAGATTCAGATTCATTTATTATTTTCCACAAATGCCGATGCTGCCGCGACCCGTAGACGTCCCACTGCTGGGCGTGGGTCTCCCCCACAGACACTGCTGCGGGAGGTCTAGAGCTTACTCCACCACTGCTGCTCCAATGCAGATTGGTGGAGGGGTTAGTGGCCAACCCAGTGTCTAATGTTCTCAAGCCACCCGAAGGCCTTCGACAAGGCTTAACGACTGTTTCCAACATTGAAAACAACCGGGACCGACGGCTGTACATGCCCTTCCAAAACACGGTAGCGTCCATGAAATTTTGCTAGCGGTCACCCACCCACAAATCGACCGCGCTCGTCCTCGCTTAACTCTTTCGATCACATTGAATCGACGCGAGCCATTGGGCTATGTACTCTACCTGCCGGCCACAACACAGGCTTTCAATTATTCAAAAATACACTAAGCATTTCAGTCCCCTACATCGATCTGACCGCCTTGTGATTCAAGTTCGTACTAGTTAAGTAATAACGTCTATACATTTGTCCGTGCACTCGATCCGGTACAATATACTCGCAGTTCTGCATGTCGAACGCGACACAAAGCAAAACGAAGATAATGCCGTATTGGATCTCCTTTCATCAGGCTTGCCTATTGCAGAAATGCGATTTTGCATAGCTTGGGAAAAGAAACGAAATCATAAGAACGTTACAATACTGCCTGGTCCAATTTTCAGAGTTAGCTTCTGAAAGGTACTACAATTTCACAATGAAACGGTTCTATGTGTAGAAATAAAAAAAAAATATTGAAAAATAGCAAACAGTTTTTGACGGAATACTTAGTAGATATTATTGTACCTTAAATTATAAATAATAATAAAATAAATAATAAATATAATGGACATTCTCACATACGGCCATCTGACCCCAAATTAGGCGCGAGCCTATTCTATTGGTGTCAGAGACTGATATACATACATATATATTTTAAAATACAGTGTTCGTCACACTCGAATGTTGGTCCTGAGTGGGACTCGAACCCACGATCCCTGGCGTAACAGGCAGGGTCACTACCGATTGCGCCAACGAGCCCGTGAAAATGCTTTATATCTAGGTATAACCAATATGGATTTAAGCTGACTACAAAAGGAAAAGTAAGGCTAAATAAACGAAGAACTCGTGGTGCAGCTCAAAAATCATTGTCTGTATGTTTGTTTGTGCATCGCTTTATAGTATTCAGTCAAGAGAACATCAATAGACAACAAACTATGCTTCAAACTTATTTATGCGTTCTACTTGGACATAAACTCGGATCTCTAGCATACAAAATATTTCGACCAGCCCAACCCTTTTTGGTCCCACTGTTGGGCACGGGTCTCCGCTCAAAATGGTAGGGTTTAGGCTTTAGTCCACTACGCTGGCCAAGTGCGGATTGGCAGACTTCACATGCCTTCGAGAACATTATAAAGAACTCTCAGGCATGCAGGTTTCCTCCTTCAGCGTTACAGCAAGTTACTTCAAATTTCTTAAATGGCACATAACTTAAAAAAATCGGTGCGTGCCGCTTGGGTTTGAATCCTGACCGCTCGAGTGAGAGGCGAGTTCGAAAACCACAGGGTTATTTCCGCTTTTATTCATATTTCGATACCAGCATAAATATGCTATGTGCGTTAACAGGTGCAAGTAAATGAACACTTTAAAAGCCCAACGAACGGACATTTGTAAAACTAACGGCGCAAATTCGGCACTTCAGCACATTTGGGCCGATGCAAATATACGAGTGCTTTCGACAGCGCTCGTTGACAAATTTATTCGTAGACCATTCACCGATTACTTTATTCATAGATATAAATCAATTTTACTTCCCCTGCCTGTCGTAAGCTGACTGTAAGGATCTTCTGGGGCAGCAGTGGAGCTCAAACCTTCTATCCAGTGGCCCCGAAAAGACGCTGTGGCTGCAAGTAGCACACAATGGTCGTATCCACCACAGTCGCACTGTTGGGCACGGGCCCACCACGCTGGCCAAATGCGGATTGACATACTTCACATTTGCAGGGCTGTCTGCAATTTAAGTGTTGGGCCGGTGTTACAGTGGTGCCAGTACCGTGGCTATCAAACTCGCTTCTCAATTGAGCTGTCCGGGTTCAAATACGAGCGGCACACAACAATGACTTTTCTATGTTATGTGCGATTTAAGAAATTTATTGTCACTTGCTATAACGGTAAAGGACTTGTCGTGAGGAGACCTTCATGCCTAAGAGTTCTCCATAACGTTCTCGAATGCATGTGAATTCTACCAGTCCGCACCCTTCCATTACGAGAGGAGACATGTGCCCACCAATGGGATAAAAAATAGTGTAATACCGCCAATCAACACTAGAGAATCATGGAGAAGCATGTTCCAAGCCTTCTCAATTCTGAAATGAAACCTCGAGCCCTAATGGGTCGCCAAACAAAAAGAGTCATTCACCGTCTACATTTATTCATAGCAGGCTCGTCGCAATGAATCAATTTTACTTCGGAAACTTTTTTATTGCTGATTTCGCTTCGATTCGATTGAAATAGAAAATTCATCCAAGACGGCAATTTTCTCGGGCTGTGAATATTGTATATTATTATGAGATGCATGTTGATGATTGCTTATCTGAAAACCCGGAGGGGGAGACCCGTGCCGAGCAGTGGAACGTCTATGATTCGAAGTGAAATGTCTGCCTAAGCCCTTCTATTCAGAAAGGAAATACGTGCCCAATAGTTGAGTTCATCATTTACTGTCGCCTCGTCATTCTATAGCTGTTACTGGAATAATCGGCCAGAGGTTTCATTAGCATGCCAGTGAATACTGATTGAGGGTCGTCTTACATCAGACCGCACTCACTGTGGTCGTTCGGATAAATCAATTATTCATTTTTCGCATTCAGATCGTCAATAACTGGATCTACTCCTAATCGGGAACCCTGAGGAACTTAGATCATCTTTTAGGAAGCAAGACATCTTTACAAGAATATCCTAATGTTAGAAACGGCTGTCACAGTTCGTGGAATAAGAATTATCCACGGTTGGATATTACTCCTTTGAAAATTGATGGATAAGACCATGGTCCTTACTGTCCAAGTGTAGATTGGCAACGTTAGAATTAATTCAACTCATCATGGATTACTCATAGGTACTCGTAGGTACCTCAATATGTCTATCTCAGCCATTTACACTCCTGTACTTACTTCTACCAACTTCTTCTCTAAAGGTAGGCACAGGTGTGTTACCGGTTATACTTATGTGTAATGTTGAACTTATTGTCATACACCGTTCAGTGTAATATACTACAGGTAAAATTTAATTTTTTAAAACTGGACCGGACTAAGCCGTGTGTGGGAAACAATTTCAGTCGGCTATAACCGCTTTAGAGGAACACTGCAGAGCAAAGGTATCCTTTAATACACACATACAATACATACATAAAACAGATAAATAAATAAGTCCTCTAGACAACACACACATAAAACAGATAAATAAATAAGTCCTTTAAAGGTTTTCCCTGTTTCCAATCGTCAGTCTGTCATGAATCAAAATTAAATGTATCACTTTAATATTGATACAATATGACACATTGAAGTGAGTCATTATGACTAATGATAAGTATTTAATGCAGGTTAAATCAATAAATCAAATAATTATTACCTTGAATCAAATCGATCATACAAGTCTATCCCGGTCATTATTCTCAGTGATGCATGAACATGGCATTGCCTACAAGGTACGGACGCAGTGACATGTTGCTTGATTTACTTTGGTCACCGCGTCAATGTTGAGAGTTATGTTGCCTGCTTGCTACAACTAGACGTCCCACTACTGGGCATGCGTCTCCTCCATAGACAGCTGCGGGAGCTCAAGCTCAGCTGCAACACGCTGCTCCAATGCGGAGTGGAGTAGTTAGTGGCCAATTCAATGTCGAATATTCACAAGCAACCCGAAGGTCTTTGACAAGGATTCTCGATTCTTTTTATTCTCGGTGATTTTCCAATAAAGAAAATATTTCGTCAATTATTTATCATTTACCACGGTAAAGTCTACGCTTAAAATCTAGTGCATTCTCCTATTTTAATATATTTTCTGCTCGGAAATCTATAAAATTGTTGAATTATTATTAGAAGAAAATGCTTTATCGCGTGACTTGGTTTTTCTTAAGAATTTATGAAGTCCTTTTAGTTAAGTTTTATTATACCAAAAGTTATCGCCGCATGTAAATAGCCACATACGTCAGGTTGCGTAGCGTTATAGCCATGAAGTTATAAAATATACATATTTTATTAACCAAGATTGTAATGAAATCGGCCACAGGGTTATATTCGTTGAGTTATTAGGTTAACTTGTTAATTTTTATGTTATAACTATTTTAGATTCCACTTAGAGACCGATTTCGAGGTATGGCATGGTAGCATGCAGTTCGGCCCATGACATTTAACAGTTAGTTCCAAGATGTTGTTACGAATACAAGTTGGTTAATATTCGGTTCTAATGCTGAAAGTTAGTCGTTTAAGCCGATGTTGATGATTATCTTATAGCTCATCGTGTTGATGATTTACGGATCCGAGTAGTTTTCCTTCATCCTTATTTCGCAAGCTCAGAGTCACTCAGCGCGCTATGGAGAGAGCTATGTTCGGAATTTCGCGACCGAATCAGGAAGCATATCATAACACAATGGGGCAACTTGGTAGAGCAGGCCTCCTCAATAAATTAAGGAAAAGCCCTTAATATGGCCACCTGAATAGTTTAAAGAATATTTATCTATGCCATCAATAGAATATTTTTGTTTAACAAATATTACCGACATTGTGATTCCCTAAATTACTGCTGAAAAAATTATGTATTATTTTGATATAGTGGTGTTGTATTACGTGTTGACGTAAATGATCCTACCATTTATTATATTGACAGCAAATTAATGATCTGATTGACGCTAATTACCTTCAGAACAACCTGACTAATTAATATCAAATAACTATAGCTATATGTGTATTATAATGGTAACAAGTTTTTTTAATACAAGATATTGACTCATTTAACAAAGTTTATCGGCTTTTGAGTTACCTACGTTCTAACTACGGCAACCCATAGACGTCCCACTGCTGGGCAAGGGGTCTCCCCCACAGACAAAGCTGCGGGAGGTCTAGAGCATACTCCACTACGCTGCTCTAATGCGGATTGGTGGAGGGCCAACCCAGTGCCGAATGTTATTAAGCCACCCGAAGGTCTTCGACAAGGCTTAGCGATTGTTTTCACTATTAAAACAACCGGGAAAGTCGGCTTAATGTGCCCTTTGAAGTACGGTGTGCCCATGAAATTTTGCCACCCATCCAAAACCTGACCGCGTCCGTGGTTGCTTAACTCTGTCGATCATGTCAACGCGAACCATTAGATTATGGACGGTACTAGTACCTACTGCTAACTACTGAGTTTCTTCTCTGAGTATTCTCAGTTGTGCCAAGCTTTCAAACCGGTGGTAGATAAAGAAACAATATAATGTTTATCGATGTCACATAGCGAAAATCATATTATGAGAACCTAATTGCGTTTCATTAAATACATTAAGTCATAACATGTTTTGATATGAAAAAAAAAAAACATCGAAATTCAAAACACTTTGTTTTTAAGCAAATAAGAAACAAACGGGCATGCGGTTCGCTGCGACCCATAGACGTCCCACTGCTGGGCACGGGTCTCCCCCACAGAAACTGCTGCGGGAGGTCTAGAGCATACTCCACCACGCTGCTTCAATGCGGATTGGTGGAGGGGTTAGTGGCCAACCCAGTGTCGAATGTTCTTAAGCCACCCGAAGGTCTTCGACAAGGCTTGACGATTGTTTCCACCTTTGAAATCAACCGGGACCGACGGCTTTACGTGCCCTCCGAAGCACGGTAGCGTCCATGAAATTTTGCCACTAGCGGTCACCCATCCACAAACCGACCGCGCCCGTCGTTGCTTTACACTTTCTATCACATTGAATCGAAGCGAGCCATTGGGCTATGGACGCTACAACGCATGCGGTTAAACTTTACTAACGTTGATGATGACTAGCTGCATAAAAGATTTTTTAAAATTCAAATTAGACCTAATACCACAGTAATCAAATACCTTTCCTGTGTAATACAAAACCCATAACAGCCTTGTCGGCCCTTCAGACTATAAAATAAATGGTACGTAACCTACTCGAATGTCAATAGAACGAAAATTGATTCGCAGGATGTGACGTTAAATTAAAAATCCAATTTCGTCTAAACAAAACTTGGTATGGAGCGGAAAAAATATACATGGAAACTATCGCACGGTTACGCAAACAGGCTGTATCCAGTTTCCTTATTTACTCAGCTGCATATTGAAATCACTCGTTTGCTTTAGGTAAAGTTTAGTTGAACTGTTCGAAAAGATAGAAAGCGGTGACAGTCCAGTGGCTATCGAACTCGCCTTTCACTCGAGCGGTCCGGGTTCAAGCCCAAGCGGCACGCAAAATGATTTTTCTATGTTATGTGCGATTCAAGAAATTAAATGATCGTAACATGCTATTGATATAATGATAATGATTGATATTTTTTAGATAGATAGCATCTTTTTAACTTTATAAAAATAACTTTAAATTGGTTATATCTTAATATATATAATATACGTGTCACGTTGTTGGACGTTAATGGACGCCTAAACTACTTAACCAATTTTAAATTAAATTTGCACACAGTGTGCAGTTTGATCCAACTTGAAAGATAGGATAGCTTACATCTTAATTTTAGCCAAAATATTATTTTATTGCAAATTATTTAATGTAATTTTATAGTTGAAAACGTCTAACTGACATGCTTTACAATAATGTCATTTCAGCCATCGCCACTTCGTATTACTTTTGACACATAACGTTGCCATTGACGATGACATGGCCAAGGCGTACATTGTTTATATTTTTTTAAAATGGAAAACGGTCTGTGGGGAAAATTAATTCGTTTGAAGAGTTTTGAAAAGAGCATAACAAGCTAATATAATATATAGCTAATTTTCAAGTAGTAGTAGTAGTGGTAGTGGTAGTGGTAGTAGTAGTGGTAGTGGTAGTGGTAGTAGTAGTGGTAGTGGTAGTGGTAATGGTAGTGGTAGTAGTATTAGTAGTAGTAGTGGTAGTAGTAGTGGTAGTGGTAGTGGTAGTAGTAGTGGTAGTGGTAGTAGTAGTGGTAGTGGTAGTGTAGTGGTAGTGGTGGTGGTAGTGGTAGTGGTAGTGGTAGAGGTAGAGGTAGTGGTAGTGGTAGTGGTATTGGTAGTAGTAGTGGTAGTAGTAGTAGTAGTGGTAGTAGTAGTGGTAATGGTAGTGGTAGTAGTAGTGGTAGCTGTAGTGGTAGTAGTAGTTGTAGTGGTAGTGGTAGTGGTGGTAGTAATATTTTATGGCAAAACAACGTTTGCCGGGTCAGCTAGTATATATATATGATAACATCACAAACTATCCCAGAGGATAACAAAAGTTTTTCATACAGTATGTAAATTACAGCTAAAGAACATTCGGTGACGACTTGCGCCACCATAAGACAACAACTTCACTACAATAACTTAGGTATAAAAACTGCTTCCGCAGCGCCTGCATGTATCCCCACCTCTGTTCTCATTCCGCAACTTATACCAGTCGCTGTGTGTTTTGCCTCACCTCGCGAGCGCTATTCTCACGCGATTCGTCCATGGTATTTGAATAAGTCCTAGCGACGTTTTCCGGCTGACTGATTTATGTAGCCGCTGATACGGCTCAGTATATTGTTTCAACTGACGGCCCGAAATCGTAGGTTTATGTCCTTATAGAACGTACGTTACCTGAGTATTTTTGAGGTTATTTTTTTTTGCAAGCAAGGATCACATTACGTTATATTTAGCGTGGTGAAGTATGCTCTAGTCCTCCCGCAGCTGTGTATATGGGGGAGACCCGTGCCCAGCAGTGGGACAAGTGGTTGTAGCCTTGATGCAACAGAGCTGTTTCTATCGTCGGTTATAGACTTTCGTGAGTCAAAAGTATCATTTTCACTCGCTAACTATGTATTTATTACTGCTGACTTTGGACACAGAGTACTTGGATCGCCGCCAGACAGTCACTCTGCGTATACTGAATAAATGGGTCTTGGAGCTACCTTCAGATGGAAGCAGTTTTTTTTTCAGCTTTTGTTTGCTGTTTGCAATATTATTTTTTGTCATTTGTAAGTGATCTTCAAATTTTAAGGCTAAATAAGTATTGTAGGTAAACAATACCTACTATTTGCAAGCCCGTTGGTTCAATTGGTGTTGACTCTATTTGAAACACATTCAGTACTAAAATTCGTGTGATGAACACTTATGTTTATTCTGTATCTGGATATCAACATCTATATAAGTTGACGAGCCCGCTGGCGCAATCGGTAATGACCCTGACTGTTGCGCCAGGGGGTTCGAATCCCGCTCAGGACAAAATTAAATATTCGTGTGACGTAATTATTTCTGTGTCTGGATGTTAATATTAGCTATTTAAGTATGTATTTAAAAATATCTATGTATGTATGTATATCAGTCTCGAACACCCATAGTATAGACTTTTCACAGTTTGGGATCAGATGGCTGTATGTGAAAATGTCCATAAAATTTATTTTAAAATTTCTATTTAATTTATTTTCACAGGCTTCGCAATATACACAATTTTGCTCATAATAAAATCGGGGCTCAAGTAGAACCTTGAGAAACACCAGCGAACTTAATAGAACTGGAAAGTAAATATCGAATAACTTCAAGTCGTACACTCGTGTTTAAGATACCAGACTTAAATAATATTATCTTAGCAGTTAGCATAAGTATTTTAATTTCAAGTATAAAGTTTAGTCATCTCTAGAGTGAATGCCTTTTAGAGGTCAAATAATATGCTTTTACCATAATTTACAATTACTTTTAATTTGATATCAACTGTAGAACGCTCTTATGAAAAATGACATTATTTTAAATGAAATACTAACATATTATACTAGAAAAATAACAATTGTTTGTAAAAGTAGTATCAAAATTCATTTTCAACTTTCGTGAATCAACAATTTCATTTCACTCGCTAACTACATATTTATTACTAACTTTGGGCACAGAGTTTTTGGAACGGCGCCAGACAGTCACTCCACGATGTCGTATACTGAATAAATGGTTCTTGAAGCTAGACCCCCAGATAGAACTGGTCCGATCTGTTATCAAGGCTCTATTGGTTTCTATTTATCTGAATGGTCACGTGATTTGTTACACTTGGAGAGGACTGATACGAGATACAGCCTTGAGTGAATACTGCTGACCATGGGTTTGCAGCCTCTTTAATTTCAAGCATATAAACTTCAGAGCACCAAAACACACTATGTACAAACATTAATCTGCTATTTGTCTCAGCCAGGAATTGTATCAGCTGCCATCAGTCAGGGTTTACGAACACAGACTTTTAACTTTAACTTATGAAAATACTATAATAATAGCCCGAATAATTCTGTTATTATATTAAGTCCCTATTAAATACGATAAAACGTTTGGGGAAATTTAAATTTCGTGGCTCTTAATAATACACGTTAAGCTTTTATTTAAATTTTATCACGGCAGAAAATTCATGATTCATTCATTCACTGGAGAATTTCGTCGCAATGCAGTTAATAGTTTTCATCGGTTATTGAACTTATAAATGGTCGGAGTGGTTTCGTTAGAAGACGGATATGTCCAGTAGTGAACCTCAAAAGATAGATGAATGGATTAAACTTATACACAAGTATCTTACGCGTAAAGTAGGTATGCTATGCCAGTAGTTACGTCACATTACATTGATTTATTAAGTTAATTATTGTATGTGTTTCAGAAGTACATACAGCTGCCAATTTTCATTACGCTACGATCCTTGGAAGATGGTTAAATTAACTATCTTAGATTCCCTTACATTGTGTGTTACATACAAGTCGACCTAATAAAAGCATGTTAAAAAACAGTGGTAGATTATGTTCTGCTTGGCACGGGTCTCCCATACAGACAAATCTGCTTGACGACTGCTAGAGCATACTCCACCACGCTGCTCCAGTGGCCAACCTAGTGTCAAATGTTCTCAAGCCACCCGAAGGTCAAAGGACAATGCGTAACGATTGTTTTCACCATGGAAAACTACCAGAACCTACGGCTTAACGTGCCCTCCGAAGCACGGTAACGCCCATAAAATTTTTCCACTAACGGTCACCCATCCACAAGCCGACCCACTCATTTATGCTTAACTTTGTCAGGAACATCTTTATTGAACTTATAGTAGAGTTGAAGATACTTCGTGGTTCACAAGCTGGTATAGCAAACAAGTTTTGTCCAAATAAACGAGTCATGATAGGCCGCGCCATATAAACAGGACATAACGTAGATCGGCAGCCTGCCAGAACAAGTTGGCTCGCGGGCTGTGAACTCTCGAATCTGCTGATTCTTATCACACGTTGCTTGGTATTTAGAACGGAACATAATAGAACAGAATAAAAAAAATTGGTTCAGAAATTACAGCAAATTACATAAATATTATTCGCTGCAACCCATAGACGTCCATAGGGCACGGGTCTCTCCCACAGACAGCTGCGGGAGGTCTAGAGCATACTCCACCACGCTGGTCCAATGCGGATTTGTGGAGGGGTTAATGGTCAACCCAATGTCGAATGTTCTTAAGTCCCCGAAGGTCTTCTACAAGGCTTAACGTAGCGTAGTTACGATGTCGTAGCGTAGCTTCGATTGCGTAGCGTTGCTACGATGGCGTAGCGTTGCTACGATGGCGTAGCGTTGCTACGATGGCGTAGCTTCCAAGAAATTTTGCCACTAGCGGTCACCCATCCACATACCGACCGCGCCTGACGTTGTTTAACCCCGTAAATCATGTACCGTCAACGTGAAATATAGAGCTACAAGCTCCAAAAGAGATACAGTAGGTACCTACAATAAAACTGTAAATAATAGACTTTACTCAAACATTCACATTTCATTCGAAAAATGTTAAACCTCAAAAAGAGATTTGTCTCGTTTTTTATATCCACTTTCCTTTGCTGTATTTAACATGTTATAATTACACAACATTACCGATATTACATTGTGGTTTAACTAAAACCGTACAACGTTTTCTTTTAGATATTTCACTGAAATACTCAAGCAATTTATTAATTGGAATGAGTTTTTAAAATAAACATTCGTCCGAGAAGGAAAATAACGCTCAGAGTCAGAAATTTAATTGCTTTATAATTCAAAAATTCCCTTTCCGCTTACAATTTAGTTCTTGGCATAGCTCTGGCTACGTACATAAAAAATAGAAAATCGAGTTTACCACCCCATATCTACAGAGAAAAACAAAAGTATACATTCGTGAGATCCCGTCAGGAGCAAAGTTCTGCATTGAGGTTATACAACAGGTGGTATTATACGCGACTTGCTCGACTCCTTTACTCTAGACACTTTCACGGACACACACATATACAATAGAAAGAAACACAGAGAGAGAGATAGACAGAGAAAGTTACATAGAAGGGGCATAACGCTTTTTCTTTACGTATCAATTTCTATCAGTAAATTTAGTCTCGTGAAAGACTAAAGACACAACCGCTATGCTTTACGTTTCCTAAAAGTTATTTTGCGGTGACAGTCCAGTGGTTATCGAACTCGAGCGGTCCGGGTTCAAAACCCAAACGGCACGCACCAAAGACTTTTCTAAGTTATGTGCGATTTAAGAAATTAAAAGTCACTTGCTATAACGGTGAAGGCCACATCGTGAGGAAACCTGCCTGAATGTTCTTCATAATGTTCTGGAAGGCATGTGAAGTCTGCCAATCCGCACATGGCCAGCGTGGTGGACTAAGGCCTAATCCCTCCCATTCTGAGAGGAGACCCGCGTCCAACAGTGGTACAAAGAAATGGTTGATGCCAAATCTGAAACTAATTTTACCATAGTTAGTTTCAGATTTGGCATTAATTTTTACTTCTAAGATTCACCCTGTATAAAAAGTAAGAAGAGTATCATTTGAATAGACGAGATACTGCGACGATACGCTACAATGATACTAAAATGACTTATTCAAATCGTGAGCGTATCGGATGCATCTGCCCGTCTATAAAGCTCTAGGACGGCGTATGAACGGTCAAACGAAAATGATCCTTGTGTTCATATAATTACGTTTGGAGGACAAAGTCAATATTGTGTCGTCCATTGACTCAATCTCTTAAGTAAACATACTTGTTACGAAGGCTATTGAAGAATTGCCTTGGCTGTATTATCCTCTTGTGGCATACTTCATGTGGAATTTGACTGTTTTTGTTGATTTACATGTCGAATTTACACCAATCAAAAGCTTTTCTTAATGTGCGGTTAGAGCACATTTATATGGTGGTAAATTTAATGAGTATGCAGCTCCACTGATGCCCTTTACTCAGTGGAAACGTCGAATATAAAGTAACATGAAGAAGAATAACAAAAATGTAATCTCTTCCAGCAGACTGAACTCAAGCAGAGTTAAAAGGACAAAGAGGAAGACCTCAATTATTAAATTTATTCAATCAATAATTATTTTCACTTTTACCACGAGGTCGTGAGCACTTCAAATTAGAATAATCGAGGTATACTTAACGCGATAAGTTAACCAAAGATTCCAAGTGAACAGTAAACTAGTCGAAATCCCTTATCCGTTGGGCCGCGAGGTTCGGCTGAGCAAGATTGATCGCCTGTCTTTAGCAGAGTGGAGGCAAATCAAGCAGCGATCGAGGTTCTTCTGGATGGCATAAGCTGATTGTATATGATCCGCTAGTTAGCCGCTGCTCGTGGCTCTGCGCGTGTCAAACCATCCATACTAGTCCATACTAATATTATAAATGCGAAAGTAACTCTGTCTGTCTGTCTGTCTGTGTCGCTTTCACGCCAAAATTGCTGAACCGATGAAAATGGAATTTAGTACACAGATAGTTTAGAGCCTGAGAAAGGACATAGGCTACTTTTAATTTGGAAAAAATTGTTGTAAAGGGGTGAAAAGGTGGATGAAAGGTTGTATGAAAGTATTGTCATTTTTACAACTAGAAGCATAAAATTTATATTATAGGCTGTTGATTAGATATAAATAAATATTGCATTCAAAGTTTGTAAAAATTTTGTAAGGGTGTAAAATAAACATGTCTTATTCCACGCGAGCGAAGCTGCGGGCGTCCACTAGTTTGTTATAAAGTTTCAATTTACTTAGCAAAAACCCGCGAGGGTACGATTAAACCACCAATCCGCATTGGAGCAGCGTGGTGGAGTATGCTCTAGACCTCCCGCATCTGTGTCTCGCAGCTGTGTCTGTGGGGGAGACCTGTGCCCAGCAGTGGGACGTGTATAGGTCGCAGCGCGTACGATTAAATAAATAAATAGCTTGGACAATCTCACACACGGTCATCTGACCGAAAATTAGGCGCGAGCTTGTTATATGGGTGTCAGAGACTGATACATACATTAGATATTATATATTTTAAATACATACTTATATAGATAATATTAACATCCAGACACGGAACAGATACAAGTGTTCGTCACACGAATATTTGTCATGAGTGGGATTCGAACCCACGACCCCTGGCGCAACAGACAGGGTCACTGCCGATTGCGCCAACGGGCCTGTTTGGTAATGTATAACTGGATTTACCTAGGCTTTAAAGGGCTATCTCACAGCCCGACTGACACTCGAAAAGCCGGTCCATTGTACAAGGGGCCTTACTGTCAATACCCTCCTGTTGACTGTCGGATTTCGCCAGAAATGCAAACAGGAGAATTTGCATCGGCCGAAAACAATTTATTTTCTCATTAGCGACATTTCCTTTCCGCCGCCGTTGTTTTCCTTAGTTTAAATTAAGTAAATTTCCAATGAATTTGACGGAAATTGGACACGATGAATTGTGTTGTTTTATGTAAAATTGCCGATGGGGATTAATGGGAATTTTTTGGAGTTGCGGAGGGAGGGAGGTTTTATTGTAAGATGAGTACCTACTAACTCATTTACGGAAAAAAAAATATTAGCTGCAACCCATAGACGTCCCACTGCTGGGCACAGGTCACCCCCACAGACAATTCTGCGGATAGTCTAGACTTCTAGAGCATACTCCACAACGCTGCTCCAATTCGGATTAGTGGAGGGGTCAATGGCAACCCAGTTTCGAATGTTCTCCCGAAGCCACCCGAAGGATTTCGACAAGGTTTGACGACTGTTTTCATCATTGAAAACAACCGGGACCGACGACTTAACGTGCCCTCCGAAGCACGGCAGCGTCCATCAAATTTTGCCAAGGGTCACCCATCCACAAACCGACCGCGCCCGTCGTTGCTTAACTCTGTCGATCAAATTGAATGGACGCGACCCATGGGGTATGGACGCTACAACTCGCTTATAAAATATTGGTTCCTTAGAATTAATGTCCTCAAAATATTGAGCGATCAATATGGTGCTCAACATACTTTATTTCGAGACGATACCACAATACTTAATAGTACAAGTAACGAAGTCAAGTAAGCAACAGCTAAATTTAAAGCGGTCATAAAGTTTGGCGAGTACTCTATAAATTTTAATAATAAAAATAAACAATGAAAATCTCGTGACTGGTTCAAATTAAAACAACACAACGAAAAAAATTATATATCATCGCGTGTGTCCACAGCGTTTGCACACAATCTTAACGTGGTGTCACATCAGTATTTCATAAAGTTAATTGAGGGGGTGTGAAACGTTGAATAAACACAGACTTTACAAATTTACGTTGTTTTTGGGGAAATATCCTATTAATCTTACACTTTATTTGTGTACAAGCGACTGATCGAATTCGTGGATTCGAAATTAAATTTGTAATATTTATGAGTTTAACAGAGGATTGGGAGTGATGTCGATTGAGGGAGGCCTATGTCCAGCAGGCAAGAGGCAAAAGGCTGTGAAGTTGAATATGAAGTCCAAAGGCTGATGGATGGATCATGAGTGATGAGTTAAACGTTAATCTTCTTTATAGCAGAGCGAGAAGTAGATTTCAAACTCTCACTCAAAAGGGTCCGGTCCAATTACAGTGACACGTGACAATAAATTTTTCAAGTTATTGTCACGTGTCACGGTGCGTATTAATAAATTAAATGTTGCTGTGGAAAACACTTTAAGAAAATTGATATTTTTAAAAACATATTTTTAATACAGTTGCTCAAAAAGTGGCATATTACAGGGACGTATAGCGTTCGGGAAGTGAGCTATTACACACTCGTGCTTTTTCTTTACCTTTTCCGAACTCGTGCGTTCTCTTTCCCAACTGTCAAAATAATGTCTATTAAAAAGAAAAACCAACCACGAAAAAAAAAATTCATAGAAGTTTTTATGTTTCATGCAAATATTTCTAAAAAGAAGCTACTAATTTGTTTCAATATCAGATTTAATTATTTGATTCAATGAATTAGGTTAAGTTTCATTTCATTTCATCTCATTAAATTTCATGTCAATAAAAAAATTCTACTGAAGACTTGGCTGTATGGGCATAGTTCCCTTTGCCTACCCAGAATGGGTGAAGAAAACAAAAAAAAATCTCTGCAATACTCTGTATTCTTTTACGGTTGGCGCCATTTTCCAAAAATGTTCGCTGCGAGTTTAGTTTGTGTTTTTATTATTTTATCAAATTGCTTCATTTTTTCGCAACTGTATTAAAAATAGTTGTTCAGTACACGTGCGGAACCGTCATTGCAACTTGTTCCGACTGTCAACCCTCGCCTTCGGCTCGGGTAGACATTTGTCGGAACTCTTTGCAATGACAGGCTTTCCGCACTTGTAGCGAAATATACTATTGTATACAATGATACGTTCATACTGCACGTATGCTCGCACGACATAATCGTTCCGCAACACATACATACACATTTAACAACATTGTATATCTACACACACGCTATAAGTGCGACAGGAAATACACAAATCGTAAAAGTGAAAGAGACAGCTATTTGTAATCAGTACAGTTAGCGCGCGCGCTCACAATGACAGGTCACACAGTTCGACTGACTGCAACGGTCACAAGTGACACCAATTCACGGCACGCGTTTGGTGCGATGGTGGCGTATCTACCTCTTGTAATGTATAGATATTAATCATGCATAATGCACATCAACATCCAGACAGACAAGCGAATCTATATATATAAAAGGAGAAGGTGACTGACTGACTGACTGACTGACTGACTGACTGACATATCAACGCAGGGCCTAAACTATAAGGGCTAGAAACTTGAAATTTTGCACAGGGGTTCCTTTTATAACGTAGGGGAGCACTAAGAAAGGATTTTTGAAAATTCACCCCCTAAGGGGGTAAAACGGGGGTGCAAAGTTAGTATGAAACTTTGCCGTTTTTGAAGTCGTTAGACGGGTAGACGTGGTTAATGGGTCTAATTCTACGCGAGCGAAGCTGCGGGTGTCCACTAGTCATACATAATGCACATCGACATCCAGACAGCCCAGCAACTTTTTTATAAAAAAGAACAATGTACCAGGCGAGCAGAAAGAACATGGAACACACATGTAAACCATTAAATCCCCGTCGTAACACAAACGAGCCCTGAGTGCCGCCCCGAAGCCCACCTTGCGGGACGGAGGTGAATGCGTTCCGCTCAATTGACTCAGCAATTTACTTGACAAATGTTTTTCTATATGTTTTTCTAGTTCTAAAATCCATAGAATAAGTTGTTTTACTCATTTCATATTTTGATACTTAAAATTGTTTGTGTAATATGTTGTTATTATTGTCTAGTGGCCGCAAGCGTGACTGTTAAGCTATGTCCTGGGTTTGATACTCGGGTCGGGCAAATTATTACTGGGTTTGTTATTGGCAAATTATTATTTTGTTTACTTGAAATTCTAAGTAGGAGGGATTATGCTCCGAATGCCTCCGATGCATGGTTTATGCCAGATAGAAATAAGCCCATTACCCTCAACATGCTGAAAAGTGGGTGTAGGTACTACACTCTGTACATCTCTACCTATCCTTTTGAGGAAGTGTAGGCGTGATGTTATGTTATATTGTGTATTTAGTATAGAGCCCTTTTTTGTTTTACGAATTTTTACCTTTTGGTTTCCCAAAAGGTCTCAGAGACATCCTAGGAGTAGTGTCCTCAAACGCTGTATCCATGAAATCGTAATCTTAGCCATGATCACTCGATAAACAGCGCCAGACAAAGTACAATATTTAACTTTGGTTTACGCTAGAAAAACATGGTCGGTTGAAAGAGCACATTGTAGATTGTTCAAGAAAGAAGTACGAGTCGAATGCAGTAATGCATGCAGTAATGGTGATGGACTTTAGTTCCGACATATATTTCGTATCGACCTTGGAGCATTCCGTTCAGAACCAGCGGCACAAATTGTGTAAATTGTCTCACGTTATGTGTATCTAACTCAAAGTAACGTTAAGTCAGTGGAGAAAGTTTTTTTTTTTTTTTAAATAACATGGACATTCTCACACACGGCCATCTGACCCTAAATTAAGCGCGAGCCTGTACTATGGATGTCAAAGACTGATATTAATTCATATATATTTTAAATACTTACTTAAATAGATGATAGTTAAGAACGCCTCAAATTGTAACGATTGGTTATTCATAATCACTTACTAATGCATTCTTTGTCTTCATGGTCATAGTTCAAAATGTTCAAACGTTAGAGACAATAGATTTATTTTCAAGATAAATATGAGACTGCCTAAGGGCGCCTTTTAATTTGATAGACGACTAACTTGAACGAACTAGATTCCTCGGAAGGACTTCCGTAAACACTAGACTTGTTTGCGCTGAGTTGAGAGCGAACTTGTTCTACAGCATCTAGTATTTTCTGTTCAAATTGTTTAACACTGTAAAAATACTCATAGTTATATCTTTTTATAACGAAGTTAGGACGCGGCTTGCGGCATCTATAGTTCGATTCGTCACGTAAGGAAAAGGCGTTTTGTCCCACCGTGCGACTTTCTTTGTTCTACAGCCTGTCTCTGTGTCCTTTTCCAGAATATATGAATGTGTGAAAAATTCAGGAGTCTATCTTCGCTTAAGAGATGGAGTGACAGACAGACAGTGGTGGTATAACAATCATATGAATGTGGATGCAAGCAGTGCTGCATGCTCGTTTGTCACATTTTAATAAAAGTATCTGTAAACTAGTGGACGCCCGCAGCTTCGCTCGCGTGGATTGAGACATAACAATAGTTTATTTTACACCCAGTAATATTATACAGCCTATGTCACTCAGTGAAGATGCAGCTTTCTAATGGTGGAAGAACTTTTGAAATCGCTCCAGTAGTTTTTCTGTGAAAACATTACAAACAAATGTTTCCTCTTTATACTATTAGTACAGATGAAACGACAAACCTTAAAATATATCCTAAAACGAATGTAAAACAATTTATTAAACATGCTCTTATATCGTTTGATGTTTTTATGCCCGAGCTTCCGGTACGACTCCGGTTTTTACCCGACATGAGCCTTCCATTGTTCGGTGGCCACCGGTAATCTGCTATTGGTTATATTATCACTGCCCCGATACCCCTTTGTGTTGGCCGGGTACCCTGAATACTACACCTTGTGTCTGTTATAATACCATCCTATTGAAACCCTCGCATATTTAAAGAATGAATGACGAGAAGGAAAGAAAAATATGTTTTAATGATATAATGTTGTTATTAGTATATTTCGTACCGACATCGATGGTTTTGAACTTCGATCAATAATGTACTTTGAAATAGAAAAAAGTCAGTAATCTATACTAATATTATAAAGAGTAAACATTTGTTTGTAATGTTTTCACATAAAAATTACTGGACCGATTTCAAAAATTCTTTCACTATTAGAAAGCTACACCATCACTGAGTGCACTCATATTATATAATATTACTAGGTGTACACGAAACTATTATTATGTCTAATTCCACGCGAGCGAAGCTGCGGGCTTCCACTAGTATCCAAATAAATGTGAAAATATGTAAAGTCAAAGTCAAAGTCAAAGTCAAATAATTTATTTCGCTATGAGGTGATTAGACACGCTTAACGAAAGTCTAGGTACCTAACTAAAAACTACTTAAACTACTAACTGATCTATATAAGGCAAAGGATTAGCTATTGATTATTGAATGAATAGCTAATCCTACACAGGTGTCTAACTTGCCATAAGATAAATTTACAATAATTACCTACCACTAAGCTAAGCTCTAAGTCACGATAGACTATCTATATGGTCATCGGCTTTAGGAAGAATTTACAATATTCTTATCCTATGCCCTAGTGTAGGCCGAGAGAGAAAAAAGCCGGAGGAAAAAACTCTCGGTACTCTTTTAGTAGATCAAATCTTGTAGTAGATCAAAATATGCAGATGCAATTGATGCAACTGATTCATTTTCGGTTTTCATATATCGGTATATGTATACGCTTGATGAACGTTACATTTTTAATTTACAACTGGTTTAAAAAGTTGATGCTACCGAGAAGAACACGGCAAGAAACTCCATATTTACTCTTTTCAGTAATTCAGAAAAATATGTTTTAATGATATAATGTTGTTATTAGTATATTTCGTACCGACATCGATGGTTTTGAACTTCGATCAATAATGTACTTTGAAATAGAAAAAAGTCAGTAATCTATACTAATATTATAAAGAGTAAACATTTGTTTGTAATGTTTTCACACAAAAATTACTGGACCGATTTCAAAAATTCTTTCACTATTAGAAAGCTACACCATCACTGAGTGCACTCATATTATATAATATTACTAGGTGTACACGAAACTATTATTATGTCTAATTCTAATTTTTAATTTACAACTGGTTTAAAAAGTTGATGCTACCGAGAAGAACACGGCAAGAAACTCCATATTTACTCTTTTCAGTAATAATTACGCAGTCATACAAAGGACACACACAAAGGATCCTGACTTCGGGCGTATTAATTTCTTGTTAGAAAAACATAACATTAATAACACGGGTAATTCCGCAATGGGGTAGACAGAGGAATGTAGTCTACACTTTTAACTAGTTATCTTTAGGTTCCATAAAAGTGAGCTTATTGCTGTATGGCCAGGCATAAATCTAGACTCTAGGAATTCCTAGGTAGCTAAACCCGATTAAATTGCCCGACCCGTCCTCGAACCCAGGAGTTCTTGCTCAGCCGAGCATGTGACCACTAGATCAACAAAGCAGTCGGCAGAGTATTGCGAGTTTTAATATATTGGCTATCAACCACACCACCTGTGATTAATGAGTGTAGCGACCATGGCCATTCCTTTGTTTACTGGTGTTCAGTTAATGAGATCTATCAGTCAAGCTGTATGTTTTGTTTAGATTTGCATTGTGCTTCGTTGGTGCAGGGGTCGCATGGCTAAGTCTAAGTCTATACAATATTTTTGGAACGAAGTTCCTTATCGCGCGTTGCGAAAGGGGGCTAGACGGAAAAAATTAAGACCAAAAGTTGTAACGACACTTTTTGCTATAGTTGTAAGCCGTGCGGCGTGCGCGTGTTTCTCTGTCTCTCTCTCTCTCTCTCTCTCTCTCTCTCTCTCTCTCATAGAAAGCATGCCAGTTATTTTCGTTTCGTCTTTCTATTTCGCATTGAACAGTGTGATGTCGCGACGATTATTTTTGTTGACTGTATACAGGTTTTTTGTACATAATAAATAATAAAAATAACAATAACTTATATATCCAATAACTTCGTTCCATCCGGGTGTCCCTTGACACCTCTCAAGTTTTTTTATTATTTAAATGCTTCGGTTTTTGAGTGACAACTCTTCTTAACTTCTTCATTGGAATTTTTGTTCCAAGTTATGTAACATTTCGGGTTGTCACACAAATAAACTTCAGTCAAACATTTACGTTGTTTAAGAGCCAGTCAAGCCTGTAAGTGCTTCTGTTCGAGAAATAAAATTCGTCGGTATTCGGTAAGTTGCGGAGTGATATCCGACCAGCATTTATAATGCACGCGTCTATTGGGGAATCTAGGTGTGGGTTGGGACGTGGTGATACGCTAAGCGGCACACATTGTATATTTTGACAGGCCCGTTGGCGCAATCGGTAGTGACTTCGAATCCCACTCAGGACAAATATTCGTGTGACGAACACTTGTATTTGTTCTGTGTCTGGACGTTGATATTATCTATTTAAGTATGTATTTTAAAAATATCTATGTATGTATGTATATCAGTCTCTGACACCCATATCACAATCTCGCGCTTACTTTGGGGTCCGATGGCCGTGTGTGAGAATGTCCAAGATATTTATTTATTTATTTAACTCTTGTTTGTTTATTTAAAAATTAAACTTTAAATATTATGGTACTAGGATATCGATAGACCTTTTTTTATCTTATCAATTTTATTTTCGTATCGTATTATCAATTTTATTATCGTATGATTATTACCTTTTTAAAATTAAAATAATATGATATGTGAAAATAGAAACACTACAGTGAGACACAAATAAATTTAGCGTTACGAATATTTTTGTTTTTTTGGATTAATTAATTTTAATGTGGTCAGCCTAGAATGTAATCAGTAAACAGTATATTTATTGACAAATAATAGGTAATAAATACAGATGTCAATTCTTAAAATATTTGGTATTATGTTAGTTACCCCATGGGTGAATTGACGGAAGATTTTTTCTACGTAAAGTTGTATCCAGCGAACAAATACCCTTTAAAAATAAAAGACAAAAATATATAACATTCACAACACCGGTATTTCACCAGCGTAATTAAGATTACGCCTTGAATTTGTAAAACTGTATAGGAAACCGCTACCTCTTATCAGTGTGCCCACGGCTGGTACTTTAACACCGCGGTACACTAATTTTTCTTTCTTAAGATACGTTGTTTACCTGCTTTGCGTCCAAATAAATGTTCCAAGATCTGTTTTATGACAAGATTTATTCGTAAATTATTTAAGTTCTATTTGTCTTAACACAATATGATTTTCAGATTTAATTAATTATGGGATTTGTACAAGTATTATAAAATATAATAAAATTAAACATTCAAAATAAATTGACACTATTTTATGCGCAAAATATGTAACAAGGGTAGTAATTAAATGATTCGCAATAATTGATTTGTTAAGCAACAAAAAGGTGACATCATTATTTAATTCGGTATTAATTAATAAAGTTTTAATCAGATCAATATGCGATTTATATTGAAACTCAATTTTAATATTTTGCTTACCATAAATAGCATAGCTGTTATCCCAAAAAAGCGTGGTTTCAAGGGTCTATCATACACCTAAACTGCGGTCACCAATTCGGTATTGGTCAAGTGGAGTTCCCGTAACAAACTTGACCTAGTTTACGGAGGGACATAGGCTCCTTCGGCCCTATTCCTCTACATGTTCTAACGGCCTTACAATGGTGTGTCCGCTCTGTAACTTTATGTCTTGCCAGCGAAACTCTTACCTTGTGTTAGGTACTACAGTATTTCGCTACGAGACCGAATCAGGAATGATAAAATCCGTAAACGAACAAAGCTCACCGACATAGTTCGCAGAGTTAGTACGTTGAAGTGGCAATGGGCAGGCTACGTCGTTCGAAGGATAGATAGCCGGTGTGAAAGAATAGTCCTCGAATGGAGACCACGACTCAGTAAAAGGAGTACAGGTCGCCCTTCGACAAGATGGGTCAGGTCACATGGTCGATTCTGAAGGCACATGACCGGTCGGGGTGGTGTCGTTTAGGAGAGGCCTATGTCCAGCAGTGGACCTCAAAAGGCTGATGGATGGATGGAAGGTTCTACTTGCCGAAATTTGAAGTTTCATCCATACCGGCTGTATTTGTAACGGTTCTCAACAATACGGTTTGCGCACAAATTTTAACTGCGCACGTAAAGTATGGAATGAGTTTATAGTTAAGTTTTTTCTCTGGTATATGAAAAAGTTATTTAATTTAAATAAAGCATAAAATGCGACGTAAAATGCGACCAGTGACGCGTTGGTGATTCGTATAGTTCACAAGTAACGTCAACCACATAAAAAAACATTTTCAACTAAAACTCCACTATGTGGTAAACGCTAGCCAGACAATATTTCTACTGCCGTGTAGCGAATTACAATGAATATCAGCTGTATGATGTTTTCAATAGGGTTCAAATTTCCTTGCCCGAACGTATGTGATAGCGTTAAGTTGTATTTGCTTAGCGTATTATTGTCATTTTCCCCGAAGTTGTTCTTTTGAGGATTTATATACTCTGAGGAACGGTATTAGAACGATACGAAAGTAATATTGGAACGACATACCTTATTGTATTTTTTAATGTTATATATGTAGGTACATAATAATATAAGTAAATAAAAGTAAGAAAAATAATTGTTAATAATAATAACATATAATATCTTGGACATTCTTAAATAGATAATATTAACATCCAGACACAGAACAAATACAAGTTTTCGTAGCACGAATATTTGTCCTGAGTGGGATTCGAACCCACGACACACGTCGGTGCACACCCCTGCCTGAGCCTTTGAGTAAAACTACGAGTAAATATTACTTATTTACTCGTAGTTTTGTACTACTACGAGTAAATATTACTTATTTACTCGTAGTTTTGGGTCACTCTTATTAAAAAGCGAGAGTCGCGCAAGATGTTTGGCAACCATGAATCATAATATGAAGCATACATATTTCGGCTGTAAAATATGTGCGTTCTTCCAGTGATGTTCTCGTTTTTTGGGTTCCGTTATCGACTAGGGAACCTTCTAGTTTCGTTATGTCTGTCTATATTCAGTACTAGTGGACGGCCTCAGCTTCGCTCGCGTAAAATAAGTCACGACAATAATTTCGTTTACACCTAGTACTAATATTATGTCACTCAGTGAAGATGCAGCTTTCTAATGGTGAATGAATTTTTGAAATCGGTCTAGTAGTTTTTGTGTGAAAACATTACAAACAAATCTTTCCTCTTTATAATATTAGTGTAGACTAACAATATGTCTGTCCGTCTGTCTATTTGTCAAAATGTCTTCAGTTTAGCCCACGGAAGACAGAGAGAAGGTTTAGCCCAAAGACTAGACACTCAGATATTACATACCTGTACTCGTAATTTGGCTTGGATATCAATCGAAGTGATCAAATATAAGAGATATTTATATGTATATACTAGTATAGGGTACCTATTGCCCATTATCGTTAGGATGGAGGAAGAATTGATTTTTTCTCGTCCTATATTGTAAA
This sequence comes from Carterocephalus palaemon, assembly GCA_944567765.1. Taxonomy (NCBI): domain Eukaryota; kingdom Metazoa; phylum Arthropoda; class Insecta; order Lepidoptera; family Hesperiidae; genus Carterocephalus; species Carterocephalus palaemon. The sequence goes on from OX155641.1 coordinate 1,047,360, forward strand.
AAATATTGCCAGTTGTAATCAATTGAACGAACAGATGTTTTCCTTTGTTATGTCGTTTAATTACTGAGTTCCTAAACAATATTGCGAGGTTTTATAATCATTTCTTTGATCTAGGAATACGTCTGCGAAACACTTTCTAATTAGTTCGCTGCGACCCATAGACGTCCCACTGCTGGGCACGAGTCTCCCCCAAAGACGCAGCTGAGAGTCTAGAGCATACTCCACCACGCTGCTCCAATGCGGATTGGTTGAGGGGTTAGTGGCCAACCCAAGTCGAATGTTCTCAAGCCACCCGAAGGTCTTTGACAAGGCTTAGCGACTGTTTCCAACATTGAAAACAACCGGGACCGACGGCTTGACGTGCCCTCCGAAGCACGGTAGCGTCCATGAAATTTTGCCACTAGCAGTCACCCATCCACAAACCGACCGTCGTTGCTTAACTTTTTGGATCACATTGAATCGACCCGAGCCTATGGCTATGGACGCTACAAATTCTTATTGGTTAAGCAGGGTGATTCCCCACGGAGTTTGCATAAAACCTTGAAAGAGGTCCGGCAAACAACGCATTAATACCGAAAAGCCCGTCCCTAGTGTGAGTGACGGCATTAGATCCGCCATTTTTCTTCGCAAGATGCGATGACAACGTGAGCATATCAATTGAGGAAACAGATGTTTTCCTTTGAATGGGTAAAGGTGAGCAAATGTGTTTTGGATGCTTTTTTCGTACCTTTTTGCAGATGACACCTTCCCGTGTCCACTGTATATACAGCCCATTCCATTTACGTAAACCAGATACTAATTTGTCTGTTTGCAGCAAGTGAAATATAGACATAGACATAGACAAAAAAATATTTCGACATACAACATACATACAATGTCTAGCTTGGTCTGTATAATCTTTTACGAAATCATTCGAACTCCGTTTAAAATCGAATCAATTTAATCGACTCTTCTCTCACTATTTAGTCTGTGCAACTCCGCCATATTTGTAGGCAAATTGGCGCCTAAATGGACGCTAACTAGCCCGGATTGAGTGCCTGCCGGCGACCTCCGCTCGCCAAACGCAATTTGTAGGGAGTTCACTAAGTTTTCCGCACTATTTTTTACCTTTTAAATTCTTTTTTTGTATACTAAGATCACTTGAATTTTGTAGGAGGTGCTTTAAATCGTCGTTAAGATTAGATTAAGATGACGTCATAGGATATATTTTAATCCTGTGTCTTATATAATAACGTGCATGCGTTTGCTTGTGTGGATCGAAAAAGGTAATAAGTGCAGCATAATAATATACAAACAAACAAACAAAGCTATTAGGATAAATATATTAGGGTCTGTGCCCTTTGTATGTGTTTGTGCGTCGTTGGTCTTATGTCCTGGTTTCTATCCCCGGGTATCACCACCACCACAACCACAACTCTTTCTTTATCCCACTGTTGGGCATGGGTCTCCTCTCAGGATGGGAGGCCTTAGTCCACCACGCTGGCCAAGTGTGCATTGGCAGACTTCAAATGCCTTCGAGAACGTTATGAAGAACTCTCAGGCAAGCAGGTTTCCTCAAGATGTATCCTTCACCGTTACACCAAGTGACATTTAAATTCTTAAATCCTCCAGCTCGCGTTTAATAAACCTCCACATATTATTACTATTAAAATTTCCCGAACGAAATTCACATCACGACACCCTCGCATTCAGTGCGGTAAACAGAGCGAATGTAAATTTAAGATATCATTGAATTCTGTATGCACGCCGACCGTACCATAAGTCAAGCTAAATTAGGCAAATTTCGAGCCAAATTTTAAGCTGAAACGTGCCACGCTATAAATTCAAGTTTTAACGTTTCTCATACAATAAATATATGTGGTATTACCGGTTGGGTGATTCCATTCAGGATTCATATCCACGTTTCAGATATCTTATTAATTTTAATAATTCAATGTGATCGACAGAGTTAAGCAACGACGTACGCGGCCGGTTTGTGGATGGGTGACCGCTAGTGGAAAACATTGCATGGTCGCTACCGTGCTTCGGAGGCCACGTTAAGCCGTCGGTCCCGGTTGTTTTCAATGGTGCAAACAGTCGTTGAGCCTTGTCGAAGACCTTCGGGTGGCTTGAGAACATTGGTTAGACACTGGGTTAGCCACTAACTCCTCCACCAATCTGCATTGAAACAGCGTGGTGGATTAAGCTCTAGACCTCGCGCTGCTGTGTCTGTGGGAGAGTCTCGTGCCTAGCAGTGGGACGTCTATGCGTTGTGGCAGATTAAGATGAGTAGTTAAAGTGAGGACATGTCGAAAGAATTTTTATTAAAATTCAAATTGCAAACAGAACGGACACTATAAGTAATGTTACTAGTTTAAAGTATTCCTGAATCGTTTTATTAAATTTCTCGAATGATTTGTGGGTCATGTTTTTGGGTTTATATTATACTAACTTAGTATTTTTTTAGTATTTGACTTTGACTTTGACTTCGTTAGTGCTTAAAACTACACAACCAGAAAACGAATACTGTCCGGCTTTTTATACCCGGCGGAAACCTGACTGGTCCCGCCGGAAAATTTACTGCCATTGTTTTATAGTTTACTGCCCCGACTCAGCAATTATGAGGGAAAAAACACAGTTAATGGCGCGGTTCGACTTATATTTTACGAGGGATAAAGAATTGGATGTTAGAGTGTTTGCTTTCGTCTTGAAACCCGTGATAATAGCCATAACCTTTCCATGGTTTCCTTCGTAGCGGTCGAAAAGATCGCGGTGTCTTGAGACAGTAACATCACGCCAGTAATCCCCTGAGGGGATAGCATGTGTATGGTCAAAGTCAAAGTCGAACAATTTATTTCGCTATGACGAAAGTCTAGGTAACTTACAAACTACATAGAAAAGAGATTTATAGCATGTTATAGTTCTTTGTCCCTACACTCTATACTCTATAGTAACTTAATGTTCGACTTCGTGGCGCGCTCGTGAATGAACCTGTCTGCCAAATCCCGGGTTTGAATCCTAGCAAGCCTAGCCAAACCTATTTATTTTAGAGAAATATAAAATTAAGTACTCAGGTCAGCGGTGACAGCCCAGTGGCTATCGAACTCGCCTCTCAATCGAGCGGTCCGGGTTCAAACGCCAGCGGCACGCACCAATGACTTTTCAAAGTTATGTGCGATTTAAGAAATTATATGTCACTTGCTGTAACGGTGAAGGACACATCGTGAGGAAACCTGTATGCCTTAGAGTTCTTCTAATGTTTTCGAAGGCATGTGAAGTCTGCCAATCCGCACTTGGCCAGCGTGGTGGACTAAGGCATAATCATCCATAGTGCCCAACAGTGGGACAAAGAAAGGGTTGTGATGATGATGAATAATGATGACTTAGGTAATAAATAATGTTGTTTTCTGTATTTCCGCAGCGACCATATCGCGTGGCTGTGAGTTTGGGTATAGCGTTTCAATCTAATTTAAAAGTAATAATAATTTTAGTAAGATTCAACTTTAGAATCTCTAATTTAAATGTATTTGAATTAATCTCTTTCGCTTTAAAAGTTCATATTATTTCGTTCAAATACAATAAGTATGGACACAGGATGTTTTTCAGTTTCGCCTTCAGTAAATGTTTCTATGAAGCTTAAACTTGATTTATAGATACTGCATAAAATCGAGGAAGAGGCACTGTGGCGCGGAAGCTCGATTGTGTAAACTGAATAAAATCTTAAAACATATACTACGTACTAGAGGTAAGTGAAAATTCACGAAAATCCACGGTATCAATTGCGTTCTTTTTTTGCCTTTAGCGATTGCAGTAAGTAGGTCCACCACAATCCTTTCTTTCTCCCACTGTTAGGCATGGTTCTCCTCTCCTTATGGGAGGGGTCAGGCCTTAGTCCACCACGCGGGCCCAGTGCGGATGGTGGATGGTGGCCAACTATCTAATGGGCCATCAGCTCGTTCATTAGCCTTCAATTTATCTATATATATAACAGGAGGAGCTGACTGACTGACTGACTGACTGACTGACTGACTGACTGACTGACTGACTGACTGACTGACTGTCTAACTGACTGACATATCAACGCAGGGCCTAAACTATAAGGGTTAGAAACTTGAAATTTTGCACAGGGGTTCCTTTTATAACGTAGGGGAGCACTAAGAAAGGATTTTTGAAAAATCACCCCCTACAGGGGTAAAACGGGGGTGCAAAATTAGTATGAAACTTTGCCGTTTTTGAAGTTAGTGAATGTCTAATTCCACACTAGCAAAGCTGCGGGCGTCCTCTAGTTGTATTATCAACAAATTCTGTCTTCAGAACAATATTTTCCGTTATCAGTCCAATTCAATATTCGTAGAGCCCCAAGTAAGTGCTCTTTTAAGAAAATTTAAATATATATATATATAATAATAATAAATATCTTGGACATTCTCACACACGGCCATCTGACCCCAAAGTAGGCGCGAGCCTGTGATATGTATTTATATTTCTCTATTTATTATATATTATGTGTACATCTTTTATGTGTACTTATACTACTATATCAATACTTAATTTATTATGAATTATGTTAGTTATGTAAAACATTTCGTAAGTGCTTTTTACTTACCATCAGTATTCTCACCATCGCCCAGGGTTAACTGGTTGAAAAGCCCTTTGTATACTAAAGGTAATACATGAACTTAAATAAAAATAAAAATAAAATCAGAGCTGATAATGTACGTTAGTCACTGTTACCGTTACAATATAAGCGTAAGCAAGCTCCCTGTGGCCGAAGGTGGTAAGGCCCGGCGCATCGCGCCGGAGACTGCGGGTTCAAACCCCGCCAGGGTGTCCGAAGCATCGTAAGCATACCCCGTTTTTATTTCTTTTTTTTTTTAATTTGAAATAATTTATGAACATAATTGAAAATAATAAATCAAATAATTTGTCTAGGACTAAAATAATTTGTTTTAACAAAAAATTTTTCTGTATTATTTATGTTTGATTTTAGTTTGTTTTGGGTCATAGCTAATATGTAATTTGAATTTGTATACGGCCATAGTCCACCACGCTGGCCAAGATTGGCTGGCAGATTGGCAGACCTCATATGCCATCGAGAATATTATGAAGACATTACGTTATTAGGTTATGAACGCTACATGCGAATGGTGTTTGTACGCTATTCCTGGCATACAGGGTTACAGGTTAAGTCGACCTATTCCCGTTAAGGGCGTGTAGTTTACATCGTTTGTGACTGATTTGGTAATAAAACACCCTATCCTAAATCTAACCGTTTTCGAGATATTTGCATTTAATTGTTTTTTATAAAAAATACCCTATTTTCGGCTATCAGCTTAGATATTTTGAAATGTGTAAGTCTTATTATTACTAATATTTGATGTTTTCATGTAAAATAAGATGCTTTACAACCTCAATAACCAATATTGTACGTAAAATTAATAAACAAGTCATTGTAGATGATTGAAACTCATACAAACTAATAAAAATTTTGAAAGTTTATTTTTCTATCAATAAAATCTTAAAAAAACAGTATGGCCGCCGTTTTGCAGATGTACTTAAAAATATCTACGTTTCATCAGCTATCCAACGAGGTATAACAATCTAGGGTTATAATAAACATTCATAGAAAAAACTTAGTTTCATTGGCTACAGGGAAGGCAAACAAAAGCTAAATAAAACGATAGTGAGTACAAGATACTACATTTATTAAACTTTAAAGTTCCAACAAAACATATTAAAGTCTAAATTTCATGCTCGACATGTCCGCCTCTGTTTTGCACACATCTTCGCATTATTTTACGAAGTCCACTTTAAATGGAGAATACTACGAAAATTTCCTGCGAGACCTAAGTGACCTACTAGATGATTTGCCACTCAGTCTGATTCGAGACATGATTGTGGTTTCAGCATGATGGCTGCCCTGCACATTTTAGAAGTGTCAGAGAATGGCTGGACAAAAATTATCCAAACAAATGGATTGGATGAGGTGGGCTTTTACCCTGGCCAGCCAGAAGTCCGGACCTAACCCCCATGAATTTTTATATGTGGGGGCACATGAAGAGTCTCGTGTACAGTGAGCCCAACCCAATTTCGTCAGTTCAACTGACGACTGTATTGAGAGACTGGATAATTAATGCGGCGAATGAAATGAGAAAAAAATTAACTACTGGTGTAGTAAATAAAAAGTGGACTTCGTAAAATAATGCGAAGATGTGTGCAAAACAGGGGCGGACATGTCGAGCATGAAATTTAGACTTTAAGATGTTTTGTTGGAACTTTAAAGTTTAATAAATGTAGTATCTTGTACTCACTATCGTTTTATTTAACTTTTGTTTGCCTTCCCTGTAGCCAATGAAACTAAGTTTTTTCTATGAATGTTTATTATAACCCTAGATTGTTATACCTCGTTGGATAGCTGATGAAACGTAAATATTTTTAAGTACATCTGCAAAACGGCGGCCATACTGTTTTTTTAAGATTTTATTGATAGAAAAATAAACTTTCAAAATTTTTATTAGTTTGTATGAGTTTCAATCATCTACAATGACTTGTTTATTAATTTTACGTACAATATTGGTTATTGAGGTTGTAAAGCATCTTATTTTACATGAAAACATCAAATATTAGTAATAATAAGACTTACACATTTCAAAATATCTAAGCTGATAGCCGAAAATCGGGTATTTTTTATAAAAAACAATTAAATGCAAATATCTCGAAAACGGTTAGATTTAGGATAGGGTGTTTTATTATCAAATCAGTCAGAAACGATGTAAACTACACGCCCTTAACGGGAATAGGTCGACTTAACCTGTAACCCTGTATAACTAAAGATATCCATCCATCCATCCATCCCATCAGCCTTTTTGGGTCCACTGCTGGACATAGGCCTCCCTCAATCGTCGACAATCCTCTCGATCCTGCGTCCTCTGAATCTAACGGTTTCCCGCTGTCTTCTTCAGGTCGTCAGTCCACCTCGCGGGAGGGCGACCAAAAATTCGTTTTCCAAGACGCGGTCTCCATTCAAGGACATTTCCTACACAACGGTTATCAGTCCGTCGAGCGACGTGGCTTGCCCATTGCCGTCGAGCTATGTCGGTAACCTTCGTTCGTCTGCGGATTTCATTATTGCGAATCCTGTTCCGGAGGTAAATACCGAGTTTATCTCGCTGAGCGACTATGAGCTTGCGGATCAGACCGACTGTAAAGGACCACGTCTCGGATCCATATACCACTGGCAACACAGACAATATAGGTGTCAGAACGTAATCCATACCAATATTATAAATTTGAAAGTAGGTAACTCTTTCTGCCGGTCTGTGTGTCTGTCTCGCTTTAACGCCTAAACTACTGAACCGATTTAAATGAAATTTGGTCCAGAGCCTGAGAAAGGACATAGGTAACTCTTTAATTGGTAAAAAGTGTTGTAAAGGGTTGAAAAGGGGATGAAAGGTTGTATTAAAGTATTGTCATTTTTAGAACTACAACTATAATTTTTTATTTTAGGCTGTTGATTAGATTAAATATATATGGCATTCCTAAAAATGTTACCCTTAAGGGTGTAAAATAAACATAGGGGATTATACATTTACGGATTCATTACAAATATCTTGAGCAAAAGTTAACGCGATTAGAAGAATCTATTATAATGTCTAATTCCACGCGAGCGAAGCTGCGGGCGTCCACTAGTAAAAAATATGTAGCATACAATATAAGGGTAGTATTCGAGCATATCAGCAAGCTCCCTGTGGCCGAAGGTGGTAAGGCCCGGCGCATCGCGCCGGAGACTGCGGGTTCAAACTCCGCCAGGGTTCGCGCATCGTAAGCATACCACGTTTTTGTTTCTTTTTTGTTTTAGTTTGAAAATAATTTAGGAACTTAATTGAAAATAATAAATCAAATAATTTGTCTAGGACTAAAATAATTTGTTTTAACAAAATTTTATTTCTGAATCTTATATTTGATTTTAGTATGTTTTGGGCCATAGAATCAGATAATAATTTGAATTTGTATACCAATTCCGATGACAATGCATGAAAATAAAAAAAGTTTTAAAAGATTTTTTTAAAATAAAATTTTTTTACGGTATATATTATATTAATAGGTAGATATAGTAAATAGGCAGAAATAATACATAAGCTTTTTTTTAGTATAGGACACGGTGGGCGTGTGGAAGGTGTTCACTAGCGGCGAAATTTCAGAGGGCAAGCCTGGCCGTCACTTTAAATTTTAAGACAATCGTTAAGCTTTGTCGAAGTCCTTTGGGTGGTTGGAAAACATTCAGCATTGGTTGGCCGCTAAACCCTCCACCAACCGCACTGCTACGTGGTGGTATTTTTTCTCTCTTTCTCTTTATTTGGGTTAACAAACAGAAACACAGTACATTATATGTGAAAAAATAATTCTACACGTATTTTTACACCGCGAACCAACACCGTTAACCACACATTACTATCTATCCTCTCTCAGTTCATGCTGTGGGGAAACCCGTGCCCAATCGTGGGACGCTTCCGTTAAGCTTTTGGCTGTTCAGTATTCTAAAGACTAACTGTAACGTCTAAAGCGTAGCACGTACTCGTATTGAACCAGATAATAACTGTTCTGCCATCGACATTATATTACTAACTAATCGAAAACTAATCGCGTAACATTCGGCCAATTAGCCTAATCGCATTAACTCTGATCGTGCTATTATGAAAAGCGCCTGGGTAATTGTACGTTGTATATTGTGAACAGAACTAGGTTAGATTGATACTAACTTAATTTTTAACTACAACTAACGGTGACAGTTACTAAAATTCGATCTATCATTGAGAGGGTTCAAGTTCGAATCCTAGTGGCACACACCGATGGCTTTCAGAAAACATTTCATGTGAGATATAAGCTTTGAAATGTCACAGTTTGGTGCACAGATAGTCTAGAGACTGAGAAAGGATATAGGCTACTTTTTAATTGGACAAAAGTGTTATAAAGGGTTGAAAAGGGGATGAAAGATTGTATTAAAGTATTGTCATTTTTAGAACTACAAGTATATTTTTTTATTTTAGGCTGTTGATTAGATTAAATAAATATGGCATTTCTAAAAATGTTACCCCTAAGAGTGTAAAATAAACATAGGGGATTATACATTTACGGATTCATTACAAATGTGTAAACTCCATATAACGACACTCAAGGGACTGCTAATATTTCGACGTTATAGAGAGTTGTCGTTATATGGAGAGAACAAAAATTTGTATAAGAAAAAGAAAGTTCATTTCAGACTAGTGTTAGTAATTACTTAAAAACAATTCTTTTAAACTTTTTCTTCAGTGCACAGTGAATTTCTCTTACTTGTCATGTTTACTTTGAGTTTGAAAGTTTGTGAGAAACTGAGAATTTGATAACGTATAGATAATCCATGACTCCTACTAACAACAGTACACGTGCAAGCAATCCCAATTTGTAAACAAAAGAACGAATTTCTTAGAAAGTTCGGTTTGTATGATGCCGACAGTCGAGTTTATTATGAGCTAGGATAGTAAAGCAACAAAAGAACGTACCTACACAGGAGAGCAGTTTTTACTAATTTTGGCAACTTAAAAAGTACTTTTTATTATTTAATTGTTGTCGTTATTGAGAGTGGCTGTAATGCTATATAGAGTGTAACATTGTATGGAAGACAAGCTAAACCAACCAAAGCCGAGTGATTTCGACTCTTTAGGGAGTTTGTCGTTAAATCGAGTGACGTTATATGGAGTTTACACTGTATCTTGAGCTAAAGTTAACGCATTAAGAAGAATCTATATATTATTACGTGTATGTCTAATTCCACGCGAGTTAAGCTGCGGGCGTCCATTAGTAAAAAATATGTAGCGTACAATTTAAGGGTAGTATTCGAGCATATTAGCAAGCTCCCTGTGGCCGAAGGTGGTAAGGCCCGGCGCATCGCGCCGGAGACTGCGGGTTCAAACCCCGCCAGGGTGTCCGAAGCATCGTAAGCATACCCCGTTTTTGTTTCTTTTTTGTTTTAGTTTGAAAATAATTTATGAACATAATTGAAAATAATAAATCAAATAATTTGTCTAGGACTAAAATAATTTGTTTTAACAATATTTTATTTCTATATCTTAACATTTGATTTTAGTATGTTTTGGGCCATAGCTAATAATTTGAATTTGTATACGGCTATTATAATCGCTTTATTGTCAACATAGCATAATCGACGGCTCAACGTGCCCCCGAAGCACTGAAGCGCCAATTAAATTTTGAATAAAAAAATCGCACTTCTGATGTACCAATCAAAAGAATATCAACTGGGAGAAAAAATTCATAAATAAGAACATCGTTTAAAAAAATTAAAAATTTTTTTTTTCGATAACCGAACTAAAATGCAGATTTTTTTAAATTATGACTTTGTCATCGGTCCAGATTTAAATTAATTCGACGTTTAAGGGGGTGAAAATTACGTTCAAAGATTCCGTTACTTAAACATATACATGCATACCAAGCAAATAAAAGCATGTTAAAAATCAGACGTTTTAAAATTATATAAGTACGTGTCTCAGCGGTGACAGCCCAGTGGCTATCGAACTCGCCTCTCACTCGAGCGGTCCGGGTTCAAACCCAAGAGACACGCACCAATGACTTTCTAAGTTATGTGCGATTTAAGAAATTAAATGTCACTTGCTATAACGGTGAAGGACACATCGTGAGGAAACCTGCATGCCTGAGAGTTCTTCATAATGTTCTCGAAGGCATGTGAAGTCTGCCAATCCGCACTTGGCCAGCGTGGTGGACTAAGGCCTAATCCCTCCCTTTCTGAGAGGAGACCTGTGCCCAACAGTGGGTCGTCTATGGGTCGAAGCGAAGTACGTGTCTACACGCTACTCAACAAAGTATGTAAACAATAGTATCAATTTAAACAAACCATCTCTGTTCGATCCTCCCGCACTATCAGGTGTAAACACGGGTATTATTACAGCGAGACACATAAAATTCGTCTCACGAGCTTCGCTGCACAGCTTACACCTAATTACTACGAGGATAAGGCTGGCTACATACGAAGCTCTTGCAGCGATCGTTTGAAGCGCTAATAAATTATTTATTAAACGAGATTAAACAGCATTTACTCACATATTATACACTGGTATTTATGTGGTGAAGCAATATTGTTTTATAATTTATGGTTTGAATCTTATATAATGTATTGATATAAGATATCGTTTCGATTTCACTGTAGCGGTGTGAGGTACATCATGCTTGTAAAATCATTTAAATATACCTATGATATCCGACTTTGTCAGGCGACTTTCCTTAAGGACTCATACAATATTTATATATTACTATTATATTTATTACAGAGGGTAGTTTGGTCGAACGTCGACAGCACTTACTTAGAGTATCTCTTGTTATTATTTTCATTTAATTTAATTTTTAAAGCTATAATTGCGATTATTTTAATAAAATATAGTACAGTGGTATTTCCTACAATTGGATTTGATGTATTTTGTACAGTTTTTATCGAGAATCTCGTGAACTTTGATACGTAAAACAAGTGATCTTTTTGTTTTGGTTAAAGTGACTATTTGCCTTTAACATTGTAACTAGTACTGCAATACGTTTGTTTAAACAATGGTTAACACACGTAACTGTATTTCGTGCGGCAAATTTGCGTCTGTGAACAATGCCAAGTGCATTAAGTGCTATGGGTTTTATCATCGCCAGTGCGCCAATATTCCTAAAGACAGTAAAATACCTTCGAAATGGATTTGCAAAAACTGCAGTAAGAAAAATACCGAAAACCCAAGCCCACAATCCTTTTCCACGGATGTATCAGTTGATAGTGATGGAAGTATGACACGAGAGCTTGGCTTGCTGCGTGGCGAATTAATAAATGTATGCAAAGAAATGAGTACATTCAAAGAAGAGGTTATTAAATTGAATAGTACAATTATTGAGTTCTACAACAAACTGAATAAGGTCGAGGAGAGGGTTACTGTGCTTGAAGAGAGAGTCAGTCAATGTGAAGCCAACCATGTAGGGTGCATTCAAGGAGAGGAGGATATAACTAGTCATATCACCAACATTTTTAACGAGCGGGAGCAGGACAGCTATAGCAATGACATTATTATAGCCTGTGTCGAAGAGCAAAGTGATGAGAACACCCTGGAGGTCGTGTCCCGTATCGCTCAAAAGGTCGGCGTGACCTTGGACCCGCGTGACGTGGTCAGTGCAGAACGTGTCGGAAAGCGTCGGCCGGCTGCCCCAGCCCGCGCCGAAGGCCCACGCCCCCAGCAGCCCCAGATGCACCGTCGCCCCATAGCAGTCCGCCTGGCCCGCCGCGTCGTACGGAACGAGCTGATACGCGCAGCGCGAGCACACGCACGAGTACATCATTCATCAGACACTCTAATGCATACCGAGAACATTGAACGCAGATTCTACATAAACGAGCGCCTAACCTTTAAGAACAATGAACTATTTAAAAAAGCTAAAGCAGAGTGTCTTCGTCTTGGCTGGAAGTTCTATTGGGTCAAATTTGGCCAGATATTTGTCCGGTATAAACCTGGTTCGCCTCGGTACCGTATTCGATCCGAAGCCGATATTATGAACTTTCTGAGGCAATACGAGGACTAGTATTATTGTATAAATTAACCAAATTAAAAAGTATATTAATATTTTTTTATGTTTGTCATTAATATTAATTATTAGATCTAATATCATTTTTGTTTAACAATTAAGTAGGTAAATAGCTTTTGTTTTACTCGTACTTTATAATAATCATAGAATTTTTTGGTACTTCGTATAATCATTAGTTCATATAAATTTCTTGTATGTATTGCAGGCAAAAATACACTAAAATGATGTAGTTGTCAAGTTGTCAACTTCAATTATTAGTCGCATAAATACCAACTATTTATGATTTTGAAAATATTTATTACTTCCTATACTATATTGTTGTACCTAATAATTATTGATTAACATTATTGATTTAATCAATTTTCATTTAACTGCCTATTTATATACAGAAACATAATAAACTTCACATTAGGTACTTGATCTAAAACTTGATATGTTTTTTTTTTTTTTTTTACATTATATTTGTATCTAATGTGTTGAATGTCTGTACTGCTTACATGTAGGCTTTTCGTTTGGCTAAACTATTCTCTCCCAACGTAGGCTGCACTGAAAATCAGCGCTGTTGGTTTCTTTTTCAGAGCCAACAGCATAATGCTGAGTGCAGACCATTTTGTTGCACTAAATGCAACAGCGATAACATTTAGATATAAGCTGTAATTTTATTTTATTTTTATATAGGCGAACAGAATTGTATGGAGTCTGTGTGTTATCTTTGTTGTATACTGCACAAATAAAGTTTTTCTTTCTTTCTTTCTTTCTTCTTTCTTTCTTTCTTATCGGAAGGTGTTTTCTGGTTTTCTGTAATTCTCTTATTTTATTTATTTATTTATATAAACATCTTTAAAACACAGGCCTTTTCCATACACAATGTTGTACAAAGGGTAATCAATTCCTGGACTAACCAGGTTAAACTTATTTTTTCTGTGGTAATCAAGTATCTTCAAAACCGCATATCCCGTATATATAGTATACCCGTTTCTATGCGACAAAGTACAAGGTGTGGAGGAGGATTATCTTTAGGCGTGACAGTCGCCCCGCGGGTAGTCGCCCTTAATCCGCTCGTTCCATACTGGAGACAATTTGGGCTAATTGCACACAAACAAACCGCTCTGACCAGATAATCAAGTTCGGGTGCCGTGCACTTGGCGTGCGCCAGTGTTAAGCTTTACTTGTTTTTAGTTTAGTTTAGTTTAGTTTATAAATGCATAGTGTACCTACAATTTAGTAAATAATAATTTTAATTTTACGTAAGTGTTGTTTGACAGAATTATTCTTTTGTATCTTTTGAACGGATAACCTGCATGCCTAAGAGTTCTAATGTTCTCGAAGGCATGTGAAGTCTGCCAATTCGCACTTGGCCAGCGTGGTGGACTAAGGCCTAATCCCTCCCGTTCTGAGGAGACCCGTGCCCAACAGTGGGACAATGAAACGGTTGTGATGAACAGATATATAATAATAGCAAACGAGCATGCAATACCTATGCAGGTGACCTATCCGTGACCGCCAATGACATACGTGACAGACTGTGAACTATCCATTTAGTCAAGATTTAGTCCATTGAAAAGTTACATTTGGGGTTGCGTTTTTTAGAGGACGCAATTTTATTTTTTTGATGTGTAGGGGGGGTCAGTGTAAAGCTAAAACCAAGTTTGTGGGGTCGCCACCCTTGTCCCACGGCCGCCATCTTGAAAATAGGGGTTGAAATGGTTTTTACGATATATCTCTTAAACTGATAAAAAAAAATTGTCAAAATTTTTATTGCAAATTAAATTCTCTACAACTTTGGTTCAGTAACTTTTTGTCGTAGAACTATAAATAAAAAAGTTATAAAGCTAAAAAGTTATAAGCTCCTAAAATTTTACATTTCATGTCCATCCTTATGGTAGTAAGTTGTAGGTACCTATTTATTGTAAGTAAATTATTAAATCATTGAATTATTTTTTTTAAAGTTTTTTTTTTTTTTTTTAAATTTTTTTGTCATCAAATTTCAGCTCGATAGCTTCAGTGGAAAAGGGTGAAATATTGATTGCAATATTCCAGGACATACATACATACGAGTGAAGTTAAATAAAAGCTTTGCCGGAACGACAATGACAGTGGACCAAGAATTTATTCTTGTCCTTTACAAAATCCTTTTAACGTTAGCTAGCTAGGTCTAAAAGACTCTCTCTTTGCAAAGTAAAAAACCAAAAAGCATAGACTACTACATCTTAGATTAATCTAAGGACTACATTATGCGGAACCATCTTCTTTAATATCATGTCGCGATGCTTAGCGAGAATCCCGGCGCAGACTCAATCCTTAAGCGGATTTGCGGCGCCGCTGCGGCCTTTGAGTAGGTACGTACCTAGGTTCCTCGAAATATATAGACAGAATTAAAAGGCAGGAGCTTCGTATGGAAGTCACTGCCATTTCAGTAGTCGAAGACAGACAGACAGACAAGTTCCTTTATTGTACACCAAAAGGACAAAGACACAACACACAACAAGTACATACAAAAATAATAAAATATTAGAGCGGTAGTACAAATGGCGGTCTTATCACAAAAAAATGCGATCTCTTCCAGACAACCATTGAAATCTTGAAAGTAATTTTGTAAAAGAAACAGGGTAGGGGTGCACAATACAATAAAAAAACATTTTAACATACACACATGCAGAGATAAAAAAACAATCGAAGGTGACTACCAAAGCGATGAGTGATGATTGCGATGGATGATGATGAAGAAGCACATGATTAATCTTAGTATGCTTTTGGATATAAGATAGCGTACGGATAAAAATACCATACATCCGCTGCCGCCCGTGACAATTATGACTTTGAACAAGACTCCAATAGGATGGATAGTCCAGTTAACAGATGGTGTTAACAAGAACATTAGATGGTCAGTTCGCTATTGGAGTATGGGCTGTTAGTGATAGTTCGTCCTGTTCGACGTTAGTAATAGTCCACCTACTGAGTCGTTACAGATGCGTTGCTACCCTCGAAGACTAAAATGGTCACCTCCAAAAACAATTGAAATAAACACAGTAGAAAAGGTATTGGGTGTCGCGGTTCTGTCTTCAGTGCCGCGGGTCAGAAAAGCGACGATTATACACAAATATATTATAAAGCGATCACCTGTTAAAAGGTGAATACGATTTTGTCAATATGAATACTAACATTTCGTACTAAATGGACTAACGCCACTTCGCTTTACAACCCTTTAAGTCCTTAAGTGTCATTATTATGATATCAAAGCTGATATAATTTAAAGAGTAGAGGGCAATATTGTAAGACGTGTCTCTCAAATTCGATCTTCTTGAATGGAATTAGAGCACTGAATTGATATAACCACAAAACTTTATGCTCTCATCTCTCGCCTCAATGTAAAGTTTAAAGCAAAAAGACTAGGCTTCTACTATGAAAATCCTACGAAAGATCACACGAAAAACCGTGAGAATTTTTCTTGAAATAACTGCAAGCAAGCACTGAAAATTTGAATGTCAAAACACAATTAAGTTCATTGAATTATGAGCATTATTCCAAGAAAATGTTTTTATTACATACATATTTAATCTCTGTAACACATTTTACTATCGATCGTTAGCGAGATGTAGCGCTAATCTGAAATTTCTAGTCGTTTTTCGATTGACAACGATCATTTTAAATCACTAGAATTCAACTAGTAGACAACTGGTTTACACTACTCGTGGGTGGAGAATGAGATGTCTAAAAGTACCTACTGATTTGCTTTTATCGAATGAAACTGACATTCATACGAACGTTCGACGCTTGGCGAGCGACAATATAATAAAAACCCTGGTTCGTAAGCATCCTACTCGTGGTTAATATCACAGAGCACCGAGCGCTTAGCGTAAGACGGTGTTCAAGTCTCAAGCGGATTACAGCCACCGCGGACTTTAAGGAAGTTTCCAGAAACAGAACAGAATCCATGAGAACTGAACATTCTATTTTTTTGCTTACAGCTACGAGTAGTTTTTTTGCTGACCACATAACAAAAATTTCGGATAACTTTAGATGCTTAAAACAAAACTCGAGAGGTTTTTACAAATGGACGATAACAAACGAATACAACACAACCCAACCTCTACTATCTATTGCAATTATAACTAACTTTGAACAATATTAGCCTAGTTTTAGTTTAAGAAGGTTTAAGAATAGTTAAGATATTATTATAAGTATCCATATTTATCTGAAAATAATTAAGATTATGATAAGTAAAATATACGAAGCTGCTATGAGGACGTAGCTCTATATAAAGAGCTGGATACGTCCGTTTGTTCAGCGCTGCAAAACTATTGTTAGTATCATAATTAGTTATTTATAGTTGTTCAAGCACACTAAGTCCACGACCCTGCACATTTGCGTTCAAAATTTCAACACTCTATAAAAGTAGGTAACCGGCAACCTAGGTATTATTAGTAGCGTCAGAAAAAAAGTCATTAATTTTTCAGTTCATTCGAATAATTTTCATTCAGAGCTCCCACTGGTCCACTCGAGTGATGTGGGCGATTAAAAGTTTAAATTACCGGCGCTTACCGGCATTGTTAACGACTTTTGTGGAAATCTCGAAAACTTTGCGCTTCATATTATAAATTTGTTTGATGTCTATCTATATATATAAAAGGAGAAGGTGACTGACTGACTGACTGACTGACTGACTGACTGACTGACATATCAACGCAGGGCCTAAACTATAAGGGCCAGAAACTTGAAAATTTGCACAGGGGTTCCTTTTATAACATAGGAGAGCACTAAGAAAGGATTTTTGAAAATTCACCCCCTAAGGGGGTAAAACGGGGGTGCAAAGTTAGTATGAAACTTTGCCGTATTTGAAGGCAAGTGGGCAACCGGAACGCGGGCAGACGTCGTTAATGGGTCTAATTCTACGCGAGCGAAGCTGCGGGCGTCAACTAGTATATTTATAAACCTAGTGAATAAAACAGACGTTTGGTAGGCGCTAGAAGTGCTTTTTTTCAAGTACACGGCTTCTTGAATTGAGACAACGACTAGGCGACCTAGGTGGCGCAACGATTGGCGCGAGGTTAGTAGGGGTTAGTAGGGGTGAGTGGGGTTTTTTCTTTCAGTACTTAGTAATTACAAAAAATACACTGGAATATTTTGTTATGGATATCAAATGTATGTTGGGTTGGTAATCAGCAATATCGTCACAGGTTTGCTTAGTTTAAAATTCATCTTACACTAATTATTATTTTAAGCGATTTTGCGACTACATATTATTTTCGAATTTAATTTAAAATTAACATAATGTGGCAGTTTGCTTATTTACCTACATAAGAACATGAGTAACTGTGTTACACTAGATCATATTCAATGTCGAAACTTACTATGGTAATTAGTAGATAACTACTTCATAAAATCATATTTGGTATAACAATCACGTACGCTCGAACCATACCTTAAATATTTATGAGCATTATGAAAACGATATCTGGTACTGAGCCGTTAATTTCGAGGTAGATTAAGATTATCAGGTACGCAAACACAGAAGATAGTAAAGTATCGGTTTCACGGGCGTCCCTTGTGAGACGCCTGCTTGGGCCATTAACGGCCGCGCTAATGCGTTCGACACGTCGAAGCTTTTAGCGCGGTTTCCCAATAATTTACTTTCAATACATGACTTATCATATTAATAGGTATGCCAAGTACCTCGTTTGACGAAAATTACGTGGTCGGAAGTGTACTAAATTTGGCACAGTTAATGTTTAAGTCAGTCAATAAGGAGTGCGGATATTAACATTTTTATATATTATGCATAAAGTTAATAAAAGACACATAATACACACCATAAAATAATAGTGGCTTTCCTGGATACGATGGCATTTTACTTGTAACGTAAAATGCCATAATTAACCTTTTAACATAGGTTTCGATTATTATTATTTGGTGAGAGATACGTGTTAGAAACTATGTCTTTAGCAATTAAACCTTATAGACGTTCATAATTAAAATTTAAAAAAAAACACCGCTACTAATTTTAAATACACGTATTTAAGTGTAACAAAATTAATGTCACTGTAAGTACGCTAGTAAATAGATTTTCTTTTTTGAATTGAATTTGAAAAAATGGAAATTACTAACATCAGTTTCTTAACTTTCTTCTGTTCTTTTATCGCATTTTAATATAATTTGTTTTATGAGAAAATTCGCCATGATTTTATAAGAAGAATTTTCATAATATCATTTATCTGAAGCTGATAAGTGTTAGTACTTTATAAGTGTACTAGCTGACCCGGCAAACGTTGTTCTGCCATATGAAATGACAAAGTGACGCGACACTTCATGTAAATGACTTCACGTCAATGAACGACGGTTATATTTAGATATTGTTTATACAAAAATACTAAAGTTGCGCTTAAAAAATGAGGGAAGTGGGTGGGAGGGTTAAAAATACTTAACGACCTATTCTCAGACCTATCCAATATGCACACAAAATTTCATGAGAATCGGTCAAGCCGTTTCGGAGGAGTTTAACCACAAACACCGCGACACGAGAATTTTATATATTAGACTAGCTGACCCAGCAAACGTTGTTTTGCCATTACCACTACCGCTACCACTACCATTACCACTACCACTACCACTACTACAACCACTACCACTACCATTACCACTACTACTACCACTACCACTACTACTACTACCACTACCATTACCACTACTACTACCACTACCATTACCACTACCACTACCCCTACCACTACCACTACTACTACCACTACCACTACACCTACTACTACCACTACCCCTACCACTACCCCTACCACTACCACTACAACTACCACTACCCCTACCACTACCACTACTACTACCCCTACCACTACTACTACCCCTACCACTACCACTACAACTACCACTACCACTACCACTACCATTACTTATAATCGAAAGCGTTCAATAAAAGTAGGAAATTATTAAAAATAAAAATCGCGATGGAAAAATAGGGGTTGATCGTAGAGGGTTGAAAATTCAGGGTTGTATGTATTTTCTAATGTTGTATCATAAAAAAATACAAAAATAAAAATTTATCTAAAAATTAAAAAAAAAAATTTGGGGTGGACTACCCTTAACATTTAGGGGGATGAAAAATAGATGTTAGTCGATTCTCAGACCTACTGAATACGCATATTAAATTTGGTAAAAATCGGTAAAGCCTTTTCGGAGGAGTACTGCATATACTCGTACACTTATCAGCTTCTGCGTCGCTTTGGTCCATTTCACCCCGTTCGCCGGCTATGCTCAGAACCCAATCTACATAATTTTATGGACCATTGTCATGCTAGGTGAGTGCATTGCTGCAGCTTTACGGTTTTATGCCGGGGCCCAAAGATCCCTGGATCCCATTTCATATACGAATATGGTACTTAATATCTATGGACATAAAATTACTTAATGTCAACGCTTTATTTCTCTTTATTACCCGGCTTTGGCAGATACAGGTTATGTGTATAGAGTTCGCCCGGGGCAGTAGCACCGCCCACCACGGTACCTAGTACCATTTCTGCCGTGTAGTAATTGTTTTAAAAGCAATTATGGTCCGGTTGGAAAGGTGTGGTTTCCAGTTACACTTCTTTAGAGGCCATCTTAGTCCTCAAGGGTAGCAATACATTTGTGACTGACTTAGAACGAGACTCCTACTAATAAGTACTAACTGGCCTATTACTAATACCAACTAACAGGACTAACTATCTCTAACAGTCCCGAGTCCTCATACCTACTAACGAACTGACCAACTAATATTTAATGTTGTTCAAATTAATCCGATGTTTTTAAGGGGGTGAAAACGTTTACTACGTACGTATACATACTACGTTTACATACGTAAATACATACCAAGCTAATACTCGTACAAGCTTGTAAAAATTAGGTATTCGCCCAACTTCCAAGGTTAGATAAGAAACTCTATTGACGTAAACAGAATTCCAATTTGAGATAAGGGTGCCTTCTTATCAAGCGAACTCATTACGGTGCTATTTATGTCAATTCCACTTCCACTGTCATACCACATCCCCTTTGGCTTCCAGTATTTTGGAGATGGAAAATTAAAAGGGCTTTTCAACACAAACTTCGCTCGGTTAGTGAAGTTTTCCTTTCTTTCAGTAATTAGACCTTAATTTGCTGTCAAAGATTAGGTTTTATGGGTGGCCTAACTTTTCAAACTTCGGATGGAGGTTTGCTACTCGTAGCATATTTATAGGTACCATCTGACTTTTTCGCGTCGAATTTATGTTGCTTATTTATGTTTTTGAAGTGACTGAAGTCTTTGGCAAGGGATTTAGCTTTTCGAATTAACGAAAGCAAGCTGGACCAACTGGTAACATACTCTCTGAGGCACTAAAGTGCTCAAGAAATCTGCTACTAGCGGTCACCCTTCCAAGATTGCAATTAAAATAAATAAATAATAAGGGAGATTGGAATTTCTGTAATTCATTAATATTTTGATACAAGAGCCTACTTATATATAAAGAAAGAATTCTTTCTTTCTTTGAAAGAACGAAAGAAAAAAAGAAAGAAAGAAAGAAAAGCTTTGATTTTGTTAAAACGAACTCATCTCTATTATATTATTGACTAGCTTTTAAACCGCGGCTCCGCCCGCGTGGTCAAAGGGAATTAACAATGAGTTGTTTATAATACATGACGTATTTTTGGTGGATGAATAGTGACAGTTCCACGATTAAAAGATACTAAGATAAGAACTTGCAAATGAAATTTACTAACGCCATCTATTAACAAGATCCGGAACTAAATATCTAGCAAATAACAAAACATCGATATCTTCCAATAGGGATGTTTTACCGCGGTAAAAAGTAGCCTACGTCACTCTCCACCCTCCTCACTATCTCCACACACATACCATAACATATAATAGCTTCGTTGCGACGTGAAAGCCGGACAAACAAACAAACACACTTTCACATTTATAATATTATATTAGTATAGTAAATTAGTAATTAGTATGGATATTAAATACCATTTAATACACACATAGCTGCTACTACTTATGGCATTGTCTAAACGTTTAGTAAAGTAGTAAGCCCACAAAAGGAATTTAAAAATCAACGCTGCGGATTCGTAAAGTTTAATTATTACTAAGCCTTATGTTTCCATTTTGGGACAGTCAACTTATATTGTAAGTCAACATAACAAAGGTTAGTGTAACAAGTTGTTAAATTATTTCGTTTCGCATTGCCATATGCCGATGTTTGTGTTTCGTTAATTCTTATCCAGCTCATCGCCGGACACTTTGAATGCCACCGGTTCACACAAAGGGGGAACTTTGTGAAATTTTTCTGAGGAATCTCGTTTAAGTTGTTGTAAACTGCCGCTGCCGTGATTACTGCGCGAGTTTCCAAAAGTCAATTTTGGACGTAATGGAAAATGGCGAGGTGAGCGGGACGTATCGCAAGTTTGAGTGAAGAGAATGTAATTTCTTAGTTCTATCGTGTATACCAGGGGTCGGTAACATATTGAGTCGGATGAGTTAAAAATTACAATTTACAAAATTTCAAAGATTTCAAAGTGCCGCAAAAAAATAATTCTTGCCAACAATAAATAGTAGTACATGAGTTACATGTCAGCGGCAGGCAGGGTGAAATTAGGTAGACGAGACGACTTTTACTATATCTAATTTAATTTTCTTCTATAGAAAATTACATTTTATCTTATTACTAAACTAAAGCTAGAGTGGTGAGACCCGTCCAAAGTTAGGCGCGGGAATGTCTTATTCGTGGGAACCGCTACGCGATACCTGCAGCGGTTCTCGGATCTCGAGATGCATAGTCAGCACAACACTGTATCTATAATAAAGTCCAATCAAATTGTCCGTACGTAACACGTCCCTCCGGAAGATCAGCAACTATTGGCGAACCATAGTCGATAATAGTGCTGAAGAGCAGATCACGAAGTGGAGCTGGAGTGGAGTTGAGTAGAAAGGTGAAGAGAATGAATATCGATCATTCTAATTTCTTAAAAGCGGCTGATTCTGGTTTCTTCTAAATTTTGGTCTTCATCACACGGTGGTAGAAATTTAGATCCGTAGCAGAGTATATCCGTAGACACAGATTCGGATACTCGATTTTGTCCAACTTCGGGCATTCAGCCTCTATGTGCAAATTAAATACATGTCAGTGATAACGTTAGGGTTACATGGATAAAAGAAAGGAAATTGGAAGGAAGGCTATATATAACTGATATAGTTTAATTAATTTAATATACTGGAATATTTTGCTAATACAAAACTCATCTTCAAGGAAGAGGAGACGAAGCAAGTATTTTATTTAATAGTTGAAATTAATCTCTCGAATAATTTTTACAGTAGCAAATTATATTCGAAAATTAATAATAATTTTTCAAATTTTTAATATTAAATGTAATTTATAACTAATTTTAAACAGAATGAATTCCGTATTCTATTAGGTACCAGATTTAATTTTTAACACTAAATATTAATGTATAAAACTTATTACATTTTATTGAAGTTAAAAGTTATTTTAAATTACTATTAACTATTTTTTTTTTTAGATATTTAGGATAGGACTTGGTACGAAAGGACAAGGATAAGAGATACATTTTGCTTTTATTTAAATTATTTTAAGCAAGAAATTCTTTAATTTATTGAGTTGTAGTTAATTTTTTTATACCAAATCTTAGAAATTTTAATAAAGCAATCATTTACCTGTATATTTGCAATTAATATATTTAAATTTTTTTTCTAAAGTTTAATTTTTCTAAACTTCTAGTTTAAATTTTCACAAAGTTATAAGTTGTGCTGACTTAATTAATTATATTTCATACATTTTTCGATAGACTAATTATTGAATTAATTTATATTATAACACTACTTTAGTTTTCCTTTTAATAAATTTTAATTTGATTTCTTTAGTATTTAAATTTAATATATATTTTTATTCACTTTTTTTACGCTTCTTAAACTAACTAACTATTAATTCTTAACTATTAATTCTGCGATAGAATTGGATTAAAATGGGAAATAGGTAAGGCGAATCACTTCATGTAATTTAATGCACTTACGTATTTGTCATTGTATCCCGGTCGTCCCGACTCGCTAAGTCGTGTCAATTTTTGGATCACTATGACACCCTGCAGCAGCACGACGATGTAGGTTCTTCTTGGACCGGCGGCAACCCTGGCTGGGGAGCCTGCCAGCCCATCCTTTTCGACTGCGCCAGTTACATGTCGGCGGCAGGCAGGGTGAAATTAGGTAGACGAGACGACTTTTACTATATCTAATTTAATTTTCTTCTATAGAAAATTACATTTTATCTTATTACTAAACTAAAGCTAGAGTGGTGCGACCCGTCCAAAGTTAGGCGCGGGAATGTCTTATTCGTGGGAACCGCTACGCGATACCTGCAGCGGTTCTCGGATCTCGAGATGCATAGTCAGCACAACACTGTATCTATAATAAAGTCCAATCAAATTGTCCGTACGTAACACATGAATAAATAAAGATTTTTGATAAAAATAACAATCGATTTATTTATATAAATAAGTAGTTTTCACAACCAATTATATAATATATATATGGTAATACTTATTATGTAAGTAAAAACTGACGAACTGACGGACTGACGAAAGTCACGCCGTGTGTCACATAGGAGGGTTGCGGTGAAAAGAGAGTACAAGTGACTGCGAGATAGAAATAGTACCTAATTCTCGTTAATCAATTCAGATTCGATTTTTAAATGTTTAAAAAAAAATATTCATGCATGGAACTAATGAGCCTTCACATTAAAAGCGCCGTAAGTGGCTCGCGAGCCGTAGGTTGCCGAAACCTGGTGTATACCAACGGGAGACATGATGGAAATACATTATCTTATGTAGGATACCAGGATTCTTTAAACACGATGATAGTCTTACTCTTTTAAACAATCTTGGCATCCTAACCTGTGTAACCCCGATATTTTGAGGCCATTTGAATATAGCTGTTGCTGTTTGTCAAAGCACCTTTCTTACTTATCCCTTTACTAACGTCATCATAATTATAAATTTCAATCTATTGACATTCAAACTAAAGTATCTATCTATCTACCATCAGATCTAATAAGCAGATTCATTTATCATAATCCACTTAGAATGCCTATTAAACTCCACAACCGCTCAGCCGTTATAATATGACACCGCCATGAACAAAACCAAGCCATAAAAATTATCCCGGAAAAAGATAACCGCTCCTATTGCTGTGGAATTCAATTTCCCGGCAAAGGATATATTTCCCCCAGGGCGCGTTGCGTCACATACGGTAATATGCCCTCATATTACCGTGAAAGCTTGGTGGAAGCCTATTTATTCGTGAATCTGAATGAAGCGGCGATAGCCTACTGGTTTTGTTCTGTCGAAAGCTCCGGGCTCATTTCTCAGACATCATTTTATACGGGCCCGTTGGCGCAATCGGTGGTGACCCTGTCCGTTGCGCCAAGGGTTGTGGGTTCGAATCCCACTCAGGACAAATATTCGTATGACGAACACTTGTATTTGTTCTGTGTCTGGATGTTAATATTATCTATCTAAGTATGTATATCAGTCTCTGACACCCATATCACAGGCTCGCGCCTACTTTGGGGTCAGATGGCCGTATGTGAGAATGTCCAAGATATTTATTATTATTTATTATTTCATGTTCCCTACGAGAGTGAGGCCAATGTGCAGTTATTCATAATGTTCTCCAAATGCTAAGGCCCTTCTTGTCTACCCCAGTCCCCGATCCAATCTTTTCATGAGGCTTGCACAGGTCGCGCCCTCTGATTTTTACGATACCAAGCCACCCCAGCATAGCGTCCATAGCCCAATGGCTCGGAAATTTGGTACACAGATAGTCTAGCGCCTGAGAAAAGACATAGGCTACTTTTTAATTATAAAAAAGTCTTGTAAAGGGTTTGTAGTGCTCCGTGTCACCCTTGTCATAAAGGGTACATTAATTGGCTCGTTACCACACCAGTGCGCAGTAAACGTCCGTTCTCGCCCGTGGCTAATACGTGACTGTTTACCTCACTCCCGTGTGCTCGAGACAACGTCATGTTTAACAGATTATATATACAAGGTGTCCCAAAATTCAACGATAATCCTGAACCAGAGGATGGCCCTGCTAATGACTACTCCAGGAAAAAAAAGAAAAAAAATATATCTCGATTTTTTTTTAAATTACATAATAAAAAGGAAATTCTTAGAAAATTGACACCCCTCATGATATTTTTAACTACCATGACCACAATTTTTGAGATATTTCTGATATTTTTTTTGTATCCGTGACCTAAGTAGTACTGCTATCTACCACAAATCTTAAAATTTCTATAACGTCTGTAGTTTTCACACAATAAACAATTAAAATCATTGTTTTCCCAAAAAATTTTGATCAAATTTACTTTCAGTCCACTTTCACTCATTGTGGTGTAAAAAAAAAGTATGGACACCACTATGGCAAGTTTTTTTAAAAGTTGACGCAACTAATCAAGATTCCAAAATGGTATAATACTCTTGGAAAACTAGTCACAAAAAAAAAGTGTAATATTTCTAAACAAGAACCAAATTTCATAAATTGTACTTGTTGATAGTTATCATGTGCCCAAAATATGATTTTTGTTGTAAATTTCTTGGATTTAAATGGGACATGTGCGTAGTCAAACAAATTTAGAAGACAGAGATAGATAGAGAGAGATTACATGTTAGTCAGAGGTAGATGTAGATGTCGTTATCAAATAACAATAGGGCAGGTAGAGAAGTTGCTGTTCTCAGCAGTCAGTACGCTCTGCTTCTTTCTTTACTGTACACCGTTAAGTATTCAATTGACGTGTGAATCAAGTAATCTGCAAATTGAACTGACTTTGCATTATTTTGGACTGTTTAACTTTAACTGGGCCGTTTGAGTTACAAGGAAACTTAGATGGAAATAATTATTTGAACTTTTTACAAAATAACTTGCCTGACTTATTAGAAGACGTGCCTTTAAGTGATTTACAAAACATGTGGTTTTAAAATGATGGTCGCCCAGCTCACTATGCCCATCCTGTGCGAGACTACTTAAACCAAGAGTATCCAGGGCGTTGGATCGGTCGACTTGGTCCTATCTTATGGCTACCCCTTTCACCCGATCTAATCCCCCAACACTTCTTCTATTGGGGTTGTCTCAAAGGCAGGATCTACTCAAACATTTTTCACCACCAAAAAACCTATTTTGGGCACAAAGTAAAAGTTATTACTAATCGACAAGAACAATTTTTGAAATATGGTTCTTGTTTAGAAATATTATACTTTTTTTTTGTGACTAGTTTTCCAAGAGTATTATACCATTTTGGAATCTTGATTAGTTGCGTCAACTTTTAAAAAAACTTGCCATAGTAGTGTCCATACTTTTTTTTTACACCACAGTGAGTGAAAGTGGACTGAAAGTAAATTTGATCAAATTTTTTTGGGAAAACAATGATTTTAATTGTTTATTGTGTGAAAACTACAGACATTATAGAAATTTTAAGATTTGTGGTAGATAGCAGTACTACTTAGGTCACGGATACAAAAAAAATATCAGAAATATCTCAAAAATTGTGGTCATGGTGGTTAAAAATATCATGAGGGGTGTAAATTTTCTAAGAATTTCCTTTTTATTATGTAATTTGAAAAAAAAACGAGATAAATTTTTTTTCTTTTTTTTTCCTGGAGTAGTCATTAGCAGGGCCATCCTCTGTTTCAGGATTATCGTTGAATTTTGGGACACCTTGTATATCACATACACTACATCCCTTCCTTATTATAAATTTATTAATCGAGAACATAGTCCACATTAAGATAGCAAACGAGCTCGCAGCACCACCCATCCATTTGTTAATTAAATTAATTTTTTTTTATTTTTTATTTTTTTCAAAGTTCACTAACATTGCAATTGGAGAATTAAATATTTCAATCTTACTTACATATGAAATGCATACTTCTATGTATTTTCATTCTAAGATGAGTTACCTTCTGGTACTGTATACGTAACCATAATTATTTGTCTAATTAACACCAAATGTACGCTTTCAAACGTAAGATTTAGAAAAATAAGCAAAATTTGTTTGTGAACGCCGTGCCCGCCGCGAGCACGTTCACTCCTGAAGATGATCATCACAAGAGACCGAAACCAGTCGGACCATTCTCGACTCAAACCACACGTGAGTAAGCCGGTAACTTCAACCATGAATATAGACACTCACGAATCGTTCAGTAATAAAATTTGTTTCGTTTACAACTGACGTTGGGCTTATACCGGCTGATAGCGTGTACGCAATGGTCTCGCTTATCTTTTTCGCTCTAACATAATATGAGTATCTATGTTATTTTTCTTTCGCATTGCCAATCTATTAAGTATTATAAACCTATGAAGGACACCAGTTGATCAGATCGTCAGTAACAGTCCAGCCAGCAACCGTCAGCAAGTCGCTTCATGTCAGACATAAACACGACACGCGCCGCGTTTGATGCGTTGGTGGCGTATTTACCTCTTGTAATATAATGAGTATTGTTTTTTGGATTAGTCATCAACGGATATCATATACTATATATTCGCAATTGCAGTCAGTAGGAAGTACTAGGTTTCTAGTTGTGTTTTCACAAAGCCTAAGATTGTATTCGATCTTGTAAACTGGCATGTTACACCATCCGGATGTCGATACTATATATTCAAGCATGTTTTTAAAATGTCCAAACATGCATATGAGACTCCGACACCCATAGCACAGGTCAGTACCCAGTTTAGGGTCCATGATTTTTATTTATTTTTTATTTAATAAAGTATCGCTCTAAAAATCCATATGTAGATCTCGTAGATTTATGAAACAACTAGAAATAAATGAGCTAGGTACCTATCTCACGACGAGTAAGTACATTCCTTACTACTACATCCATCCTTCAAAAAGTGTTGGATACTCGGCGTGCCGTTTTCTATCACCATTACAATGGCCCTATCCCAATACATAAGTCACAAAAAGGTATTGAGTAAAGAAAAATATCAGTATGAAATAGACATTAATTGATACGGACATAGGCCTTTCCCAAAATGCAGGCCTCCAAAGCAATGCCTACGGAATGTGTATTAGAATTTATAATAAGATATCCGAACCTATACAAAACTTGTTGATTTTTTTTTTTTTGACAGCATAATCTAAGTGACCCATTAATTTACCTACTATGACATTTGCATACCACAAAGTGGTAAGAGTGAGGGACTACCTTTAATTGTAGCATCAAATTGTGCTACTTAAAATATGGAACGTACTTACAGCAAAGCAGCGTAGTTTCCGACACATAGCATAGGTACCGACAACCTTACCCTTCGACGGCTGAGCAACCATACCCTTCGTTGGCCGCGTTTGGCTTTTTATAGGCACGGTCGGGTAGTTGACCGCTTAGTGAGGGTCGTGCACCGTCCTCGGCTGCACCTTGGACTTCTTCAGGAGCATTGGTTACACCACTTTTCTTTAGTAGGTAGGCATTATCCAATCATTTGTAACCACTGGCTGTTGCAGCTGTCACCGTAGCACAGCGACCGCCTAGCGCAACTGTAACACGACGCATCAAATGCGCCCGTCCGACGATGCATCTTGTGCAGACACGGGTATTCCCATTACAAGTGCTATATCCGATCTAGGCTTAAGAGTACGTACGCGGCGCCAGCATGGTATGCTCTGGCGGCGCCACGCAGCGCAAGCGTCTCCAGGCCCAGCCTCGCCCTGCGAGAAATCACAGGACCGGGGCGCTACGTCCGGAACGCGGTGATAGCGCGCGACAGCAGGCTGGACGTGTTATGTATAACCGCGCCGACAATGGGCCACATCCTCACCTAAGGGGGACAGCGCCGCTGCACGCGCGCAACCCAGAAGGCCGACCGCTACCTAGAGAGCTGTTGGACCTTCTTCCCTCCGACCATCTAGGGGGAATTCGCGACATACGGCTAGTCGCGTGCGCGACGTACGACTGGCTCTCACGCTCAACAGCGGGGAAGTCACCGACGGGGTTTACCCCTGGAGCAATTTCCCGGATAGAGGGGATCTCCCCTTATTCCGAATTCCCTCAGCGCAGGAGTGCCTACAGCGCCGCGCAAGAGGAGGAAAGGTGACAGACCTGTCTGGTATTCCCACTACGAATCCTGTGCAAAAGGGAAATAACCTGGTGACCATCATCTTTTCCATTGCTTAAATCTTAAAGCAACTGTAGCGTTGTCTCCTTCGAAATCCAGCTTTTCCGGAGCTGGCAATAAGTTTGTAATTTTCGTGGTAGGTAGATATGGGGCGACCTAGAACTGAAGTAAATCTTGGTAACTACAAGTTTACAGTATATTATTAATTCATCCCCACATCTACATACAGTCAACTAGTATCATAATGCATTTACTGCCTAATACGCAATCACGTACGATTTACAATTTCATGTAGGTTCGCACTACCTAAACACATGATCACATACGATTTACAATTTCATGTAGGTTCGCACTACCTGAACACACGATCACGTACGATTTTCAATTTCATGTAGGTTCGCACTACCTAAACACACGATCACGTACGATTTTCAATTTCATGTAGGTTCGCACTACCTAAACACACGATCACGTACGATTTTCAATTTCATGTAGGTTCGCACTACCTAAACACACGATCACGTACGATTTTCAATTTCATGTAGGTTCGCACTACCTAAACACACGATCACGCACGATTTACAATTTCATGTAGGTTCGTACTACCAGTTACACACGATCACGCACGATTCACAATTTCATGTAGGTTCGTACTACCAGTTACACACGATCACGCACGATTCACAATTAATGTAGGTTCGTACTACCTAACACACGATCACGCACGATTTATAGGTTCGTACTACCTAACACACGATCACGTACGATTTTCAATTTCATGTAGGTTCGCACTACCTAAACACACGATCACGTACGATTTTCAATTTCATGTAGGTTCGCACTACCTAAACACACGATCACGCACGATTCACAATTCATGTAGGTTCGTACTACCTAACACACGATCACGCACGATTTATAGGTTCGTACTACCTAACACACGATCACGCACGATTTACAATTTCATGTAGGTTCGTACTACCAGTTACACACGATCACGCACGATTCACAATTAATGTAGGTTCGTACTACCTAACACACGATCACGCACGATTTATAGGTTCGTACTACCTAACACACGATCACGCACGATTTACAATTCATGTAGGTTCGTACTACCTAACACACGATCACGCACGATTTATAGGTTCGTACTACCTAACACACGATCACGCACGATTTACAATTTCATGTAGGTTCGTACTACCAGTTACACACGATCACGCACGATTCACAATTAATGTAGGTTCGTACTACCTAACACACGATCACGCACGATTTATAGGTTCGTACTACCTAACACACGATCACGCACGATTTACAATTCATGTAGGTTCGTACTACCTAACACACGATCACGCACGATTTATAGGTTCGTACTACCTAACACACGATCACGCACGATTTACAATTTCATGTAGGTTCGTACTACCAGTTACACACGATCACGCACGATTCACAATTCATGTAGGTTCGTACTACCTAACACACGATCATGCACGATTTATAGGTTCGTACTACCTAACATATTCTTGCTATCTGCGAAAACTATTGATGATAGAATAAAAATTAAATAATGTACTACGACTTTGCAGACACCTCATTATTTACGAAAGTGTCGCGATACCATATATCCAACTACTGTAGTTATGCCACTATAACAACTTTTTTACAATTTAAAAGTTGATATAATTTGCTCAATATAATCAAACCACATTATTCATACCTCTGTATCAGTCCTTATCGCATTAAATGATATTTTATTAAAGACCGTTTCAATACCTGTAAAATACAAATTGTTAAAATCGGAAATTCCATTCAAAACATACCAATAACGAATTTAAAATGTCCGTCTAAGGAAAATAATGCATTTATAAAATAAAGCGGTGTGGGTGGCCCCGCGCAGCGTAGTCTCAGATATATTACTTAAAGGATGAATAGAATTGATGAATTGCTTCATATTAGCAACAAATGTTTGCAGTCGAATTAATTAATAGAAACATAGGATATGTAGGTACCCTTCATCTCGATGATCCCCGAAGAGTATCTGTATCCATGTTACATGTCACACATGTCCACAATACAGATTAAAATCTTTTCGTTTTACACCCATATGAGCAATCCTTCAGGTAGGCAATCCATTTCACACAGTACAGATTAAAATCTATACGTTTTATCCCTTTAAGAACAATCCTTCAGATAGGTGTAAGTACCTGGTTATGAGTTTATGATACAATTTATTTATTTATGATTTTGTTATCACTGAAATAAGAGCCTATATCATCTTGTCTACTTGAAACTTATATAATAATAATATAACTTAATATAATATGCCTTGGCCAAAGGCAACGAGTTTTTTGTAGTAACTTACATAAAAAATGCTGTAAATTCAATCTATTTATAAAGCGTATTTTTTATTAAGTATTGGAATGAAATACAACACAGGTAATACAACAAAGAGCCTACCTACTCTTTTTGAAATTCATAGGTATTTGTGAAATTTAAATTTTTATTATAACTAGGTAAATATAAATAAAATTTTATTTTTGAAATTAAAAGTATTTGTGAAATTTGTGTAACGAAAATTGTAATTATTGTGCTTGTATTATTTTTCATGGAAATAAAGGGCTATTTTATTTTTTATTTTTATAATATAATATGCATGTTCTCTGTGTAAGTTGTGCTTCCTTGTAAGTGACATTTTCACTCTGGCACACAACACCATTTAATGTAATTCGTATAATAATCTGTGAAATGTTGTTAGGATGCCTTAACTCTAATAAATAAATAAATACAAGAAATCAACCTATCTAGGTCAATACTTTGTACCGTTATGGCTTATTAAATTACCAACTTTAGTTGTAATTCATTAAAATTATTGATTACTAAAGTCATAGCCTCGAATAAATAATAGCATAACTAGTGTTGCCGCTGTTGTTCCGGTATAATATTACTCAAAACAATATAAAACCACCACACAGTTTACGGTAAGTAGTTGTAATGTATTGGAAAACAATGGCGGTTACATACATGTTACGTACGGACAATTCGATTGGTCGCGTAGCGGTCCCACGAACAAGACATTCCGTGCCTAACATTGGACGGGTCTCTCACCACTCTAGATTTAGTTTAGTAATAAGTTAAAATGTAATTTTCTATTGAAGAAAATTAAATAGTTTATAGAACTTAACGTCTCGACCACCTAATTTCATCCTGCCGCCGATATGTAACTTACATACCTACACGATACATAATTCTAAGTGTTCACTGAGTGCGATGCGTTATAGTGAAGAGTAGGACGCGAATCATACATGAGTTTGTAAGAGTAGCCTATTTTTTTTGTAATGAGCGCGCACAATGTCCCACTTCAAATGAGGCGAAGTGTATATTGTTCGTCGCGATACATTTGAAGTACTGACTAGAACAACTAGGAATTCGAACTCAATTTTATAAATAATAAAAACTGTAATAATTTGTTTACAATAATCTGCCGCGATACCTGCCTACCGCATAGCAATGCCGCGACACGATGATTAGGTAATCGGGATCCTTATGGACAGAGGTATGTATGTATATTTATTTTATGTTGATCCATCAGTAATTTAACAATCAATCATAAAGTAACAAACATCCAATGCATAAAGTTCTTAGACCATCCAATTTTATTTATGTACCTACATACTTATTCAACTTTCCTCTCTCCGTATTTCGAAAAAATATTTTTAATTTACCACTAACCTTTTATTCTCGTCGCCATATGTAGTGCTCCGTGTCACCCTTGTCATAAAGGGTACATTAATTGGCTCGTTACCACACCAGTGCGCAGTAAACGTCCGTTCTCGCCCGTGGCTAATACGTGACTGTTTACCTCACTCCCGTGTGCTCGAGACAACGTCATGTTTAACAGATTATATATATATCACATACACTACAGGGTTGAAAAGGGGGATTATTTGTATGAAAGTATTGTCAGTTTCAGAACTAAAAGCATAAAATTTATATTTTAGACTGTTGATTAGATATAAATAAATATGGCACTCAAAGTTTGTAAAAATGTTACCCTTAAGTGTGTTAAATAAACGTAGGGGATTATTATTATTATAGGGATTCATGACAAATTTGTGGAGCTAAAGTTAACGCGTTAAGAAGAATCTATTATTATGTCTGATTCCACGCGAGCGAAGCTGCGGGCGTCCACTAGTTAAAAAATAAAATTTTCAAAATGTTACAACCTTGTGTCTCTGACACCATTTTCCGAGACTTCAGAGGCTGTGGTCCACTGTAAGTAGCTCCTCTATGGTATTATGTACCTACAAGCTGTGTCACCAAAAATGTCATATATTATGAAAAATTTAATCCGACCCGTTTAAAATGGTTTCCTATGGCTACTATAACGAGTCGCCCGCACACACCTTCCAATAAAGGTAGCGTTTAATTAAACGTATAAACTCCTCACGTCCGACGTTTGAGGCTATCAAATTTTATGCGAAGCCAGCCCTATTCGGGGCCTACTAGACCTTTAGACGGATTCTGTCGTTCATTTTGCTTTTGCACGAGCGAATTCTATTGTCCACTGTCTCTAACTTGTACAAAGTAACTGTTTTTGTCTGTCTGTTACTCCTCTAAGGTCTTATATACCACGCAACGAGTGTTGATACTGGTTTCTTGTAATTATGAGTATTTAATACAACCCGTTTAAAACGGGTTCGTAGGTTTATTATAACTAGAGGCCGGCACAAATCCTCCAATAAGGGAAGTGTTTAATTAAACTTATAAACTTCTAACGTTGTGTCTAAAGTGCGACGTTTGAGGCTATCAAATTTTATGCGAAGCTAGCCTTATTCGGGACCTGCTGGATCTTAAGTGGATTCTATCGTTCATTTTTCTCATTACATTGTCCATTATCACTATCACAGTACAGTAGTTTTGTTTATCTGTAACTCCTATAAGATCTTCTAACCAACGGATTTAGAAACGGTTTATACTACCGTTTATTCATAATTATTAAAAATAATCTACAGAAGTTTTTGCAATAATATTATTATGTATTATACCTATACCTATATCATTTATACACAGTAATCATTTTCTCCAGTCCACCACTCTGGCCAAGTGCAGATTGGCATACTGAGCATGCCTTCGAGAACATTATGAAGAACTCTCAGGCATGCAGGTTTCCTCACGATGTGTCCTTCACCGTTACAGCAAGTGACATTTAATATCTTAAATCGCACATAACTTAGAAAAGTCATTGGTGCGTGCCGATTGAGTTTGAACCCGGACCGCTCGAGTGAGAGGCGAGTTTGATAGCCACTGGGTTGTCACCGCATGACAGACAGAAAACGGAGGCATATTTTTTTTTTTTTATGGAAATAGATAGCAAACGACCTTGCAGCACCACCCATCCGCTGCCGCCCATGACAACTGTGACTGACTTTGAACAAGACTCAATTAGGGACTGGGATGGTTAGTCCAATTAGTTGAGGGAGTTAATTAGAACATTAGTTGGTCAGTTCGTTAGTAGGTATGAGGACTGGGGACTGTTAGTGATAGTTAGTCCTGTTAGTTGGTGTTAGTAATAGTCCAGTTAGTACTTGTTAGTAGGAGTCTCGTTCTAAGTCAGTCACAGATGTGTTGCTACCCTTGAGGACTAAGATGATCGCCTCTAAAGAAGTATAACCGGAATCCACATATTAATAGGGTTTTGTATGTTTTAGTAGGGTTTTGTATGTAACCCTTTTAGGTACTGAATCTTAATAACCATAGTAACTTTAATAGTTAATTTTTGCGATATTTTCGTCAACTTCTCTCGAGCTTTCATGTTGTAGCCAATTACTAAAGATATTATTCTGCTGTCGCAATCACGAGTCATTACTTTATTAAGGCTTTTGTGTTCCTGTCGATAAAATGCAAGAAGGCAATAGCTATATAATTACTTAGGTTGTGGCGTAAGGGACAAGGAACTGCAACTATTGATGGAACCTTGATGTAAAGAGATTTTATCGTTTGATTTAAAGCAGAATACTTTGGAAGTGGTCCCATTTAAATTTCATGAAAAATTAACTTTTATGTTGGTATGGAATACCAAACTGACTGAAAAATATTACATGAATTATTCCATTTTCAAAAAAATAGGGATCACTAATCGATCACTAAACAAAATAGGCTCGATCACTAAATAAAATCGCGACAGCATAATTATGTCTAACTATATGGCAGCACCTTACGTGATGTACCTTACTTTGAAGGGGGTGGCAACTAGGTGTAAACGAAACTATTGTTATGTCTAATTCCACGCGAGCGAAGCTGATCTCCACTAGTTTTAAATATTTTAATATCTTTATTTACTTAAGAGTTGCTGAGAACCGTCTACTGCTTGTGGCTTGCGGCGTACACTTGGTAAATAAACTTACTGAAGCCAAGAAGCGAAAATTGTTCGCGCATACTTGTTTTCGCTTTAAACTGCTGGTCTGTTGCTGAAGGACTGTTTTTTATTACTTAGCGACAGGGTTTATTGCGCCACCCTGTCGTACTCGTTCTAGGTTCTTGCTCGTGCATAAGAATCTCAAGAATCAGTTGTGTCTGTCTTGACGTGAATGTGTTTTCCAATAGCTTTTCTTGTTATTCGAAAAGAGTTATTCATTTGAATAAGTTTACAGTTTACATAATTATATTTTAGCTTATTCGTATGACACGAACAATTTAAGAAATAAAGTAAGGAAATCCATTTATTTCGTATGAACCGCATTACAAAAATAAATGAAAAAAGGAATTTATTGTTTTTACATTAATTGAAAATGTTTCTGTATATTTTTGTCACTTACTACTCAATGTTTAGAGGCAGTATAAAAGTAATACTTTGTCTTGCAATTAAAAAAAAATGGATCCATCCAAGAATTTCTACTGACACAGCTATAATTATTATATGTTTCAATTAAATATTCATTTTTTTTTATTTGATTTAATTGATCACTAGATGATTTACAAGCGAAATCATCATCTAGTAAACAATCAAAGATCTCCTTTCTTATTTTCGTCGACATCGCAATCACACGACCTACAATCATTTATTTCCACTTT
The DNA here is from genome assembly GCA_944567765.1 of Carterocephalus palaemon. NCBI lineage: Eukaryota > Metazoa > Arthropoda > Insecta > Lepidoptera > Hesperiidae > Carterocephalus > Carterocephalus palaemon. Next base: position 1,084,189 of record OX155641.1, read on the forward strand.
ACTGCAATCAAATTCTAGAACCAAACATCGAACCTACCTAGTGTTCATTATTATATCACTAAACACTGTATTTGAATATCAATTCATTAAATTATTCAGTTTCTGTACCGGTTATTGTATTAGAGTGAATACAATAATCAAATTTACAGTTTCCGATGTTTCACAACGCTTGCTAACAATCAATTGTCTGTAGTTTCTGTCTTTATCAACGGCTTTTGCATTTGCATGATCACATAATACTGAATTGATAAATGTTTGTTTGCATATTTACTTAGTGTCTATTTCAAGTCAAGCGGCACGCACCAAGTTATGTGAGATTTAAGAAATTCAATTTGTAATGTTACCCTGTCCTGTGTGAAGGAAACATCGTGAGGAAACCTGCGTGCCTGAGAGTTCTTCGTAATGTTCTCGAAGGCATGTGAGTCTGCCAATCGCACTTGGCAAGCGTGGCGAACTACGGCCTAATCCCTCCCATTCTGAGAGGAGACCCGTGCCCAACAGTGGGATGATGAAAGGGTTGTGTTGATGTGATTAATATTGAGATTTTTTAATTTGAATAAGTGGTCTAGTCGTGACTGTTAAGCTATAGGTCCTGACTTCGATCTTACGACCAAAGTTTGAGTTTTTCTGACTTAAAACTCTCAGTAGCTCGGAGTTTATTACACACCTCTGCCTACCCCGGAGAAATACAGGCGTAAAGAAAATTTTATTTTATATTTACCATCTATCTATATATATAAAAGGAGAAGGTGACTGACAGACTGACTGACTGACTGACTGACTGACTGACATATCAACGCAGGGCCGTATAAGGGCTAGAAACTTGAAATTTTGCACAGTGGTTCCTTTTATAACGTAGGGGAGCACTAAGAAAGGATTTTTGAAAATTAACCCCCTAAGGGGTTAATACGGGGGTGCAAAGTTACTATGAAACTGCTGTTTTTGAAGTTAGTGAATGTCTAATTCCACGCGAGCGAAGCTGCGGGCGTCCACTAGTTGTACATATAACCTTATCATACAAATAAATAAATTGATTGATTGAAAAAAAAGAAAAAAAAAGGTATGCTGTTATTAGTATCAATCATTAAAGTAATAAATAAGCCTAATTGATAATGTTTTCAATACTATTAACTAATGGGTTGTGCTTCTAAACAGGGACAAATCGCCACCACAATATGAAATTCAATGACTAAAGTTACTATTCATTTAACTACAGCCTGCTCATTATGCGCTGAATTTAGATTCGCCAGTTGTAATTATTCAATTCGGTGTAAATCCTGTTTGTGTGAGCTTTTCAGGCGCCGTTAATAAGCATTAATAATGTTAATTGTACTGAATACCTTATGAATTAACATTAACACCTAAATCCAAGCTAGGCTAGGAACGATAAGCAGCTGTGAGCGCGAAACACTTGATTGAATCAAAGTGCGTTTCGCTAGACTAACACCTTTCAAATCAAGGTAACTTAACATATATTTTTTTATTATAATTTTACCTTGAAAAAAATTCTATCGCATGTGGGATTCAAACCCATGATCAGTACTGCACAAGGGTATGCACTACCGCGAAATAGTTCAAGGAATTCTTATATCCGTCTTATGCGTGACATCAGTATTACTGTCTAGACCCAACCTAGACAGTATAGCAATAAGTCTTTCACAAGGATATGATCTCGTATAATTGTAACATACGCGAAATATTTATGTGATATTTTTTACAAACGATACGTATATTTTTAATCGAGTATCGTAAGTAATAAAAATTAAAAAACCAAACTCGTATATACTAATACAGTGTAAACTCTTTATAACGAATTTCAAGGGACCGAGCATTTTCGTTCGTTAAAAAGAGTTTTCGTTATAGGGAGAGAAGAGAAAAAGTATACCAAATGTAACTAATTACAATTATTTCTAATTTTATTACTATCAATACAATAGATAAATTATTGTAAACACTTATATTCTGTTAACTTTGCCTGACGTGTTGGTTTACGACTGCTAATACACGATAGGTGACGATGGTGCGTTTAATAATTGAGACCAAATTTCCTACAGCCAATGTAATCTATGAATAGCACACGTGTTAAGGCAATTAACAATAACAAAAGCTAGATAGCTGTTTTTGACCTCAGGTATCTTTCTTAGAAATTGCGGCACCTCAAAAGATTAGTTTTGTTTTGTTTTATATATGTAGTTGATGTCTAAATATGAAGATATTTATTCGTAATAGAGAATGGCTGATGCGTTATAGAGAGTGAATTAATGTATGGGTTTTATGGTAAACCAACCAAATTGAACTAATTTCTACGTTATAGAGAGTTTATCGTTATAACGAACGACGTTATAAAGAGTTTTACACTGTATTATAAAAAATATTTTTTTGTTTTTTGGTTTTTTTAAACGCGCCAATCTCTGGAAGTACCAGGCCGATTTAAAAACATATTTTTGTGTTAGATAGCCACATTTATGAGGATTAGTATAAGCTATATAGAATCAGGCGTCACTTCTCAGCTTGCCCTGAATATTCATATTTGTTAGCAAGTCGGAAGCATGCACTCCTAAAAATCCTTTAACCGCGTGCGCAGTATTCTGCTTCGTTATTGGTTATTATAGTGTTCTATAAATATTCTAGATCTTTACCCAATCAGGATTTGTATATACCAATTAGGATTTGTATATATACCTCTTCTATTTCAACATCAATGGTAGAGTTTTTCCGGTTATTTCCTTGAGAAGGACAGGTAACGTAAGGTATAAACGAAACATTCTTTATATCTATCTTACGCAAGCGAAGCTGCAGAAGTTCACTAGTTCAAGTATAAAACAAAACTGCACAGGCATTCAATCCTTTAGCTCGAAGACTAGTCACTCGGAAGGCATCCAAGACATACTCGTAGTCAAACGGGCCCGGTGTACTGGCTCCGGAACTCCGAATGGATTACTGCGAGCCAGCTGCTCGTGAGATTGCTCTGTGACGCGGCTTGTGATGTCGAATTCAGATGCGCGCTTCACTGTCTTTGGTAACATTTTTGGGGCAATCTTTCCGCATAACATTACATGCTAAGGTAAAATGCGTAGGTTGTTTTTTTGATTTCTGTGAATCTTTAAACAATATATCGATAATTTTATAAATTATCTCTTCTAAGTTGGACAAAGAAGGACTGTGGTGCTGGTTATGTAAAAATACTCGTAACTGTTATTAAATTTGCACCTTTTGCTTAGTTTTGCGTCTTTCCGTGACGTATTCTAACAGATTCAAACGGCTGTGCTATATGAGAACACTGCATACTCAAAACGCCTTTAAGTATTATTTAAATCTTATTTACTTGATAAATCAATGTACTTGATTATAATTACTTGACTGCACCAAGATCTCAGAATCGAGGTGTATTTTTTTTATAAAATAGACGGACAAACAGACATCCGGGCCACCTGATGGTAAGTGGTCACCGTCGTCTATGGACACGACACCAGGGGTATCACGGGTGCGTTGCCTGCCTTGAAGGAAGCGTTTCACACTTGTTGCAGCGCTCCATGTCGTAGCTCGGCGGGCAAACCTCAGTCGGAAGCTCATTCCACAGAAAACAGCAGACCAATATATCTATATATACAGGGTTATTGGTAATTCGACGTATTCCCGTTAGGAGGTGATAGGGGTGACTATTTGTGATAATTTTAACCCCCATATGCATTATGCAAAAGTGAACCATTTTCGAGTTATCAAGCTTTTCAGCGTTTTTCAAAATAAGTCAGAAATGCAACATCAAAAATTTATAAAAAAAAAAGTATCAATTGAAATCAATTTTTTTCTTCTGATTTATAAAAACGATTAAACAATGGTTATTTATCATCATTAAAACTACAATTATCGGTCCAACTTTAAAAATGCGAGACGATTAAAGATATTACTTCAATATTTTTTGAGATTTTTGTCCACTAAAATGCCTTAAAAACAAAAAAAACTTATATCAAACTTGGCTTGCAGATTATTTTAAAAACATAACCGTTTTCTTAGCTTTCCAACAAGGCATAACAACTATGAACTTATTTAAAAAAAAACTGAAAAAAAACTATCACAAAGGAAGCAGGCGGAAATTTGTATTCGAACTAAACTTAAGGTCGTTCTTTAAAATATCCAAAAAATTAATTATTAACAATGCCCATTGTAAATAAAACAAAATATATAAATTTAAAATTAAATTTAGAACCAGTAAAAGTTTAGTAATAATAACAATTAATAATAAGTAACAATTAAGACATTTTGTTACTTAGCCTAATTAAAGTTCTTGCTCGAAGGGACTTCCCCTATTACGTACGCAGTCTCATTCTTTTTCTGAGGTGTAACTTAACTACCGAAGTAGTCAAATTATTCTGCAATATGTGCAATATGTGCAAGAATTTATCGATAACCAATTTTGCTCGCTTACGAATTTTTTTTACCAAATGAAATGCTTGAAGGCGTGCCTTTGGCTATAAGGGAAAACATGATATACTAGCAAGACAGATATCCTGCAAATGTGATTCGGAATAATTAGAATACTTCGGTAGTTAATTTACACCTCAGAAAAAGAATGAGACTGCGTACGTAATAGGGGAAGTCCCTTCGAGCAAGAACTTTAATTAGGCTAAGTAACAAAATGTCTTAATTGTTACTTATTATTAATTGTTATTATTACTAAACTTTTACTGGTTCTAAATTTAATTTTAAATTTATATATTTTGTTTTATTTACAATGGGCATTGTTAATAATTAATTTTTTGGAAATTTTAAAGAACGACCTTAAGTTTAGTTCGAATACAAATTTCCGCCTGCTTCCTTTGTGATCGGTTTTTCTCAGTTTTTTTAAAATAAATTAAAAGTTGTTATGCCTTGTTGGAAAGCTAAGAAAACGGTTATGTTTTTAAACTAATCTGCAAACCAAGTTTGATATAAGTTTATTTTGTTTTTAAGGCATTTTAGTGGACAAAAATCTCAAAAAATATTGAAGTAATATCTTTAATCGTCTCGCATTTTTAAAGTTGGACCGACAATTGTAGTTTTAATGATGATAAATAACCATTGTTTAATCGTTTTTATAAATCAGAAGAAAAAAATTGATTTCAATTGATACTTTTTTTTTTATAAATTTTTGATGTTGCATTTCTGACTTATTTTGAAAAACGCTGAAAAGCTTGATAACTCGAAAATGGTTCACTTTTGCATAATGCATATGGGGGTTAAAATTATCACAAATAGTCACCCCTATCACCTCCTAACGGGAATACGTCGAATTACCAATAACCCTGTATAAAAGGAGAAGGTGACTGACTGACTGACTGACTGACTGACTGACTGACATATCAACGCAGGGCCTAAACTATAAGGGCTAGAAACTTGAAATTTTGCACAGGGGTTCCTTTTATAACGTAGGGGAGCACTAAGAAAGGATTTTTGAAAATTCACCCCCTAGGGGGGTAAAACGGGGGTGCAAAGTTAGTATGAAACTTTGCCGTTTTTGAAGCTAATGAATGTCTAATTCCACGCGAGCGAAGCTGCGGGCGTCCACTAGTCTACAGATACTTAGGAATGTACTTGAGGTGTTCAGTTTGTTTCTATATACAGGGTTATTGGTAATTCGACGTATTCCCGTTAGGAGGTGATAGGGGTGACTATTTGTGATAATTTTAACCCCCATATGCATTATGCAAAAGTGAACCATTTTCGAGTTATCAAGCTTTTCAGCTTTTTTCAAAATAAGTCAGAAATGCAACATCAAAAATTTATTAAAAAAAAAGTATCAATTAAAATCTATTTTTTTCTTCGGATTTATAAAAACGATTAAACAATGGTTATTTATCAACATTAAAACTACAATTATCGGTCCAACTTTAAAAATGCGAGACGATTAACGATATTACTTCAATATTTTTTGAGATTTTTGTCCACTAAAATGCCTTAAAAACAAAAAAAACTTATATCAAACTTGGCTTGCAGATTATTTTAAAAACATAACCGTTTTCTTAGCTTTCCAACAAGGCATAACAACTATGAACTTATTTTAAAATAACTGAGAAAAACCGATCACAAAGGAAGCAGGCGGAAATTTGTATTCGAACTAAGCTTATGATCGTTCTTTAAAATTAAAAAAAAAGTATTTAAAAACAATGCCCAGTGTAAATAAAACAAGTAGTCAGAATAATTTGACTACTTCGGTAGTTAAGTTACACCTCAAAAAAAGAATGAGACTGCGTACGCAATAGGGGAAGTCCCTTCGAGCAAGAACTTTAATTAGGCTAAATTACAAAATGCCTTAATTGTTACTAATTATTAATTGTTATTATTACTAAGCTTTTACTGGTTCTAAATTTAATTTTATATTTATATTTTTTGTTTTATTTACACTGGGCATTGTTTTTAAATACTTTTTTTTTAATTTTAAAGAACGATCATAAGCTTAGTTCGAATACAAATTTCCGCCTGCTTCCTTTGTGATCGGTTTTTCTCAGTTATTTTAAAATAAGTTCATAGTTGTTATGCCTTGTTGGAAAGCTAAGAAAACGGTTATGTTTTTAAAATAATCTGCAAGCCAAGTTTGATATAAGTTTTTTTTGTTTTTAAGGCATTTTAGTGGACAAAAATCTCAAAAAATATTGAAGTAATATCGTTAATCGTCTCGCATTTTTAAAGTTGGACCGATAATTGTAGTTTTAATGTTGATAAATAACCATTGTTTAATCGTTTTTATAAATCCGAAGAAAAAAATAGATTTTAATTGATACTTTTTTTTTAATAAATTTTTGATGTTGCATTTCTGACTTATTTTGAAAAAAGCTGAAAAGCTTGATAACTCGAAAATGGTTCACTTTTGCATAATGCATATGGGGGTTAAAATTATCACAAATAGTCACCCCTATCACCTCCTAACGGGAATACGTCGAATTACCAATAACCCTGTATATAAAAGGAGAAGGTGACTGACTGACTGACTGACTGACTGACTGACTGACTGACTGTTCTATATATATAAAAGGAGAAGGTGACTGACTGACTGACTGACTGACTGTCTATATATATAAAAGGAGAAGGTGACTGACTGACTGACTGACTGACTGACTGACTGACATATCAACGCAGGGCCTAAACTATAAGGGCTAGAAACTTGAAATTTTGCACAGGGGTTCCTTTTATAACGTAGGGGAGCACTAAGAAAGGATTTTTGAAAATTCACCCCCTAGGGGGGTAAAACGGGGATGCAAAGTTAGTATGAAACTTTGCCGTTTTTGAAGCTAATGAATGTCTAATTCCACGCGAGCGAAGCTGCGGGCGTCCACTAGTCTACAGATACTTAGGAATGTACTTGAGGTGTTCAGTTTGTTTATTACACGAAATTCCTGAACTTTGCTTAAGAAAATCCTATGCTAAGAAAATCCAGCGCTAAATACTTAGCGAATACCAATAAAACTCGAGCCTCGGCGCCTGGGTCTGGCAGCCTGCGAGCTGTCGGATGCGAAGGGTTTCCCTTTAAACACTACTTGGAAAACTGATAAGAGGTCAAGTATATTTTAGAACGAACGCGCGAATAGATCTGAAGTAGCTCTCATGATTCAGTGCTGAGTTGATTTGATTATTATTAATCTAATGATTTTATACTATATGCCCTTAATTCTATGCTAAAAAACGTGTTTGTAAAGATATTATGGCGTTGGTTTTAGTGAGTTCTCGTTTCCCTGCGGGACTGAGAAGAAAACGTCAGAAAACGTCCCAGCTTGGAACGTTTTCGAGGCTCCAGTTTTAAAGCGCCTTTGGCAGACTTCTTTATATCCATGTCTAACGATTTTTAACAAGCCTTTATTAGCTTGATGTATATGTTATGTAAATGTGTATTTATGGAACGGATTTTTTTGACGTGATTTTCGCCCACTTCAAAACGTAGTATTAATTAGGTACACAAGGACCGATGATAATGCAAAAACATAAAAACTTCACTTTAGTTCCATTTATTCATCCACCCTTCACCCTTCAGTCTTTTGAGATCCACGTGTAAGCGAAGGTAAGGTAAGATAAGAATTATAAAGGTAAACTATTTACGCTCAACGACTGTCAAATAAAATCTATGCTCGAAATTACTTTAAATTATTAACTGGCTAAATTCTGTAATTAGTTACCTATATGGTTAGTTTCTTATTATTTAAGACTGAAAATCTAACTGAATTCAACAGTTTATACAATAGGGTACATTCTTTATTTGAAGGCAGGGGTTGGGCAATAAAGCCCTCAAGCCACTGCGACCTAAGAAGATGTGTAGCTAGACTTATCCAGGCTCTACCACAAACAAAATTGTTCACGAGACTAACGAGTGAACTAACTAGCCTACGAGCAAATTGATCACTAGACTAACGAAACACTGTTAACCTATGAGCAAATACTCGACAGCAAGCGGTGTAATTGGGTTTTGAGGTCATGTTTTCTCTAACGAATATGTTGTAAAAGTTGTAAAGAATTTCCGCCGTTGTTACCGGGGACTCAGTGGTCCCGGTAAACGCTTTGCTTGTTTTAATAATGTAATTAGGACGGCGTTCCGTTTTACATTTTTTTACAGGAACATGGATATAGACTCGACTAGATGATCTAAAAACGACTCCTTTTCTAAGAGGAGAGGGGTTGGAAAGAATAGGAGTACCTACTAAAGATGTGATACAATTCATTCCGATGTCTTTTTATGGGTATGTAGCAAACGAGCCTGCAGCACCCACTCATCCTCTATAAATAGGGACTGGGATGGTTAGCCCAGTTAGCAGTTGCGTTAGCGTAGTCGACACAATTGCTTATTTTTTATTCTCATGAAGATCATTCATGAGTCACTGCATGACATAATTCTCTGCTCAGAACTGAACACTTTATTGTCGATTTTTAGGATTGACATAAACGAACAGTTATGGTCGACGTGCCTAGGTGCTGATAAGCTCAAGCCCCAACTCGACCAATAAATAAATAATGAAAAGGGTAGTGGTGATATAAAATTCATTCGTGCGTTTTACTGGGATTTGTACCTGGATTAGATAAAGATTACGTACTGAATATTTTGGATCAAACTTCGAACAAATTTTCGGTATGTTTTGATGAGTGCTGTTTCCAGCCACTCTAAATCTGTGACGCCTGGTACCTTCAGGCGGCTCGAATTATTCTGCAGGTGGTTTACCTGTTAGCCGCCCTTTAGGATGTAATTTTTAATTTATTTTAATTTTAATTAATTCTAAAACCACAGAATTATACTATTTAAAAATATCCAAACACAGAACAAACACAAGTGTTCGTCACACGAATGTTTGTTCTGTGGGATTCGAACCCACAAACCCTGGCGTAACAGGCAGGGTCAGTACCGATTGCGCCAACGGGCCCGTCATAATCTGACAAAAATGAAGTTAGATTAGAAAATCCGTAAAATTCTTCGCTCTAACCAGCTATCGAGCCCAGGAGTTACAGCTCAAGCTTTGAATGCACTCCGCTCTCTATATATTCTGTTGTCTAAGTTTTACATTATTTATGGCAGCGTCTGACTCGCCCGATTCCCGAATCCATACATTGTTATTGACGTCTGCCCGCAATCACTATCCCGCTTCTGATATATTGACTGGAGGAGCGCGTGAGTGGAGTACCGAGATGGGGACACACGGGCCTGTATTTTTTATACAGTAGTGGGCGCCCGCAGATTCGCTAACGTGGAATTAGACATAACAATAGTTTCGTTTTCACCTACTAATATTATATAGCCTTTGTCACTCAGTAAAGATGCAGCTTATATCACTCAGTGAAGACGCAGCTTTCTAATGGTCAAATAATTTTTGAAATCGGTCCAGTAGTTTTTTTATGAAAACATTACAAACAAATCTTTCCTCTTTATAATATTAGTATAGATGTTTTATTTTAAGACTGCAGAATTGTGCATTATAAAGGGGTTTAGTGTAGTTTTTATATGTCAAAAAAGCGGTCACAGCCCAGTGGCTATCGAACTCGCCTCTCACTCGAGCGGTCCGGGTTCAAATCCAAGCGGCACGCACCAATAACTAAGTTATGTGCGATTTACGAGATAAAATGTAACCTGATGCAACGGTGAAAGAAACATCGTGCGGAAGCCTGAGAGTTCTCCATAACGTTCTCGAAGGGATGTGTAGTATGATAATCCGCACTTGGCCAGCGTGGTGAGCTATGGCTTAACCCTTCCCATTCTGATTTGGTGTGTGCGGCATCTAAAATTTGTTAAATAGAGATGCGAAACGTCTGGATAAAGTATGTGTATTTCTTCTGTGCCTCGTAAGTTAAAAAGACGCCGCGTCTCCGCTCTCTTTTCCAGCCCGTGTGTTTTCACGATAAGATGGTACGTGCGTAAAGTTACATCCATCCAAATTTGAATTGACGTGACGCAGATTACGACGCCGTAAATTTTTACATGAGGAACACGGAGAACACGAAACGCGCTGTGACTTTAAGAGGTCCTGTGTGGATCGTTAAAACAATGAGTCTTTTTTCCCATATTCAATTATTCTTTGTTTACCGAAGTACGCACTACATATTTTTAGGCTTACTTTCACTTTGCAACATGTTTTAGAACTTTGACTGTTGACTTTGGAAGTGACTCGGAATTTCTTGTAGGTACATAATTTCATGATCCTCGTGATAGAAATTAGAATGTAACATAATATCTATTTTTTATCGCCACAGGTATAATAAAAATAACATCACAATAAGTAATACAAATAATTTTTTTTTTTTTTTAAGTTTTTTTTTAAATTTTTTATTTTCATGCATTGTCATCGGAACTTAATATGTGTGCCAAATTTCAGCTCGATAGCTTCAGTGGAAGTGGGTGAAATATTGATTCCAGATTTTTCCAGATTCAAAGATTCCAGGACATACATACATAGATACATACATACATACATACATACGAGTGAAGTTAATTAAAAGCTTTTAAAATAAACCTATGCATAACCAGAAAGCCAAATCCTATTGCCTTTTTCTTTTTTCACGACTTTGTTGCTTACTTTACTTTTATTGTGCTTCTTTCCCGCGATTCATGCGCCGTCATCGTGATATTTTTAGAGCCCGACGATTGCTGGCTAAGCAAATAACTTCGCTACCGGGCCGGGGCAAAATGGTTATAAATACAGATGGAATGGCAAGCGAATTATTGGCAATTGCCTCACCTAGCGCGATGTAGCGAGGATTTTTTTTATCTCTTAGGGTCGACTCACACTGGCGCAGAGTCAAAGCGACGCGACGCGTCATGTTTTTCCGCCTTCAGCATATTCAGCTCTATTGCTCTATTGGCTACTTGGCCTTCCCATTATTTTTATTATACACTATGATTGATACTAGTCAGGGAGAAGGAAAAAAAAATGCTCTCTACAAAATGTTTGAGTAAATTACGTCGCATATCGTCCTTGATAGAACAGCAGGTAGAGAAACCCAAATATAAGGCGCCAACGTAGTCTATTACACAGAATTTGCGCTTACAATTTTCCATGGAAGAAAAGAGCCTTGCATATGATTCCCTGTAATTTTATTTTCGAATTTCGAGCTTGTAAAAATGCTTTGTCGCCCGATGTACGTGACTGTGGCTTGGCTGAATAAAATTTGCAAGGTCGGGAGTATGAATGTGGACTATGTAGTGGGTGACAAAACTGGCCAAGTTTGATTAGATTTCATCTATAATGTCAGTTTAACTTACCTTGGAACGACCCGTGATCAAGGCGTATGAATAACTAGTGGACGCCCGCAGCTTCGCTCGCGTAGAATTAGACCCATTAACGACGTCTGCCCGTGTTCGGGTTGCCCACTTGACTTCAAAAACGGCAAAGTTTGCACCCCCGTTTTACCCCTTTAAGGAGTGAATTTTTGAAAATCCTTTCTTAGTGCTCCCCTACGTTATAAAAGGAACCCCTATGCAAAATTTCAAGTTTCTAACCCTTAGATTTTAATTAAAAATTAAATTAACAAGACCTACTCGTAGCTTCTGTTTCTTGATATCGAAATAAGGGCCTATTCAGGTAAACGCAATATTCACTGCAGCGGTATTCCGTCGGTTATTTGTATGAATTCCGCGGCCATTGCAAAACGAGCAATACTGTACTTGCACAACAGGAATAACGCTTGGCATCCGATTAGACTCAATGCTCGCTATCCAAGCGGCAGCGAATCTCGCGTATAACCGAACGGGCCTTAACTTGGCCCCACTCCCGTGCAGTGCGACATCTCTATACATTTAATATGTTGCCCGCTACTTGTTTTCTGCTAGTTTCTGCTCCGCGGTGTATGGAATTTTACGGTTGACGGTGCAAAAAACAACTTTGACTTTGAAATAAAAGCGAGTCAACCTGATTTTTTCTTGAATCATAAAAATTTAATGCACTTTCCTTTTGCATGATTGCGCAACGTGCTAATGTCCTAATTGCAGTTACTGTTACGCTTGTGAGTTTTAAATAAACACGTCATCCACACGTTGATTCCGGGTGTTTCTGTGACGAAATTGATAGTTATTATCGTAGTGTAGAAGTTAGTTGTTTCTGTGGCAATATTATATCGAACGCTATGTATGGGGATTTTTTACCTATTTAGAAATTTCCAGTCATCCACCCATCAGCCTTTTGCTGGACATAGGCCTCTCTTAAACGATGCAACTCCGACCGGTCCTGTGCCTGCTGAATCCAGCGGTTTCCCGCCGTCTTCTTCAGGTCGTCCGTCCACCTTGTCGAAGGGCAACCTGTACTCCTTTTCCGCTTATAATTCGGATTTGTGTCTAATATGATGGTGGTATATGGTGAAAAATAATTATGGTAAGAAGAAGGTGCGTGCTTAGCAAACTCAGTTATACCCATACATATTGTTTAAACGACGTAAATACTGACGTGATGTACTACGTGTACTCTTATTTTCAATGCTTTATAAGTCTCAGTTCGCTCGCAAAGTTAGGTTTATAAATACATACATTACAAGATTTATTTATATGTTCTCGTTGAGAAGAGAACAGAATTGAGTTACGTAAGTATAACTCAACGGCCTTTGCTACACGTACAAAGATACTACATCTTAGTCTAATAAAAATCGTGGCGGAATGTTCGTCGACTTGAATCTGAAAATATTCCCCAAAATGTTAGAGCGCAGTCTAAAACTCTAGTTGTAAAATGATATAAATGCAACGACTTAGGTTAGGTGCTACATGTAGGTAAGCAAATCGATTGTCAACGGTAAGAAAAATAGCACACGACAACAATAACAAATTAACACGTAAACATTGAATGCGTAAGCGAGCGGGAAGAAAAACAATAAATAAACGCACGTAACTGTCGCTATTCATCATCGCGCGTGTTGCAGGGTTCGTGGTTGCCCGTCATGCCGGTTCAAACGACGAGCGTTTACGCTAAAGCACACATTGAAATTTTCATCTTTTGTAATATAGTGCCCTCATATACAATCAGCGTGCTTCGGAGGGCACGTAAAGCCGTGGGTTCCGGTTGTTTTCAATGGTGGAAACATTCGTTAAGCCTTGTCGAAACCTTCGGTTGGCTTGAGAACATTCGAAACTGAGTTAGCTACGCATTAACACCTTATAAGGTTAGTATAATTTGTAATATATAAAAGGAGAAGGTGACTGACTGATTGACTGACTGACTGACTGACTGACTGACTGACATATCAACGCAGGGCCTAAACTATAAGGGCTAGAAACTTGAAATTTTGCACAGGGGTTCCTTTTATATCGTAGGGGAGCACTAAGAAAGGATTTTTGAAAATTCACCCCCTAAGGGGGTAAAACGGGGGTGCAAAGTTAGTATGAAACTTTGCCGTTTTTGATGTTATTCGAATGAAATTCAGTACCTATGAAGGTTTTTTATTGAGTTTCGAAAATCATCTCTTAAGGGGGGTAAAAGGGAGGTGCAAAGTTAGTATGAAACTTTGCCGTTTTTGAAGTTAGTGAATGTCTAATTCCACGCGAGCGAAGCTGCGAGCGTCAACTAGTTTGTAATATTATGAGTAAATAAGGAAATTACTCACCAAAAGTTTTCTCCATTTGCTATTAGCATGTTAGTTTATCTATATATATAAAAGGAGAAGGTGACTGACTGACTGACTGACTGACTGACTGACTGACTGACTGACATATCAACGCAGGGCCTAAAAAATAAGGGTTAGAAACTTGAAATTTTGCACAGGGGTTCCTTTTATAACGTAGGGGAGCACTAATAAAGGATTTTTGAAAATTCACCCCCTAATTATTTGCCGTTTTTGAAGTCAAGTGGGCAACCTGAACGCGGGCAGACGTCGTTGATGGGTCTAATTCTACGCGAGCGAAGCTGCGGGCGTCCACTAGTCTATCATAATACTAAAAGTACGTTTAAAAAATATTTCAGATTCAGATTCATTTATTTTTCATTATATGGTATTTTGTATACGCTTAATGAACGTCATAACATTTTTATCTACCGCCGGTTCACAAAGTTGATGCTACCGAGAAGAACACGGCAAGAAACTCGGTAGTTATTCTTTTCAAAATTTTAAAATTTAAGGAGCGAATCGTTGTATACAGAAAGATTGCACAGATTAATACAGGGCAGGAAGAAAACGCTTGTTTTTATCTCTGTCTGTCTGAAAACACCTTAACACTCCCAGACGGAACAATGAATTTTACCCCGCAGCCAACACAGCGCGGAATCGAGTATACAGCCAGAGTCACGTTGTTTGTAAACGGGTTAGCTTAACCACAGTCCAAAAAATGTTCATATACTGCTCCAACCGTGCTTCGAGTGCAAAAAAATTGTTTTACTTACCCAATTTTTACGTTCTGTGGTCACGTCCCGGACCTAATATATTACAGTGAGCATTTGTTTTCGGATTTAATGATTAATGTGCACCATATAGGACCGTTAGATTAGGAGTATTAAAACCCGAATTGGCTTATGGGATTAATATGGGATGATCCTGTAGCCTATCATACATAGTCATTACGGTATATTTTTTTTGTAGAAGAGACAAATCACATAACAGACAGCCCGGATAAACTCTATTTTATCCGGGCTAAGAATTTATTCGAATTGTATTGTATTGTTTTAAAAGTAAACGTGTACATAATCGTCGATACAAAAGTCAACTAGCCAAAGTGTCATTTCGGCAGTAAACTAAGTAAACTAATATCACATAGATTAGTGTACATAAGTAGAACTTTTACTTTTTTCAGTTATGCAGAAAAACGATTTGTAATATTATATTTGTATATTTGACATGCCACATGTACCTACAATATTTTGCCACAGTATGCGTTGTGTCAAGATATTGATGTCATGTAAAAACTGCCAAAATTACACTTTGGCTAGTTGACTTTTGTACCGACGTAATTTGTGTACTTTGTAAAGAAGTGTCTGCTTAATATAATAGCATATTCGAACTTGCTTAAGCTATAGTAGTATTAAATAAGTAACATAAAATTGTATTTATTTTCTGTGAATATGAAAATAAATAAATAAATTATTTATTTTATCTATAAGAAATTCTGCGACCCTGACCGCATCGATTCCATTTAACATGTCATAGTGTTCGAAGCAACAAAGCGCTCACAGCGCTGCAGCGCTGCACTCGCTATATTTCCTACGGGACGCGACATTGTTTGCTTCGCTGGCTTCGGCTGTTGGCGCTTCTGTCATAAGTAATTGCTTCTACTGTGGCCAGATACAACTCTACTCTACAGTTGCTTCACTAAGCAATTTAGTCGGGCATATAACATGTTTTGTACCGCAATCCTTTCCAATTTTAAATTACCAACGTTTATGTCAGCGCGCTTCGTGAATCATGAATTGCTTAAACGTCGTGAAGACTCGAACATTCTAATTGGAGAGATCAATGAATCTCACTTTTTAAGGATAAAAAAAAGCAAACGTATGAAAGCGGACTTTAATGATGAAACAAAGCATAGCATCACCTATCCGCTGTCTCTTTCGACAACTAAGACCAACTCATATATAGTCCGGGATGATCAGTCCAAATAACGGTAAATGCTAATGGGAACCTTAGTTGGTCGTTTCGTTAGTAAATGGTAGGTGGTAGAGCCACATAGTTTTTATATGAAATCTAATTGGTTCCATTTGGTAGAGTTTGCCCGGGGCAGTACCACCGCCCGCCACGGTACCTAGTACCGTTTCTGCCGTGTAATAATTGTTTTTAAAGCAATTATGGTCCGGTTGGAAAGGTGTGGTTTCCGGTTACACTTATTTAGAGGCGACCATCTTAGTCCTTAAGGGAAGCAACACGTCTGTGACTGATTTAGACCGAGACTCCTACTAACAAGTACTAACTGGACTATTACTAACACCAACTAACAGGACTAACTATCGTCAAACTAACAGTCCCCAGTCCTGATACCTACTTACGAACTGACCAACAAATGTTCTAATTAACTCTCTCAACTAATTGGCCTAACCATCGCTGCGACCCATAGACGTCCCACGTCTGGGAACGGGTCTCCCCCACAGACTATGCTGCGGGAGGTCTAGAGCATACTCCACCACGCTGCTCCAATGCGGATTGGTGGAGCCAACCCAGTGTCGAATGTTCTCAAGCCACCCGAAGATCTTCGACAAGGCTTAACGGCTTAACAGCTTTACGTGCCCTCCGAAGCACGGTAGCGTCCATGAAATTTTGCCACTAGCGGTCACCAATCCACAAACCGACCGCGCCCGTCGTTGCTTAACTCTTTCGAACACATTGAATCGACGCGAGCCATTGGGCTATGGACGCTACACGCATCCATTGCTGAGAAATATCTGGAGAAGACGAACACGCCACTCCAAAGTATACATTTCCATAAAGCAAGACAGATACATTGTATTCATATTATATACCTACTTACTACAATACAAGGAAAAACTAGGTACCTACTACGGAACACGACCAACTTCGTACTTTACATATTGCTAAGTTCTTGGGGGCTATTTCGAGATCCCTTTCGAACGCTTAATTTTAACATTAATAAATAAATAAATATCATGGACATTGTCACACACGGCATGTACTGTGGATGACAGAGACTGATACATACATAGATATTTTTATATAGTCACCTGAAATCGTAGTTATTAATATACAATATATCGATAGGTCTATTTTCGATAGGTTCATTGGTTTTCGATATTTATATCGCACTTTATCGCTATTTAAGCGGTTTAAGGTTTATTTTTCTAGCACCGCACATCACTATCCGTAGAATAATCGTGGAATCGCATGTAAAACCACACAGAATTGCCTCTGTTCCCCGGAGAAATAAACGCGAGTGTCGATATGAGCGCACATCACTCAAGCGGTTGAATATCTCTCAGAGCACTGAGATCTTACAATGATATCTTGTCTCTGTCTTGTGTTTGTAGGGGAAAGTAACCAAATATTGAATAGTACCAATAGTATCCGAAATACGAAATCTAACCTGTATTGCGATAGTACATACGACAAAAATCCATATGAGGGTACATTCAATATTTGGTTATTTTCCTGTACCTACTATCCTTACAAACAAAATTGGGAAAGTATGTTGATTTTGAGTGTTTTGTGTGTGTAGGAAAACATAGTGGAAAACCCTATATTCTTAAAAGTTCTCCATAATATTCTCCATGGCATGTGAAGTCGACAAATTAATACTTGGCTAGAGTAGAGAATAGACCGTTAAATTTCCTATTCCAACAAAAGACGACAGTGGTCGAAGTTCAAAGCATCAAAAACAATTAAAGCAATCTCGATCATTTTCAATTAATTTATCCGTATTGTTTCGGTAGAATATTTTAAAATGATCCCCTTATACATCTTGCATATGCACGTAAACATTAGAATAATATGAATATGTTTATGCAGTGAGTACTACATCAAAAATCTAATTACTTGCACCCTTTATCATCACACGTTACTCTAAAAACCTGTTGACACATAGCCAGTCTACTACGTATGACTGCATCAAGTGAGTATATTTAAAAAAAAAATCTAAATAGATAAAGCAAAATGCTGCTTCACTCGACTGCATCCTATTGACGTAATGGTGTTTAACGCACCGATCTCGGCCGGCAGTTGGTTAAGTGACCGCTAGTGACGAAATGTCATTAGCGTCTCCGTGTTTCCAAGGGCACATTGTTGTCGGTCTCCGTTTTAACAGCCCAAAAACATGTAACGATAGAGTTCGCCACTAACCATTTCGCTAGTCTGAACTGAATCAGCGTGGTGAAGTCATAGCCTTTTCAGTTGTAATTGAATTATTAAAAAATATATTTTTTTAAATAGCTTTTTATAAAAATAAAAAAATTTTTTCGTGCATTGTAATCTGAACCAAATATGTGTGTAAATTTCAGCTCGCTAGCTTTAGTGGGGGTGGGTGGAATATTGATATTTCAGGACATGCATACGAGTGAAGTTAAATAAAAGTTCTTAAAAAAAGAGGCACGTCCAGTACTGGGCTGCTAATTGATTGCAGTCACCTCGTGTATTATCCTTCACCAGCAGCATCTCTCGCCTTAACGTCACAATTTGTGTGAAAGAGACATGTGAGTCGAGCTACTGTCTTGACAGTGACTCGTATAGTGTAACATCGCCATGAGCTGCGAGAATTTTATCTGGATTTAATTACGTTATGTCGCGCAGAGCGAGGGGTTGCGCCGAATACCTTACGAAGCGACAGTGAGGGTTAGCTTTAATTATATCTCTCTCGCAGCAAAGGGCGTAAAAAATATACAAAAGAGCTTGTATAAATTATAGTTAGGTATATAATACAAGCGGTGACACCCCAGTGGCTATCGTACTCGCCTCTCACTCGAGCGGTCCGGGTTCAAACCCCAGCGGCACACACCAATGACTTTTCTAAGTTATGTGCGATTTAAGAAATTAAATGTCACTTGCTATAACTGTAACTTGCTACATCGTGAGGAAACCTGCATGTGAAGTCTGCCAATTTAATATTCATGACATGTATGTACAAAAAGCTTGGATTAGATTAACGTATAGATAGACTTATCTCGTTAATACGAGTACCTTCTAAAAATTAAAAATTCTTTCTAAAAAAAATTATTCTAAAAGTTAATAGGTAATTCTATTTGAACTTCAATTGGTAGAGTTTTTCCGGATATTTCCTAGAGGACAGGAACTATAAACGAATCGTTATATCTAATCGCTGCGGCCCATAGAGGTCCCACTGCTGGGCACGGGTCTCCCCCACAGACACAGCTGCGGGAGTTCTAGAGCATACTCCACCACGCTGCTCCAATGTGAATTGGTGGAGGGGTAAGTGGCCAACCCATTGTCGAATGTTCTCAAGCTACCCGAAGATCTTCTACAAGGCTTAACGACTGTTTCCAGCATTGAAAACAACCGGAACCGATGGCTTTACGTGCCCTCCGAAGCACGGTAGCGTCTATGAATTTTTGCCACTAGCGATCACCCATCCACAAACCGACCACGCCCGTAGTTGCGATCACATTGAATCGACGCGAGCCATTGGGTTATGGACGCTACATCTAATCAACGCACGCGAAGCTGTGGACGTCCAATAGTGTCCATATAAGGCGCTAGCGCCGTCCCTGCCCCGCTCGTCTCGCCCCGCCCCTGGAGTCGGATGCGTGTGCGCATCGACTGCCATTTTAAGTGACAGTAATCTTGTGACACTAACATTTTTAATCAACAATTACTATAACATTCCAATTTCTGTTTAATTATTTTTATAATTCTTTCCATTAAATTCTTTGTGTTGTTTATTCCATCCATCCACCAGCCTTATGAGGTCCACTGCTGGACATAGGCCTCTCCTAAACGACACCACTCCGACCAGTCCTGTGCCTTCTGAAACCAGCGGTTTTCAATCCAGGTCCACTGCTG
This sequence comes from Carterocephalus palaemon, assembly GCA_944567765.1. Taxonomy (NCBI): domain Eukaryota; kingdom Metazoa; phylum Arthropoda; class Insecta; order Lepidoptera; family Hesperiidae; genus Carterocephalus; species Carterocephalus palaemon. The sequence continues at coordinate 1,104,061 of OX155641.1, forward strand.
GATATAGGCCTCTCCTAAGCGATGCCACTCCGACCGGTCCTGTGCCTTCTGAAACCAGCGGTTTCCCGCCGTCTTCTTCAGGTTTTGTTTGCATATACTATTCAAAATACTCGTAGTATTCGACGAGAGTATCATTTACAGCCAGCCATCGATGAAACATTCAATTTTTTCGTTATTTAGAATATCAGTAGGTCCTAAATAAACCTACAAAGGAAATTATGCTAGCTACCAGGTAATAATTAATGTATTCCATGTTATTATGCAAATACCTATAAAACTTAAGCGGTCGGAGCGAGAATGTTTATTTAAAGAGCTCCATCTTTATTTTCGGAGCGGCGTTCGCGAGCAGGGGTTGTGTTTTAAAATGCCGCTGAAATTACATTTTCGTAATTAACCGTCGGTGTGGTAATGAAAATTGGGTATCTCGCGCACCCCCAATTTAAGGCGCTATAAGTTTTCAAGAGAGTATAACGCTTTAGCAACTTAAGGTTAATAAAAACTGTTTAAACTATTTCCAAATCAAAAATTTTTTTTTTACATATGTATTTTTATTTTATTTGGATGTAGATGTAAAGCTTGTGTAATAGTATGAGAATAAAGTTTTTCTTTCTTTAAAGGCTTATTTATGTAGCGAACTGACTTACTATGGTTACATCAGTTCCTGTATTACGGTAGGTACTCTCAGTTGTCACAGTTTCACAAACTTCGCACAACAAAGGGAAATGTTTGCGACGCCGTCTGTTCTACTAAGCAATAATAGGCTCGCAAGATAAGCAGTTAGAGTAAGATGGCGTATAAATATTTGAATATCGTTTCGAGTTACAGCCAGTGCCACTTTGTTCGGGATTAAATACAACCGGATTTGGAGGATTTTAATTGTGTTCGTTCAAGTTGGCTGATAAAATATTCTATACGAGCGATTTTGCGTTCAAAATTGCTGTTGGCTCGGCCTATTCAATGACGGAATCATTATCGGGTTCGGGGTTCAAATTCCTCGCACTTAAATGTTACAAAGTTCTGGACGCTTGAATAACATTTCCTACTAGCGGTGACAGCCCAGTGGCTATCGAACTCGCCTCTTACCCGAGCGGTCCGGGTTCAAACCCCAGCAGCACGCACCAATGATTTTTCTAAGTTATGTGCGTTTTAAGAAAGTAAATGTCACTAGCTATAACGATGAAGGACACATCGTGAGGAAACCTGCAGCCTGAGAGTTCTTCATAATGTTCTCAAAGGCATGTGAAGTCTGCCAATCCGCAGTAGTGGACTAAGGCCTAATCCCTCCCATTCTGAGAGGAAACCCGTGCCCAACAGTGGGGCAAAGAAAGGGAAAGAATGTCTGCTGTATGGGAGCCCCCCTTACATTTTTATTTTTTCTGTTTTTTAGTATTTGTTGTTATAGAGGCAACAGAAATACATCATGTTTGAAAATTTCAACTGTTCATGAGTACAGCCTGGTGACAAACGGACAGACGGACAGCGGAGCCTTAGTAATAGGGTTCTGTTTTACCCATTGGGTACGGAACCCTTTAGGGTGATTTTTAAATCACCCTGGCCCACAGCCAGTAACGAACCAAGCGAAACTAGTTGGCAAGCAGACAAAATGGGGGCGTCCAGTGAAATACTTATTTCAATTAGCGCCATAATTTTTAATATTATCGATTATTGCATCTTTTTCGTCCTCCGTTTTGTTTCGTAAGGCAAGGAGCGATAATGAAATCTTACTTGTATATGAAAGTCGCGAATGCGTTTACGACTTTTATGTTGTAACTACATTTCAAGTTATGTCCATCCATCAGCCCTTTGGGGTCCACTGCTGGACATAGGCCTCCCTCAATCGTCGCCACTCCTCCCGATCCTGCGCCCTCTGAATCCAACGGTTCCCGCTGTCTTCTTCAGTTCGTCAGTCCGCCTCGTTGGCGGGCGGTCAATAGTTTGTTTTCCGAGACGCGGTCTCCACTTTTCTTAACCAACGGTTATCAGTCTGTCGAGCGACGTGGCCTGCTCATTGCCACTTCAGTTCACTGATCCTTCGAGATATGTCGGTTACATTTGTTCGTCTACGGTTTTCAACATTGCGAGTCGAGAGATATATGTTTATATATATGTTTGGATTAGGTAAATTAGTTATTTTTATTTTACTGTATAGTATAAGATACCTTAGAAAAGTCATTAGAGTGCCGTTTGGGTTTGAACCCAGACCGCTCGATTGAGAAGCGAGTTCGAAAGCCACTGCGCTGTCACCGCTGTTGATTTTACTACCAGCATAATGAAGGCCCATGGGACGTCGCGTTGAGCGATTGAGATGAATTTGTCAGAATTAGTTCAATGGCTGGGTTTGATCGCACAATCAATGTTCAGTTAGAAGATGTAATTGTTCGTTTGAATTGGAATTTATTTTGTTTACTTAAATATCTTGCTTTAAACTTTGAAACCTAACATAGGGGATTACACATTTACGGATTCATTACAAATATGTTGAGCGAAGAATCTATATATTATTACGAGTACGTCTAATTCCACACGAGCGAAGCTGCGGGTCATTAGTCGGTCGGTAGTAGGGTCGGTAAGTATCGTCCATAGCCCAATGGCTCGGGTCGATTCAATGTGATCGAAAGAGTTATGCAACGACGGGCGCGGTCGGTTAGTGGATGGGTGACCGCTAGTGGCAAAATTTCATGGACGCTACCGTGCTTCGGAGGGCACGACAAGCCGTCGGTCCCGATTGTTTTCAATCTTGGAAACAGCCATTAAGCCTTGTCGAAGACCTTCGGGTGGCTTGAGAACATTCGACACTGGGTTGGCCACTAACCCCTCCACCAATCCGCATTGTAGCAGTGTGGTGGAGTTTGCTCTAGACCTCCTGCAGCAGTGTCTGTGGGGGATACCCGTACCCAGCAGTGGGACGTCTATGGGTCACAGCGAGCGTTATAGTATAAATTGAAAAAACTCAACATTCTGCCACATTTAAATTCTTGAGTTTTTCTAGCGAAGTGCAGTTCTTCGTACCACTTGATCCTTTGATTTATAGCAAAGTCTCTTGCAAATGCAAGAGACTGGTAATGCATCATATTTTATTGTAATAAGGGAAATCCTACTATGAGTCATTTTTCACCTTCCACTATAAGAACATAGAAGTAGGTACCTACCTCAGTATGTACTATGAAAAATATGATATAATAATAATAATAAAACATAACATACTTAATATAACATCCTTTGCTGCCACGGAACGATAGGCAGAAGTTTACATTTCAGTACTTTTCACCAGTTATGTTTATATCTGTTATTTATATATTTAACTGATTATATGTAATAAAAATTGTATGTTACCCAAATAAAAAATAATTAAAAACGAATCGACTTTATTATCATTTAGCATACAATATAAGGGTAGTATTCGAACTTATCAGCAAGCTCCCTGTGGCCGAAGGTGGTAAGGCCCGGCGCATCGCGCCGGAGACTGCGGGTTCAAACCCCGCCAGGGTTTCGAATTCGTAAGCATACCCCGATTTTGTTTTTTTTTTGTTTAAGTTTAAAAATAATTTATCAACATATGTAATTGAAAATAATTAATCAAATAATTTGTCTCTAAAATAATTTGTTTTAACAAAATGTTATTTCTTGCCTTTAGTATGTTTTGGGCCATTGCTAATAATTTGAATTTGTATACGGCCATTATAATCGCTTTATTGTCTAGTTACAAACGGTCTTATAGCTCATTTTCATCCTTACTCATAATATAAACGGAGTTTATTTGTTTGTTTGTTGGTTTGTCCTTTTTATCCACCTCAGTGGAATCATGGATCGATGTTATTTTTTGCATAGATATAGTGAATAGGCATAATTAATACAGAAGCTTTTTTTAGTATAGGACGCGGTGGGCGTGGCCGTGTGGAAGGGTGTTCACTAGTGGCGAAATTTCAGAGGGCAAATTGAGCCATCACTTTCAATTTTAAAACAATCGTTAAGCTTTGTCGATGTCCTTTGGGTTGTATGAAACATTCAACATTGGTTGGCCGCTAAACCCTCCGCCAACCGCATCGTAAAGTGGTGAAAGGTGAAAGGTGAAAGGTGAAAGGTTATATTTAATTTGTAAAACTCATATTACTTACCTAAGTCACTGATATTTGAACCCGTACCTCGTAGTTTTACTAATACATTTTATTTTACTTTTTAGATTACTACATAGTTAACGAGTCTTACCCATTCCGCTTTCACCTACTTTCTAGTAGGTCACCGCGTAGATAATCGATTGAAAAGCTCAGCCAGAAGTACCAGGGCAGGATAAATATTAAACATATTTCACCGTGACTTTTCCCACCGTGCAATCTGCAGCCACATAATCTAGCGGCTGACATTTTTAGAATCTAACACCCACTGCATGGCTGGCTTACACGTCGCAAGCTAGCGTGCGAGTCAGTGCCGAATAGTTGCTGTGCAGTAACCCTCACCGTATGGTTTCATGTTACATGTCATATGCACGTGCGAGCGGGTAAGAAGCTTGCATGCGAGTTACTTCAGCATATTCTGTTTTCACTCGCCTGACAGCAGCTCGCGCATCACCCGTATCGTTTGGACGTGTTCGGCGTAGCTCGCTTGTATCGCTAGGCAGTGTTGCTATCAATTTTTATGTTTTTTGACGTAATAACGTCTTATAAATCGATGATCGCCAACATATACGAAAAAAGATGTGACGTCATCCTCCCGTACTGCCAAACATACCGCCAGGCGTGAATGCTCATTCAATTTTAGTCTGTAATCAAGAGAGCAATAGAGCTAGTTTACTAGGGCGTACTGAGATATTGATATATTTTACACAGTACAGTTGATAGCATGATTCAGAAAAAGGCACAGCACCATCTAGTTTAAGTTTTGTGAATCAATGCCACAATTTCTAATAATATTTCTTATGACGTTATCACGTAAAATTGTCGTCAGTAAACCGACTTTACAGACAATCATAAGGTCCAGTAGTTTTTGTATGAAAACATTACAAACAAATGTTTCCTCTTTATAATATTAGTATAGACATGTAGAGCTTTTAACTCAAGCACCTACGTTGATTCGACATTGCGTTAACTCGCGTGAGACTGGGTATCTATTTGAATCTGGAAGCACAGGTGAGCCGAGCTACTGGCACGCTAGCAGCTGCCTACTGCCAGGTCAGCAGCTCGTAACGTGTAAACCTGCTAGCACAATCCAGAGATGCGCAACATTGACAGTAATCCTCACTGACGGCCGCCCTTTCCTGATTTCACTCCCATTTGGCCATTTGGGACGAAACCTTTTCGGGGTTTCGTTGTGGAATGTATTGCGTTAAACTTACCCTTTTACGGTGGTTGGCTCGAAATCGGTCCTCGATTTCATTTTGTTACATGTTTGTTGACATCTGGGATCTGAAAGTGGTAGAGTCTGTACCAACCCGGTTTGCTTAGAAGAATCTTCTTCGCTTCGCTTCGCTGCGACCCATAGATGTCCCACTGCTGGGCTCGGGTCTCCCCCACAAACACTTCTGCGGGAGGTCTAGAGCATACTCCACCACGCTGCTCCAATGCGGATTGGTGGAGGGGTTAGTGGCCAACCCAGTGTCGAATGTTCTCAAGCCACCCGAAGGTCTTCGACAAGGCTTAACGACTGTTTCCAGCATTGAAAACAACCGGGACCGACGGCTTTACGTGCCCTCCGAAGCACGGTAGCGTCCATGAATTTTTTTTTGGCACTAGCGGTCACCCATCCACAAACCGACCGCGCCCATCGTTGCTTAACTCTTTCGATCACATTGAATCGACGCAAGCCATTGGGCTATGGACGCTACTAGAAGAATCTACCTACCTACTACATATCTCTAACGCTACCGTGACCACTAAATTCAGCGCCTAGTATAGAACAATATGCTGGTAGAGAATGCTATAAGCATTAATTTCGCCTATACATTTCTGTTAGTGCACCGTGTAAATATTAAAAAAAAAACAGTGAAGGAAATCAATGAATTGTTGTTGAACCCTCACAGTGGCTATCGAACTCGCCTCTCACTCGAGCGGTCCGAGTTCAAATACAAGCGGCATGCAACAATTACATTTCTAAGTTATGTCACAGAATAATAGTACAAGTAGTTATGTGCGATTTAAGAAATTAAATGTCACTTGCTATAACGGTGAAGGATACATCGTGAGGAAACCTTCACGTCTGAGAGTTCTTCATAACGTTCTCGTAGGCATGTGAAGTCTGCCCTGTAAGCATAGGACAAACAAATAAAAGGCCTCCTACACGCGATGGACGTCCAAAACGAATCACGCTGCCGCAATAGCAGACAATGGACGAATAATTGCAAATATGAAGCGATACGGAAACGCCAGTGAACAAGGACGCAATGAAAGGCGGCGAGCGCGCGGCTTAGCACGCTGTGTTCCGTTGTTTTATTAATCTGTTTGAAATGTATACAAGAATAATACTGTTGTATGTTAACATAAATTTTTACAATTTCATGTATTGGCATTATGTTTATTTATCTTTGCCTTTGGGTGTCATCCAATTTTTAAGTCTATGTTCTCTTCTCTTCTCTTTGGTTGATTGGTACAACGAGTTTTCTTGTCTGTGCGTTGTAAGTAATAAATTACTAAAATACTATAAATAGTTTCGATATAACCTGAACCCATACCTAAAACAATAAATACCACCGCCCGCTAAGGCACTGTTGCAGCGCCTAAGCTAGGCTACAACCCATAGACGCCTCGTTCTCGAAGGCACGTGAAGTCTGCCAATCCTCACATAGCCAGCGTGGTGGACTAAGGCCTAATCCCTCCCTCTCAGAGGAGACCCGTGCCCGACATTGGGACAAAGAAAGGGTTGTGGTGATGATGATGATAACGATTATTACTATGTTCGCTTCTACAATAAAAAATACCCGGGAATATGACTTGTCTCTCAGAGAATAAATTTAAATCTTACAGTAAACAAAACCTCCTTAATAAAGCTTTCTATAAAATTAATGACTACTTGAACGATAGAAATGGCGGTAGATACAAAAATGTTATGACGTTCATTAAAATATATTGAAAAATAAATGAATCTGAATCTGAATCTATGAAATGGTTTAGTTTTAGTTGAATGTTTGTTACGTAACCCTAAATAGTATTCCGAATTGCAATAACGAACATCGCCCCGTTGGTCCCGGCTCTCCACAATCAAAATGATAACGACTATGTATGTAGGAATTTTTTTCAATAAAATTGTTCCATTTTGAAGTTTTTGCAAGATTGCATCATATGATGGGTTGAACCGATGACTTTCATTCAAGTATCTTTTAACTCTGTACGAGACTACATGCTCTGCATCTAGTAAGTTCTATGCTGCATTACGGGGTCAACCTGAAAACCAGCGGTCGCGGTTCGCTGTGACCATGGCTGAGTGCGGTACTATTTCGGCAGATCATATACTGTTATTTGTTTTGTATAAATATTGTTTTACGATACTTGTGTAACAGTGTTAATTTGGCTAAATAAATTTATATTTTATTCTATTAATTCATACGAATGTTTGTCCTGAAAGGGATTCGAACCCACGACTCGTTGGCGCATTGTCACAACCCATTGCGCCAACGAGCCAGTCAAAGATAAGTAAGATCAAGGGTTTTAAAGGATTTCGTAATGATGACATAATAGGCTTAATTTCTATATAGTATATTAATATAAGAGGAAACATTTGTTTGTAATATTTCTTAGACTAGTGGACGCTCGCAGCTTAATAAATTAGACATAACAATAGTTTCGTTTACACCTAGTAATAATATATAGCCTATGTCACTCAGTGAAGATGCAGCTTTCTAATGGTGAAAGAATTTTTGAAATCGGTACAGTAGTTTTTGTGTGAAAACATTACAAACAAATCTTTCCTCTTTATAATATTAGTTTTTATAAAAAGAGTTATAGGGCGAATAAAATTTAATAATTATTCGCTTGGCATACATTATTCATCGGTCCTATCATTCCACTATAACGATTAATTATCAAATTGACCATAAAAATATTATTAATATTTAAACTTACCCGCAAGTTTGTTATCTGAAATTCATCATGTCAGTCTGTACATAAATCGAAATTGGATGATGAACGTCAAACATAAAACTAAGAAACATTGGATGTGTTTTGGAAACGAATGAAATTTGAACAGCTCGCTATAGACCCAATAACATTTGACCTTAACTTAAAACTGAGACTCTTCTTAATATAAATCTATCGATATACTTGGTGAGATTTTTAATAAATTTGGCATATTTCATGTTTATATGGTACCTACAAGTGCAAAAACTTAGAAATATGTTGTATTTTATGTACAACTAGCGCCATCTATCATCATCCTGTAAGTAAGAGGTGTATTTAGAAATGCGTAAATGCGTTTTCAATTAAAAGTCGATGAACGTCACATAAAATCACGCTTGTATCATCCCGAAAAATACGAAAAACCCAATTGCTCTGTGACATAAAACAAAATTAAAATACATGTTTTACAAGTACCTGGGTTGTTTACAAGCACACCATGAAAAACATATTGTTCCTGCGTCTCATCGTGCCGAGCGCGGGGGACGAAACCGGTTCGGCGAGCGCGCCGGGCCGCGCCACTACACCGCACCGCCGCGCTATTTCACCTTCTACGCCGTCGAGTCGCGTGCACATCTCCGTTCCCTTGTCACGCCGCGCGTCCAAATTTATAGTCATTAAATACAGTCCACAAATTACACGGCTCGAGTTTTATTGAGGGACCCACCACATATAGACCATTGATCTGAGCACAGTTAAATGCCTCCTCCACTCATTAGCAGCTCAACAGTGCAAGCCTATCTGTAAATGGAACATCCGCTGCAACAGTACCAATCACAGATAAAAAATATTATTTCATTCAGTTTCGAGATTTTCATTTGCAATGTCACGTTCGAACTGGAAAACAGCGGCTGACCAAAAACCAACTTTAATACAATTCCACTATTTATTCCTTTGGTATTTGTTAAGTTCAAACAAAACAAACAATAAAATTGTTGTATATTTTTCAATATAAGGTAACAATATATTTTGTAACCCCTTAATTCACCCGCACTTGATTCCAATCGTCAATATAGAATTTTCTTCTTAATTTTCTAAAAATATGCATTGGTTTTACACCACAAAACTTTCTTTGTGTTGGGCCTCTCAGAATGGGAGGGATTAGTCCTTAGTCCACCACGCTGGCCAACTGCGGATTGGCAGACTTCACATGCCTTCGAGAACATTATGAACAACTCTCACATGCAGGTTTCCTCAGTGACATTTAATTTCTTAAATCGCACATAACTTAGAAAAGTCATTGGTGCGTGCCGCTTGGGTTTGAACCTGGACCGCTCGAGTGAGAGGCGAGTTCGATAGCATCCGTAGTTCAGTGGTAGAATGCTTGCATTAGTTTGCGGTTGTCTAATTAACTTCGTACGCCTGGTGGGCTTGTTATAGCAATACTTCAATACGCGGCTTGCGTAGTAAAAGCAACAGTATTTTCAAATCAATACAAATCGTAGGTATAGGGTTGATTTTGAAAGTTTTAATGTGTTTTTTGAAATAACCTAGTAGCCTTCATTCCTTAGGCATCCTTTTTTATTGCCTACTTATTAAGATACATACAATCTAATACATGATTTTCTTGAGATTACTCACAGTTACAGTTATTACTAAATATTAAATCGTAAGTTCGAAGGCTCGAAGCGCCCAGCGAACGGTGTCGGATGTTGTGTCTGTCTGCACAAAACCGTAAACATCCTGTAAATAGAAATAATAGTGTGGAGGGCTGTGTTATTACCCAGTACCTACTCTATCTGTATGTGGGTGTCTCAGAGATCCCAGAGTTTAGTATAAGCGCTGAGGAAGGTCACAGAGGACGTTTTAGTGGGCGTAAGTAAATCCCACCTAACTCGATTCCAATTTCACGTAATGTGGATATTTACCTTTGAAATGTATTCCCTTTACACCCTTGTAAAGAAGGTAGAAAGAATCACCTAAAAGTAAATCAAAACATATACGAATAGTGTGTATAATTCCTCTTCCACAGGTATAAAAATAAGGTGACCTATAATAAAATAATTTGTACGAAATGGGCCTATCAAACGTAGACGTATTTCATCCCGATAAACAAGCATAACAGTTTAAAAACAAACATTTCACGTTCACATTTTCACCGTCCGAAAGCCTTTTTATTTTTTTCGGAACGAAAAGTATGTCTTTAATTCGAAACACAATTGTACAAAGTATGTGATACGCGAGACACAATACAATTAATATTCAAACAAAGGGCCTAACGGGACAATCCACGAGATCCCTTTCAAAGGGCGGCCTAACAGAGATCTATTCAAACAAGAACCCGGTATTCGTCTGAAAAATACCTACCCGCCCGGCACAAGAATAAATACCAAACAGAATGAAAACTTCGTTCTAATGTCGTGCGGCGAGTACACTACTACACGCATAGCTATGTGTGCGTGACCTGTCACCACGGCCGCCTGAGTACAAACCGGTTTAAACCAGCTCGGTGAGCGAACAACTGCAGGTGTGCCAGCGGCGACGATATACAATACGCGACGATTTGTGACTATCGCCAAGTCTTATTTAGAAGCTAAACTGTTGTACAGTTTAAATAATAGTAAGACTTTTTTTTGGATATTCAAAGGATTTTATCAGGTAGATAATAATCAATATCCCCTAAAAATAAGTTAGGTGAGTGGTTATAGTATTAATATTTACTATTCTTATGCTTTACAGCCTATAAATATTATTGTACTGGCTCGTTTGGCAAGTGGTCGTAAGCGCTACTGCCCAACTAAAGGTCCTAGGCTCGATTTCCGGGTCGGGAAAAGTATAAATAGGTTTTTTTAGTTTGCAATAGCTGGGAGTCTAGATTTGTGTCTGAGTCTGGTGTATGGCAATAGGCTCACCAAGTCACCATCCATTACCCGAAACATAACTGGTGAAATGTATTACACCTCTTACAATTTGGGGAAATACAAGCGTGAGTTATAAATTTTTATTCATCTAATATTAGTTTGGAAGCCATATGAAAGTAGGTAAGAATTTTGTTGTCTCATAGGAAGTTTTCATTCTTTTGGTAATTATTCTTGTGCCTCCGGTGAAAACCCTCCAAAACATAAAGTACGTAATTTATGTCCTTTGTGAATCGTCCAATAAAAAGAATAATATCAATGGATCACGGAGGTGAACATGATACCATAATGAGACCATAACCATTTCACTGTCCCACTGCTGGGCACGGCTTTTCTGTCGGAATGGGAAGGGTTAGTCTATGGTCCACGATCACCTGTACAGAATCGTTACCTAGGTAGGTAAAAGGTATGGGGCATAGTCCAATGACTCGCGTGGATCGTATTAACGAAGAAACGACGGGCGCGGTCGGGTTGTGGATGACCACTAGTGGCAACATTTCATGGGCGCTACCGTGCTTCGGAGGGCACGTGGAGTCGTCAAATCCGGATGTTTACAATGGTAAAACAATCATTAAGACTATCGGATGGCTTGAGAACATTCGACACTGGGTTGGCCACTAACTCCTCCACCAATCCGCATTGTAGCAGCGTGGTGAATTAGCGTTATGATTAAATGTACATAAAAAAATTAAGCAAAATATTAAAGTATTAATAATACTTTTAACTCAACCTTAGCCACCTATTATAAAAATTATATTAAAAAAATGTTAGGCGATTCCACAATGGTTTAACTTATGTGATACGTGCATGTATTGGACAGACACTTTACTGGAAACAACCTTTGTACGTCATTGGCACGGCCTATGTTGATAAGGGTCTCACGGAGTCTCACCCTAGTCCGCCTGCAAACATACAATGAAAACGGTTTGTGTGTAATAGTCGCTGTACACATTGGCCCAATGTATTGGGTCAGCGTATTGGGCCAGCATAATGGGCCCACGTATTGGGCCAATGTATAAATGAATCTTTTATTTGACACTAGCTGACCCAGCAAACGTTGTTTTGCCATAGGTATAGATAATTTTTAGTGAATATTTTGGGAGAACTTAATGTAAGTGTGTGCTACTACCACTACCACTACCACTACTACTACCACTACCACTACAACTATCACTACCACTACTAACACTACCACTACCCCTATCACTACTACCATTACCACTACCACTACCACTACTACTACCACTACCACTACCCCTATCACTACCACTACCCCTACCATTACCATTACTTATAATCGCAAGCGTTCAATAAAAGTAGGAAATTATTAAAATGTGTAAAATGTGCTGTATGTGAAAAAAGATTTTCCCGCTTTTCTTTTGAAAATTTTCCTGAATTTTCTTTGCTATAAACCTCACGGAGCCCGAGACCTTTCCAACGAATGCAAAACCGTGGAAATCGGTTCGTGCGTTCTGGAGTTATAGCGTCAGGAAGGAAAACCCGACTTATTTTTATATAGTAGATTATGTTACATGGGATGTTGTTGTGTTAAGTTTTTCTCACAATTAACCATTTATTATTATGGCGTGCATATTAAAATCAATTGTATTATTAGATTACGAAATCCAATAAGTATTTCTTGGTTAATTATGTACAAATGATTAATAATTTATATAAATACATCTGATTAATTGTAATAGATTTAGAATTTCCAATTTAATTTAACATTATAAACATCTATTGTATTATAAATTAATATCAAATTTAAGATTAATAATTACAGAATTTAACTGAATAAAAACATTTACTACTTTATAACTAATTATTTAGATATGGTGTAAAGTTAGTTCAATTTAATATTTTCATTTGTTCTGGTACTTCTGGTAGTTTATTGTATATCTATATATTATATAATTTGAATTGTTTTGTTTCTGCATGTTTCTACACTCTACTGATAACGTTTAGTAAGAGTCCCTTTATTCCAAATAGGTAAATTATGTGTCCTAACAAATACTCATATTCACAATTTGACTTCACAGCAGAAAAGCGTTGTGTACGAGCTATATGTGGATTGAGCCCGGCGGTATGCTTACCTTTCTTTAAAGAACAAAAATGTATGGTGGTGTATGTATGCACGCAGCACACAGGAAACATGCACACGCGATAAACGAATACATACACCAACACACACACCAACACGTGTTTCGCCCCAAAGCTTCCGACTGAGGCTTTCCCTTCGAGCTACGACATGGAGCGCTTCAAAAAGAGTGTGAAACGTTTCCTTCAAGGCAGGCAACGCACCTGTGATACCCCTGGTGTTGCACGTGTTCATAGACGACGGTGACCACTTACCATCAGGTGGCCCGTATGTCTGGTTGTCCGTCTATACTATAAAAAAAAAAAAAAAACAAGGCATCCTCAGGGTAAGTAGACTCCACGACGGTTAATCGCAAAGTTTATTACATAACTAAAACTGTTAACTGTTAACCTAGCTTGTATATAATATAAACAAGCTAGGTACCGTTAACAGTTAACAATTTTAGTTCTTTAAAGAAAGGTAAGCTTACCGGCAGGCTCAATCCACACTAGCTCGTACAAGCGCTTTTGTGCTGTGAATGCATTGTTTATCAAAACCAACTTCCACGTACTATCATACCGTATCTCAAACTTGCTACGTAGCCGTGGTATGCTTGCAGAGCGCTCTGTTACTTATTTTAGGAATGTGCCAAAGAGGATTAATTAAACGGTTAATTTTTGTGCAAACATTAGCTTATTCCAAGTTCTTTTATCGTCTAATGATAATCCTTGAAATGTAAAGGCGCTTGCTTCAGAGAGTTTTTCATCACTATGTTTCAGAATAGTGGACGTCCGCAGTTCGCTCGCGTGTAATTAGACAATTGTTTCGTTCACATCTAGTAATATTATGTAGCCTATGTCACTCAGTGAAGATGCAGCTTTCTAATGGTGAAAGAATTTTTGAAATCGGTCCAGTAGTTTTTTTGTGAAAACATTACAAACAAATGTTTCCTCTTTATAATATTGAGATCTATTTATTTTCCACCCTTTGTTCCCAAATTTGATGTATTTTGATTTATAGTAATTTAAAGGTTGTCATTTACAAGCCATAATAATATTTTGTCAAACGTGTTATTTATTTCAGCGTTATAATTTATTGGAGATTTGTCAATTATAATTACTTATTAATTAATTCAAAGTCAAAGTCAAAGTCGAACAATTTATTTCGCTATCAGGTGATTGGACATGCTTAACGAAATTCTAGGTAACTAGAAACTACTAAATGAAAAAGAGATATAATTCTAAATTGATTAATATAAAGCAACAAAAGTCACATTATTTATTAAGGTAACCTACAAACTGCGATCTTATTCTTTTTTAAAGACACAGCTAAGCAAACGAGCATGCAGCAACACCACCTCCACTGCCACATGACAGGGTCCGCAGTGGCGGCAGGGTCGAATTTGACTCAAAAGTCTCGGGCCAAGTCTGTCACTAATAAGCTTATGAACTAAAATTACAGCTCTTATAAAAGGTTATTAAACATAGCTACCTTTAAAGTTTATCATAAAAAAAAACAACATCGTTTAAAAAAAAAATTGGTAATTAATGTTTTTTTAAAGTTTTTTTAACTTTTTATTTTATTTTCGTGCAACGTCATCGGAACCAAATATGTGTGATGAATTTCAGCTCGATAGCTTCAGTGGAAGTGGGTGAAATATTGATTGCAAGATTCCAGGACTAACATTCATACCTACATACTACGAGTGAAGTTAAATAAAAGCTTTTAAAAAACTAAAAAACATGCTTTTGTAGATAAACGAACTAAAATTAAAAAATTAAAATGATAAAAAAGGTTTTTTTTTTAAATTATTCGTATTGTCATCGGTCCATGATAAGTGTGCAAATAATCTATGGTGCATAAGTTTCAAATTGATCCGACGTATTAAAAGGGGTGTCATCACGATAAAATATTTCGGTACATGCATACCGACCTATTAAAAGATTGTTAAAAAGTACGATAAGTCGGTAAGCTGTGAGCCGCCTATCACAATATCAGCTCTGAAGTAAAACTCTATTTCATACAAATGTTCGGCCTACCGAACACTGATTTTAAATGGAAGTGATTATTTGTATAGAAACGTAACTATTCAAAGAGCTGCAAAGCCTACCCGTTTGTTAACAGAAATGGGATCAAGATAAATATTTCATGTAGAATTACTTTTCATTTGAATGAATGTTTGGATTTTACAATAATGAAGTTATCTGATTCGGAACTCAAAAGAATCCGCATTGCGGACTGAACGCAGCATCAAACGAATATTCAAATAATATAATGTGAGTTCAATTACATTGATTGTAACATACAATCGGGAGATGGGAACGATGAAAAGTTATTACATACATTACATCACGCCTGTATTTCCCCGAAGGGGCAGGCAGATATATGTAGTATATTATTATGTCGTGGCCATATCTTATTGACCATTTCATGATATGTTCGACCATTTCATTAAATGGTGGTATTTCATGATATGGAAAATACCCACTGCCCACATCATAATGTGGTCTGGCCACATCAATAAATAATCAGCGTTTGACGATATGAATAGACGCACGATTAATTTATGATATTTATGGTTGTGACGTCCCCTCGTCACTGGGTAAGTGGGTTTTTGGTTGATTAGATATAAATTAATATGGCATTCAAAGTTTGTAAAAATTGTGTAAGGGTGTAAAATAAACATATATTATTATGTCTAATTCCACGCGAGCGAAGCTGCGGGCGTCCACTAGTAATTGCATAAGTTGATAAAAAATGCTATGCAATAGCTTTACCGCGGCAGTCTCCGAGTGCCACACGTCTATTTTTGTGATGCATCATGGCGGCGGACAATTAAAGTAAAGTGACCACACATATTATTTGTATTGTCCATCCATTTTCTACCCTACTGTATGTCAATAAGCTGGGGCTGAAAAGCCGTACACTACATACTCCATGCAAATCACTCGATTCATCATTCTGTTGAGGCGGAGAAGACAAAGCAACCAACCAACAAACACGCATTCCCATTTATATATCAGTAAGGATAACTGGTGGTGCATCTGGCTGGCTGGATTTGAACCCGGAACCACTACAATGAGAAGGCGTTATTCAGTATAAGGTATAAGATCCTTAATCTTATCTATCTTTTATGACATTGTATTTTCTAACAAATTTACTGTCAATCCTTACCTAACCTTAATAAGAAACTTCCTGAAACTTTGTAAGGGATTTGTTGTAAACTGGGCGATAGTACCCGAACAGAATGATAAGGAATTATACAAGTTTACTTTCGTGCCATGTTTGCTTATCTGCCTCAAACGACTTGGCCGATTTAATTCATCCCGCTTCTTATAAAAGCTTGGTATGAGATTAATAGATTTCAGAAACTTTGCCACTGAAATAGGATTAAATGTTTGTGTGGGTTGGGTTACCTTGTTGCGTCCATAGCCCAATGGCTTGCGTCAATGTGATCGAAAGAGTTAAGAAACGACGGGCGCGGTCGGTTTGTGGATGGGTGACCGCTAGTGGTAAAATTTCATGGACGCTACCATGCTTCGGAGGGCACGTAAAGCCGTCGGTCCCGGTTGTTTTCAATGGTGAAAACTATCGTTAGGCCTTGTCGAAGAGCATTTGACACTGGTTTGGCCATTAACCCCTTTACCAATCCGCTTTGGATTAATTGGTATGCTCTAGACCTCCCGCAGCTGTGTCTGTGGGGAAGATCCATGCCCAACAGTGGGACGTCTATGGGATGTAGATCAGCTAGCTGGGTACCTACCTCATCCAGGTTATTGACCTTTTACTGTACCGAGTTCTCCATTCAAAAGAAGTGGTCTTTCTTTTGCCTTTTAAACTTAGCAACTTGTATTATGACGGTGATTGGTTCGTCGAAACATGCTAATTCTAGAGCGCGTTGAGCAACTCTGAGCTTGTGGAATAGTTCGGCAGTAAAGGATCTCGTTTGGGCAGCACAAATTGTTCAACCAAGGACTGCAAAGTAGCAATTGACCTAATTACAAGTGCACTGTTATAAGCGAGAAACTACCAAGTAACTTTTAACTGAACACGAGTTTAACCGGCGGTTATACTAACCCGGAAAATGCGATCCTCTGTAAACAACTTCGCCTAATGAACATCTGACATTGTAATTTTGTCCAGTTAAAACGTTGACAAAATTGCCTGAGACGACAAAATGTAAAGCTTTTAAGCTGTTATCTTGTTTATCTAGACAGTGAATTTGACGGTAGAATCTGTAACCGGCTTTTCATATTTAATACTAAGAAAGAAACAGAACTAATAATACAAATTAAATCAAATCGATTAGAATCGAATCAAATCAGATCGATGTATTTGCACATTATTACATATATACAACGTAACTATGCCACTACTGTCACTGCCACTGCCACTACTGTCATTGTGACATTTAGTTAATAGTTCAAATGTATTTAGCTGAGTGGTAATCTAATCTGTAGTGTAGCTTGTTTTTGATAAAGGCTATACTAATTAAGAGTATATTTTAAAACATCCCTGAATGATAGAAATAATTTTGCACGTAAAACGATTTGACGCGCGCGGCGCTGCAGGCCAACCTAGTCAAATCTATAGGAACTAATATTATAAAGAGGAAAGATTTGTTTGTAATGTTTTCACACAAAAACCACTGGACCGATTACAAAAATTAATTCACCATTAGAAAGCTGCATCTTCACTGAGTGACATAGGCTATATAATATTACTAGGTGTAAACTAAACTATTGTTATGTCCAATTCCACGCGAGCAAAGCTGCGGGCGTCCACTTTAGTTAATTGGATTAAGTTAGATAGTCATCTTTAATATTAGCGAGACCACAAACGGACAGTCTTACCGTAAGCTTTTAACATTTCCAAACAAATAAAAGAAACAGTCCAACGTTTAATTTCTGCAGTAACTGATAGTCTGTTGATGGCCTATTAAGGACTTTAACAACGTTACAATTACTTGGGGAAATAAAATAGGCAACTTTAACCCTCCATGGGTCTTAGGTAGACAAATTCTACGCAATATAAAGTCAAAGTCAAAGTCAAATAATTTATTTCGCTATGAGGTGATTAGACACGCATAACGAAAGTCTAGGTAACTAAAAACTACATAAGGTAGCGACCTAGCATGGAACATTTTTGTTCTTTTGACTCTTGTAATGGGCACTAGTAATGGGTGGTTCTGCTTGCTAGTTTTCTATGTAATATTCATAAATACTTAACTGCTCTGCCTGTCGTAAAAGGCGACTAAAAGGGGGCTTCTGGGGTCGCGGGCGGTGAGAGTGGGAGCTCGAATCGTCCAACATGTGACCCCGGGAAAGACGACGCTGTTTGTGGCTGTACAGCGTAGTGTAAACCGGGAAGAGCCCGTCTTGGGCGCAGCAGGGGACCGGCGCGTTCTACGAGAGATCCCGGAACCCTCCTGTAGCGCCGGAGTAGGCCACCGAGCGGGTTTTAGTGGGTGAAAGTCCCACATAACCCGGCGTCGCTCCCACGACGTACGGGTACCTTTTCAAGGTTTCCCGCTCGTTAAACAAAAAAAAAGAAAAAAAAGGTACTAATCTACGGTGCTTTTTAATTATACTACGAGTAGCTATAATTAATGCACATACAAAATTTAGTTTTATAGTTTTTGGCCATAACATAACATAAAATCTCGCTCGTAGTTTCTTGAAAGGGTAAACAGAGGCATGTATATATTCATCATTTCACCTCATACCCATACTTCATACCCAATATTCATCATTTATGTTAAGACAAAAAAAATCATCAGTTATGTTAAGACACAAATCCAGACTGCGAGCCGCTACCGGGCATTTCAAGTTAGAAAAACCCAATAGTTGTTGCCTGACCCGGGGATCGAACCAGGACCTTAGCTTAGCAGTCGCGCTAACGATTTACAGACCATTTACATAAATTGAATCAAAATTCATCACGCTAATAGAGAGTAAAACCTAAATCGAAAAAAATTTGGCTCGCATGCTTATTATTTTTATAGTATTTGTTTTAGTTACAAGTGCTTATTATTTAGGTTTTTTTGTTTTCATTTTCTTGTCATTATTTCCATACCATTATTATTAATCGTTTGCTGTAGGTATTTTATTTTAGCAGTTTTTTTTTACTGTTGTTAATATTATTATATTTTTTTTAGCCTACCTTATTATCTGCGTTATTGAGCCTAATTGTATGTACACATTTCATCATCGTCCGAATTATGCGACAAAACGAGCACACTGAAAATCAGCGCTGCAGATTAACCGGTGCAGCACGTGCTGAGTGTATTACGATTTTCGCCTAGGCCTAGACAAGGAGCGAAATAAATTTCATTTTCATTTCATTTCGTTTCATGTCATTTCATATCATTTCATTTTCAAATCCAATTTTAGATTTAGAATTTTTTGATATTCAGGTCTTCGCTCCCCACGCGGCAGACCAAGAAGAGCAATCAATTGAGGGTTAAGGTAAAAGTAAATACCTAACAGCGAAATAACAGATTCGTATCAAGAGAACAATTTTCGCGATGGTAAACGCTCCAAAAAAATAGTCCGTAGCGATTTCGTCGCGACCATAAAAACGCAATTAATTTGAATAAACAAGGCTAAGGGGAAAAGAGGAGGAAAAACACTGTTCTTCTAGGTCCGTGGTCGTACTGCGGGGGCTGGAAGAGAAGAAATGTTATTAAACAAATACGTTTCAAAGGTATTGCAATAGGCATGATGACAGTATTAAAAAATAAAGAATAAATGGTTTTAGCGGATGTATGTTGAATAATTCCTAAAAACTGGTCCAGTTTTAATAAAAACATTGAGATTAATAAGATTTTCATTAAATCACAAGTATAAAATACAGCAATCGGCCATGTTAACTGAAACGCCAATCTGAGCGGATGACGTCAAGGCTAAGTAAAAATTCACCTGTCGCTTGGGCTTCTGTTGAATTGGATGTGTTCAACAAATTCAAAATTTACCATTGAAAATCACCAAGACTTTCGGGTGGCTTGAGAACATTCGACACTAGCCACTAGCCCCTCCACCAATCCGCATTGGAGCGGTGGAGTATGCTCTAGACCTCCCGCAGGTTTGTCTGTGGGGAGACCCGTGCCCAGAGGTCTATAAATTGCATCATTCCAAAAAAAGAGACAGAAACAAATATTTATCTTCAATAATGAAGTATTGACTGACATATGTACCTACCACAGATTAATTATAAACTGCTTACAGTACAACAGCAGGCTAACCGATGAATTAGAAATTCTGTCGCCGCTATATCTCAGCGCCATCTTTAATGCGATCTTAATATCTCGTTCCCACCTCGTTGGTAGCGTCTCCTATCATTTTTCGGGAATCATTTGAATACCAAATCAAGGCGTCGTTTGATGTTGGACTGTTCTGTTTCTTATAATTGTTTCGCGGCGATTAGAATAGGATATTAAAGCAGGATTTATTTCATAAATACGTAATAGGCCTCGAGGCGGGGCTGGCTATACTTAGTTGCGGTTTAAAAAAGATAAACCACCAACCAAATCCCCTACTTGTAAATATCTTTTGTCGAGGGTCTGTTGAGAGAGATCTGATGCGCAAATCCATTGTTATAAAGTTAGTTTAATGTACTTTGCAACAATCTTAACAAAAATAAAATATTATAATCTAACACCCATTGGTGTCGCTTGCCACAGATTGTGACAGACACGGCATGCTTATTTGCTACTTTCATAATAAACTAGCACTTGAAATAGCAGGAATTCCCGTTCATTCCATAATAAAACATATTGAAGACTTATGGCAACTAGCAAAAATCGTTTATGACCTCATTTTGAAATTCTATAGAATCTGAATGTGAATCATTTTAGAGCTCCATAGCCTCCATAGCATTTAAAAAAAACGGCCATAACGAAAATAATAATGTACGAGTATGTTTTAGTTAGGTGATTATTAATAATAATATATTCTCAACTTCTTACCCTCGACATCGAACCCGGGTTGACTGGCAAAAATGCCTACAGTACTGGCAAAAATGCCTACTGTACTGGCAAACATGCCTACTGTACTATACTACTACTAATTCTATGAACTCAGACAAGCGAAAAATGATGGTTCACCAATGGAAGAGTGATTCATGAGGAAGGTTTAGGAATATAGTTCGCTGCGACCCATGGACGTCCCACTGCTGCCACCACGCTGCCTCAATGCGGATTGGTGGAGGGGTTAGTGGCCAATCCAGTGTCGAATGTTCTCAAGCCACCCGAAGGTCTTCGACAAGGCTAAACGACTGTTTCCACCATTGAAAACAACCGGGACCGACGGCTTTACGTGTCCTCCGAAGCACGGTAGCGTCCACGAAATTTTGCCACTTGCGGTCACCCATCCACAAACCGACCGCGCCCGTCGTTGCTTAACTCTTTTGATCACATTGAATCGACGCGATTGGGCTATGGACGCTACGCTGACTTTAAATGGTGGATAGATTTTCATTGCCTCAAACTACAGAACCACTATCAACGCCCGACTGGCACTTGGCCATCGTATCCGTCATAACGGCCCATGTGTTCTTTGATCGTATTTATTGTCCCATTACGTTTTGCACGTGGTCTTAAGACGCTGTAGACCCGCCGAGACCGCGTTTGCTAGTTTTTTGAATCCATGGGAAACATAAAAAACAGTGATTTAAAATTCTAAAAATAATATATGTCTTATTTAAGAATCTGTCGAACATCCAGTCGGGTTCAGTAACACAATTAGATTAACTTTACTCGATATAAAAAAATCCCAAAGTTACCCCTTTTTCTAATGTTTAATCTATCTTATCAGCTACAAAACAAACGTTTAATTTTTATTTTTATATGAATGAAAAGATAGTAAGATTGTCTAGATCTAGTCGTAGGTTTTATCTAGATAAAATGATTAAAATAATTACTATGTTGAAATATCTATCAAATGCGCGAGAAATCCAAGGAGCCCAATCGCGAGTCATACTTCAGTCGCGCGTCGGCGCTCTTAGACGGTGGACCTGTGTCAGTTTTTTCCGCGCAATCATATATTTAATCCGTCAAATGCAGCTCATAGCTCATGTCAATAAAATGCCACAGTAAAAGTAAAACAGTAGTTGGTAGGTGGTAGAGCCTATAGGGAACCAAATAGGTTTTATATGAAAACTAATTGGTTCCATATAGAGTTCGCCCGGGGCAGTACCACCGCCCGCCACAGTACCTAGTACCATTTCTGCCGTGTAATAATTGTTTTTAAAGCAATTATGGTCCGGTTGGAAAGGTGTGGTTTCCGGTTACACTTCTTTAGAGGCGACCATCTTAGTCCTCAAGGGTACAGTCACAGTTGTCATGGGCGGCAGTGGAAGGGTGGTGCTGCAAGCTCGTTTGCTATCCTGTATCCATTAAAAAAAAATTGTGTGTACTTATGTACACGCGTTAGAATTTATACTTCTTTGTATAACCTTTGCAAGAACAACCTGCACTGTCGATGTCTTATTTCAATCACCATGACATTGACGTTGTCACAAGAAGAACAACTGAAAATAAATAATTTTCGAGGTGGAAACTAGGCTATACCTAAAAGGTATTTAATACATTGAAAGTTTTATTATAACGCATTAACTATCTAGTTAAATAAAGTTTATTTAAATATCACAAAAAATCACCGGAATGAGCCCGCAGACTTTGACAATTGAAAGTGTACACTGTCAAACCATTTTTTGACAATGTTGACTATAGCTAAATTTTTTACACTTTATTACTTCAATTCTTAATTTATTATATAGTTGACGTTTTGATTTCTTTTTTTTATCTTTCTTCTTTCCAATATAGTGCATTCTCACGTATTCATATTTTTCAATCACAGCTTTCAGAAAACTTACTCTGTGGTTAAATATGGCTGGTTACTCTAGAGAATGTTGATGGATTTCTTTAAAAATATTAATGTTTATGAAACCTAACAACATCTCCAGGAATTCTAGAATAAATTAATTGTATTATACTAAAAATCCAAATCAAACTAAACATATTTAAATCTATACATATATAAAAGAAAGTCGTGTTAGTTACACTATTTATAACTGAAAACGGCTGAACCGATTTGGCTGAAAATTTGTGGGGAGGTAGCTTAGAACCAGGATACTTTTTATCACGTTCCGTTTGATTTTTTTTATGTCAGTTGAAAATTTGACAATTTGAATTTTTGAAGTCGACAGGTGTGTTTGTTTCGAGTTTCTATAGGCTAATAATTGAGCCGATATTATCATTAACAATACCATACTGCGACCAAGATGGTCAAATCTTTACTGACAAAGACGCAATGCAAATAGGATTCGAAACATTGCGAATCAAAGGACTGAAGAAGAACAACAAATTGTTCTTGAAGAGCGCTTGTTGTAGTATGGCTCAACAAGTTCTCAATCACAGTGGATTAAGTTTCCACAATGTGCCCAAGAAGTAAACTCTATTAAAAGAAGGTGAGAAATGGCATTCTGCTTAGCAAGATACCTTGTTACGACGCAATTATTGGACAATGTAACGTCAATTCTAATTTCAAACGCAATTGTATTCAAGGGTATGAAACCAAATAACACTCAAGATGTGATTGGAATCACATTGATGTTGGACAATAATTGATGTTGTTTTCAAGAGAAAGAGTCCTGATCTGGCACCGTATGACTTATTTTGTTTCGTATAATAAATTTCCTATTTAATCCTATCCTATATTATATTTCTCTAAAATAAAAATCTGCTGAAAGGGATACAGTTTTTATCGCTGGAAGACGCGCTAACAGCGTTCGAGAAGGCAGTGGAAGGGGGGTCTGCGGCGACTGGAAAAAATGTTTCGAAAATTGGTTCAGACCCATGAAACTTTGTAAAGAGGATGGTGGAGGGTTCTTTGAAAAGATTTAATTAAAATATTTTATCCATAGAAGTTAGTTTTTTAGTTTCTCTAAACTTTCTTCGTGTTCCACGTACATAAATAAATAAATATTTATGAACAATCCCACCACGTTAACCTAGTCCCGTGGTAAGCTCGTAAGAACTTGTAATACGGGTATCAGATAACGGAAATAAATGTAAGAAATTTTATATTACAGAAACAAATGTCTTGTCCAAGGCGGGATTCGAACCCGGGAACCCTTCCTTGGGTGTCGGCCGTCAAACATACAATATAATAAAATAAAGGTATAGAATATTAAGATTAAGAATATTAGATATTATAAAATTGTACCATTTGAAGTAAATACACTTTTTTACAAATAAATATTTTTGCATTTGTATTATCTTTCCTTCTGTTAGAATACTGTAGTCATATTGATATCACTGTACTGTGACATCAGTGCTACGGCCGCCTGCCGAACTTTTGGCGTGTAACACATTGACAGCTCCCCGCGGATTGCCCCGCACCTCACCCCCTCAAATCGGCTCGAACGCCGGAATATAGGGCCTTAAGCCAGAGTTGTAGCAATAAAAATAAGTGCTCGGCACAATTTTTTACAGTAATTTGAGGTCACCAGTCACAAGTTTCAGTTCAGGGTTTCAGGAAATTTAATCTGTGAAGTATTTTTACCACAACTTCTCTTTTATCTTAGTCAGTATGATATAGTATTTTTAGCTTTTAGTATAATTTTAGCACTGTATATCTATTAAATGGGTAGGTTTTATATTATGTGTTATTTGTTAACAATAGAAAACAACTGACCGACTGCTTACCGTATCTTCTGAACGTGGTTTATTTTTAATTCAGAATTTAAATATTTCATTTTCTGTCTCTTCCCGTAGGTGGAACGGAACGCATCTGCTATAACGTGAACAAACATGAGGCGGTGTGTAGTGTACCCAGCATTACCGAAACTATATGTGCAAATACAGCTGGGATTATTGTAAAAAATCACACGGTTAAAGTATTATAAAAGGAAACCAAAATATTGTATTGGTGAGCTCAGGTTTTAGAGGTGACTAAACCTCACAATCTTTACAACTTCTCATTTGGCTGGTTATTGGTTATTCTTTTTACAACTGAGTAGGCCTAAAGCGTACTCGGCCACGCTGCTCCAGTGCTGATCGGAGGCAGTGACGTTGTATAGGGGAAGCCTATGTCCAGCAGTGGAACTTTAACTATTAACGGATGGATAAAATTTTCCATTAATTAGTTATTTCCATAAAAATCCACTACTACGCATAACCTGTCCTGAATAAAGGGGACTCCTAGGAGTATCATAAAATTAGTCTATAAGAATTAGTCAATGTGAGTTTGTTATTTTAGGGGGTAATGTATGATTATGATGCCCATCATGAACTATTTTCATACGTTCGCTCCAAGAATGTCTCCGATACGAGAGCTTGCCATATGGGATCTGAATAATCTCTTGTTAGTTGTTAAAAGTTCTCAGAATGTTTTTCGTTGAAAAAGAAATATTTTTAATTGAAAAACTGGTTGAATTCGTAGGTTGTCGCGGGCGTCCACTAGTTAATTGTATATTACAAAGTGAAAAAAAAAAGCCAGTGCAGTAATGCCTAACCCAATCACAAGAAGAAGCCGCGCATCTGCGTCTCCGCGCAAATATTTGTGTCGACGCAAATATTTGCGCCCGTTAGCGGTCGTGTGTACACTGCATTACGACAACTTCCACTGTCAATACCGTACGAGATTTTCGCCATGGAACGCCGCGAAATAAGCCGGGATTATCCGCCAGTTCTGGGTTTTTAGTCACGGACAAGCAAGGATGTACGTTTTAACCCGTTCCATGCCAGTATATAGGTACTTTAAAATAAATGTTGACAAGTTTACAAAGTCAAAGTCAAATAATTTATTTCGCTATGAGGTGATTAGACACGCTTAACGAAAGTCTAGGTAACTACAGACTACAGATACAAGTATAATGCTATTCTAAACTAATCAATAAAAGGCAAAAGGATTAGCTATTGATCATTGAATGAATAGCTAATCCTACACAGGTGCCTAACCTGCCTTAAGGATAATTTACAATAATTACCTACCACTAAGCTAAGCTCTGTCACGATAGACTATCTATCTGGTCATCGGCTTTAGGAAGAATTTACAATATTCTTATCCTATCCTAGTGTAGGCCGAGAGAGAGAAAAGCTGGAGTAAAAACACTCAGTACTCTTTTAAAATTCAAATTAATTTGTACGGAAAAAAATTTCTGTGCGAAAACGAGTTTAGGAAATAATAATATGATTTGTGATTTTATGATACAGTCAGACATCCTTCATTAAACCAACCTTTAGTTAAGTTTTTGTATAATTATCTATTAGCCACTTTATTAGCCATAGCTAAACTGACAAAGTTTAAATTGAAGCACATATTCAATGGTTTTTGGATTGTTCAAAACAAAAAAAAATTGTTAGCTTATTTGCCAAACTCTATATATTCGCTGCGCTCCTGGTATTTCTGTCAAAATGACACCTCCATTCAATATGTATATTCAAAGAAAGTACGTAGATTCAGAATCTCGATGTACGGTGTGAGCACCGTCGACTATTAATTGCTCCGATTTATAGTCGACCGAGCTCACACCGTAGCCATTTGCTGTCGTTAGGAAAAAATAAATATAAAAACTATGATCAGATCCACTGCAACTAAATTTCAATGCGTTCTTTATGTTACGCATCTCATCAAATATGCACCAATATTGTTTCGAATCAGCTTTCACTATTATGTATTCTGTATTCATATTATCCCGATTTCATAGTAAAAGATATCGGGCGTTGGCAATTCACTCAACCAAAAACGCGAGCATCTGCTGCGCTCCAGAGATATCGGTTGCAAAAAGGGCGCGCAAACAGACAGGATTGTGTTGGCTCCAATTACTTCTGTTTGCCCGGTCTATTGATGATAATGATGTGTTCTTTACACGGATTATAAAAGGTAAATTACGCTGTGTGATTGACGTTAAGCAACGTCTAGCGCGGTCTGTGTGTGATCGGTCCAGTAGTTTTTGTGTCTGTCAATGGCGTTTGAAGTCTGTCAATACGCATTTGGCGTGGCCTTAACCCTGGGAGACGATCCCTTGCCCAAAAGTGGGACGGTAATGAAAATGATGAAGCACTGTTCAGTTTAATGCTTTATAACAAGTTCTCACGATTATGTTATGTAGGTGGTAGAGCCTATAGGGAACCAAATAGGTTTTATATGAAATCTAATTGGTTCCATATAGAGTTCGCCCGGGGCAGTACCACAGTCCGCCGCGGGTACCTGGTACCATTTCTGACGTGTAATAATTGTTCTTATAGCAATTATGGTCCGGTTGGAAAGGTGTGGTTTTCGATTACACTTCTTTAGAGGCGACCATCTTAGTCCTCAAGGGTAGCAACACATCTGTGTCTGACTTAGAACGTTGTAAGTAGGAGACTTACAAGTACCAACTGGACTATTACTAACACCAACTAACAGGACACAATCACTAACAGTCCCCAGTCCTACCTACTAACGAACTGACCAACTAATGTTCTAATTAACTCTCTCAACTAATTGGACTAACCATCCCAGTCCCTAATTGAGTCTTGTTCAAAGTCAGTCACAGTTGTCATGGGCAGCGGATGGGTGGTGCTGCAAGCTCGTTTGCTATCTTGTATCCATAAAAAAAAATTGCCTGGCAGATGTGAAACATCGAAATTATTTAATTATTTTGTACAAGTAATATGCACAAAAGTACAGATTATGACAGGAACTAAAACATATAAGAAAAAAAAAAAACGAAAAAATGCAAAAACAAAAAATAACAAAAATTTAATTATTATAATTTATTAATAAAATAATTTCCGACCGTCATTTGTCGGAACTGTATAGTATATAAATTCCATATTCGCCACGCTCGCCACGCCAAAAATTTGGTTTGCCCTCCGCCTAAAGATGTTTCACATCAAAAGTCCTCCATGTAGGTATGTTACATCTGTTCGTTTGCTCTTCATAATGAAACAGTCACTTATACCCAGTCACTCGTACCAGGCGAACATAAAAAGCGAACGGCTCGTAAAACACAAGTTATTGATGATTGTCTCAACGATCTCTTAAAGGTGCTTACACACGTTACGAGCTTCTCAGAACCGCCCGGACATGCCGTTTTTCTAGGCCAATATTTATTTTAAGGCGCCGCTTATTAATCTAGTGGCACTTGGGTGGAGGTTGACAGTGATTGGCGGTTGGTGTTTTCCGTTCGCGGTTAGTGTAAAAATAGAAGGGACACGTGTGGGTAGCGAGTTGAAGATTGTATCTTAGGCGACAGTGATCCATACATAAAGGGTCAACATTATAAAGATCACTAGAAAATGTATTTCGGTAAATCATTTGCATGCAATGCCGGTAGCATCCATACTAATACGAATCATAATCCATACGAAAGTGTGTTTGTTTGTTTGTTTGTCCGGCTTTCACGTCGCAACGAAGCTATTATATTGTATGGTTTTTGTGTGTGGAGATAGTGAGGAGGGTGGAGAGTGACGTAGGCTACTTTTTACCGCGGTAAAACATCCCCATGGGAAGATATCGATGTTTTGTTATTTGCTAGATATTTAGTTCCGGATGTTGTTAACAGATGGCATTGTTAAAGCTAGTATTATTATAACAGTAGGTACAATAGTAGTTTACGGTAGCCCCTGCCTGTCGTAAAAGAGGACTTCTGGGGTTGCGGGCGGTGAGAGTGGGAGCTCGAACCGTCCATCATGTGACCCCGGGAAAGACAACGCTGTTTGTGGCTGCACAGCATTGTGTAAACCGGGAAGAGCCCGTCTTGGGCGCAGCGCCGGAGGGGACCGGCGCGTTCTACAAGAGATCCCGGAGCCCTCCTGTAGCGCCGGAGTAGGCCACCGAGCGGGTTTTAGTGGGTGAAAGTCCCACATAACCCGGCGTCGCTCCCACAACGTCCGGGTAACTTTTCAAGGTTTCCCACTCGTTAAACAAAAAAAAGGTACAATAACGTTTCCTACTCGCCAAACCCAGTGTTGATTGGTAGATATCGAGAGTGCATTTGACATTATTATTGAGATGCCAGCCATGCTATTTTAGTACCACGTCAAAAGATAAACTTTGGTTCACTACACATAAATTAAATAAGTAGATTTTATTAGAATAAATAATGATACTCCACCGTGAATTATTGAATAAACCCGAGAGCTATTAAACCTACTGGTCCATATATTCCCAGCAGTGGGCCAGTAATGGGTTGATGACCAATAAAATTGTCAAATGACTAATACATTTCCTCACTTCCTCCCCCGTCCGGATGTTTACCGCGAGCACGTGGGACGCGGACGAAAATAATCATGCCGCTTCAGGCCTGATGTCCGACGAGAGCTGAGCTAAGCGAAAGCGATGAATTTTTTACAATGTGGAAACAATAAATCGCTTGATGTCTGTCTGCCGTCCGACGTAGGAGCGATGTAATACAGACATAATTCATGTATCATCCCATAAAAGCGAAGCCTATATTTGAGTATACATTTTCAACAAAACACATATTATTAGGGTGTGGTGTTCTTAGTTTAATTAATTTTTAGCAATGTCACAAAAGCGTTTAACGCTTTTGTGACAGACTAGCGATCCATTGAACACCGCAGAAAAGCGTTAAACGCTTTTGTGACAGACTAGCGATCCATTGCTAAAAATTAATTAAACTAAGAACACCACACCCTAATAATATGTGTTTTGTTGAAATTTGAAATCACATACGATTGACGCGAGCCATTGGTCTATGGACGCAATCGTGTTAGTAATGTATTGTAAAACAAACAAGCTACGAGTAGGTGTGAGTAGACTTTATGAGTGCTGTAGCTTAGGCTCACCGCATAACGAAAGTAAGCCAGGTGAGATGAGAGTGAGGCAACAAAGGTAAGCCATGTGTAAGCGATGCAAAAAATCTGAAACGTTTCAGTGATTTAGGCTTAACGTCCTGTGAAAGCTAAGCAAGACGTGCGCGATGAAATCCACAGGACTGGGTTTAAAATTTCCCCTCTACAACACAGTGCAAGCTAGAGAGTAAAGATATTGTTTTATAAAGTAGTCATATTTATATTTAATTAATGCATACCTACTGAAAGACAGAAGCCAAGATACGTTTAAGCCAAAAAACTGCATCATTAAGTCTCATATAAGTCACTTCGATAATTCTATGAAAAAATAAAAATACAGTAAAATATACAACATAAAGTCAAGTTAACTCTGTTCAAATATGAATGTCCACTGTTGATACTTGAGATTTGTGATCACCTACTCTGTTACTAATTAACAAGTTAAGTAATAAAACTATAACCAATTTCTTTGACTTTTAGGTTATGTTAATTCTCCTAATGTTATGATCTGATAATGCGAAGCCCCAATTTGTTAACTGCCCCTTATAGACTTGGCAAAGGACCGGGGTTGTTGGCCAATATATCGAGCGGTCCAAAGAACTGATTTGATATGATAATTGATTACAACTAGTGGTTAGTTGAATTTAGATTTAGATAGACTTTTGATAAAAGTAGATTCAGATTTTCTGCTTTGCTTTTTATAATGGCAGACATTATAAAAAGCAAAGCAAGAGCACATTACAAAAAAATTAAATACATAATCAAAAGTAAAGCATAACTAGTGAATATCAACTAATTCAGAAATATTGAAGATGGGTGAAGCTTTATGCATATAATAGTATAGTAGTATATAATATATAAGTGGCAAAATTTTATGGACGCTACCGTGCTTCGGAGGGCAGGTAAAGCCGTCGGTCCCGGTTGTTTTCAATGTTGGAAACAGTCGTTAAGCCTTGTCGAAGATCTTCGGGTGGCTTGAGAACATTCGACACTGGGTTGGCCACTAACCCCTCCACCAATCCGCATTGGAGCAGCGTGGTGGAGTATGCTCTAGACCTCCCTCAGCTAAGTCTGTGGGGGAGACCCGTGCCCAGCAGTGGGACGTCTATGGGTCGCAGCGATATAATATAGAAAGCTCATTTGCTACCTTATTTACATTAAGAGTTTGCAAACATTTCTTGTAGATTTTACTGTAGAAACTATCATTGCATGAAATACAGCAAACGTTTACTATAGGTAATGTTACGCACTGCCACATAGCAAGCATTATCTACCTACTTTAATTACTAGTTTTATTAATTTAATATTTGATTGACTGTTTGTTAATGAACACATTATTATTAATCATATATTTATTTATAGACTTATATTCATGATTTTTATCTTTAAATTATTTAAATTATTTTTGAAGAGACTTTGTATTGACTTAGATTTTTCCAATATATATTTCGAGCAGGCGGATCATTGTGAAACCTAGAAGAGAGTATATGTGTTCTGTGGACGAGTAAGGGATTAATCTGTCCAAGTACAACTATACCAGCGTTGACCAGTAATTTAATTTCACCCATCCGACCTACCTACTAACGTTTTAATACTCATTAAACAATTAAATATTATGCAAGACAAACTAATAGATTTGAAAACTAAATCCACTCGAGATTATATTTATCTATACATCGATACAAGCTTCATACAAGTTAAACATGAAAACATCGTTATAGTACACCTATGAAATGTTCACGTGTCAACGCACCATGCATATAAAATCCGAATAATCCGTGAAACGCAAACCCTCTGACTCGCATTCCGTCGTATTTCGGTATTAGAAGCGGGGATAGCTTGGAAGCGGTCCAGTCGAGGGACTGAGTTCAGAACGATCGCTATGTTGAGATAAATATAGACGAAATCTACTAATAAGTGTTGTGGGTGCGAAAACTAAATGTGATTGTAAACAATATCAACAAAATATGACATAGTGTTGAAACAAAAATACTTGTATTAGGTTTAGTTGTACATGATTGAGCTTGTGATATTAGTGTTGAAATTAGTGCTGATAAAGTTTGTGTAAGTACTTGGATACAGTGACAATTAAAAATGTTAATTAGGTAATTGTACTGATCAGATATAATTCTTAACTAAGTGTTTGGAAGTAAGAAATAGAAGGAACAAAGTTTTGATAAGAAACCGGCTGGTAATCAATGAAAGATCTTTGTTGACAGTGGAAATTTCAATAAATAACATATCGTACTATATGAAGGTAGTTGGAAAATAAGACACAAAAAGTGTAGAAAAGACTATCTAGAAACTTCGATATTAATGACATAGATCCTATTCCTTTGTAGTTGTAAGTTTGTCTGCGCAATCGCACGCAACACAAAGAGAATAGACCAGTTGACAAATTGATAGTCAATAAAAGAATAAAATTAATCGATTGAACTTAATTCTTACTTATCGAAATAACTGATTAAATCCTTATACGATACTAAACTTCAAGCCATCCTGTCTGCCGGTTAGAACGAAAATACATCCAGAAATGACTCATATCGCTGTTGAAAATAAAGTCAAGAGGACAATAAAACCCATGAGTATTTCGAGATCTTGCAATGAGAGTAAATAGAAGTTGAACATGGCTCCTAAGCGGCACGCGACTCCGATTATAAATCAGAATTTGTTTATTTGTGTTGTCGTCTCGCTCTTGCTGCCGATGGCTAACGAGGGGGCGGCGAAGGTGTACGAAGATCCCCGAAGGTTGAACGGCGATGAGAAACGGTTGACGAGGGAATATCACTTGAGGCAGGGGTCAATTCGAGGATTGATAGTGAAGCCTGGGAAGCAGTATGACTTGCAGCAAATTGAAATGTTCTTGGGGATTCCGTATGCCGCTCCACCGGTCGGCAGCTTAAGATTTATGCCTCCAGGTAAGTTGATCAAATAGTATGCATCCATCCATCCATCATCCTATAATAGTCCATTGCTGGATATTCCTCCCGGTCTTGGGCCCTCATCGATCGTCTGTGCACCATTTTCCTAGTCTCCCCTTCCCCTGGAGGAACTTTCTCACGCATCGGTTCGGTTTTTACTAAGATAGTCGCCTCTAAAGAAGTGTAACAGGAACCACACCTTTCCAACCCAGGCCAGAATTGCTTTAGAACCAACACGGCAGAAATAATACTAGGTACCGTGGCGGTCGGTGGTACTTCCCCGGGCGAACTCTATATGGAACTAAATAGGTTTCATATAAAACCTATTTGGTTCCCTATAGGCTCTACCACCTTTAATTTTTTTGTTTGTTTGTTTTGTTGTTTGTTGTTTGTAATGTTTTCACCCAAAAATTACTGGACCGATTTCAAACATTCTTTCACCATTAGAAAGCTGCATCTTCACTGAGTGACATTATTACTAGGTGTAAACGAAACTATTGTTAAGTCTAATTCCGCGAGCAAAGCTGCGGGCGTCCACTAGTTAAAAATAAATAACCGGGCTGCGCGCAGCAGCCCGGTTAGCCATCCTCACTTAGTGTTAAAGAAGAATCTTAGTTTTCTTTATAGTTGGACAAACGGAAGATTGGAGTTAAGATTATATTAGATTTTTACTACACAGAATTTATTTCCAAAGAATAAATAGTATACAATGAAAGTCACTTTTATTAATGGGACTATAAAAGTTGTATTAAAATAAAACACGGGTAGAGCGGGGCTGGTACATTTATGATTAAAAATTCTAGTATAAAATTGTAATATTTTATACTGTAACTGCGATGGCTGGGAGAGGAGTTAAAATTTAACCAAATGTGTACAACATAATGTTCTCAGTGTCTGTCAATCCGCTATTGGGCAGCGTGGTGGACTAAATTGGCTTACTCTTCTCATCCTGAAACCGCTTTCAATAGAGGTCAATGAAAATAATGAATATTCTGTGTATTGATGTTATAAGCCGGGTGACAGCAGGTTTAAATCAAAGTTCAATCAAAATCAATTCAAAGTTACTCAAAGTGCGATTTATGAAATTACGAGATAGTGGACGCCCGCAGCTTCGCTCGCGTTGAATTATATTAGTATAGATTCTGTGTATAAATGTTATAAGCGGGTGACAGCCCAGTGGCTATCGGACTAGCCTCTCACTCGAGCGGTCCAGTTTTAAATCAAAGTTCAATCAAAATCAATTAAAAGTTTCTCAAAGTGCGATTTATGAAATTAAATAGCACTTGCTGTAAAGGTGAAGACACACCTAAGGAAACCTGCCTGAGAGTTCTCCATAATTTTCTCAAAGGCATGTGACGTCTATCACCTAATGGTCCTTTGAGGTACGAGTAAGTTCAGTTGTCCCAGTAAACTGTTGTTCGTTCGCCTCAAAATGAGACTACATAGGATTTTCGTACACTTCAAAAATTTTTATTGACCCATATATGAGTTATGCTCTTCAAAAGGTTGGCAAGGATGTAATTTACAAAATCGTAATCCTTGCACAGCGCGGTCGGCGACCGCTAGTGGCAAAATTTCATGGACGCTACCGTGCTTATGAGGGCACGTTAGCCGTCGGTCCCGGTTGTTTTCAATAGTGAAAACAGTCGCTAAGCCTTGTCGAAGACCTTCGGGTGGCTTGAAAACATTCGACACTGGGTTAGTCACTAACCCCTCCACCGATCAGCTTTGGAGCAGCGTGGTGGAGTATGTTCTAGACCGCCCGCAGATTTGTTCGCGGGGAGACCCGTGCCCGGTAGTGGGACGTCTATGGGTTGCAGCTAATCCATACACGCAACACTAAATACTATTCAGAAGGCTTCTGCGCTCGTTTTATTATTTTGTTATGTCGAAGTAACAATGACGGCTTTTTTCGCTTGGCACACATGAACCTATGACGTGACGTTGCAGTGAGCGCACCTCCATGGGCCAACGTGCACATGGCCACGCGCTTCGCCCCCGTGTGCCCGCAGGCGCCGCCGCCCGTGCGCAAGGGCAACCCGCCCTCGCTCGCACGCCAGCGGTACCTCGCCCGGATCAAGCCCTACCTGGCCCACGAGTCGGAGGACTGTCTCTATTTGAACATCTACGTGCCCTATCGAGGTGAGTTCATGTTTTATTTGAATACTAGTGGACGCCCGCAGCTTCGTTCGCGTAGAATTAGATCCATTAACGACGTATGCCCGCGTTAGGGTTGCCCACGTGACTTCAAAAACGGCAAAGTTTCATACTAACTTTGCACCCCCGTTTCCGTCAAGGTCCTGTACCCAAAGGGTAAAGCGGGACCAATCACAGGTTGATGAATCATTTATAACGAATTTGAATTTTAACACCGCTGCCTAGTGGTTAGTTATCAATAATTTTGTGTCAAAAACAATACAGATTAATTAACCAACCATATTATTTCAACATTATCGCTAACATTACCTATGTGCGACATTTGGGTCAATAGGCAGTTTCAAATTCGTATCTACAATCTATTTAAAGAATGTTCAGTTCGGTGAAACGGCGTCGATGGATGGACAATAATTGACTCGTCTATTCGGGTCATTGCTGAGTTTTACAAGCTTTTTATTAACTTGCAATGTTTGTGAAGTACCTAGTTGTTTTTACCGAAAATGCAGGTAAATTTTAACCATTTTCACCTATTGTAGGAAGGGGGTGTGGGCCATTATGCCCATAAGCCACTGCGACCTAAGATCTATTGTATCTATCTATTTATTTTTATTATTCTATCTATCTATCTATTATATCTATTATATCTATTATATCTATTATCTATCTATTTTTCTATTTCTATCTATTTATATTTGTTATTATATTCACCTAAGCTTTGTTTAGTTCCGTTGACATTTAATTTTTTTGGTAGGTCATTAAGCAGATTCTACACCCAGGCTTGGCATAAGGCAAAAGGGACAATAGCTCATAACCCTAGCTCGCGTCGATTGTACTTGATCGACTAGGTTAAGCAAAGTGACTTCTAGTCACGAAATTTCATAGGCGCTACCGTGCTCCGAAAGGCACGTTTATTTATTTGGCTTATGTTATATTTTGAAATTTATCTGTTAAATGGCGATTTTTTTTATATAGTAAAATAATTAATAATTTAATCAGGGCTACCAATCGTTATACGATCAAAACGACTTACTAAGTCATAAGAGCTTCTAAATCCTTAAAAAATATCCCTGTTTTGTTGGTAATTGGTCTTTCAGAAATATAATTAACGAAGACAAATAATTTGGAGAACAAATATTCGTTAATTTTATCAAGCACAAGTAAATGTTGCCAAGTTATTCGGGCTAAGTAATCTTCGAAATTCGATGAAAGGAATTTGCCTATACAACGAAATTACGGAATTCTAAATATTAGATTGCTAAGAGATCTGAGGCATAGCTGATCTTTGATAAAGATACTCCTAAGTGTTGCTGGTTAAGTGGTCGATGTATAAATAGCCAAGAAGTTATCTCAGTCTTCATTAGTAGGCATAAATATCTATACTTCTATACTAATATTATAAAGTGGAATGATTTGTTTGTAATGTTTTCACACAAAAACTACTGGAACTATTTCAAAAATTCACTCATCATTTGAAAGCTGCATCTTCACTGAGTGATATAACTAGCTGTAAACGCAACTATTATTATGTCTAATTCCACGCGAGCGAAGCTGCGGGCGTCAACTAGTCCTAAATAGCAACCACCACCACGTCCCTTTCTTTTTCCCACTTGGGTACTGGTCTCCACTCAGGATGGGAGGGATTAGGCCTTAGTCCACCACGCTGGCCAAGTGCGGATTGGCGGACTTTCACATTCCTTCGAGAACATTATGAAGTGAACATAGAGATATATGAAAAAAAATTTTTTTCATTTAACCCGCTTATCATAATCTTGTATCTATTGTTTACATATAGAGAAGGTTATTAGGGTTGATTTTTAAAGTAACGCCTATTGTGTGTGTTCTATATTAAATCTGTTTTAACTTGCACAAACCGTGTAAGTAGACAATTTATTAATTTAAATCGCGTTATTGCCTTTCCGACATTATTATTTTTAACATACTCGTAACAAACGGAGTGGTATTTATAGCCTAGCTTATATTAGGGTGAAGAATTTGGGATACAACGGGTCGGAAGTCCTATTTATAGCTCTGTAGCGATCTAGGCGCCACGAGTGAGTGTTTACGATACGTGACAATGTATGTGGAGCATTAGCAAACGAAAATGCATTGTAAATTACAACCTTTTTGGGCACTAGATATTTAATTGTTAAAACATTTCAGTGACAAGAATCTCTCTTAAACTAAAGTATGTATGTATGTATAAATATAATTTATACAAGAACTTTGCTTGCCCACAAAGTGGGAAAGCTAAAAAACACATGCAATCGAATGATTTCTGTATTCTGCCACTGTTATTGTATAATCGACAGAGCGTCATAGGACATCATAGTGTTAGATATTATATTGTTACAGATATATTACTATAATAATATTAATAAACAATAGGTAATATAATGCACAAGGGTGAAGCTGTTGGTGCGTCGGTGCGCGGCATTACCAAAGGTGTCGGTGTCTCCGTTTGAGCCGCCGACACACGATAGCAGAATAGACTCCCAAGGGAAAGCGTCGGCTTTCCCTTTGACACTAGCCGCCGGGCGGCATGACAATAGACAAGGTGGTCCCTTTTGGACCCGACCGATACAACGCGGCTAGACCGGCGACTCCGTCATATAAGAGTAGTTGTTGTGTGACAGTCAAGAAGTCCAGACGCGCTTGAGATTGTATAAAATAGTTAGTTTAATAGATTGATACATTGTTAGTCGTAATAGATTTGTTTACTGTGATTATTTAATTTGACTGATTAAAGCGTGGAAAATACTAAAAGTGTTTATTCTGTATACCTTCGTACCATAAACCTATCATCAGAAGTGGTCTACCCATATCAAGTCGACAAAATGGGCCGTCGCATAAGATCGAAACGCTCACATCACGATTCTGGGAAACGAAAACGATGTCACTATGAAACAAGTGAAGAATCATCACACAGTTCTGATACCAACAATACAATTTCAAGAAAGAAAAGCCGAGATCGTTCTACTCATTACCGATCTCGTTCACACCGTATCACGAGCAGGAGGTCTCCTAGTACCCGGAATTATGCAACGTTGTTCCGGCGACCGAACGAGTTGAACCTTGTACTGAAGGCGATAGAAGAAAAATAGTACGATCAAGAACTTCTGCGACCGGACGAGATATACGTCGACACCCGTCAGAGACAGCGAGCGTCGGCGTGTCGAGCGGGAGTCGCGCTGACGACGCTGCGGCCGTGTTGGTGCAGCACTGCTGCCGACTGCAGGCGCGGCGCCCGCTGCTGTCACGTAAGAGGCTGAACCCGCTGTCGCCGCGTCTGCCACCGAGGGGTTTGTCGCAAGACATCAATCGCAGGTACCATAAGGTGGTACATCAGGTCAGTGCAACGCAAATACGACACCAAATATAACGTTAAACTTTAATGACGCTCAATTATTGCAGTCTTTTGTTAAACCTAGTTCATCATCAATTAATACGACTGTAAATAATATGATACCTGATTCGACCCTTCGGTTAAAAACCATCGAATTGATTAATGGCTCTCAAAGGTTAACGAATGCGCGAAAATATATCGATGGGACGAAGCCCATATTATGCAC
Organism: Carterocephalus palaemon; assembly: GCA_944567765.1. Taxonomy (NCBI): domain Eukaryota; kingdom Metazoa; phylum Arthropoda; class Insecta; order Lepidoptera; family Hesperiidae; genus Carterocephalus; species Carterocephalus palaemon. The sequence continues at coordinate 1,142,546 of OX155641.1, forward strand.
TACGCGTAACCTAAACTTGTGGATAACGCAAAAAGATGGTATCAAGGTCAATCGTCTGTATTACGTAACTGGCAAGAGTGGCAGATTCTTCTAAACAAAGCTTTCCCATCAGAGACAAATTACGGTGTTCTTTTATCCGAAATGCTTGAATTGGGCCATTATTGTTCTTAACCTATATAAATGATCTTCCGAATTGCACAGAGAGTAAATGCATACTGTTTGCAGATGATACTACATTGTTAATTAAAGACAAAGAAAGAAAAGATTTAAAAAAAAAAACAATATAAATAAAACACTATGTGATGTAACGGACTGGCTAAAAACCAATAATTTGAAGCTTAACATATCTAAGACTAATTTAATACAATTTACAACCAATAAAAATGAACAGAAACTGGATATAATGTATGACTATAAAAAAAAATTGTTGAGGTAGACTCCACTAAATTTCTAGGTATAGTTATTGACAAACAGTTAAAATGGAAGGAACATATCGAATCGATTTGTAATAAGTTAGATAGATTCATATTTGCACTCAGACGTATTAGACAAACAGTATCACAAGAAGCTGCATGGTGTGCAATAGTGTGCATACCATGGCTACGTAGCATCCGTACTTAGCTATGGTATAATTATATGGGGAAACTCTTCAGATGCCATTCGGGCCTTTAGAATCCAAAAAAAAAAAAATGTGTACGGGCTATATGTAATATGCACAATATGGATAGCTGCAAACCGATTTTTATAAAAAACAATATTTTGCCGCTGCCCTCATTGTATATCAAAGAAATATGTTTATTAGTGTTTAAATATCCTCAGTATTTTGACAAAAAGATTGATGTTTCCTCAAGAACTGTAAGGCGAAAGCATTACCTGGTAATGCCTAAATGTGAATTACATATATTTAAAAATAATGTTTACTTTATGGCAATTCAGATTTATAATAAATTACCGGACGACTTTAAGGATTTAACTTACAATTGTTTTAAACGAAAACTGACGATGTGGCTGCAGACAAATTGTTTTTATAGTGTTAGGGAAATTTTGGAGTTTAAATAAAAATAATATTAGAACATAATAGAAAAAATAATATTAGACATTTATATTATGTAAGGAATTTAATGATATAATACACATACCTACCACAACTTGTAAAATAAATAATGATTTAATAATGATGAGCGCAATATTTTTAAGACATAACATCTGTATTTTGTACCTGTTATTTGACAATAAACATACTGATTACTGATTACTGAACGGCGACTTAGAGTTGGCGAAAACTTAGATGAGTACCTACTATTATGAGAAAATTATGTTGTTAAACTCGTGTGAAATTTCCGGTAAAAGGGCCGTAGATTGTATCATATCTTTAAAAATTCTAACCTAAATAGATCTCGTCAAGTAATGAACTCCCGACCCGTTAATTCTATAAGCGATCAACCTATCACCCCTATCATTACCTGTTCTAATTGTAAAGAAAGAGGTCACAGGGTTCAACAGTGTCCTAAACCTATTATTAAATGTGAGGGTTGTAACCGCTTTGGGCATAATACAAATAATTGTTACATAAAAAATAATGTAATAACTAATGACAAGCGTGTAATGTTGGTAGATAGTAAAAATTTATAAGCGTCCTATTTTATCATTTTACAATCCGGTCTTTCTTACCGAATTACATTGTGATGCTTCAAAAATTGGATTGGGTAGTATATTGTTTCAAAAAGAATTTCCTAACTCATGTTTAAAACCAGTCGCATATTTCAGTAGGAAAACTACCATAGATGAAGAAAAAAAAATGCATGCATATGAACTGGAAACTCTAGCTGTGGTTGCTTCATTAAGTCGATTCAGGGTCTATCTATTAGGAAAATCGTTTACCATCGTCACCGACTGCAATGCATTACGGTCCACTTTCGCGAAAAAGGATAATACCACGCGTAGCTCGCTGGTGGATAGCACTGCAGGAATACGACTGCTCTATTGAGTACAGACCAGGACAGGCGATGCAGCATGTGGATGCGCTTAGTATAAATCCGCTGACTTGCGTGGATGATCACGATAAAAGTGAGCATCTTACACGTATACTCCATATTTCTCAGGATGACTGGTTACTTAGTTTACAACTGCCGGATCCCAAAATTGTTCACATTCGATCTGTCCTCGAGGACCCTCGCTATAAAGAAATAGTCGATATAAAATAAAATTTCATAGTGAAAAATAACCGTTTGTATCGTAAGGTTAAAGATAATCTAAAATTGGTAAGACGCCTGCGGAAGCATTATCCTGTAAACGTTCACTGAGTAAAGGAGAAGGCAGGTTAGGTGACACGTTGAATGAAACTCGACAAAATGACAAGTCTGTTGACACGATAAGACAGGTTTGACAAAAGATTAGTAATTTGATAGAATATGTTCACTAATATTGTAAATTGTTTATCATTAATTTAATCATCTTGAATACGATTTTAGAATTATCAGATAAGAACATGATTATAAGTTGTAGAAATCTGGAAGTCTGACACGGTCGTGCAGTCCTGTTGCTAGATAAGCTCTGGACTTGCCGACGAGGGGTCAGGTGCAGATAAGAACGTGATTATAAGTTATATTAATCTGGAAGTCTGACACGGTCGTGCAGTCCTGTTGCTAGATAAGCTCTGGACTTGCCGGCGAGGGGTCAGGTGCAGATAAGAACGTGATTATAAGTTATATTAATCTGGAAGTCTGACACGGTCGTGCAGTCCTGTTGCTAGATAAGCTCTGGACTTGCCGGCGAGGGGTCAGGTGCAGATAAGAACGTGATTATAAGTTATATTCATCTGGAAGTCTGACACGGTCGTGCAGTCCTGTTGCTAGATAAGCTCTGGACTTGCCGGCGAGGGGTCAGGTGCAGATAAGAACGTGATTATAAGTTATATTCATCTGGAAGTCTGACACGGTCGTGCAGTCCTGTTGCTAGATAAGCTCTGGACTTGCCGGCGAGGGGTCAGGTGCAGATAAGAACGTGATTATAAGTTATATTCATCTGGAAGTCTGACACGGTCGTGCAGTCCTGTTGCTAGATAAGCTCTGGACTTGCCGGCGAGGGGTCAGGTGCAGATAAGAACGTGTTTATAAGTTATATTCATCTGGAAGTCTGACACGGTCGTGCAGTCCTGTTGCTAGATAAGCTCTGGACTTGCCGACGAGGGGTCAGGTGCAGATAAGAACGTGATTATAAGTTGTATTCATCTGGAAGTCTGACACGGTCGTGCAGTCCTGTTGCTAGATAAGCTCTGGACTTGCCGACGAGGGGTCAGGTGCAGATAAGAACGTGATTATAAGTTGTATTAATCTGGAAGTCTGACACGGTCGTGCAGTCCTGTTGCTAGATAAGCTCTGGACTTGCCGACGAGGGGTCAGGTGCAGATAAGATCATGATTATAAGTTGTATTAATCTGGAAGTCTGACACGGTCGTCCAGTCCTGTTGCTAGATAAGCTCTGGACTTGCCGGCGAGGGGTCAGGTGCAGATAAGAACATGATTTATATAACTATTTGTATTAAAAATCATGTATTGATCATCATTCTTCTTCTTCTAAGTCGATATGTTCTTGGCAGAACGGTCGTGGTCATCATGTGTAGTGGCACGCTTCACAACACGCCGCCACTCCTCCCTGATGGCTGCTTTCCACGAGCATGCGTGGACGGGAGCATCCACAGCAGCCTTGATCATCATTATCAGCCCTTATAATATGATACTGTAATAATTGAATTGAATTAAGAAAAAAAAAAAAAATTTATGTACTTACTTTATGTTAAATTCATAATTAAAAATTGTCTTGTCGACCTATAAATATTAAAACTAGTAAGTAAGTTTGTAAGTTTGAGGGCAAACTTAGTGTAGTCAGAATGGCCGAATGTTAGATATTATATTGTTACAGATATATTACTATAATAATATTAATAAACAATAGGTAATATAATGCACAAGGGTGAAGCTGTTGGTGCGTCGGTGCGCGGCATTACCAAAGGTGTCGGTGTCTCCGTTTGAGCCGCCGACACACGATAGCAGAATAGACTCCCAAGGGAAAGCGTCGGCTTTCCCTTTGACACTAGCCGCCGGGCGGCATGACAATAGACAAGGTGGTCCCTTTTGGACCCGACCGATACAACGCGGCTAGACCGGCGACTCCGTCATATAAGAGTAGTTGTTGTGTGACAGTCAAGAAGTCCAGACGCGCTTGAGATTGTATAAAATAGTTAGTTTAATAGATTGATACATTGTTAGTCGTAATAGATTTGTTTACTGTGATTATTTAATTTGACTGATTAAAGCGTGGAAAATACTAAAAGTGTTTATTCTGTATACCTTCGTACCATAAACCTATCAATAGGTACCTACATATCACAGGTGTGTAATACCCACTTTTCATCAGTTATGTATTAGTTAATAGATGGTGGTGAGCCTATTGCAATACCAGGGGAAATTCCAGATTCCGAGCTACCAATGGGAATTTCATCATAAAAGAACCCAACAATTACTTTGTCCGATCCGGAGTTCGAACCCAGGGACTCCGACTAATAGTACCAAAATCCACATTAATTTGTAGCTGGTAGAATCTGTATAGGGTTCTGTGGGAGATCTAGAACATGTTACCACGATGCTCCAATGCCAACTTTCAATGCTTTCAATACTATGGACGCTACACTGAGCTATAGACGCTACATTAGACTATGGACGCTACATTGGGCTTTGGATGCTACAGAGGGCTATTGACGCTACGATATTATTATGATACGACTAGTGGACGCCCGCAGCTTCGCTCGCGTGGAATTACACGTAACATAACCTAAATACAAAATTTCATTGAAATAATGTAGGTATATGAAAAACTTTTATACCTACTAACTTTGCACCCCCCTTTTACCCCTTAAGAGATGATTTTCGAAACTCAATAAAAACCTTCATAGGTAGGTACTGAATTTCATTCGAATAACATAAAAAACGGCAGTTTCATACTAACATTGCACCCCCGTTTTACCCCCTTAGGGGTGAATTTTCAAAAATCCTTTCTTAGTGCTCCCCTACGTTATAAAAGGAACCCCTGTGCAAAATTTCAAGTTTCTATCCCTTATAGTTTAGGCCCTGCGTTGATATGTCAGTCAGTCAGTCAGTCAGTCACCTTCTCCTTTTATATATATAGATATACTAGATTAGAAGTCTTGGACATAATAAGTTGCTGATTGATCAAATCTAGCTTTCAAGATTTAATTGCAAGCTAGATTTGCTTAGTTAAGCCAACATACATAGTATTTTATTGCAACCAAACCACGTGCAATGGGGCACTTGGGCCACGTGCCCCACTGCTGGGCTCGGGTCTTTTTACGACACCTGAACAGAGCTAGAGCGTACCTACTCATTTCTGTTCAAGATTGCTCTGCAAAATATTTTAGAAAACTTTTTATTGGCTGTCACCTCCCGCAAAAAGGTGCTAATAACCAAATATTTCATCGCACAAAGCGTATTGAACACATTGTATTCTACTTTGCAGAGTCGCCATGCATGATTCGTCTGGCTCGCGCGATTTTGAACTCTATTCAATAGTATTTGTGTCTCGGCGTGTCATTGGTGTTATTGGTGTTGCGTAAAACTCGAGTTTCAAAACAAAGCCTTCTAAACAATGATGGGAACAATTGGTAAGCGTATATATTCATGTTTAGACAGTGTCGAAGCTTTTAGAAAATGGTAACACAATTTATTTAATTAATAACTTTTAACAACTCGCATACCGAAGCGCTCATCATACTCTACCGTATTATTGCTGCTGCTGCAATCTATAGACGTCCCACTGGTGGGCACGAGTCTCCCCCACAGTGAAATCTGCGGGAGGTCTAGAACATACTCCATCGCTCCCATGCGGGTTGCTGAAGCGGTTAGTGGTCAATCCAGTGTCGAATGTTCTCAAGCCACAGGTCTTTTACCGCCTGATTTTACCATTGAAAACAACCGGGAACAACGGCTCAACGTGCCCTCCGAAGCACGGTAGCGCCCATCAAATTTGCCACAAGCGGTCACCCATCCACTAAACGACCGCGCCCGTCTTTGCTTAACTCTATTGATCACATTGAATCGACGCGAGCCATTAGGCTGTGGATGCCACTAAGATTTCGGGATTAGGATATTCAATAGGTGTTTTTGCGACCAAACTAACCCTCCTAATGCTTCTCAAAAACAGACCTTGAAAGTTATAATATAAATAAGTGTTTCTCTTCTTCGACATTATCTTCAACTCAATATTTACCGACGGCTGGTTGGCGCAATCGGTAGTGACCCTGCCTGTTATGCCTTTCATACAACCTTTCATCCCCCTTTTCAACCCTTTTTTACAATTAAAAAGTAGCCATTTCAATCGGTTCAGAAGTATAGATTTAATGTTGCAATACACGTTGAGACATAGCATCACACATCTTGATTGTCCGAACAACAAACTTAACCCTTTTCCGAGATACGGTCTAACGTGTAACTGCAAGCCCTTCTATCTAAGCGCGTTGATAAACAGATGACCGACATCCGGCAAACGCGAGCACATCAAAGCGAGTGCTCTTCGTAGGAAATGTAATGCATTAAGGAAACGCTTCCTGATAAAGGTACGGTCGTAGTGAGAGCGTTTAGCGGGACGCAAAAGGTTCTGGGGTTTCAACAACGCTTAAACTCGGCCTTACCCTTTCAGTCTCAACGGCATGCACCATTTACTTTTCTTAGTATTTCGGAGGTTGTATCTGCGAGTCATATACGTCCCACTGCTGGGCACGGGTCTCCCACACAGACAGCGGGAGGTCTAGATCATACTCCACCGCGCTGCTCCAATGCAAATCCGGGGAAACCTCCACCGATCCGCATTGGTAACATTTCTTCTTTTTATGTTTATAAATTTAAAAATTATATTTTTTCCAGTATATTTTAGTTTAATTAGTCCGAACTGCATGACAAAACGAGTCGCACTGAAAACCAGCGGCTGTGGTTATACTAATCCGTGGCCAGTGCTGAGTGCGATCCATTTTCGTCAAGTATTACTTCAACAAACACTATGTATTATGTATTTATTTTAGTGTGTATCCAAATTTAAATTATTCTTTGTACTGTATTATATGTCGTTGCAATGCTTGACAAAATAAATGATTTCTTTCTTTATTTCTTCTTTCTAAATGGTTAAATAGATTATAATGACTGATTCGTTGGTCTAGTGGACGTTACTGCGACTGATAAGCTAGAGGTCCTGGGTTCGATCCCCGGGCAACAACTATTGGGTTTTTCTACCTTGAAATGTCCAGTAGCAGCTCGGAGTCTGGATTTGTGCCTGGCAATAGGCTTACCACCTTATACATGGGATCTAAACATAATTGGTGAAAAGTGGGTGAATACACACCTGTGCCTACTCCTTTGGGGAAATAAAGGCGTCACGATTATGTCCGCCTAATGTACCAAATACGCCTTCAGTGTGGCCATACCCTATGGGATAGTGCCATACATTACTTCCATTGAAAAACATTGTTTCAATTTTTACCTTCGCGCCGTGAACGTTCAGAGAAGAGATTACACAACCTGAGAATACTTGGAGTGTTTCCGATTTTCAGAACTTAAATTATTACTCGGTAGAAATGGTACTAGGAACCGTAGCGGGCGGTGGTACTGCCCCGAGGAAAATTTATTTGAAACAAAATAGGTTTCATATAAAACGTATTTGGTTTCCCATAGGCTCTACCACCTAATATTTGTATATCGTTCAACTTATACCGACTAATAATTTTATTTTATTTTAAAACAACTTCAAGAACTCGACCATAATTTTCATTGGACATTGTTTTCTTAAAACTACTGCCATCTAGTATTTTTTTATTACAACACCATAAGAAGCAGCACGGTGTACACTGATCATATAAAATAGTTCTGTACTTTTGTAAGAGATGGCGCTGACATGCCAATCGGATACAATACATGATAGAATACGTTACAATGCTCGTTAGGAATTTCAGTTATTTAAAATGTACTCTGTGGTTAGGAACACTGCGAGAAAGTTCGAATAAAATTTAATAGATGGCGTCAGCAGCAAATTAAAAAAACATAATCAGAATGATAATTGACAAAATCTATAAATTATTATCTTTGGAGGCTAGCTATGGTTTATGGGCTTATCTCACATCCTTCAAATAATAATAACGTAAGAATTAAAAACAATAGATCAATACAACTGTAGAACAATATATTCGTGTGACGAACACTTGTATTTGTTCTGTGTCTGGATGTCAATATTATCTATTTAAGTATGTATTGAAAAATATCTATGTATGTATATCAGTCTCTGACACCCATATCACAGGCTCGCGCCTACTTTGGGGTCAGATGGCCGTGTGTGAGAATGTCCAACATATTTATATTTTGATTCCAGTGAATAATTTTTCAGATTTTGAATCAACCATAAGCACAACCGCCATGCCATTCCGAATCGAATGACACCTCAATCATAATTTTCGGAGAAGGCGCAAAAATTTTGACCTAAAAGGCACTTGTTGACTAGACTATTATCCCAGTGTTGGGAAACCTTTCGAAATGGAAAGGTGACACTAAATTTATTTATTTTAACATAACTTTCATCACATAATATGACTTGGCAGGCAGCTGCCGTGGCAAAACATTGAAATATTCGCTCGGTTTTTAATCGATAGTTAAATATCGATAAATGTTGAGTCGATTTATGGCTATCTCGGATTATAATCAGCCGAACTTCGGGTGAAGCTACTATGCGGATGAAGTAGGAAGACAATGCATTTTGCATTCTTGTTGATCCAATCCTTTTCTGAATAATCCAAAGCGTAAACTTAGCGAAACAAAAAATGTTTCACGTACATAAAGAAAACGAATTGATTTTACGCCAACATTTTATCCATTACTTATATACGCAAAATATTGGGCCCTAACGTTTTTAGACCAGTGAAATTGATTCACCAATCTCGGAGGATGTCGAGATACGCAGTCAAACCAGCGCACGGGTAAAATATGGCGTCTGTATTTACATGTACCGTACACGAGCCATGCGATTCCGTTCACGACATCTTATGAGCGACTTTCCACGATCCGCTGCTGTAAATAACACGCACGTCCGAAAATGGCCATTGGTACGAACTTGCCTGAAGCGCTGTTGGAGTCGACATAGTTATATTTTGACCATTAAAGGAATTACTTACAAGACACAAATGGGGCAAAACTGTCACATTTATAATATTAGTAGAATTCTATTATATTCTAAATATTTTCCCTCACTACGTCGTGAGCGCGATTCCAGTAATATTTCTTAATGTCTTTCTTTGATGAAGCTCAAAAGATCATAGACAGTGTCTTCCGTACATCGCTAAGGCACAAACTATAATGCCTAGGGTTCACTTCAGTTCAGTGTAGCCTTTCCGAAGGCCTTCAGGTAGCTTGAGACCATTCGACACTGGGTTGGCCACTAACCCGACGCAATAAGAATCCGACGAAACAAATAAAGGAATACATCGAAAATCTTCATACAATGAAAATGTTCACACGAGGCACAACGTAAATTTATGATTTTAAATTGTCTATGTCAAAGCTAAATGAGAATATTACGCGAGCAAACGAACCGAGCTCTCGTGTTAATATGTTTTATACGGCTCGAAGGGCCAGAAAATTATATCCTGAGACGCAATCAAAATAATATCCTGCTTTGCGTGCCTACTGTTAAATGATATTTACTCGTGTGCCTCCGGGAACAACTGCTTCAATGACACAATTATTTTAGCACGGAAATTAAGGGAGGAACGTTTAACGAACCTCTTTCACGTTCATGTCAACTAAATATGGACGTGTTCGTAATTTTTAAGAGGATATTATTTCATTTAATTGGAGTAGGTTATGAATAATTTTTTCTTTGATTATTAGACATATCAACGCAGGGCCTAAACTATAAGGGTTAGAAACTTGAAATTTTGCACAGGGATTCCTTTCATAACGTAGGGGAGCACTAAGAAAGGATTTTTGAAAATTCACCCCCTAAGGAGGTTTTACCTCCCGGTTTGGGGGTGCCAAGTTAGTATGAAACTTTGCAGTTTTTGAAGTTAGTGAATGTCTAACGGTAGAGACACACCAAATCCGTCATCGGCCGAACTATGCTCGTACGTCAACGGCCGAACTCGGCCGATCAAATCAAACATAAGTAAATGAAAGAGAGTGCATACACTGATACTACCGACGTCATCGTACGACGTCGGTAGTATCAGTGTATGCTACGGGCTTCCACTAGTAAAAATATAAATAAATAGCTATGAAACGATTTTTAAACGTCGTACCATCATTAAATCGTATCGTCAAGCCAAAGTGGCCACTCATACTCTGTAAGTTACACATCGCGGTTTTTATCTATTTTTGTGGCATACATAAAACCAGTGACTGATTGTCCCAATCGAGGGTTCCTTTAGGGAATGTGTGTATATTTACGACAGGCTGTAAATAAAAGGAATAACGAAGCGCCACTTCAGCGTTTTTAGAAATAGCGATACAATATTCTAAGCATGTGAGTTTACTCCAGAGGGATACCAGGGTTATATTGCTACAAACTTAAGATATAGTTCTCTGGGGCAACTTTGCATCAAGGCATCAAAAGATATATCCAAGTAATCCAAGTAAAAATAATCGTGAATCCTTGTCGAAGACCTTCGGGTGGCTAGAGAAAATTGGACACTGGGTTGGCCTCAAACCCCTCTACCAATCCGCACTGGAGCAGCGTGGTGGAGAATGCCCTAGACTTCCCGCAGATTTGTCTATCCCAGCTGTGGGACGCTATGGGTTGCTTAGCAGTGATGGTGAGAATGTTTTAATGTTATTTATGTTTTAATATTTGTCATTGAAAAAATCGATAATCCTTCTATTTCCAGAACAAAAGTCAAAAAAGTTTCCAGTGCTCGTGTTCATCCAGGGGGACTCCTTCGACTGGGGCTCAGGGAACCCATACGACGGCAGGATCTTGTCGTCCTATGGGAACGTCATGGTGGTCACGCTTAACTTCCGCCTTGGGATTCTTGGTATGTAACTGTCAAATTACAATAGATAATAATAAGAGATGGTTGATGATATAAAAGATAAGATGAGGGAGGGCTGACTAACCATCCCAGTCCCTATTTGAGTCTTTTTTTATATTTATATTTGTAAATAACAACATAATTTAAATAAATTAAAAAACACGATTTTGTAGTTATCCGAACTAAAATGTACCTAGATTGTTTTTGAACTTCTTTTTTTTAATATTTATTTTAAATAATTATTAAAGCGTAATGAAAAAGCTTTCTCTCTCTCTTTCCTGCAGGATTTATGAAGCCCAGCCTAACAGAGCACGTGTACGGCAACAACGGCTTGTTGGACCAGCTGGCGGCGCTGCAGTGGATCAAGGACAATATAGAGGACCTGAACGGGGACCCCAGCTCTGTCACGTTGATGGGCCACGGCACGGGCGCTGCGTGCATCAGCTTTCTGATGCTATCGCCTATTTCTAATGGTGGGCACATTTTAATATACATATATTATGAGACTAGCTGTCCCCGCAAACGTTGTTCTGCCACATGAAATGTCAAAGTGACGCGACACTTCACGTCAATGAACGACGGGTAAAAATAAAAATACTAAAATCGTGTTTAAAAAACATTTTCCAGTGGAGCAAATTGTGAATCTAAACCATTCTCGAATCCCCTTGAAAACACACAAAAAATTTCATCAACGTCTATCCAGCCATTTAGGAAGAGTTCACTGTATACACACGTAGGTACACAAGAAATATATATGTATATTAAACAGCCTGGATTCAGAGGTCCAAAGAAGGACAACCTAAAAAAGATGGATGGTAGAATATCCAAGAAACGAGGCGTGAACTTTTAAAACATTAAAAAACGCTCTCCGAATATTCTTTAATTTTTACCAATTTATATGTATTCATTCTTGCAAGCAAGTATTAAAACGATAGAATGTATAGCTGCAATTAAATAACTGTTCAACGCTGGTATATGTACTTGGGCAGAATAACTCCTTACTCGTCTAGGTTCCACAAAGATCACTACACCACACTACTCGAAACATATATTAGGAAAATCTGAGTCAATACAAAGTCTTGTCAAAGATCATCTAACAATAATTTAACAATTAAAATAATGAATATAAGTCTATAAATAAATAAATGATTTAATGATAATGTGTCCATAAACACACAGTCAATAAAATATTAAATTAAAAAAACTAGTAATTAACGGTTACTTTAAAAGTCTATAGTACTGTTAATTTTTATATGATAAATGTTTCTTTAATTTCTATACCAAGCTTGTTTTACTTACGATTCTTGTTAGGTGAACCAACTTGCCCTCCCTTCCCCTAGGTAGATTTTTCTTAGAGTTCTTGCTATTTGGCAGTACGTAACACAAGCTTACTTCAAAACTCTCGGTAAAGTACTTTCATACAACTCTTAATACCAATATTACTATGTAAACAACCCAGTCATAGCGCCCAGCTATTAATCTTGGGCGATGAATTGGGTGAAATGTCCCGAGTCATTGTTTGTGCCGAATTGGTTTTTGAATGAGTTAATTTGGCAGTGACGTTGTACTTTCGAGTCTTCTTGCGAAATAATTGATTGTCACCGCCTAAATATTGTACCAGATTGTTTTGTGCTGAGCGAGTTTGTTTTATCGTATAGAAACCGAATTTTCGGAATAAAAACTATGTATATGGACATATAGGTATTGGAACTAGATACGTAACTACGATAAGTGATTTTTTAATGTAAGATAGCAAAGGAGCATATAGTTTTGCTAATCCGCATATGAGGCCAATATTCATAACGTAACTATTCTTATATATTCTTACTCATAATAGTCATGGTGACTGTTAGGAGTAAGAATAGTATCGTACCTAAATTAATTAACTTTCTTAATCTCTTTAGACTCTTAACTTCTAATTTTGTGACAGATGATGAGGCATCTGCGACAAATGGCAAACATCTCGTCGCTGGCACATTACACAGCGTACACAAAATATTAATGAAAATACAGAAACTTAAAACACAAAATAAGATGCTACAAAATGCGAAAAACGAGAGCCGCGACGCTGGTTTTCAGTGCATCCGTCAGTGTCACCTAGTTCGGGTGATGGTCAAACATTACATATAATATTAGGTATCATTTATTTTGATTTGATTTATGCTGACTTGTCACATCTATCTGGAACTCCTCTACCGAGCTTCTATCAAAAAATCTTAGAAAACACTTGTATTTTGTCCCTCTTCATCTAGGGTTGTTCCACCGCGCGATCCTGATGTCAGGCTCAGCGCTGTCCGACTGGGCGATGACCAAAGACCCGACGCAGTACACCATGCAGGTCGCACAGAACTTGGGCTGCAACCCTACCTCAAAGACCATGATGACCTGCCTGCAGAACAAACCGTGAGTACTATTCTGATAGTACCACCAGCACCGCAACCTTTATTTGTCCCACTGCCGGGCACAAGCCTCCTCTTGGAATGGATGGGGTTAGGCCATAGACCTATCAATGGATTAGCACACTTCAAAAACCTTTCAGAACATTACGGAAAGGATCGCAGGATTCCTCACGATGTTTTTGTACGATCAAACGAAAAAACGCACAGAAGTCATTGTCGTGTGCCACTTGGATTTAAAATAATTAATTAATTTACAGATTGTCAGAAATAAAGAAAGTTCAGATCCTGGCAAGGGAGTTCGAGACACCGCTGGGGCCAGTGGTGGCCGGATCGTTCATACCCAGCGAACCGGCGAAGACCATGGATTCCTTCCCGAACCTGTTGAGCAAGTGAGTTAATTGGAAGAATAACTGGACATCCACTTAGTAAATCATCCAGCATTTATACCATCGATGAAGCGAGGATAAGCAAGCCTGATCTATGATTCTCAGTTTTTAGGGTTGATTCTACACTCGCTTGGCCACCACAACCCTTTCTTAGTCCCACTGCTGGACACATGTCCTCTCGGAATGGGAGGGGTTAGGCGTTAGTACACCACGCTGGCCAAGAGTCGATTGGCAAACTTCAAATGCTTTCGAAAACATAACTGAGAGCTCTAAGGCATGCAGGTTTCCTCACGATGTTTCCTTCACTGCTACAGCAGCTTACATTTAATTTCTTAAATCGCACATAACTTAGGTAATTGTGCGTGTTTCTAGGATTTGAACCCGGGGGTGCCAATTTCTATAGCCACTGCTCGCTTATCACCGCTGCTCGCTTGGCCAGTGTAGTTTAATTGTGTGGAATATAATATATTGCTACCCTCTTTTAGATTCAAGATCGTATCAATTTAGTTAAAACCATTGAAATGAGAGCGGATAGTTGCGCAATAAAATGAATAGAAAAAAATCTAGGGAACTGCTGTTATCGAGTGTCATTGAGGAAAGTTTCTATACAGATTTATCCATCACGATCGCAGCGGGAGATTTATTTGACTCGCCGGCTCTGTTCGGCGGCTTGTCTTGTTCATTCGCTTCTGTAGTACCTTCGCCCTTTTTGCTGGGAAAGTTGAGTTTATCTGACGTCAAATGATTGCTGCCTATTGATATGAAGCAATCAATTTATTATATCCGGCTACACGACATGATCATTGGCGTTGAATAATCACTGCAAGTTTATTGAGTCTTTCTTTTTTTTATGGATAAAAGATAGCAAACGAGCTTGCAGCACCACCCATCCGCTGCCGCCCATGACAACTGTGACTGAATTTGAACAAGACGGAAAGGAATGAAAGTTACTTCATCATGAAGAAACTTTAATGCAGTATAGCATTTCAATTGAAGCTAAAGTTTACGAGATAATGGAAAGTTAAAAAGTAAATATGTCGCGCAACGCTCGTTTAGAGCGGCGGAGAGTTTGAATTTAACTTGTTGGTAATAAACTAGGTAAGTAAAATAAAAAATTAAGGTCGTTCTGTTGGGTTCATTTGTTAATTATCCTAGTACAGGCCTATTTATTTACTATTCGAGGTTTACATAAGGTTATTATTATATTGATAATTGTTAGTGTTCTAATTAACTCTCTCAGCTAACTGGACTAACCATCCTAGACCATATTTGAGTCTTGTTCAAAGTCTGTCACAGTTTTTATAGATTTTAGCTTAACCTACCGTGAAGACCACAGAAGGAAGTTCATTGCAAAGTTGAGAAGTGCGCGGTAAAGAGGACTGCGCAAACCTTTTAGTACGTACAGGATTGCCAGAAATCCAGTCGGTGTGGATGAAACTTCAGTCTTCGACGTGTAGTCATGCGAAAGTCGATAAATGGCGACGTTGGCGAGACATCTTCCAGTTCCAGGGAACACTCACCATTGTAAAGCCGGTAGAACAAGCAGAGGAAGCCTATGTCCCTCCGTAAAGCAAGAGATTTGAGCCTGCTGGTGATCTTGGGGCTGTTGATCAAACGGATCTCGCGTTTTTGTATTGAGTCAAATGGGCGCAGCTGGTACTCAGGTGCCATGGTTGTCGTGGGCGGAAGCGGTTGGATGGTGCTGCAAGCTCGTTTGCTACTTAATATTTATAAAAAAAACCCTTCTTACAAAAGTCAATTAACAAGCACACCCTTCTCTCAAACTTAGTCTGTTGTCGAAACCACCGGATAAATTTACTCCCCGGATAAATTTTATCTGGATCGCTCGGGATTTATCCGATCCACCGCCGCTATGGTTGTTATTGATTGCGTTTCTTTGTTTCCTATGCAAAACATTTGTTTACCGAATCCTTGGAAAAGTTTTTTTCGTTGAACGCTGGCGAATAGAAATAATGCGACCACGGTGACTTCATAGTCTCGAAAAAATATATTTTGTTACAACAACGGTTTAAGATAACTAAGCTTACGTGCTGTAAGCTTGGTTAGTGTAAGATTGGTTAACGTACATGACCGGTCACATCAATCATGGAAACCATGATTATGAATGCTGAAACGTTCATTACTCATTCAACAAGTGTTCGAGCTAGGTGAACTAGTGATTAACAAAGTTCATTAACCTTAGCTCAATTTACATAACCAGTCATGCCATGTCGAAACGTGCGAAACATCCCACGGAATCTTAGGTATTTCCGGGATGAAAAGTATCCTTTTCTTATCTAGATTGAACACAGTGAAACAGTGATTGAAGAAAATGTTTGAGTTAAACTTCCAAACATCCTACCATTCACATTTATTATATTAATTCTCTATAAATATAACACCATCTTCATTTGATAGTTTCTTCTTCGGCATTTTTTATCTACTACCTACTTCGACAGCTTCATGAACTAGGTACATTATTTCCCTTCCCATTCCGAGAGGAAACAGCATCCAAACATAGGATATTAAAAGATATGTTGTCAGTAATTTATCAGGTATCTCAACTGACAATTTTTCTGTATCTATCAGGTATCAGCTGTTGAGTGGTGTGACTGAGCTGGAGAGCTACCACGATTTCGGCGTGATTGAGCTCGACCACGGCGTGTTGGAGAACCAGCGGGATGACTTCATCACCAAATATTCCAAGCTGGTGTTCGAGGGCGCTGAGCGAGAGGCGCTCAAGGAAATATTGAGGCAGTGAGTATCGTGAAGAAGCCTACTGCGACAGCCCAGTGGCTATCGAACTCGGCTCTAACTCGAGCGGTCCAGGTTCAAACCCAAGCGGCACGCACCAATTATTTCTAAGTTATGTGCAATGTAAGAAATGAAGGAAGGTGAAGGACACATCGTAAGGAAACCTGCATGCGCCCTCCTATTCAGAGAGGAGAGCCATGCCCAACAGTGGGACACAGAAGGAGTAATGATGACGATGATTATATCTCCGTAGTAACAATATAACTCTTATAATATTTTCAACAAAAATAAACTCTAATAACCGTTGGGTAAAGGAGCAACTAAAAACTTTGGTATGATGATAATGAATTAATTAGCGAGCAGTAATAAGACTCGCAAATTTTGTAGTCTGGTATCTTAGGAATTCATGGATTTTAATTTACGTAGATAATTTGCTTTCATTTTTAATTAAACAACGCCAGGTCCTTTCGTAGGTCTACTTACAATCTATTAGTGAAAATATTCTTGTTTATTTATTGTTTCCAACTAAATTAGTAGCTGTGATAGGTCCGTGGATGAGAATTCAAATTGTGACTAGATTGGTCCAGGTTCAATTCAGTTGCTGCTGTAACTGTAAAGGAATACAATATAAGAAAACCTGCATGATGCAATCTGCTAGCAAGTTGAAGTGGCAATGGGCTGGCCACATCGTTCGAAGGACCAGACAATAATTTGGGAAGAATGGTCCTCTAATGGAGACCATGGCTCAAAAGACACAGGTCACCCTTCGACAAGGTGGACGGACCTTAAGAAGACGGTGGGAAACCATTGGATTCACCATAAATAAGATCGGTCGGTGTCGTTTAGGAGAGGCCTATAGCTGCCCTGCCCATTAGGGTAGGCCATATCGTTCGAAGGACCAGACAATAATTTGGGAAGAAAGGTCCTCGAATGGAGACTATGGCAAAACACACAGACGACACAGTTCCCTTTGACAAGGTGGACGGACGACCTGAAGAAGACGATGGGAAACCATTGGATTCAGCAGGAATTAGATCGGTTGGAGTGGTTTCGTTTAGGAGAGGCCTGGAAAAGCTGATGGATGGTCGGTCAGAATGGTGTCGTTTAGGAGAGGTCTATAACCAGCAATGGAAATGCTGATGGATGGATGCAACCTTCCAACTCACTCGCCAATCCTCCTCAGGTATGCACCGTCGAAGCTGGACCCGCAGCGCTGGTCGGTGGAGAGCAACCGCGACGTGACCCTGGCGCTGTTCAGCGACGCCCGCACCCTGGCCCCGCTGGTCCGCTTCGCCGGCTACCAGAGCAAGGCCAACAGACAGTCCTACTTCTACGTGTTCGGCCACAACTCCGTCAGCACTGAATATGCGCCGGTAAGTCATTTTAGCGCCCATAGCCCAATGGCTCGCATCGATTGCATGTGATCAACAGAGAAGAGCAACGATGGGCGCGGTCAGCTTGAAGATGGGTGAACACTGGTGGAAAAATTTCATGAACGTAGACAGTTCGTCAGTTGCGGTTGTTTTCAATGGTAAAAACAATCGTTAAGCCTTGCCGATGACCTCCGGGTGACTTGAGAACATTCGACACTAGGTTGGCCACTAACTATTCCACCAATTCACAAGCATTGAAGCAGCGTGGTGGAGAGGCCAGGCCGTCTAGCGGTTATCTGCCATTTGTACCGTTAAATTTAGGTAGGTATGTAATCCATATTTATATTATAAATGCGAATATAACTCTGTCTGTCTGTCTCGCTTTCACGCCTAAACTACCGAACCGATTTAAATGAATGAGCCTGAGAAAGGACATAGGCTACTTTTTAATTGGAAAAGTGTTGTAAAGGATTGAAAAGGGGGATGAAAGGTTGTATGAAAGTATTGTCACTTTCAGAACTAGAAGCATAAAATTAATATTTTAGGCTGTTGATTAGATATAAATAAATATGGCATTCAAAGTTTGTAAAAATGTTACCCTTAAGGGTGTATAATATACATAGGAGATAACACATTTACGGATTCATTGCAAATTTGTGGAACTGAAGTTAACGCGTTAAGAACAATCTATTAATATGTCTAATTCCATGCAAGCGAAGCTGTGGGCGTCCACTGGTACTCGTAAATAAACAAAAACCAGACATAGCTACAGCTTTCTGTAATATTTTTCACGGATAGCCACCAATTTTATCTTAAATCATATATTTTACTGCGAAACCGTACAAAGGAGTACAGGAAGCCCGTTGCAACTGACACCGCAACGAGACGAATTCTCGACACCTCTGAAATCTCTCTAGCGGCGTGTTAACTGCCACTGCGGAACATCTATTGTTTTCTTAAAATTGCTGCAGCGTTAAATTTACGTGGAAAAGTCCTAGATACTTCAATGACAATGGAAGTTGCCAATACGTAACGATATCAATATTGAATTTTTTTTAATACCTATATTTTAGAAGCATTTTGAACATTTCCCACTCAATGGGAATTTGTAGGTTCTATATAAGATTACTAGTGCACGCCCGCGGCTTTGCTTACGAAGATTAGATATAATGAAAGTTTCATTGATAGTTCCTGTTCATTTCAATAAGATATCCGTAAAAGCTCTACCCTAAGTTCAAATAGAAGAGGTATTAACGGGATGAATCCATCCGTTCATCTAATACAATCTTAGTATACATATATGTAGATTTTTTAATGATGTTGTTACCAGACTACGTAATGTATACGTAGTCTAGTAACAACATCATTAAAAAATCTACAAACACGCTTTTGTAAACGCGTTTACTCCTGAAGATAGTCATCGTAATTGACCGAAACTAGTCGGCCTATTTCGAACTTAAATCACACGTGAGTAAGCCAGTTATTTCAACGAGGAGTATAGACACACACTTTAAATTTTTCATTTTTATCAGTTTTATTTGGTGTCAAGTATGATTAATTTTTTTTAAATTTATATTTGGGAAACATACAATATTTTTTTTTTTTTTTTTTCAACAACTTTTCCCCACTCAACCAGGGTTTGACTGGTAGAAAATGCCATAAGGCATTAAGTCCGCCCATTGTATATCTCTTTAGAGGTGTCAATAAAGTTAAATAAATAAAATAAGTAAAAATATTTTAAAAATGTAAAATACAGAACAGAGAAGTTTCCATTATTAAATAAAACTGACTGACTGAAGTTTGGAGTAATAATTAAAAAATACAAAAACAAAATTGTAGAATCCTGGAGTAAAGTTTAATGCATTCGACGCCCCACTTCCAACTGTTCCAAGCAAGGCGTAAGTTCCACTGAAGTTTCAATAACGCGAACGCATATTTCATACGATATTAAATATTCCCACCCCGATAAGACTTCATTAGGTTATAGAACGTATTCCATTCGAAGACTAGAAATTCTAGAAACATCATTATTTAGCTCTGAATGGACTCGCAGAGCTATTGTAGTGGTCTGAAGTTGATAACTATTCAGAAATGCCTATCTGCATTGCCAAGTCTTAAGTTAGTTTGGAACTGGGTGAGATTTGCGGCAAACTTTCTCAATTGACAACTTATTTAATTAGTTAAACCTGCATATTTAAATATTGTAGTCATGTGACTAATGTCATATAAAGGTGAAAACAATTTTCATAAAGATGGTCGATTCTATATTTGATTAGATTAAGGACTGTAGTCGATAAATTCTGTAGATACTAATGTGTACTTACAAAAGTATTACTAAGTGTTAAACTTAGTAATACTTTGAATACCTGTTCCAAGATCTGACATATTATGCATAGCTACTTCCGAGAACCAAGATGGTCGCACATAAAATTTAACTATGCCAAATTTCATACACCTCCATCCACGGAATTTTCGTAAAAAGGGGTGGAAATTTTTATGTTGACGTACTATATAAGTACTCCCTGTCCCACATTTATTCCAATATTTATCAATCAATTAACATTTTATCTAAAATCAGTATCAGATAATATTATCAGGTATAATTGTAATTCACAAAACTCCCATGTTCATTTAATTATTAATTTCAATTACAACTTTAAGAATTAGAATATTAAACAACATTTTGATCACGTAAGATGCATACAAATTAAAATTAAAAATTTACTTATACAGAACCAAGTGATATTTTGTTTTGCGCAAACAATTTTTCGTCGCGAACGAACAAGAGTAGAGATACTTCAGGACCAACCGGAAGCCCATTCTAAAGCGGACATCACAATGCGAACAAATTTCCAGCTCCGAAAATTCTGTGCGGGAAAATTTCCCAAGTTTATTATTCGAAATTGTAAAGAGGGGTGGACAATGTACAAGTAGATATTAAACTTAGGTTTGATTATGCCTAAACAAACACGGGTAGTACCGAATTAACTTACCTATATACAAAAAAAAAGTTAACATAATTAATTGTATCAGGCGTTACTTTGCGGAACTCCATTATTACAAACCAGGAATTAATCTACTTTGCAACAATCCGCGAACCAAAACGTATGGTGATGTATGTATACTTTCATGCACGTAGCACCTCCCTCCCTCCCACGCAGGAAAACATGCACATGAGATAAATGAATACCCACACCAACATACACACACCAACACGTGTTTCGCCCCAAAACAAGGCATCCTCAGGGTAAGTAGACTCTACGATGGTTGATCGCAAAGCGACTTTGTTTTGGGGCGAAACACGTGTTGGTACGACCACTAAATATACGTGGTGGTCATTTCGTCTTATCAGCCCAAAAACATTAAATTTATCACTCAGGTATAGGCAATCTGCCAGCCCAAGGTACAGAATTAAAATTTGTTTGTGATTTAAAACTGTTTAGAAACTCCATTAACAACAGGTGGTCGGAACAATGCATTCTTGAGAATAAAGAATTTAATTTACAACTTTCGCCGCTTCGAAGCCAAAAGTTCTGTGCTGTTCCTAAGGAATTACTAAAAGATTATTTCAGTTAAATTTCAGTGAATCCTTTCTTTGGAATATGCAGGAGCCACGTTTTATTGTACCTTCTATGTGGTAGGGTAGCAAACAAGCGTGTAGCTCAACCCATCAGCTTGTTCACATGACAACTTTGAACAAGTATTCAAGTGCAGAACTTTGAACCAGACTGAAATTGTCGCGAATGTTCAAATTACTCTTGAAAAACTGTTGTGTTTTAATTAAATAATATATTTTCTGATGAAAGACTAGATTTTGATGTTATACAATTTTAATGAATTTTTTTAGCTAACACCGACACTGCAGCGTAGGTTAAAAAAAAACTCCGATATCTAGAAGTTAAATACGCTCCCCGCTTGTAGTCCGCAATGCTTTAGCTCGCTCTTTATACAAGAATACCCACTGGGACTTTATTGCTGAACTTTGCTCTGTTATTGTTAATCATTGTAGTCACTTTTCTACGATTACCCTTTGTTCGCGGGCCTTTCACGCTACTTTTACTAACAAAGTGCTTTCTTAGCTTTATTAATGTTAAGCGGAATAAAGGATAACAAAACGATGAAAAAGAATTTAGTTGATAATAAATAATCCTGTTTGACTTTACCAGGTCAACATTGTATCATTCTCTTCGTCTCCTCGTTTTCATCAAACAGGACTTTTTAAAAATGCTGGAAAATACTGGAACGTGAAGAATGTGATGCTGTATAGCCGGTCGAATCGTGCGTCAATGTGAGAATTAAATTTTAAAAAAAAGCGTGCCAAAGCTTCATGACAACGATTCTGATTTTCATTGTGACCTGACAAATATTTATTTTTAAGGTCAGGTAGACATTTCATTTTATGATCATTTGTGTTGTCATGTTCCCCATAGGATTTTATAGTAGCAAATTATTGAATGCTGTTTAACAAGCTCTGAACACTAGCGTAGCAAGTATGCAATACGCGCCATTCAGCCGTCACTCTACCGCAGCTCGTTACCCGCGACTCAAGCTATTGAGCTGACGAAAATATAACGTTGTAATTGGTCGCTACCGCCTACCTCATCATACATTGCTATTAGTTCCTACTTAGCTTGCCTACGCATATATTAGGTGAGATTAATATAGAAATCATTACACATAGCTTTCGTAGCGCCAATGGCTCAATGCCTCGCGTCGATTCTTCTTCTCTTCTTCTATGTTGTTGTAATGTTTTCACAAAAAAAATTACTGAACCGATTTTAAAACTTCTTTCATCATTAGAAAATTGCATCTTCACTGTGTGACATAGGCTATGTAATATTACTAGGTGTAAACGAAACTATTGTTATGTCTAATTCCACGAATTCCTGAAATAAACTGTAAACAAAATTTTAATACGATCTATAACAAATACTTAATATCTTTTTTTCAGTTAAACAAGAGCGTTCGTGGAGAGGAGCTGCCTTACGTGCTGGGGATCCCCCTGGGCGGCGCCAACACACACTTCCACGCCGAATACACGCCCAGGGAGAAGCTGTTGAGCGAAGTTGTCATGCGGCTGTGGACTAACTTCGTGAAGAACGGGTACGGCAATGTCAATACAGTGTAAAACAGCGCCATCTAGTAAAAATAAACTTAACCAGCATACATTATATATTTAAAAAAAAATCAAGGACCGATGACAATGTAATATTTTATATTTAAAAAATATCTACATTTTCCTTCATTTATTTAGAAAAGCGTATTTTTGTTAAACGATGTTCTCATTACTTCTTGAATTAATTAATCAACGCTATCAATACTTTTATCCAGATCCCCCAACACTCAGAGTGTGAACGAGTACTACACGCTGGACAAGAGCCAGTGGAGTCAGTACAACGTCGAGTGGCCGGAATACACTGTGGAGCACCAACCCTATCTGCGAATAGGTATTTACTACATTGTATTATTTATAACGATTAACGCGATCACACCAATCGCAAAAAGCCACATCGGAGAAAAACAGCCGGAGAAAAACATATATCCCTATGGTTGGTTTTTTATTGTTTAATATTGTAAAGGTGTTGTGTGAGTGGTTAACGTAGTGGACGTTAATATTATTACCACTTTAAGTTTGATGATGATATCAAACTTGATTGTTTCAGATATACCGCCGTCCATCAGTAGTCTGTACAGATATAACTATACAAAATTCTGGATCAGTAGTCTTCCGAGCAAGATGAGCCGATACGTCGTGGACCCTCTGTTCCAGTTCACGTCGGCGCCTGCTCGCGCCACGCAGAGGCCAAAGCAGGTTCAGCCACATAGAATAACAGGTAATAGAACAACAGAAACTTTTAGAACATAGGGTAACAGGTAATGGAGGATTGCTGCTGTAGTAGAACAGGGTGAAACGTTAAAACAGCGCCATCTAGTAAACTTTTGGTTAACTAGATTGGCCCTGTGAGTGTAATATTGGATCTTTATTTTTTGACGTGACAACGTCTTATAAATTGGTTTGCCGGGTGACACTTCAAGAAACTGCGTTACGCTCCGCTCACGTTATGCGCTCACAATGAGAGCGAGTGAGAGGCACGCGTCCCTTCCACTCGGGCATGGTTAGCCCGCCTAGGAGCGAGAGAGACGATACGATACGAGACGATACTACTATACGAATGAATATTCACATTAAAATTATTTTACCACTCAAAGTCGTTGTCACGTAAAACTTTCGCCCGTATACCGACTTTACAGGCAACCAATATTTAACACATATTTAACTTAATTTAGTTGATTGTGCATGCTGCTGGGATTCTCCTCTTGATTGAGAAAATCACCAAACTGTGAGGAACTCGGTTTTTTTTTTTTCACTGTTCCTGTCTCAAATATTTTCCGTTTTTCACTTTTCCTTCACTTATTTTATGTGCAAATTCAGTAACCAAAATCAGCCGAAGTTTTATTTGAACTTTTTAACTTCTGCTGCCGTCAATTCTATTTTTTATTATTTCCTCTCATTATTAGTCTATTTCTGTATTATATTTTATGTTTAATAGTATGTTTACATTTTGAAGAAAAATAGTGGAAACGTTGTAGGTACCGATGCGTTTACCTAAGCATAATTTTTAATTATAGCGATTTAAATTACAGTAGGTACTATTATAATAATACCCTCAGTACCTTTGTAGTACCGCAATAATCCGCATCCAAAGCACAATACGAGTCAAATTTATAAAAGACCGTATCACCAACAATTTTGCCACTTACTGAGCTCACGTGGTAATTAAAGTGTACTTTAATGCACAATAGCGCTGCTAATGTTGGAAGCGTGTTAAAGTTTATATGAAAACATAAAAGTTAAATTAGTTTAGTTCAAATCTAATTCTGATACAAACTGGAGTATAAAACGGTGGCCACTGAATGAATATTACAAGGCTGGTAGGCAAATTGTTTTTCTAAAACTGTTTTAGATAATTAAAATAACATATTCAGTTACACCGGGAAAGACGACGTCGTCGACGTGTGTGGCTGCATAACGTTGTAGATGGGAGTCGATATCTTTGGACGTCTTGTCCGAGACGACTGTCATAGGCACAGCGCTGGAGGGCACCGGTGCGTTCTAACAGAGATCCCGGAGCCCTCCACAAGCGCCGAGGAAGGCCACCGATAGGATTTTAGTAGAAATCCCACATAACCCGGCGTCGCTCCCACGATGTCCGTGTACCTTAAAAAGATTTCCCACTCGTAAAACAACCAAACAAAAGGAGCGGTAGCCATGACATTGTGCTTGTGGAGTAATATGTCTAGGCGAAGATCAAATTTTTAAAACTGTATTAGGATTAGAACCCGCTATCTAAACTAAGTCTTATCACAGCACTTGAGCAGAAGAAGAGAGAAACTCTTGGCACCTAATAAACGTCAGGTCGATCGTGCAACCATGTTATTCCGCCCGGAACGGCAATCTCAATTTAATTACAGCGTGTATTTCGTGCGGCTGGTAAAACAGACAGAACCCGGTCACCATTATTCACCTAAGACAATAAAGATACGAGAACCGTGTCTTAAGACACAGATGTAGTGATTCGCAGTGTTCTGATTGACTGTTATAATGAAGTTATTATATTGTAACTAAATTATTATTATTACTGTTTTGAGATTGGATTGTATTATAATTATGTACTTATCTAACGAATTGGTTCAGGCTGTAATGTTAGATTTAAGTTTGTGTCTATTAAATAAATAAATAAATAAATAAATAAATAAAGTTATACAAACATAAATGTTATTCAGAACTCTCAAGCAAAATTCATTGCTACATTTTACTTTACTATTAAATAAGGTAATATTTAGTTTCTTAAAATACAGATAACATAGAGAAGTCATTCTAGAGTCAATTAATGAGAGGAGTTGTCTCGAGTGAGAGTTCCTCCAGCTATTAGCTATCTCATCTGTGGGGTCATAAATGACCAAATTATGGGTTATGATGATGAGTAACACTAATCTACTTTTCTATTATTAACTAGTGGACGCCCGCAGCTTCGCTCGCGTAGAATTAGACCCATTAACGACGTCTACCCGTCTAACGACTTCAAAAACGGCAAATTTTCATACTAACTTTGCACCCCCGTTTTACCCCCTTAGGGGGTGAATTTTCAAAAATCCTTTCTTAGTGCTCCCCTACGCTATAAAAGGAACCCCTGTGCAAAATTTCAAGTTTCTAGCCCTTATAGTTTAGGCCCTGCGTTGATATGTCAGTCAGTCAGTCAGTCAGTCAGTCAGTCAGTCAGTCAGTCAGTCACCTTCTCCTTTTATATATATAGATAGATTTCACGCCTGTATTTCGAAGACGGGGTAGGCAAAAGTGGTTCACATCCACTTTTCACTAGTTATATTTAGGTCCCACATCAGGACCCTCTTCAAGGGGTTAACCGTGTTTTTATCATTAGTGGAATTTCCACTATGAATAGCATAAAATGGATTATCGGTTAAGGAATCGAACTCAGGATCTCCAGCGTAGCTATCTGTTAATAAATCATAAAAATCTCGTTAGTAACTATGCTCTATAGACCGGTCTAATGCGCTGAAATCGAAATTAAGGTATCGTCTGGCGCGAAGCGAGCTGGTTGTAAGTCGTAAGCTGATTGATTCCCTAACCATATTACATACCCGATTAGCTGCGCATGGGTGTCAGTGCGGGAGGGCAACCTGAGGAAATCCGGAGGGTATCATCGATCCCCTCAGTTCGTTCGTTCGTTTCGTTCAGCGCTTTCGCTTCGAGGCATACGTATTTGACCACATTTATAAACAAACCCTTACATACCCCAAAACTGTCACGACGTACTGTGAAGCGCCGCCTCTAAGCGACCATGATAATAATCTCTTTTGATGAATGTGGCGGTATTATAAGGCCTTAGGCTGCGGTCGTGGGATTACCGAATAATTTTGTCCTTAGGAAGACCTGCCCTTCACAGAGAACGTCTTAATATATCAGAAGTGTAACAATAACCAGAAAATGTCATAATCCTTTTACTGTCTGTGGTTACATAACAATGGGTTACAAAAGCGGTCTTATGAAGCAACGCAAGTGTTAGAGAGAGAAAATCTTACAGACAAACATTATCTTGAATTGTTGATGGCTGAAAATATGTAGAAAATGGAGGCATCAATAATATTTAAAACAAATTGTACCTACTTTATAAATATATACTTAATAATTAAATAATTATTTCAATTGGGTAGTAACATCATGGACGGCAGTGGATGAGTAGTGTTGCAGACTCCTTTGATATTTTATCCATAAAAAAATATTAAAAATAAATGTGTAATACATAACTAAACTAATCTGACATACTCATTTATTTAATTTAATTATTACAGATCCCATAAGGAAAATATGGGCGCCGCAAGTCGTGAGCCCACAGTATCATTCATCAGCGGCGTACGGCAAAGTGCGACCGTACTCACCGCCCGAACAGCGGCCGGAAACAGATATGATATACCGCGAAATACAGTCAATAAAAACCCCGGCTCGTCCCGTGCCGCCCGGCCTAATGGAAAAAACCATACACACGACCCAGAAGCCGACTATAAACATGCCCGTAAAAACGTCCAGCGCTACCATAACACTCATTATCTCTCTCGGTGTCCTCTTCCTTGCAGTAAACGTCAGTATCTGCGCAATATTGTACTTCAAAAAGAGGAAGCTCCGATTACAGGAGCGAACGTTCCAAGTTTCGCGAAATACGCGTGCCGAAATAGGCGAAGTAGATGTGATAGGACAGAAGAGTTCTAAGGACGATAAGAGCGCTCTGCAGTCGTTTAAAAACGGCTGCAGTGTTATCAAGTCGATGAGTCTCAATAAAATGCGCGTCAACAGCAAAAAGGCTAAGAAAGAAGTTTGCAAAACACCGAAATCTGATGACTCCGGCGGGTTCAGGGAACGGTTTCAGTTAAGGCGACATTTGTCGACTAGCACTTTAGATGCGCATACGAAAGTAAAGGACTGGATTGCAACAGAAGTCATGCATAGATGTTCCCCGGGCATTCTGCGAAAGTCAAATTCGGATTTGAACGAAAAAACGGTTAGTGTGGCGAAAAAGTTCACGCGATCCGAAGAGCTGTTGTCTGATTCGAAAAAATCTAAAAACGAATCATTGAAAGTTACTGAAGACTTGAGCCCGAAAGTTCTTTTATCAAAAAAATCCAATTTGAGTAAAAATAAGACGTCTGAAAAAACTACCTCTACATCAGCTTTAGGTTCTCATTCTTCGATAGGGAGTAACAAACATTCTATACAAAGCAAACACACAGAAAAATCGAATGATTCATTGAGAAGTAAAGGAAATGAAAGTGTTAGATCCAAAAAAGTTTCAGTAGCCATAGATGCTACACCTGCAGCCCGGACGAACTCCATTTTAAATCAAGAACCTATTGAAATTTCCAAATCATTCGAATTGAACGAACCTAAACATTCCAATACTGAGCATAAATTTCAACGTTCTAAAACTGAATGTGATCACAGCGTTGATATTATTGAAAAACAGCCGAAGCAGGAAGAAAAAAAAATGTTTACAAATGTTGTTACATTATCTCTTGAACGTGATAGGCCTTTAAAAATATCTCATAAGCATTCCGTATCAGACCCTGTCACTGACGTAAACTATGATCTCTTGATGAAGCAAATGCAGAAAGATGCTGAAGTCGCAAACATTCTGCCACCAGTTACGTTTAGAAACGACATTAACATGACTTCACGAGATGACAAAACGCAAGCACAGCCCTTATCCGCTGAGGAATCTTTACTTACTATTAAAAGGCGGAACTTTCCCAAAGTGCTACCTGATTTACCAAAATCGCAGAAAAGATTGTCTTTGCAACCGACATCATTACAAACTTTTAGAGGTTACGTAGGAAGTGTTGAAAGTCAATTCGAGAGGTCGAAATTTCCTCCACAGCCTCCGCCTCGAACAACAACTTTAGAACGACGGCTTGCATATAAGAATTCAAAAGCTTTATCTTCATTCGATGCTTCTAACATGAATAAAATACCTGAAACTAAGAACTACGAAAATATCGACAGTTTGTCTCCATATTCTGACGTAAAAACTTGTAACAGATCTTATGAATCAACTTTTGGTATTAACGATAAGCCTAGTGTTATTTTAGTAGCTCCAGTAAAAGATCGGGAATATCCAAAGGTTATAATAGCATCATCTGATACTCCCAGCACTCCGGAACCAAAAATAGTTATTAAGCCATCGCCGAGCCAATCACGAGTAGGAATACCATCAAATACACCTAGAGTGAGATTGCCCGATGACTTTCATTCCCATACTACCGGTTCCATGACGTCATATTCATCATTTTGTTCAGATGATGATATCGATGAAGACATTGACTATGATATCTTCAGTGACATCGGAGAAGACAAGCTCATCAAAGAGTTAGTCGGAGGTGTTGAATCACCCACTGAAATGGATGTGTTAGATTCAAAGGGCCCTGAAACTATATTTGAAAGAAAGTTAGAAATCATACCAGTAAAACTTAACACAGTT
The DNA here is from genome assembly GCA_944567765.1 of Carterocephalus palaemon. Taxonomy (NCBI): domain Eukaryota; kingdom Metazoa; phylum Arthropoda; class Insecta; order Lepidoptera; family Hesperiidae; genus Carterocephalus; species Carterocephalus palaemon. Next base: position 1,172,081 of record OX155641.1, read on the forward strand.
CATGGACAACCAAAAATTATGGACGATTATGTTTGTATATCGGACTTACGTCTTCCAGATGTAAGTGATTTAGAAAAAACAGCTCAAATCAAACCAAACTTTGGTTTAAACAAACTTTCTCATAGAAGTGAAGGCATACACTGCCCTCCAGAAAAAGCAGTTAAAGTGAAACAAAAACGAACGATAAAACCATCGCTTTTCAATAGAAGTGACCGAAGTGGTAGTGTTAAAAGTAAAAGTGAATCCAGTGGCTTAGAACATTCTAATTCCGGGTCCTCTAACGACACGGAATCTAGTACAGGGACTGTAAGAAAAGTAGATGTTAAATAAATTACAATAATCACATTGTAGTTTTTTGTAATCATATAAATAATGTAGTTATTTTTTAGTAACTAAGAGAATCGCTTCAAATATTTTTCCAATTTAATTTTACGTAAAAAAATTAAAATAAAGGACGTTGAAATTCCAATAATGTCCGAAAAATTATTGTAATTGATATTTTGATTCAAAACAGCATTGCCTATTTAACTGCTGTGTTGTAGTTCTATCGAGCAAATGGAATTCGTTCAATGGATATTCCCGAACGATTGATTTTATTTATGCGTGGCAAAGCAATTTGAACACAATTGAAAACATTCTCTATAATATATCCATAGTGTTAATATTTGAGGTGATTACTTTGAATTGATCGTGGGATTATCAAAGTGCCTAAGGGTCCTATTACACTGAGCTACATAGTCGCTCAACCAATAAATGTATGCAAGCACTAAGCCAAGATAGTCAGAACTAAGACAAGACTGATATAAACGAACACTCCCTTCCCCAGTAACTACTACTAATGAACAACCTCTGTTAACTAGTTTAAAACATACCAGTCCTTACTTGAATCTTGTTCAGTCTGTCATGGTTGTCATGGGCGGTAGAAGGTGGTGTTATGCTCGTTTGTTATTTTATACGTCCTTAGTCACTTGAATTTGTCCGTTTGCTGTCCTTCGGCCATTCAAGTACAACAATACGCGAACTGTGGAGCGACTGTGAGAGCCTAATCTATATAGGACTTATAACTACGAGTAAGATGTGCATTTCAAATAAGCAAATATACAGTATTCTCAACAACGTTAAACTTTATTTTTAACCTTATCTATAGATAACAAATAAAACAAAAGATAACATCACTCTTGTATTTCCCGGAAGGGGTAGACGGGTCTCCCCGCAGAATTGTCTGTGCCCGTGCCCAACAGTCTGTGGGTTGCATCATGTTTACCCAGGACAAATTCAGTGGGAATTTCAAGTTAGAAAAACCCAATAATACTTTGCCCGACTCGGGGATCGAAGCCAGGACCTCTAGCTTCTCAGTCGCGGACTCCGAATTGGCCTCACTCGAATTCGGTCACTGGGTCTGCAATTTAACAAATTACTGAAAATACATATCTCTATACAAAAAGATTCAGCAATCCACTTATAAGATAGATAAAAGATAAAAGATAAAAATCATTTATTTCTTAACTCTAACACACACATAAAGCTTATACATAGCAATTTAAAAGAAAAAGTTAAAATTAAACAAAACATAACACAAACAGGTGATAACAAATATAAAGTAACAAAAAGAAATACATATAATAAAATTTAATTATTTCTAAAAATTAATGGAACTATGTTCACATGTGTTAGAGTTACAGAAAATGGAACTCGCTCAGCATAATACCGCAGCTATTGCGGCGCTGATTTTCAGCGAGCCCAACTGAAGGTGACTCACGGACGACGATGGACCTGCTATTATATATTTATATACATATATATTATATATAATTTATATGTGAATCTGTGTAGTATTAGTAGTATTATTTAAAAGTTATATTATGTACATAGGATAAAATTGTATATGTGTTAATAATGTTAGATTTATGAATAATAAGAGGTAACAATGAAAATCAGGTGATAATGTTAAGGGTAAGGTAAAATATTTGTATTAAGAGGAGTTTACTTGTAAATTGAAGAGGTGTATTCTAAACTTTGATCTAAACGACGTTATTGATTTGAGGCTGGCCAATGGCGGAGGGATATCATTCCAGATCTTTGCTGCAGCATATTTGAAAGCTCCTCTAAATGCTTGAGTATAATGGCGTGGAATGTGTAATGTACTCCGTTCTCTTGTGTTCTTTAATTGTCTTTCGCGTGTCCATACTAACTTAGTAGCCAAATATGACGGTGTTCGATTATTGACGATTTTGTATGTCAGAACAGCCAAATGCAATTTTCTTCTGTAATCCATTTTTAACATTTTTGCCTCATTAATGTAAGGAGTGACATGTGTGCGAGGGGGGACCGAGAAGCAGTATCTTGTGCACGCGTTCTGGACCCGTTGTATTAGTCGGCGAGTACGAGCCAGCAATCTGGGACCATAAACCACGTCCATATAGTTGAACTTGGATAAAACTAGTGACTCACATAACTTGACCCGTATATTAGTATTTAGATATTTTCTAATCAGGTATAACACTTTAAGTCTATAAAAACAGTTAGCAGTTATGTTTAAAATATGGTTTTCAAATTGAAGTTTGTCGTCCATTAATAGACCCAAATTGCGCGCTTCAGTAACCCGTTCGACATTAGCGTCTTCAATTTTTATTTGAAAGTCCTGCACAGCAATATTATTAATTTGTTTTTTTGAGCCCATAATTAAATACTTTGACTTTTGACCGTTAAGTACGAGTCCATTTAAATGACACCATGCTTGTATCCTCTTTAGGTCCTCATTAATTTTGTTCACGGTCTCAAGGGTGTCGTTCGGGTTACAAGAAATGTACACTTGTAAGTCATCAGCGTAAAGATGGTACTTACAGTGTTTTATACAGCTGACGACGTCTGCACTGTATATCGCAAAGAGGGTAGGGGCGAGAATTGAGCCCTGGGGTACACCACTGTGAATTGTTTTTGGACTCGAATTAGATGTGATACCCGTGTCACTGTTAAATAACTCGACAGTTTGCACACGGTTATTAAAGTAACTGTCAAACCATTGTATGGCTCTGCTATTGAACCCATAATATTTTAGTTTAGATAAAAGTATAGTTCTGTTGATGCAATCGAAAGCCCTTGAAAAATCTAACAGAACCAGCAGAGTACCTTGACCGCTGTCCCGAGCTGTCAATATATCGTCAACCACCTGGGCCAGCGCGGTTGAAGTGCTATAGTCTTTTCTAAAACCAGATTGAAGTTCAGGTAAAATACTGTTGATTTCCAAATATTTTGTTAACTGCTCTGAAATAACTTTTTCGGTGATTTTTGAAATGCAAGGGAGTATACTAATTGGGCGTAGGTCTTTTTCAGTCATTGGGTTAGATATCTTTGGGATGGGTTTTACAAGTGCATGCTGCCACTGCGTCGGATAAGTGCTGGTCCTAATCGACGTATTTACTATCGCAGTGATGCTAGGCAACGAGCTATGTATTGTCATTCGTAGCATCTCCAGTGAAATACCATCAACGCCAACTGCATTAGATTTCACGGTTTTGAGGATTCTAAAGATATCAGCTTCAGATACTTCTCTTAAGTTAAAATTACAATCTACAGCCGAGTGAAACTCAAAGAACGTCAGGTGGGATAAGTTTATATCTTTATTGCCTGGAATGGTCAAAAAGTGGTTATTAAGTAGATCTGGATTTTTGAATATGTGATTTGGAATTTCATGTTGCGTTTTTAATCTAACATTAGTTTTTATATGTTTCCACATTTCATTTGGGTTGTTCGAGTTACGGTTGACATAGAAAGTAAAATAGGCTTGTTTTTCTCTGTAAATTGCATCATTTACAGATGTTTTTAAGTCCTTATAGAATTGCTTATGGCTTATACTATTGTCTTTCTTTCTAAGTTTTTTATATTCCTCATCTCTACGTGCCATCATTAATCTTATATTATATGTTATCCACGGATGTTCCTGATGTTTTATGGTTTTATGTTTTAGCGGGGCATGCATATCAAATAGATTGAGAATAGCTGTATTAAATAAGGATACCTGCTGATTGACATCGGGTAGTGTTTCAATTGCTTTCCAGTCAATTAAAGCGAGGTCTCTTTCAAACTCCCTTTCGTCTATATGATGTTGAGCCCGTCGTGTAATTGTAACCGGTGGTGGTTTATTCTTCCGTATATTTAATGTGCATGTAATGAACGCGTGGCTACTTAACTCAGGTATGTGATCAACTGTGACTATGTTAACCTGTACGTCTGTGCATATGATATCAATAAGAGTTTCAGTGTTTTCCGTAAAATGCGTGGGCCTGGTTACACATTGGGATAACTTAAAGCAGGTTAGGAAACCTGCAAGCTTTTTTGTATTTGTTACGGTTTGATTAAGCATGTTGATATTAAAATCGCCCAGTAGTAATAAGTTTTCACTCCACGATAGCGCACTTAGTGTCGTCGTTAACGCATCAATAAATAAATCAACACTTTGCCAGGGCGGCCTATAAGCAGTCCCGATGGTCAATTTTTTCCCACCAACGTTGATGGATATCCACATTTGCTCAACGAGCGGTGTGTGAGGGTGCGGCAGCGTGCGGGCGCAGAGCCCTCGCCTCACGTAGAAGGCCACCCCCCCGCCGCGCTGGCGCTGGCCGGCGCCGGAGCGCGGCGTGTGCCGCAGCCGGTAGCCGGGCACGGCGGGCGCGCGGCCCTCCTCCCCCTCCCGCAGCCACGTCTCGTTGATCGCCATCACGTCGACGCTGTGCCGCAGCATTGCTGCTATAAATTCGTCGTGACGCGTACCCAGAGATCCCGCGTTTAGTAAACCAACTTTGGCGTTTATTCTAGGAGAGATGAATGGGTATAGGTTTTACATATGCAGATATAAACATTAGTTTTGGAGTATTTAATTGTATCTTGCATTTTAAAATATAACGCAGAATCATTATATATTTATTATATTGAGGTGTTGAATATTTTCTACCATTATTAGTTGTAAAAGTATATATTAAAGTGAAACATTTAATTTTCGATGTATAGGTTAAGTAACAGTATAAAGTTAAATCACCATTGATATTAATTTGAGTATAAAATAAATTTAAACATTGTGTTATTTGTGTAGATATTATGCTGTCGTGGAAATATAGTTCACATCCTCTTGGATTGCCATAATTGCCATGGCATATCATACTATTAATGTATTTGAGATAACTGTAACACATGTGAACATAGTTGTTTACCTTGAGATTCATACAATTTAAGACTTTATAATAGAGTAAACTATACAACACGCTGAGATATAGTGGCGTACGAAAAAGTAACAAACAATATGAGGTACATAAACAATTAATTATATATGGTGTAATAGATGCGCGTTTTATTGGACATTTACTATCGTGCGAACGTCGATCTTGCCAAAAACCCTATCTAGGTCGCTTTCTACCCTTATGCGGAACGAGGCAGTCCCGTGCTCCCGACGCGCATAGATTTTTCCCTCTTTCGTCCAAGCGTAGCGCCAACCTAGGCGTTTAGTGTGCTCCCTGACCTTATAAAATAATTGCCTATTGATCTTGGTGAGGCGCTCGTTGACGAAAAAGGGCCGGGCGACGGGCTGGCGCAGGCCGAGCCCCTCGGTGGTGAGCGAGCGGCGCACGCGCGCGGCGCGCAGCAGCTCGTCCCGCACCTGCCGGCGCGCCAGCCGCACCGCCACCGGCCGCGGCCGCGCGCCGCCGCCCGCCTCGCCGCGGACGACGCCGCCGACGCGCGAGCAGTGGACGATATCCCTCTCTTCCAGAGTTATATTTAGTTTTGAGGCACACGCGGTTACTATGTGCATTAAATTTTCTTCGCCTTCCTCGGGGATTCCCGCGACCTCAATGTCCGTCAATAGTAACTCCTGGTCGCGGTCGTTAATTTCCTGTTGCAGGGCCGTAATTACAGCCTGAAGAGCGACTACGGGTTCGGGTTCGGTATTCGCCTGTGTTTTACGACTTTCTAACGCTGTTATTCTCGTTTCTAACGAGTCGAGTCGTTCTTCACAGGATTTTAGCACGGTACGAATTTCGAGAACTTCCTGTCGGAATTGTTGGAACTCCTGGCGGGTTTCTCGCATCTCCTTCCGGAACTCACGTAGCTCAGTTGTTATATCCGATCCCTGGAGTTCTCCCGTGGAGCCCTGTGTCTCCGCCTTCGGCGAGTCCTCTGACAGGTCGGTGCCGGCGCTGGGAGCCTGAGGTCCCCTCACGGGCGTGCTCAAGTTGCCCGTTTTCGGCAAACGCGCTTTGCATTCTGGACATAACCAGGACGTCTGGACTTTGACACCCTCTGGAATGTTGACACAGGCCCTGTGCGATTTGCCTTTACACTTGGGGCAGGCAACGCATTCTGCCGCCGACATAAACTTGCCGCACGCATTGCATTTCATCATCGTGATAATTAATAATAACAATATAAACTGTCAGGAATGTCTATGTTTACGTTTATGTATAGTTTATTGATACACCGTCTTATTCAAGGGTAGATATTTGATTACATAAAAATTATTATAGATTTGACGGCGCTTTGCCTAAGTCAGCGTCAAGAGTGACACATGCTTGTCACTCTAGCGGAGCGTCGTGTCGATGGTAGCGAGGCGGCCATCTTAAGAAGTACTTTGATTCGGGACGGCGCCAGCGCACCACGTCTGCGACGAATCGCTGAATATTTTGTTAACCGCAGTGTATTTTAGTTTCATTGAAGTTGATTTTGATTAAAACAGTTATTATCCTGCTGCTAGTAGTTATATTTTGTGTAATGAAGCCGACCGATGGCCCTTGTATTCTTACATCAGAAGTGGTATATGGATGCCTTTTGCCGCTAAAAGCCATATTCATTGCTTTATTTTTCGATCGGGCAGGGTTGGTGCGATGCCATCAGGCGTTATACACATACCAATAATCTGGATCCAATATAATGGAGATTTTGAAGTGATTACAGGCCCTAGATGATAGGCGGTAACGTGGAGAAACTGAGACATTGTCGGCAGCATCAAGCGGGGAGCATGGCCACGCCTTGGCGGTGCCAGGCGCATCGCCAGGCTCGGGAGCGCCTTCTCGCGCCAGCCGCGCGCTACGCCGCTACACCTAGTACCCGAGAATTCGAGCGGGCATGCCGCCGCGCCAGCACCATCGCCGCCGAGCGACGTGAACAAGGTCGCTGAGCGCCTATTGGAATTTGGAAGTGATAAGCTCTATCCCGGTGAGATCTAACCAATATTTTGTCCGATTTTGACTCTTATTTTAAAACCGCTGGGACGATAGTGAATGCCTTACTCACGTAGGTCATTGCTTAAAGGGCGAGTCTCACACCTGGCTTAGTCAGTGGACAAGCACTACACGTACCTGTTCTAATTTCAAACAAGAAATAAAAACATTGTGCCCACGTAATGTCGACATTCCGAACATTCTGTTTGATGTGGTGCGTACTGAGTCCGATAAATTCTCCACTTAAGCAGAATATGCACGCAGGTCTTTGTTAAAATTGCATATCGTTAAAAGGTTGAATGGTGTTAACTTTTGTCAATAGAATGGCGCTTATGATATTTGGCTTCGAGCTCGTTGATTCCATACTAACCGCAGACCACGTTCCCCGCACCACTCGCGACTCCTCAGGCGCAGCGGGTTACGAAATCTGAGTTTTCGCTGACCGCCTAACCCCCTTTATAGATAGAGTTCGTTAATAAATTAACTAGTGATGTACTCGTTTACTATTGACCGTGCAAATTATCAATGATGAATAATTACGTGTTGAAGAAAATTTTACTTTGCTTTATTGTTTAAAAAAAAAAAAAAATCTAACTGAAGCTGGATTTTCTATGAATTAAAAATCTTCTCTTGTTGGTGACGTCGAATATTTAGGAAGTATTATTAGTCACCGTCAGATGGGACCGGGTCGGCACAGAGTTGAAGCACTGGTAGTTCTCAGTCCGCTGGGAAGCTCGACCCTGGCATGAGGGGTCCATAGTGTTACCAAGCGACCGATATATATGGGTTGAAACTGCTTGGTGGTACACGTCGTATTGTAATACAAGATTGTTTAATAAAAGCCAAATTGTAATAGAGGGTTATCTAATAAAAGAACTTTAGCCAAATTGTAATATAGTTATTTAATAAAAACGAACTTTTATAATGAAGTGTTCGGGTTGGTTACTAGAAGAAATTTTACAGTGTCTGTATATTTAAGACAGAAACGGCAGATAAAACAAATATAATGTTCAACTAGGTTCCAGTATGGAGTTTATCATGTTCGTAATGTTTGTGTCGCAGGGTATAGGGATTGTATGGTGGTTTGGTCTTGGGTGTGTACTTGTACCTGTATTGAATACTAAGCGTATTTTATATTAAATTGCTGCCGGAGTTCACGGTAGGGTGTTCACACACCGGCCCTGGCCAGCACCTCAGTGACTCAGCGGTAGGGTGGCGGACGGTTGAACCGGTGACTTATCAGTGGTGAAAGAGTCGCAAACTCCTCAGGACGCCTTCACCAGCGCGGGGCCCACGGAAGGGCTTCCGGTGCAAATTTTTGGGACGACTCCCACCGGAACAAACTCCACCGGAACACAGTCCCACAGGAACACAGTCCCACCGGAACACAGTCCCACCGGAACACCCCTATAAAGAATGTTCGTAGTAACTGAGTGTATCTAGTAATCTATATTGAATATTGTAAGCTATTTCAGTTATTCTTATGAATTGATATAAAATAAAGGAGGAACCCACGGTTGCACGGGCCTCCAGGTTGTTAATTTAAACCGAACCTAAATTGTGGCTAAAATGTGGAAATTTACATAATTTGGATATAAATTGTAGGTCTACAGCTTGCACTTATTGTGTCTAACGTTTTACAGTGGCCAATGGTATCAATTTATCAATATTTTGGGGCTTCTGCTTGCCGGAGTCAAATAGGTATAGATTCGCAAAAGTCACCGGAATTAAGATTAAATAGGCTATAATTTATATACCGTTCTGTTGCTAACCATGAGTGTCCAGCCTAGCCACCACATAATCATATTTAGTTTGGTCTGACTTAATACCAGAGATAGAGAACTGTGCCTCCACCTGTGCAAACCAGATAGCGGGCCGGTCAGCCCAAACGGGGGAAGTTTTGCACAGACCCTAGATACATTAGAACATTTTAAGTTATCATTTTCTTCTTTAAGAGGTTTTAAAGTATTTAATAATTCAGTCACCTGACTGCAACGCTGCGTTCTGCAGGTTCAAATTCTTCAATGTCTCCTCCATATTTTCCATTGTAATTGAAATGTGGAGAGAGGAGCGTCACACTATGCACTATCCACGCCAGCTACTAAGCCGTCAGCACGTTCAACACGCGTTTGTTAGACACGCAAACACGTATACTTTGCACGCCGAGAAGTAGGTGTTAACTACGCACAAGTTGACACAATTCACAGCACAACACTAGCAAAATCTCATGCCAATCTTCACTGCAGGGTCTTCCAGGCCTTCGCAGATAGGTACCACAGTGGTTTCCAGCAGTAGAAAAGTCCAAACACGGCGCACCGTATTCAGCGATGTTTCTTGATTTTCACGAAAAGTCGGTAGTCACCAATGTGGGGGTGTTGATCCCACTCGTGCCGGAGACTGTGGCGAGAACTATTGACATGGATCTGCAGGCTATCCTCAGGAGTATCAGGGTTTCTCAAAGAAAACAACTCTTTACATTTTAGGAGCGAAGAAGTCCATCATTTATTGACATCTCTACTGACATTGACAATTGACAGACAAGACAGAGTGCGTTCAGTTTATTTAATAGAGTGCGAGTTAATCGCCACAACGTATTTAATCCCGATGGATATGCCATATAGTACCGTGGAGTAAAACTTACTACTAACTTAGATCGCCGTCGAGACAAGATAACGTGGGCTTGTCACAACATTTTTAAACGGTTTTATTTAGCTTGCCCTGTGTTTGAGCTTGCACTTTGGAGGACTTTGTACTTAACAATTTTAACTAATGATTATGTTTTTGTTTTATATTGTTGGAACAGACTCATGTAAATCCTGGAGTGTGCACTCATGTTTATGGGTATTCGGTTGCGCGGGAAGAGACCTGCTTAAAACCTGCTCCGTTGCGTTATTCGCTGTTACTTTGTTGAATTGTTCAGACTTTTTACTTTACTTACATTATGATGCGTGATCGGGCTGTTTTTCATTCACAATCAGTATTAGTAGTTACTATTGCCAGACACAATTTCAATCACGGGAACATGCTATAAGTATTTTTTTAACGGGTTTCGAGTAGCTTCGCAAGATACTCGTGTAAGGCCCGCTGTGGCTTCGAGGTGACCGTCATGACTTGTATAATGCCTGGAACATTGGTTTCGGAATGATCCGTGTAATGCAGACGCCCGATTTGAAATTGCACCCTTAACAGCACATACGAGTAAACAGTTTATTGCAGCCTGATCACCATAAGAATGTATTGAAGTTTGTAACCTTCAGTAACTTTACATGAGATATTTGAAATGACTAAAGTGTGGTTTCTCCTCCAGGCATTGATGACTGTGGCGGAGACAACAGACCCCCGGCCCAGTCAGATCCTGGTCTGCTGACTGGTCTGCTGCTGGCTGGTCTGCTGCTGGCTGCGGGGTCGCCGCCCCTTTCAGGAGAGGCCGTGTTAGCTGCCAACCGAATATCATCGAAAAGGCGATTGGATAAGTAGCGATTCTTTAAGCAGTTGCCTAGACTTTCGATAGGCGTTTCTAATCGCCTCATGGCGGGGTGGATTGTTTGACTTTGACTTTGGTACTTCTAGAGGTACTCTGAGAACATCTTCCGGTGAGCCAATTTCATTTTTGTTTGATAGTGGATCTTGTTCCCTTTTGAAAGAAAGCTTTAGTAACCAAAGGAACACGAAGGCTTATTCGAAATCACGGAAAATCTTTTGAACTATGATGAGGCCGAGACGGCGCCGGATATACAAAACGAAGTTGAAAGCGTTTATCAAGCTGTTGATCCTGACCAGCGATAGTGACATCCAGCGTGTCGATAGGATTCACTATTCTGGTGCAGATGATTGGTCTATCCTGGTTGAGAAGTGCCGTCCTGGCCACACCTGAAAAGGTTGGTTGAAGGGATGCACTAGCTCAGTCCAGATGTTGGTCTATCCTGGTTGAGAAGTGCCGTCCTGGCCACACCTGAAAAGGTTGGTTGAAGGGATGCACTAGCTCAGTCCAGATGTGTCTATCCTGGTTGAAAAGTGTCGTCCGGGCCACACCTGAAAAGGTTGGTTGAAGGGACTCACTAGCTCAGTCCAGATGTGTCTATCCTGGTTGAAAAGTGTCGTCCGGGCCACACCTGAAAAGGTTGGTTGAAGGGACTCACTAGCTCAGTCCAGATGTGTCTATCCTGGTTGAGAAGTGTCGTCCGGGCCAAACCTGAAAAGGTTGGTTGCAGGGACACACTAGCTCAGTCCAGATGTATCATGTTGGTCTATCCTGGTTGAGAAGTGTCGTCCGGGCCACACCTGAAAAGGTTGGCTGAAGGGACTCACTAGCTCAGTCCAGATGTATCATGTTGGTGATTGGTCGAAAGGACAGTGTCGTCCGGGCCATACCCTGACGGGTTGGTTGGAGGGATGCATTCGTCCGGTCCAAGTCACGACGATAATTATCGGAATTCACAAGACACTGCCTTTGACGAGTAAACGATTAGATTAGTGTAGCCATGTTATTGACAGGATGGACGAGCAATAGCCCTACTGAAATAACATGCCGAAGCCCGGGGCTTCCTAAGTGAGTGGCTACTAGTGATTGAAACCTCTTCTGTTCAGATTCACGCCCGAGGACGGTCGTATGTCAGTCCGGCCGTGACGGCGCTTTGCCTAAGTCAGCGTCAAGAGTGACACATGCTTGTCACTCTAGCGGAGCGTCGTGTCGATGGTAGCGAGGCGGCCATCTTAAGAAGTACTTTGATTCGGGACGGCGCCAGCGCACCACGTCTGCGACGAATCGCTGAATATTTTGTTAACCGCAGTGTATTTTAGTTTCATTGAAGTTGATTTTGATTAAAACAGTTATTATCCTGCTGCTAGTAGTTATATTTTGTGTAATGAAGCCGACCGATGGCCCTTGTATTCTTACAGATTTGAATAAGGTGAAGGTAGATTTGTTTAATTTTATTTTGTTATTTCGTTAGAGAAAAGAATACCTAAGTTTTACGTTCGATTTTCTCATATATTTCGATACATTTCACACTTCACTTTATGCACCTTGTGTATGAATCTTCGTCTTTTCAACAATATATCTTAGATTGGTTAGTTTCAGCACTTGTAACTATTTTTATTTATTTACTTTTCGCTACGTTCACTCGCGACGCAGTTGTCACAAAGGCGTCCGTGACGTCACATGTACACACATGTACACACTTATCAAATTGGCGTGGCCGTGCAATTCTGGGGTTGCATAAAATTCATGATGAAATCTTTGAACATTGCGAATCTCTTACGCTTAAGTATATGTGACTTTTGAAGAGCATAACCTATCCTTTGATTCGTTTTGGTCCAAGTTACAGGAGATCATTGCTACGTTTTAAATTAATTAAGAGGGTGTCGTGCGAACGTTAAATTACTGATTTGTGACGCCGTGTAACGCCGCCCTTATTTTTCTAGTAGTTTTTCTGGCTGGTAACACATCCTTCACTACTAAAGTGTAAATGGTATAATTATGATATTAAAATTAGATATTAATACAGACTAATATGATTCGTTACGCCTAGTTATGTACGAATGCAATATTTGTTCGTAAATTTTTCAACGATTGACAAAAATCCTTAATAATGTATTTTTTTCAAAAGGAAATAAAAATCGGAGTAGTAAGTTTCATGTGAATATTGCTTTATACAGGTCTTAAGAAATAGATTTTAAGATAATTTTATCATAAGGTACAAAATATTATAATCATTTACTTGAGTTATTATCGTTTCGAGAAATTAATATGATTCAAATGATAGGCTGAATTTCAGCCTTTGGAATATCACCACTGTACAGTAAGCAGGTCGCAGATTCGTGTTCTCCCTTCGCTAAATGTCGAACCCTGCATCGCCGAACGAGAAAGTGTCGAACCCCTTTATCAGTACCCTTAACTACATTAAGGGTTCCCGACGACAGCGTCTTGAACTCTCAATTGCATGCGATTATCTCGCAGAGCTGGAATAAGTGCGATCGCGGGCACATTTTGTGGGACTTGAGAACTTGTTTGGGGGCAAAACGTGCCAAGTTTGTTCAGACTGAGTCGTGGTATCTCAACTCAAATTGTGCAAACTGAGCTGTAGGATAAGATAGGATTTGAGTAATTAAACGTTTCGTTTTAATCATAACAGTGGTTTGTGGAAGGTCTGATAAGCAATAATGGTATCAAGCACAGTTCTAATGCTGCCCAAAATATCACGGATAAACCTCATGGGACTGCACTATTACCAAGGGATTGATATTAGGAACTAGACTGTTATAAGACTGAAGGTAGCAAACGAGTTTGCAGCACCACCCATCCGCTGACACTGAAACTGTGACTGACTTTAAACAAGTCTCAAATAGTGACTAGGATGGTTAGTCCAGATAGCAGAGGGTGTGATTATGAACATTTATTGGTCAGTTCGTTTATATGAGGAGTGGAACATGTATTGTAAGTGATAGTTAGACCTGTTAGATGGTGTGAATAATAGTCTAATTAGTAATTGTTTAACACTTTCGATCACATTGAATCGAAGCGAGCCACTGGGCTATGGACGACTTTTGCCACTAGCGGTCACCCATCCACAACCCGACCGCCCGTCGTTGCTTAACTATGTCAATCACATTGAATCGACGTGAGCTATTAGGATGGACGCTACTGTATATCGGTTCTACCACGTAAATAAGCTCTTTCAAGTCTTTGTATTCTTTGTTTATAAATGCTAAAACAAAAAAGTATTAAATCTTCATCGCGTAATTTATAGACTCCTTGCTTCCAATATTCGGCAGCGAGTTTTGCATTTTGCAGCGGAGTTTTGATAATGCCCTCCAAGACCATAAACAAGAGCGACGGAGAAAATTGCTGAAAGTGTTTAAAATGCAAGTTTATTCCCTTACCTGCGCACAGTAATATCTTCATGCGATAAATTTCCCAAATAAATGGATAATGATTTTTGTTGCAGACATTTTAACGTGGATGTTTAGTGAGATCTTTCCGCTTGGGGGTAAGGTTAAATACAGCTCTGCTAAGAAAATGGGTTGTTACTCGAAAGCGTTCCAGTTCTTGAAGGCATGTGAAGTCTGCTAATCCGCAATAGCCAGCGTGGTGAACCAAAGCCACCAAGCCACCAAGAAGGAGTTCCGAGATCTAGTGAGGAGACTTGTGGAATAAAGAAAGGATGGTGGATGAACATCGAGATAATAGACATTAAATCTTCAAGTGCAAGGTTTTAACCCAAAATTTACGACAACATCAAAGCAGAAAGAGGAATTTAGTTCACAAAGAGTTTAATTTAACTTAAAGCTGCTAAGAACCACTTTCATTGTCTTAAGCAAGTTGGAGTTTGAAGCTTCCGAGATAGTTTCGCCTGTGCGTTTCCGGTTTCAATGCTTACGACAAGTTTTTCCAAAAGCTCCGTGTTGGAACCAGGTTTGTTGTATAACTTGGAATCTATAGGATTTATTGGTACCTAAAAAAAATTTCTTCATATTAATATGGTGTTCATATTGATCATTACCACTAATACCATTTAATATATACCACTATACTAATATACTATACTAATATATATACTATACTATATATACTATATATACTATACTAATACCATATAATATTGTGGCAAATTACATTTATAGGTTAATTACGTTTTGTTTATAATATTCTATGTAACTTGTAGTGTCCACAGTTTAACTGTTCGCGCCGTTAGTATGTGATCGAATGAGTTAAGCAACAACGGATGACCATCTGATTGTTGATGGGTGTTAGTGGCAACATTTTATGGGCGCTACCGTATTTCAAAGTTAAGCCTAGTCGAATACCTTTGAGTGGCTTAACATATTCGTCACTGGGTTGGCCAATAACCCCTCCACCAATCTGGCGCTATGCTCTAGACAGGCAAAGCTGCGAGAGACCCGTGCCCAACACTGGGAAGTCTATGGGTTGTAGTTGACTTTGTTCTATTGTTCTATATGTTTTAACACGCTTTAATTAGCTTGATATGTATGTAATCTGTAATCTAATATAATATATCTTATCACTTCAAAACGTTGAATCAATTTGAAAACTTACACACTTATCAAGGACCGATGACAACGGAATAATTCAAACAGTTTGTCCCATTACACTTACCAGGATCTTCAGGATTAGCAGTTTTCGATTTATAAAAGCGATTTTTTTTAGTTTTTTAAAGGATGTCGCTATGTACTTAGTAGGTAATACGGATTGACGTTCGAATTTCAAACCCCACTTGAAGCGTGTCACCAAAATATTCGGTTTGTAATTCCATACGATATTGGTAAAGTTCAAACGCATTCCAATGTTTGCGTAATACCGGCGTGGGCTGCTATGTGACGAGCCTAGGTACTTATAAATTGCTACGTGTGGGTCGTTATACGATACCCTTCAGTGGTGGGCTTCATTAATGAGGGCTTCAATATGAAGAAGATATTTTATCAAGCAATCAAAAAAAGTCAGACATATAAAAAAAAAATACTTAACAGAAAATACGACTGGTATGAAAATATGACTTGATGAGAACAATCATGAAAGGTCCGAGAATTTTGGTATTTGTTTCGGTATTATTCGACGATATATCTATGGTTTTGTAAGTTGCAAATAAATTGTAAGGGTACTTCAGTTATTAAAAGCTTTTATTTAACTTCACACGTATGTATTCATTCATGTAGGTATGTATGTCCTGGAATCTTGCAATCAATATTTCACCCACTTCCACTGAAGCTATCGACCTGAAATTTGGCACACATATTTGGTTCCGATGACAATGCATGAAAATAAAAAAAAAGTTTTAAAAAGCTTTTTTAAAAAAAGAAATTTTAACGGTATAATTATTTAGCGGATTATATAGTATTCTAAAGTATTCCTATATAATAATATGTATTCCTTATATTACCTATAGTATTTCTAATGATATCTGGTAGATTTCATTATCAATTTCACATGAACTTTTCCTTTCACATTGAAATTATTTTTACTAAAATATTAACTAACTAATATAACATTTAACTAAAGCTATTAAGGTGTCACCGTCCGGCTTTTAAATAAAGCTTCCCATTAAGGAACTCTATACTGAGTCATTAACACTTAAGTCCGTTCTCCCGCCGTAATCCCTGTTGGATCTGGTCTGCCATTATTCCACGTCTCCGCTAAATAAATCCACAACTTCGTATCCCGTGGACAATTAAATAGTACTGTTGCGCTCACATTGCAGCGGTGACTAACCTGGCTCGCTGCCTCCCTCTCGAGCGGTCCAGGTTCAAATCCAACTGACATATACTGACTTAGAGATGTTACGTGATTTATGGTCAATGTCACCTGTGATAAGGAAGGACCAATCGTGAGTAAACCTGCATGCTTGAATGTTCTCAAGGGTCTAATCCCTCCCATTCTGAGATGAGACCCATGCCCAACAGTGGGACAATGGAGGGTTGTGGTATTGGTGGTTGATTTCATCTTGGCAGTTGTTAGATTGACAGTAACTGGCAAGCTCGATGTGACTTCAATAAAATAAATGTCAGTTAAAATTCTTTTGCATTTAAAATTCATAAGCAATGTTTCTCTGTATAGATGAAAGCTGAAACAAAGGTCCACAGACTGAGCAAATAATTCAACTATATTCAACTATATTATAAAGGGTATAATAAAACTGTAACAAATCACTTATTGGGTTATAATAAACGATATATAATTCTGTGACACAATATTGTTGATGTCCAAGTTACTGATGACGTCAAAATACCATTAGTTAATAATAATCAACCTTCGAACATAACTTGTTAAGGGCCGAGGGATTATCCGGAAAAAATATTAACTGCCCGGAACAGGGATAAGGGAAAACTTATAATGATTGGTTACGTTTTATAGGAATAAAATAAATTATGATATCAGAGTCATTGACGCTTTCTACAATCAGTTAGCATTTCACTACGTACTTACTGAAGAATATAAATTAAGAAGAAGAAGATTCTATGTAACTAGTGGACGCCCGCAGCTTCGCTCGACATTAGACATAACAATAGTTTTGTATACATCTAGTAATATTATATAGCGTATGTCATTAGTGAAGATGCAGCTTTCTAATGGTGAAAGAATTTTGGAAATCGGTCCAGTAGTTTTTGTGTGAAAACATTACAAACAAATGTTTCCTCTTTATAATATTAGTATAGATATGAAGGGCAGCGTCATCGGTCCATCTATCAGCCTTTTTGGGTCCACAGCTGAACATAGGCATGCCTCAATTGTCGCCACTCTTCTTCTCCAATGTGTCTTCTTATCATATTTAGTACCGTGTAGTATCTGTAACTTTGAACAAGACTATTAAGAGTCTTAATGATTCATAATGTGTGAAGTATTTTGCCAGCTCACGTATCTTATGGACGAATCAGCTAATCCTGATCCGAGTTTCATTATTACCGTTGAAATGAGGCTGGAGTGTGCGACAAAGATAGACATATACGTAAAGATCGTGTCAGTTTACCAATTTCTTATCGAAAGGCCAAAAATTTCCGCTCCAAGGAGAAAACTTTTGCAGCGAAAATTATAAAAAAAAACTTGCACACAGGCCAGAGCCATTAAAAGTTTTAGGAAATTTATTAACGATCCAACCTTCTCTACTACATGTATCTCTAAACAAACAGCTTTTTCGACCTTAAGTTCGCTAACATAAGAATCAACTTTGTATAACCACCCACAAGGAATTTCTCGGAAATCTCGACTGACTGTATACCGAACTGAATCAAACCTTACGTATAAAGGCTTACGATCGCTGTTAGATCAGCTCAAGTTTGACACGTGGGTGGTGTAATATTATATGGTTTGTATGAAAAGCAGCGTTTTGCCAGCACTCGAAACTTTGAAATTAGGTATCGCGTGTAACCTTTCGATTACTCGCCTTAAAAGTTAATTGCCCGCAATAATTTTAATAGTGAAAATTTTAACGGGAAACTCTGAAACTCTTGAAGTATCATTAGGAAATGTTCTTGGGCAAGTTTCCTGGTGTAATTAACTGGCTACCTGTACTTTCAAAGCAATTTCGTTTGCAGCGCTAAATGAGTTCTACTTTTTAATTATTTTTGAGTTGCCAATTCAACTTTTGATGCGAAAGACAGCGTCAGTGGCCGTTTTCTTGCCACCCAATTAACGTAACACAACATAATCTTCTCGACAGTATTCCGAAGGACTCGGAAGAGGCATATTGTAGTACACCCAGTCTATGTAGAATGCCGAATGAATTGAAATTCAAACCATTCTTTATCTGGTTTGAACTTCAATCAACATGAGTCGAGTGTGGCGGCTCTGTTAATAAATCCGAGTGGATACGTAATAACGCAACAGAAGAACGCGGAAAAAAAGCTACCGTAACCTATTCTCCGAATCTCACGCTACACACCCATGAAAAGGTATGCTTTTCTATTCTATGTGACTCCAATTCATTCTGCATAAATAAATTATTAATCATGTATATGAGTATACTCTAAAACTTCCTACGTGGCTTTGGGAGGGCCCGTGCCCAAGAGTGGGAAACTTACGAGTTGTTATGTAGATAATTTTTAATGATTTATGCTATTCTTAAAACACATAATTTACCAATTTTGTGCACAATGCAACGGTATATGATAACCGAATGTTCAATGAGGATAGTGGTGTAGAATATGAGATTGTTATTACAGAAGTGAAAAAATCATTTTGACAATGATATTATTAGAGGTAAGAGGTATATACGCCACCAACGCACCAAACACGTGCCGTGAATTGGTGCTACTTGTGACCATTGCAGTCAGTCGAGCTGTGACCTGTTATTGTGAGCGCGCGCGCTATCTGTAATGATTCCAAATAGCTGTCTCTTTCACTCTTACGCTTTGTGTATTTCCTGTCGCACTTATATCGTGTGTGTAGATATACAATGTTATTAAATATGTATATTATATATGTGTCGCGGAAACATTAAGTTGTGCGTGCAGTATGAACGTGACGTATCTTAACTACTTTTACTCGTCAAGGTTATTTTAAAGTTTGTTGACTTCTATTGGACAAACTAATACCAAACAACGTAGTAACTGACACGCATTGTCTTTTTGTATTTTTTAAAAAAAATCTATGGCCTACCTAATTTATTTTTAAAAGCTTTTATTTAACTTCACTCGTATGTACCTATCTATGTCCTGGAATCTTGCAATCAATATTTTACCCACTTCCATTGAAGCTATCGAGCTGAAATTTGGTATATTATATATATATATATTTGGTCCCGATGACAATGCATGAAAATAAAAAAATAATTTTAAAAAACATTTTAATAATCCTTATTCTATTTAGATATTTGCAATCTTTTTTATCGCTTAGAAACTACGACCTACCCAATTTATATTTCTGTATTATGTACATATATTTTTTATTGCTTAGATATCTAAATAATAGCCTAGCAAAGGATGCCAGCCTTATCACGCATTGTCCGGGTGCACTTTTAAAAATTGCATCCCGGATGCTCCACAGGCACAATGCACCGTTCACTAAATCCGGTTGTCGACTCCCGGTCGCCTGACCTCGCTTTGCGTCTCGTTTTCAGTTCATTTTTCATAGGAGAAATTACGATTTCAAAGGATTTTTGTATTCATTCATACATACGAGTTACTGAATATAATTCTTTCAATTTTCATACATTATTTCACAAATACTTGGGTTGAGTTTCACTATGAGGATTTTTACAGTTTTGCTCACTTGCTTTTATGCTTTTACAAGTGAGCAAAACTGTAAAAATCCTCATAGTGAAACTCAACCCAAGTATTTGTGTGTTATATTCGATATTGTAGCGTGACGTAGGATGCCACCTACCGATGTATTTATCAATTCATAATTATCAAGTTTCGTGTAATGTGAGGGAGTGCTAATAAACGCCTAAGCAAATGCGGACGTATTTTATTTGTCTTCCCTAGTCATCAAGTGCATCCCCCGACAATTAGCACAGCGAGTTCGATAGCCACTGGGCTTTCAATTCCATATTAGGCGCGCCTATTCCATATTTGGTCACTTTCCTGTACAGTTAAACGCTTAGTGATCTCCGTTTACTAAAGATAAGATCAATAGTAAGGAAAACGAAGAGGAAAGCAAGATGATATCCACTACTCATCTCTTCTGAAACGCTTGGTATCCGGAATAGCGTTCTTGTCGGTAACCGTGTCGATGTAACACGAGTAACTACCGTAATTAAGTGTAACCCGCCGCGAACGAAAAGGGCATTCACATAAAATTAATTAACGGGGAAATTATACCCATAAGACGGAATTGGAGCGTTGTTTTTAATGAATATTTTCCATGAAACTGTTTGCAGAGTGTTCGCGTTAACAACGCATATAAAACAAGGGAGTCTTCATATTTATCAGTACCAATTAATGTGAGTGCTCGGAGGAACTTCACAACCTATACCACAAACCTCATTCAATTATCGTCATACACGATGAGATCTGAAGTTTCATCCATACTGAATCAACTCCTGGCCTACAACCACCGTGAGCTTCTCGCGGTCTTTTTTTACGGCGAACTGGTCTCCTCTGGAATGAGCTTCCGAATGAGGTTTTTCCTTCGAGCTACGACAGAGCGCTAAACTAGTGGACTTCAAAAAGAGTGTCAATCGCTCCCCTTAAGGCAGACAAAGCACCTGTGATACCCCTGGTGTCGCACGTGTCCATAGACGACGGTGATCACTTACTATCAGGTGGCCCGTATATCTGTTTGTTTAATCATTAAGTACAGAAAGACTTGTGGTTTGCAGACATTCATAATTTTTAATATAAAAATTTCGAGAAAATGAGTATACATCATATAATAACTGAATGTTTCGTCAGTATCTATAGAAACTGGGCATAATATCGAGAGTATGAATCGTTCATTTGAAAGTTTGGTGGTTACTTATTTGAATTATTTTACTCAATTTTTTTGCTTAATGATAATAATCAGATATTTCATTATTCAAATATTTGAGATCAATGAAAATATTGAGCTAAATTAATTTTTGCTCCAACTATATAATCGAATGACATCGTTCACAAGCGTTCTAATAAAATTGAAACGTAGTTCATAAAAGTAGTCCGATTTACGACCAATGAATGTATGGACTCCTTAAACTAGATAGGAACTTAATAAAGCGAGCACTCCGAGTTAATTAAGAGGTAGGTACGTGTCGCTTGATGGAGTGACATGAATTAAAAACCAGAGTCGAGGCCTATTTCTAGCCTACACACAAACCTTGTATATAATTACAGAGTAATTTATCCACCACAACTTTTTCATTGTGCCACTCTTGGACACGGTTCTCCTCTCTAAGTCATAAAACTTTTACAAACAAATTATTATTTTGAGGTAAATAAATTACCATCCATAGCCCAATGGATCGGGTCGATTCAATGTGATCGAAAGAGTTAAGCAACGACGGGCGCGATCGGTTTGTGGATGGGTGACCACTAGCAAAATTTCATGGACGCTACCGTGCTTCGGAGGGGTCGTAAAGCCGTCGGTCCCAGTTGTTTTCAATGCTGGAAACAGACGTTAAGTCGAAGACCTTCGGGTGTCTTGAGAACATTCGACACTGGGTTGGCCACTAACCCCTCCACTAATCCGCATTGGAGCAGCGTGGTGGAGTATGCGCTAGACCTCCCGCAGCTGCGTCTGTGGGGGAGACCCGTGCCCAGCAGTCTATGGGTCGCAGCGAAATAAATTACAATAATTAATTGAATATTGAACACCCGTAGGGTAATTAAAAGGGTGCCAAAAATTTTATGAATTTTATTACTGAATGATTCGTGAGTGAAATAGATTCGAAACACAGAGTTTTTATAGGCCCTGAGGATAAGTAATGTTTTTATATGGACCAGAATGCAAAATTTTGTCCGCGAGACACTTGTGGGTTGTTAAGGGTTAATCGCGTTTTAATTAACCTCTGTGGTCAGGCAAATTATAAGCAATATCAAATGCCTGGCTCAAATGCCTCACTAAATACCAGAAATTCCGTTGAAATTAATCCGTGCTTCAAATCCCAGTGAATTAAGTATTGCTACTCAATTATGCATAAACTAGCTGTCATACGCGTCAGCGCAGCTGTCAGCGGTCATAATGTTTTGAAAGAACATTTTCTATCCTTAGGGAACATATTATTTTCGGTACAATGCTTTCTTGTTATCCAGGATATCGTCTACTCCCGTGCTGTTATTCAGTAATTGTTAGTCTTGCCGAAGACCTTCGGGTGGCTTGAGAACATTCGACACTGGGTTGGCCACTAGGTCCTACTAATTATTACCCTCCACCAATCCGCATTCGAGTAGACAGACGCAGCTATTTGTGAAGGAGACCCGTGCTATGTAAGTAAGTAAGTATATTATTATTTTATTTATTTATTTTAACACTTTATTGCACACATAGAAATAACAAACAATTATACAGAAATAATATTATTAATCGCCAGTCTCAATTCTCAGGGCTGCTGGAAGAAATTTCTGATGGAAATAAGCAGTACCTTTTAACACCTCTTTATTTTTAATTGCTTTTTGTTACTATGTGCTTTTTATTACCTGTTTGTATATGAAAAATAAAATAAAATAAATAATAATAATAAGTCAACGTAAAAAAATTCGGTCTCTACCCATTTCCGTTTAAGATACAGAGCTCTGAAACAGTCAGACACGTGAGGCAGTGTAATAGAGTTCCGTTTTCACCCTTTGAATACGGTACCCTAAAAACTGTTTCATATTTAATTTAAAGGCATATCGGTCTCGTATATTTCAAGTAGGCTAGGTATGTGATAAGGTAACGACAAGACGCGCTCTCATCCAATTTACTTCAATCTCAAGTTCATAGCAAGTATATGCTAGTCGTGAGATCACCGTATAGCAGCAGTGTTTCCCAACCTTTTTTAGGCCATTCACCTTAGCATTTCTAAATTTTTTATGCCCCCCGTACATAATTTTTAACCTCGTGAATCCCCGATGAAGTTTTTTTGACGACTCTAATTACCCAGGTCATATTTTGGTAATGTCAAACGAAATAATACCTATTATACCTATAAACCTATAAACCTATATAAATTATACCCATAAACAGCATTTTTTAAGAATTTGCCTTTTTGTTTAATTTGTCACCGATATCTAACATTGTGTAAATAACCCAAAGCGAAAGGGTTAAAGTCGTGTTGAGTCCATTTTTAAATTGCCCCCCCCCCCTTAACTATTAAATTGCCCCCCTGTGGGGCGTGGGCCCCACGTTGGGAAACACCATAGAGAGTCTGATCATAGAAATACATAATGTAGTCTTTGAAATGGTCCCGTATCTATGCTACCATAGAATATTTCAACGTTTCTCCTATAGAATATTGTTTGATGACGAGCCGAATCCGTTCCCAAGAGGGAAATATGTGAAATTGCATGTATTTATTTGTATGAAAATTGGATTTACACGGTAAACATTTTTTTATCATTATCGCGTCAAATCCTTTTACGTGCAGAATAACCTCTACCATCCAGGGATTATTTAAAATAAAATAAGTATCAACTCTACAAACGGCAAGCTACATCAAACATCACAAACAAAACAAAACCCGACCTTACCTACGACGAACAAAACCCAATAATAACTACGACGAAACAAAACCCAATATTTACTACGACGAATCAAAACCCAACATTAACAACGACGAAACCAGTCCAAAGGCCTGTTTATAATGTTCTCTAAGACATTTATATGTCTTCTATGGTCTACTGATCGATTGGCCAGCGTGGTAGACGATGACACTACCTTCCATTCCGATAGGACACCCGTGCTCAACAGTGGGATAAAGATAGGGTGGGTTTTGCACTATTGTAACAATTTTAAAACGTTAATTTACAGATGTTTCGCAAAATTCCACTGAGATTTCATTTTAAATGGATTCTAAGCGGTCCTGAGTTCAGTTCCTCTTTTTGCTTCACGTGTTGATTGCGGAAACACTTTCTTTTTTCGGTTTCGCGAAGCGCCACTGCGGCTGTGTGCCAGAAAAGTTGAATTAAAATCACATTCAGAGTTGACCACACATGAGAATATGCTTTGCTTATTCTTTCTTAATATCGACCATTACTAACAATTTTACGAATTTTATTTATTTTAAAAAAAATCATGTATAACGTGTTGTACATGTGCAGTGTTGTGTTGTTGATTCATTGAGTGACATAGGCTATATAATATTACTAGGTGATAACGAAACTATTGTTATGTCTAATTCCACGCGAGCGAAGCTGCGGGCGCGTCCACTAGTATTATATAATTATTATAATTATACTTCAATGTTGATAATGTCGCGTATAGAATATACACGCACTTTCACGCGCTACGAAAGTAGTGTAGAATATACACACACTTTCACGCGCTACGATGGAAGTGTAGAATATACACGCACTTTCACGCGCTACGAAGGAAGTGTAGAATATAGTACACACACTTTCACGCGCTACGAAGGAAGTGTAGAATATACACGCACTTTCACGCGCTACGAAGAAAGTTTAGAATATACACGCACTTTCACGCGCTACGGAGGAAGTGTAGAATATACACGCACTTTCGAAGGAAGGAGCCGTATCACAATAAAGTAACCTTGTTTGATTCACCGCTCGCGAACGTGTTAATAGTAAAAGTAACTTCAGGGCATTGATATCGAGTAAAGATAGGGCTGATACTTCAATGACGTCATTAATAACCTTAATCTAGATAGAGATGGGAGATGCCAGATTAATCGTCGAATTAACGGAGATGAATGATACCCGCCCAAGGCGTAAGACGCCTCTCTAGATAACAATCTACAAAACGGAGAAGCTAGGGGATATTCTTGGATGAAATGAAGCCGTAATTTTGTTTTGAGGTGTGCCACCACAGACCTTTCTTTGTCCCACTGCTGGGCACGGATCTCCTCTTAGGTTGGGAGGGTTTTTTTTTTATAATATAGACGGACAAACATACGGGCCACCTGATGGTAAGTGGTCACCGTCGTCTATGGACACGTGTGACACCGGGGGTATCACAGGTGCGTTGCCTGCCTTGAAGGAAGCGTTTCACACTCTTTTTGAAGCGCTCCATGTCGTAGCTCGAAGGGAAAACCCCAGTCGGAAGCTCATTCCACAGAAGGACCACTCTCATTCCAAGACATCATTGCGGATTGGCAGACTTCACATGCCTTCGAGAACATTATGAAGAATTCTCAAACATTCAGGTTTCTCACCTTCATCGTTACAGCAAGTGACATTTAATTTCTTAAATCGCACAAAACTTAGAAAAGTCATTGGTGCGTGCCGCTTGGGTTTGAACACGGACCGCTCGAGTGAGAGGCGAGATCGATATTCACTGGGTTGTCACCGCTATGACGTGTATTTTCAATAAATATCCACATATTTCAACCAACTTCCATAAAATCTAAACTAGTTTGACACCAAAACCTTCTTCATGAATTCTATTGGTATCGCATGAAAATCCGTTCTGTAGTATTTGTGTTGATCGCGTACATACAGACAGATAGTCGCGGCTTCTTTGTTTTATAATAAGTATTGATAGACTGCCTATAAACACGAGCAACAGCAGAAAAGTCACAGAGCTCCTATACGCCCCCTTTTTAAGAACCCCATGTCAAAGAACAACGATAAAACCTTAAAAGGAAGCTCATTCCACAATTAAATATTACGTACCTCTGCCTACGCCTTCTGAGAAATTCCGGCGTGATATCTACGTAGTATATTATTATCTCTGTTGGCATGGTGTTGTTTTATTATTATTCAGACAAACAAAAGAGAATTTCTTGCGAAGAATATGATCATTAAAAAGTACATTCTTTCGTTCAACTGTTCTTCAATTCACATGTCAACCATTTTCATTCTTCAATTCATATATCAAGTCGCCCAGGATATTTATTTAATGAGTCCACATAAGTCGTGTTTTATCTTTTTCGACACAGACAAATCATAAATCATCTCCCCGAACATTTGAATGGAGACATTTGCAAACATTCTCACATAAAGACGCACGTTTTCTTCAGCCCATTACAGGATTACCCGGCTAGCCTCCAACTGGGGACACTGCGTACGATAAACTACATATTATACTACACTAGCGACCCGGCGGATGTATTTATATACAGCTGTCACTTTTTTGTCATTAGACAATCGCTGCGACCGATAGACGTCCCACTGCTGGGCACGGGTCTCCCCCACAGACGCAGCTGCGGGAGGTCTAGAGCATACTCCACCACGCTGCTCCAATGCGGATTGGTGGAGGGTTTAGTGGCCAACCCAGTGTCGAATGTTTTCAAGCCACCCGAAGGTCTTCGACAAGGCAATCCAACATTAAAAACAACCGGGACCGACGGCTTTACCTGCCCTCCGAAGCGCGGTAGCGTCCATGAAATTTTGCCACTAGCGGTCACCCATCCACAAACCGACCGCGCCCTTCGTTGCTTAACTCTTTCGATCACATTGAATCGAAGCAAGCCATTGGGCTATGGACGCTACCTTTAACTGTCTATCTTGATCTAAATTATGGTTCCACTTAAATAATGTATTGAATACATCTTAATACGTACAATACTATAAAACTACATCTGTATTGTTATTCCTATTAGGATTTCATAAGACAACATAATCTCTAAGTTCATCGCTTGAAGTCAAACAGATCTCTACTCATCCGAGTTATGACAAATGACCCATCTTCTTGATCTATATTAGACCATCGCTAAGAAAATGTATTCAGCATATACGGCATCAAGCATGGGTAAGGATTTTCTCCAAACTACTAAGAAAGGATTTTCTCAAATCGCTAGGACGTGATGACATTGAGGTGACGATGCCAGAAGCGATTTATGAGAGTTTTACATACTTTCAAATGCTTCGGAAATTGCACGCGGTGGTTCTTTTATACCTACACCCATGAGCATAACACACATTCATCATCAATACCATCAACATCACAACTTTTTCATTAGAATACTGTTGAGCGACGGTCTCTTTCGGAATGAGTCTCGCTGCGACCCAAAGACATCCCACTGCTGGGCATGGGTCTCCCCCACAGTCACTGCTGCGGGAAGTCTAGAGCATACTCCACCAATTTTCTCAAGCCACCCGCAAGTCTTCGACAAGGCTTAACGACTATTTCCAACATTGAAAACAACCGGGACCGACGGCTTTACGTGCCCTCTGAAGCACGGTAGCGTCCATGAAATTTTGCCACTAGCGGTCACCCATCCATAAACCGACCGCGCCCGTCGTTGCTTAACTCTTTCGATCATATTCAATCGACGTAAGCCATTGGGCTATGGACGCTACGGAATGAGTCTACCATGTTTCATATACGAGTAGCATTGTCCCAAGATTGGTTGCTCCCAGTTGGAATTACGTTTAAACGTTTTTCTCGCAAACGCGCTGTCTACCCCTCAACTTAATCTACAGGTTACTGTGACAGAATCTTCCGAAGAAAATCTCCTCGAATATTTTTCGTATAGGATTGCATTGCGTTGCCAAATCACCAACTGGTCCGATAGTAAACGATAAAATATCATAAAGTGACTTTTTTTAAATATTATAACGCATAGCATTGTTTTTTGTTTAAGAACTTTATTTTATTTATGTATTTAATTATATAAATATCATGTATGCTCGAGACCAAACCACTGTCCTCTAGGGCCGCACTAATCAGCCTCATGGTTTCGTTAT